>CANTUV010000029.1:1250000-2500000 GCA_947685225.1 Garcia nutans | reverse complement strand
AATTTTGATGATTCTTTGATAGTAGTTTCCTTGTTAAGTAGAATGCCAAATGATTGTAACTATGGCCTATGAGCACCAAATGTGGAAATTAATCTGGTTTTTTTCCTAAGCCAAATTAAAAGTGGTCAAAACAACTTCAATCACTTGAAGAAAATTCAACTTCCATTATGGAGGTGATTTATAATTTCACCGGTTTTGCCTATGGACAAAATATATATATATATATATATATATATATATTTAACAAATTATTTTTTTTAGTTAAAGAAGAAAAGAAAAGATTAATTTATATGTAACAAGTCAATTTGTCTTAGTGATAGAATTAAAGCAATCTTGATTTTGTTGATTATAATTCCTAATCATTATCTCCAGTAGTTATTCTTAGTATGTATGTGTTTATTTTATACCCTTGATCTTGAAATAATTCAGAGGATAGTTTCAATAATTTATGGTTCCAGTGCAAAGGCTGGTTCTTTATCCCATGTCTTCATTTTTTTGCCTCTTAACTTTATTTCAAGAGTTTAAATTGATAATAAAATGTTTTTCTAGTTTCCTACTTATGTTAGAGACAGAATTTACACAAGCGGCACATGCTTAATAATTCACCTTGAAATGTTTCCATTAATTTCATTCTTCTTTTTGTTCTCTTTTTTTTCAAGGGGAGGCTTCAAGTTTTTTGATACTACTGCACCTGGTAAGTTTTATGGTGGGTTCCAGGCTCAACCTCCATGCAGAGTAAATGGTAAAGCATACAAGTTTTCAAAAACAATGCCTACAATCCTTCATGTTAACCTGGAACCACAGCACCATGTTTTGGCTGATCTATTTCAGAATGATTATCCAGATTTTCGTGACATCGCGCTGTATTTTCTCCCTTCTTTTATTGAGAGGTATATTTTTCTAGATATAACTCTTTTTTTCATATTTTTCGTAAGTTTGTAGTTTAAGACTGTAGAATTATTTTTGTAGATCCAAAGAGAACCATTCTTGTCTGTTCGAGCTTTTGGAAATTCAAAATTCTGCAATGAGATGTTACATTAAGGATGTGGAGTTAATAATATTCACATCAAAACAGCTTCATACGGACTTGCAAAGTGAGTTGTGAGTTCTCCATTTTGTTTGTCAAAATTCCACTTAATTTGCCATTAGTTAAGCGCATTAAGGGGTATATCTGTTGATTGCTTTTTATTTTTCCCCTTCTTTTCATAATTCAAGTATTTTTCTGGTTAATGTTTAGCCAATTGTTGCTATTTGGCACTCGCCATTTGTTTTTGTAAATCTGGGTACAAGTAATTCTGAGAATCTAAAAAACATTTCTGTGAGGAAATAGGCAGGCAGAGAAGCCAGTAATTAATGTTGCAGAGAAAGCTAGTAGTTGCAGACATCCTATTTCTTTTGTAACTTTTAGTTGGTTAACAGGCAATAGGAAAGTTTTGGCCTATTAAAGAATATTTTTGAACATATTTGAGAGATATACAAAAAAAGGACAGTCCGGTGCACTAACGCTCCCGCTATATGTGGAGTTTGGAGAAGGGTTAGACTCATTGAGTCTTTATACGCGGCATTCCCTTGCAATCGCAAGAGGTCATTTCCACGACTCAAACCCATGAACTCCAGGTCACACGGCGACAATGTTTACCGTTGCGTCAAGGCTCCCCTTCATTTGAGAGATATATATTAAACCAAATTATGTATATGTGTTGTTCACTGCATTCTATACTATATATGCATATTATGTGTATGTGTTGTTCAGTATGTGTTTAGTTTTGCACATGGTTTTTCCTTGATTAAGATGATGTGAATTTTTATTTTAACAGATGCTACTGAAATGTCAAGTTCAGGACCGTTCTTATGGGGAGTTTTTCGTTACGGGAAAAGTGATACAATTCCTCCAGAGCATGATTATGCCAGCGTAGAATGCAGTGATACTTGTGATATGGAAATTGACATGGAAGGTGGACAGGTCATAGGGAGAGCTGATAAAGTTGTTACAAAAGAATTGTCCATGAAGGTTAGTAGAGAATCTGTTAAAAAAAATCTCTCAATGAAGATACCTTGAAAATGTCAAATGACAAGATTGTAAATATTTGCGAGGATATGGACTCCACAATTCAATAGCTTCTTTTAGAATCTGAACGAGCTCAATGCAATTTGTTCTCTATATTCAAAAGTTGCTCAGAAGATCACTAATGTTTTGGCCTCTGTACAACCCTTGCTAACCGGTGGTCTTCAGGAGGTAACAGGAGATGGATATCCAGAGTCTTGCCCCTTTTGCTGACTGGGATTGTCAAGTTCTTCAGATTCCTAGAGAAGCAAACTTATATGCTAATTGGTTTTGGGACAAAGTTTTCACTTTTCAGGAACCAACAAGGTGGTTTGGTTTCTATTTTGCAGAATGATTCAATGTCTCTTTTTTGTCAGTTTAGTTAGGATTAGCCCCCAGCTTAGCCCTTGAGTTACAGGGAAAAATATTTTGCATACACATTAAAAGAGATGGAAAATCTAACAGATACTAATCATTGAGACGGCTCTGACGGTACAGGTAATGTTGTAAATACTGCTCCTTGGCATAGGACTTATTTTTGTTAATATTGCTCTGAAGATATATTGATTGTGAAAATACAAGCATTTATTGGCAGCACCATTTTTGTCACAGGAAACCAATGTTCTGATCCGTTCTTATTAACCAAACAATCATATATCTATATAACAAAAGAAAAAGATGCGGCCTGGCATGTATTTTTAAAAGAGCTGTAAATATTCCGTAAAAATGAAAAACACAAAGTATAAAAAAATATATAAGAGGAAAGTTAACATTATAGAGGTGAAAACCAGTGGTGCATCTAGAGGGCTTGAGAGTCCATTGCCCACGTACCAAAAATGTTTGTGTATATATATTAAATTGATAAATTTACACTGCATATTTATTGCTTTTAATTGAAAATAATTAGAGTTTAAGAATTTTATAATTAGATTCATTATTTTGCAAAAAAAAAAATATTCTATTTTATAAATTTCTTTAAAAATAATTAATTTAAATACTTCCTTTAAAATATCTTTAAAAAATATAAAAATATTATTTAAAAGATAATATGTATTGTATAATTTTTTCAAAGTAACCTTTAAATATTAAAATAAAATGATTAAAATTTAATATTTAAATATTTAATATGATAATAAAATTAAATATAAATATTAATGTTTATTATTTGCAATTAATTTTTTAATATAGAAACAAAATTGAGCATCAATTTATGTACAATTTTTTTTATTAAAAACTTTGCCTCATTTTATCTTAATCATGGTTCCACCATTGATGAAAATCAAAATTAAAAAACGTGATGTAAATTCCTCTATTATAAATTATCTTCATAAAAAGATGAGTATTTTCATTGATTTATATGCCATTAAAACATTTGTGTATGAGGTTTATCGAATGAAGTACGATAAATTTAAAATTTCCAATAATATATGTATTAATTAATTAAATTCTAATATTCTGATTGTATTAAATATATATAAAAGAAGGAAAGTCTTAGCGTAACGGTAAATGTTGTTGCCGTGTGACCTGAGATTACGGATTTGAGTTGTGGAAACGGCCTCTTGTAATTATAAAAAAATACCGTGTATAAAGATTCCATGAATCCGATTTTTTTTCGGATCATATTTATTGTGAAAGCATTCGTATACCGGACTGCCATTTATTAAATATATACGAAAAGAACGTAGAGATCCCAATGGGTTCCATTCCAACGAGAATATTAGCTACTTGAAAGCACACAAACCATTTATTAGAGGTGAACCGTAATCAGAGCAAGATCTCATAATAAGAAGAACAGAAATATCCACACCCGATCAAGAACATCAAGAGTCAAAAGCCCAACATTCAACTATTTTTCTTCTATCTCTCTTCTCACAGTGAAGTTCATAGTCTCTTTCTTCTCTCACTATCCAAGAAGAGTAAAAGAAACAGTGAACAGAAGCAAAAAGCGCAATGTTGAAGATAAAAAAACACTGTGATATATGCGGCGCTGGTGGTTTTGAAGAATTGATTATTGTTTGTAGAAAATGTGGAATAGCTCGTCAACATGTGTAAGATTGTCTTCTCCCTCGTTGCCTGTTTATTCATGTATTTTTAAAATGTGTAAATGAAAATCTAATTTTTTTTTAGGTAATGAGTAACATCTTATTTATTTGTATTAAATTCAAAAGCAAAATTTTAAAAAGTCTATTTATTCTTTAAGTTATTTTAAAAAATAAATTTTAAATATTTACATTTAGTTCACCTTCCTGTTTAAATTTTATTATAATTCTTTCTGTTTTCCTTTTTTTTTTTGTTACAAAACCTGCTCAAATCACGCATGATATAAAAGGACAGTCTGATGCATGAATACTCCCATAATGAGCGGAGTTCGGGGAAGGATCAGACCCATTGAATCTTTATACGCGGCATTCCCTTGCAATTAATTGCAAGAGGCCGTTTTCACGACTCGAATCCATGACCTCAGGTCACACAGCGACAATATTTACCGTTGCGTCAAGACTTCCTTTGCATGATATCTTAAATTTATTTATTATTCTATGAAAAAACTATTATCCGAATCGTTTGTTTCATTTATTAATATGCAAGTCATCCATCATTCTTTTCAGTTATTGCATGCAGCTCGAAGACAAAGAATTCGTTGAAATCCCTCAAGATTGGATTTGTGAAGACTGTATACCAAACAAAAACAAATTTAAAGGCAAGGAAAAATTTCAGAATTCTTCTACTTTGGGTCACCAAGAAGTGGCAGCAATGCAGGGAGTCTCCACCAAAGCTTATGATGATCTAGGACACTAGAGTCATTCTAAAAATCGACACAATAATGGAGGTGAAATGAGTATATATATATATACATATATATATATATATTATAGTTTATATCATCATAAGAATATATTAATCAAGCAAAGAGTTTCTTTGAAATGTGCATAATTTTATTGGCAAATAAATAATTTTTTTGTTAATTATTTTTTGTTCTTTTCAATTAATTTCAGTTTAAATGTTTTTTTTATTTTTCTATATTAAAATTATTTTTTGGTCGGTCCATGTTTATTAATTAGTCTATAATAATTAATTTGAGTAATATAATTAATAAATATTATTAGTTAAATATATTTATCAATATAATTAAAAATTATATAATTGATATAATAATTAATAAATAAAAGAAGCATTAAAAATAGTATTATAAAAAAAAATACTGCAATTAATATAATGGTTATATCAGAAAAATAATTGTAAAATAAAAGTATTGTATAAAATAGTGAAAAACTAAAAATATTTTTTGAAACATAAAAAAATGTTAAATATGCAATTACAGTAAAAAATTTTAAATTATAGAAATTTTTACAGAAAAACTCAAATTTTCTTTAAAACTGATTAAAATCATAAAATATACAATTAATGCATATAAATATAAAAAGTTTAATTGCAGAATTTATTTGAATAAAATTATCGAATAAAGTTTTATAATTATAGCTTGTAGGAAAAATCATTATGTTTCCCTAAAATTTATTAAAAATAACTTAATTAAATAAATAAAATATACAATTGGAAATATTAAAAAAAATAATATATATTGTAATAATTATTAATGTTTTATATTATTTTAAGACATGACTAGAGATAGAGGTAAAGAACTTCCTCAATCTCATGAGGATGATCAGTCTTGGTATGAAATCGAGGCAAGCACCTCATCCGCCCCGATCATTCAAACTGCACCTGCTCATAGTCCATTGAGTCGGACTCCACCTACAGTCGATAACTCGTCTCCTGTCGAGCCAGCAACAAGTGATGCTAGCACAACACCATCACAGACAGAAGTTGGGCTCGGACAACGCATACATGTTACGCTCCGCGCACAAAAGTAAGTTCGTTTCTTTCTTTCTTTTTTAAAAAGTTTATTTGAATAATTTTAAAGTTTATTTGTTAGTACTTAGTAATATGAAATGATTTTGTATATCTATTAATTTGTGTGTGAGGTATTATTATTATTATTATTATTATTATTATTATTTCTATTCCAGTTCAATACTAGAACCGTCTGGAGCATGTTGGCCAAGAATTAGAAAAATAATGCAAGAGAAAATGGATCCTCGAAGGATTAATTGGAAGTCAGTCCCGAAAGAGGTCACAGACTTTTCTATTTTGAGAAATTTAAGGTTTGTAGTGATAAAAAAAAAATTGTTATTTATATGTTTATTTCATTATATAAAATTACTAAATGTCTTTGATTTATTTTTTTGGCAGAAATACTTTTGGTGGAATGATGCGATTGGTTCTTTGGCGACGCCTGCATTTTTGAAGAAAGCTTTTGTTGGTTACAGTGATATGATAAATGAAATTAAAAAAGTAAGAAAGCAGCCTAAGTATATTGGAAAATGAGTTGTGGGCGGCTCTGCAAACGTAATGGGCTTCTCCTGAAAGTATTGCTCGTTCAGCAACAGCCTCCCGTAATCGGTTGCGTAGCATCATTGAAGGTGCAGGTCCATCCGTATATATAGGAGATAGTAGATCCCATCATGAGCATGCTCGTTGTCTTGTAAGTATAAGTCTATTTTTGAGTTGTTATTGAATAAATCTATTTTTGAGTTGTTATTAATTCAAATTGTAGTTATATTTACACAAAACCATACAATTATTTTATCTTCCGAGTTCCGCCTCTACCTCTCTCTTCTTTGGTGTATATAAGTATTTTTTTTATTTGATGTTTTTTTAATTTATGATTTATTATTTTTTGAAATTGCACAACTATTTGTTAAATAATATAATTTTTTATATAGATTTTTTCTTTCAATTAAAGTACTATTTTATAACCATCTTTTCCTGACAAAAAAATTTAAGAAAATACAATCAAATTATCAACAGACACATTTTTTCTCCATATTTATTTAAAAATTGTTTTGTTTATTTATCAAAGGATCACCGATTATTGTAAAACAAAAACACAAAATTCTTTTAAAAATTACCGATAGATTTTCCATTAGTATTTATCACAGTAAATAAAGCGGTCGATATTTTTCAATAAAAATGTCATAACTAATTACCTCGTTTAGCATAACATCCGTCGGTATTTTGCTAAAGGTTTGCTTTCTTAATTAAACCAATTGATTTTTGTAGTGATGCCCTTCGACCCTCTATTCTCCACTAACCTAGCCATGTTCACAGGCTGGTTAATCGGATTTGTCGGTTTGAATCCATCAATTTCAGTTCATAACCAAATTGAATCTTAATTTTAATCCTCAAATGTTAGTTTAGTTAAGATTCAACCTCCCACTATGCATGCTAGGTTTTAATTTCTACTCTAATTTGAATCAATAGTTCAAATCGAGTTTTATTTATAAACAGTCGTTAGCTTGCGCGATGTGCAAAATTAATTTTTTTATTTGATTATGAATATGATTCATTTTTTAGCAAGTAAAATCACCTATTTTCCTAGTCATTACTAAGTAAAATAAAATAATTATTATTGCATACACTAAAGGCTATCTTCAAAATTGTAAATTCACCTAAAATTGTAAATTCACTCATTGTCAGAGGAACATTGAGCCACTCATTGGTTATTAAACAAAACATCGTTCTGATGAACAAAGCAACAATAAGAAAAATGAACACCTAAGATCGATGCCGGGATCAGCAATAGAAACCATTCGATCATTTGCACGTACAATTTTCTTAATACCAACATTAACAAAGTCCAAGTGTTGTTTCACCAGTCCTCTAACTTGAAGAACATATGGCAGTGATTGTCTTAGATGGTTCCTTTCTTGGGTAAATGGATATGCTGCAGCGACTACGTAACATGATAGGCATTCTTCCAATAACAACATGATCCAGCAAGAACAGATATATTTTTGAAATCTAAAATTACATTCCAACATCAAGTGATATCACATCAATGCTCTGAATAATGAATACATTTTCCACTCTAGTTTTCTAATCATAGCTTCTTTGAATACACTCGTCATTGACCAATATTGGTGCAACATATCTACAATTTGGAGAATGTAAATATTAAATATATATATATATATAGAATCTCAAATTTAAAATTTACACATGCCAAATAGTTGCAAAATTGGAATCCATTAGTTTCCATGCACACACAGTGGCAGACCCCATTAAACACACCACAAAAAATATGTTCATTCTTCAAAATATGTTCATATTATACACAAAATCATTTCATTCTCCAAAACCCGTATCTTAAAAAATGAAAAAACCCATATCTCAAAAAATAAAATTTCCTCTTTTTCATTACTGATTATGTTATATATATTTATATAAGAGATCAAGAATCAAGATCAACATACCAAAGGATTTATAAGCAACATTCATAATTTTACCCAAATGATCTCAACTTTCTTTAAACAATGTTCATAATATACACAAAATCATCTCATTCTTCAAAATCCATATCTCAAAAAATGAAATTTCTTCTATTTTCCACTGATCACACACACACACATGTAATCAAGATCAAGAAACCAAAGGACATAATTTTACCCAAATGATCTAACATTCTTCAAACAATGTTCATAATATACACAAAATTATCTCATTCTCCAAAACCATATCTCAAAAAAATGAAATTTTCTCTTATTTTTACTAATTTTAAATATATATATATTTAACTTGAAATAAATTAAATATTTCAAATATATATATATATATATTTAAGATCAAGAATCAAGATTAACACACCAAAGGGTTTGTAAACAACATTCATAATTTTATCCAAATGATCACAACATTCTTCAAAAAAGCTTCATAATATAAACAAAATCATCTCATTCTTCAAAAGCCGTATCTCACAAAATGAAATTTCCTCCTTTTTTTTCTTTATTAATTATGTATATAATTATATTAGACTTACTGAGAAAATTAGTGTCTTCAAGACCCTTAACACCAATAAGAAGGACTTCAAGAGTTCCATGAGGCATTTTTAAGATCAAACTTAGAAGGAACAAATTCCAAACAAATACAAAAGAGAAAAGGAAGATTAAAAGGGTTAAATTTAAAACTCAGAAATGGAAGTTAAAGTGAACTTTTTTTTATATAATTTTATAATATTATTTTTGTTGAATGATTGGATTTGGCTAATGAATTATCGAGTAATATTAATAAAGTGATTGAAATTACTTTGCAGTAATGAAAAAATATCTTAAAAAAATTAAAACAGAAACAATTGGCATACCTGAATCACTGTGGGATTGAGATGGTTAATCAGTAAGCATATTTGAGTTTACTATTTTAAATTTTAAAATATATGCACAAAAATAATAAAACAAATTTAAAGAATAACAATGGTACAAAAGATTAACAAAGCGATTTAAAGAATGATAATGGTACAAAAGATCAATAAAATGATTTCAACATAATAACTCTTATATCTAAGCATTTATGCATAATTTTACCGCAAATTTAATGAAGAAAATCTGCTGGGTAACCTCTTGCATGGATCCAGATCAGCTAAAAATAAAACAAAATCTCTCTTATATGAAAATTTCGACCCCCTGCGTAATAAAACAAATACAAATTATCTTCACCTATACCAAAAATGAAAAATCTATTGTTTGATTACTAAGAATAAGCAAAAAAAAAGAAAAAAGAAAAAGAAGAACAAAACCCACAAATAATAAAATTTTCCCATTCCCTTTAACAGAATTTAACAAATTAGAAACTGGGAATCGAAAATTTAAATCTACTACCACCAACTTCAACATTGATTTCAGATATTCCCCACATAATAACCCATCAATCTCAACACTAATGAAATCAGAAATAGAAGAGAGATATTCAGAAATAGAAATAAATCCTGAAACGAAGTAATCCGAACCTAGTTTTAGTCGAAGGCTGCAGTGAATATGCAAACCTGCATCGTTGGTATTGTGGGAGAGCAAAGCTACAAAGACAGAAACATATAAATATTTCTTGAACAAAGCCAGAGAGAGAGAAATGGATTGTCGTGGGAGAGCAAAAGACAGGAAAAAAAGAGTTTCTTGTGGCCTGAGATTAGAGTTTTCACTTTGAGAAGAAACACGCCCCTGAATAATTTAGCGGAAAAAATGGGTTGAAGTTTATTTTGCCAAATTGCTGTTAATTTTTGAATTTTTTTATAATTAATTATATTTTTTTATGATATTGTATACTTAATTCAGAAATTTTATATAATATTAATTAAATTAAATTAAAGTAAATAATATTAATTATTAAAAATAAATTAACAATAATTATTATTGATATTATTAATAACAAATAATATAATAATAATAATAAATATAATAAATAATAATGATAAATTTTTATAAACATAGATTTATATATATATATATATGAAGTTAATCACATAAGTAAATATTTAATATCCTAACTGAAATATATTAATGTTATATACCCTTTATGTGTAAAAAAGGATGTTACTTTTTTTCTACAAATTTTAAAAAATACAATTAATATATTAATAATTTATACATTTTCTTTGTCTATTTTTATTTATATAATAAATTATTTTTAAATTTATATTAAAATAATATAAACTATTATTAATTTTTTTATTTAAAGTGTGAATTTATCAAAAGATAAAATAAAAAAAATTTAAAAATATATTATAAATAAAAATAGATAATTATTTTATGATATTTTAAAATAAAATAATAAATAATTTTTATAGGACGAGGGATATTAATTTTAATATACATATATTTTAATATATATATATTATTAGTTGTTAATTATATATAAAAAAAATATTTAAAAGGCTCAAATTCATATTTAAGTGATATTAACAAATATTCTTAGCCACTATGATATATTTTAATGGTTAAAATATGTATTGATTTTTAATTTTTTTTTAATGAAATCGCGGAGTCAGTTTTGGTTCAAAAATCAATAATCAAATTTGAACCTTTATAAAAGTTTTAATTTGAACAAGGAAATAGTGAACCGGACCAGATATTCTGGTCCGAGCCGGAGGTTCTCTGTGGTTGCTCTCACCTGCAACTCAGACCATAAGCTCCTAAAGCAATCCATCCACTGGAAGCCACTGTCCGCTCCACCGACAATAGTAGCTGACAAATAGTTATACATCACACTAATTAATTATGCTTTTTTTTTTTCAAAATGTTTTTATTCATTATAATAAATTAATTATTAATTATTAATTTTTATTTATTAACTTTTAATTTTTATTAATAAACTTGTTTTAGTTTTCTATTAATTATTGATTAATACTATTTTTCATTAAAAGAAAAAAAACCTAAAAAATAATTGCATTAAACTAAAAAAGAAACCTAAATAAATTAATGTAAAGGTTATGGGGTAATCTCACATTGATCAAAAATAAAAGAATTGAAAGGCTTATAATAAGGAGGGAAATTCCTACAAATTAGCTTAAGTCAATTTGATTACAAGGTGAACCCAAATTATTATAAGCCTAATTTTTTTTTAAAAGAAAATTGCGTCTCAGCGCATATTATTAAGATCATAATTTAATACTTCATATAGAAAAAATGAATTGACTAATGGCTCCTATGACCCAGATTCTCAACAATTAAAAATAACATAAAAAATTACGCTCAAAAAATAACAAAAAAGAATATTACATAGTCAATTTAATAAAACATTAAATATAAATAGATAATAATATAATTAATTAAAAAGCACAAAAAAAAAAGTAATAGCATAATTCTTTAAAAAAAAGCACCAAAAATACCAGATTTTGATTCATGATAGCATGGGTGTCTCTCATCCCAGGATGGTTGTGGTTTTAGCTTCATATACAACGATGAAAAGCTTTGTTTTTAGCCATTCATATAGCAAGCATGGCCGTGGCTTAATTAAGGAGGAAATAAGATAAATTGATAAAGTAGTTTAGAACTCATTTTGACCTCTCGATAGGATCCATTTGGGTGAATTCACCATTAGTTATATTCAAAAAGATTAAATTTCCATTCATTTTCCTTCTGTCTTGCAAATCTCTGGTAATGTGGTTAGTAGTTAATAAATTATAATTATTTAAACTATTGGGTTAGCCTAGTGGCCACATGATGTTACTCTTTATGGAGAGGTCAGAGGTTCGATCATTCAAAAATAATTTTTGAGATCGAGCTTATTTTAATAAAAAAAAATTATAATCTTTTAAGTTAATTAATTTTCTTAAGTTTTTTAGAGAGTGAAATTATTTATTATTTTTATGAACGTATTTCTATTGGACATACAATAGAAAAATCCTTTAAAATAATTAAATATTTAAACATGAAAAAATGATAATATGAAATGAATGTGGCATTATATGTTGGAAACGGGTTGGTCAAATTTTGAAATTTAAAAAATTAAATTATTTTGGCGGAGAAGAAAAGGTCAAAAAGACACTGAGAAGAGAAGAGAACAAAACAAAATTTTGTTAGTCGCTTTTGTCCGGTCCTCTCTCTTCTCGTGACCCATACTGCGATTAGGTCGATAATATGGCGAAGGTGGCACCCGGCGAAACCAATAACAGCAGCCAGCGGCGGCGCGCGGGAATACTCTACGATGAGAGGATGTGTAAGCATCACACTCCTGATGATGATTATCATCCCGAGAATCCCAATCGCATCACCACCATTTGGAACAAGCTCGTTGCCAACAACATTCCTCAAAAGTGATTCCTATCTCTTAATAACTGTTTGTTTGGTTACTGAGAAAAAGAAAGGAAGTTTTAATTCGAGTATTTTTTTAGTATAATTTGTTAGGTTTTAGTTGACTTAGTGAGTCATCGAGCTCCATTTCCTTCCCACTTAATTTTCTTTACTGAATTTTCTCATGATCCAAACAGATGAATTCTCCTTTTTTTAGTACTGTTTCTTAAGGAATTAGTGAGACTAGAGATGTAGAGCTGAATTTTGCTCCTTTTTTTTTTTTTAATTTTCATGCTTATTGTGTTTAGAGTATCATTTAGACTTAATTTTTTTTATTCGTAGATGATTAATCAGTTGAATGGCTTTTTTGATGTGGTAAAGGTGGCTTTGTCTCTTTCAGATGTGTTGTTTTGAACGCCAAAGAAGCAGAAGAAAAATATCTACTAGCCGTTCACTCCAAGAATCATGTTAATTTGATTAGAAATATTAGCTCCAAACAATTTGATTCTCGAAGAAATAGAATTGCTTCAAAATTAAATTCCATTTACTTTAATGAAGGATCATCAGAAGCTGCTTACATTGCAGCTGGTTCTGTAATAGAGGTATTGCGGATAGCCTAGTGAGTTCCTTAAGAGTACTTTATTGACACTGGTTCTTGCATTGTAGCTTGTTTCCCTCTTATTTTCAGATTTGCTGCCTAAAATCTTAATGCCACGACTTTATCTCTGTATATGTTTTCAGAATTATGGATTTCAACTATGATGTGTTGGACGAGCATTTATAGTTGTTTCGGATTTTTAAGGCCTTAAATTTTATCACTTTTTAGGGTGATGGATCACCTAGGAAGTTTAGTGAAATTATATCTTCACATTTTCTTAATTATATCTTCACATTTTCTTTCCTTAAAATTGTCCAAATCTTGGAGAAACTGAAGTTAGTGATAGTACATCCATTATTTCTAAATTTTGCTTATGATTGTGAACTTAGTGCGGCATTTTCTGATTGATGCTAATTTTACTTGATCAAGTCATAGAGCTGAATTTTTTACAGTAGAAGTTTCACAATTATTTTATTAAATATTATGTTTCAGTTTTATAAATCTGATTATAAATGTGTTCTTAATTAGGTGGCTGAGAGAGTCGCTAAAGGGGACCTGAATTCTGCCGCTGCTATTGTTAGGCCTCCTGGACATCATGCTGAACATGATGAGGCAATGGGATTTTGTCTTTTCAACAACGTGGCTGTTGCAACAAGTTTTCTACTGGATGAAAGAGTGAGAGCTTAGTTTTAGTAATATTCATATAACACACTCTTGCGTGTGTGTATTCTGTTAATTTTTTTTCCTTTAATGAAATTTATGTAATTTTTAATAAGGTATCACCTTGTTTAGTCATTTCTTTTGTCTTTTACAGCCAGAATTGGGTATTAAAAAGATTCTGATTGTTGATTGGGATGTTCATCATGGTAATGGTACTCAAAAGATGTTCTGGAAGGATCCTCGTGTTTTATTCTTTTCTGTTCATAGGTATGATAGGAATTCTACATGTAATTTGTGAAAGGTTATGTTAGCGATAATTTCTGGCTTGCAATAGCTTCTATCTTCTTTCTTAAGGGAGGGTTTGAGTTCAAAGTTCCTTTTCCTTAATTTTGTTTCACAATGAATAATTTAATCAGTATTACGTTGTCATGGTGATTATTAGATTTGTGAATTTATGCAGGCATGAGTTTGGGAGATTTTACCCTGCTAATGGCGATGGTTTTTATACTATGATTGGAGAAGGGCTGGGTGCTGGATATAATATAAATGTTCCTTGGGAGCATGGGAGATGTGGGGACCCAGACTATCTTGCTGTATGGGACCATATCCTGATCCCTGTCACTAAGGAGTTTGATCCTGACATGATTATAGTGTCTGCAGGATTCGATGCAGGTCCGATGTCATCGAGAATTTTCTTATGAACTCTAATAAAAAGGAAGGAAACTGAAAGGGGAAAGGGCTAAGGGTGTTGATGTAAATATAATCACATCTCAAAACATTTTAGAAATTGCGTCAAAAATTTTGTTCAACATATTTAGTCATCCCAAGTGGGCAATTAATCACGACAGTGTCTAAAACATGAATTAGCAGTAGTTAAAATTGTGAGAAATGAAGAGGAAATTTATCAGTTTATCCATGGACTAGGACCTGTCTCTTCTGATATTCTGGAATTAATGGTCAATGCAAATTAAGCTAAAATGTGTCTAGACATCGAGATTTGGGAAAGCATTTAACCTATTTATATGGCCTTAAGATCATGCCTAGTACTGGTGCATAAATATGAGAAAGTACCTGATCTGGAGATGATTTAATTGTAAAGGCCTTTTAAGTATAACCAGTTCTACAAAGTGACATATTGTGGGATAAATCATGTGCTTTTATCTTTGAAATGCTAATCTTTTTACTTTCATCTTACTTGTTAAGATATATTGGCATTTCACATTCAGATCCACTAGGGTTAAATTTCTTGTTTTTTCCTTGCTTTTATCGTTCATAAACTGGAAATATAGTTTTGGTCACATGGTGATTTAAGTGCTTCTAGTGGCTTTATGGGAGAAATGAGCTTTTTCAGAAAAAAAAAAAAAAAAACTTATATATCATTTAATTTTTGAAACAGCTATTGGTGATCCTCTTGGTGGTTGTCGAGTAACACCTTATGGATATTCGGTAATGTTGAAAAAGGTTAGTGTGCAATTTAATCTTTCTTCTTTCTCTGTGGTTCCCATATTAACTGTGAAGCAGAGTTCTTGGTTGTTTGTGTGAAAAGCAATCTGATGATTGCATTACCAATTTCGTTGTCACCTCTTTCTGTCAATTTGCTCTTTGCAGTTGGTCACTGAATTTTTATCTGTTTAGCTTCTGTTACTTTGTAATTTTTTCAAGGATAGTTAAAATGCTTGCATATTTCATGTATCTCATGTTTTATATTTTCCTATCCTTTTAGTTGATGGATTTTGCCGAAGGTAAGATTGTGTTGGCATTGGAAGGAGGTTACAATCTTGAATCTATTGCAAATTCATTCCTTGCTTGCATGGAGGTATTGCTTGAGAGCAAGCCTATTGCTGGATCATCAGAAGCATATCCATTTGAATCCACTTGGCGTGTGATACAAGCGGTAAAATACAGTTATTACATTCTTTGCTAGGTTTTCCACTGTTTCCTTGATATCAGAATTACTTCTTGCTTGTGTTATTGCTTATTTATATTGATCGTACTTAATATTATATCAAGATGCTTTTGGTTGTTCTTCATGTAACTATCTGCTCTCCAGGTTCGCAAGAAATTAAGTGCTTACTGGCCTACACTTGCAGATGAAATACCCTTGAAGTTAACCAGTCAAAAAGCCCCTTCTCCAGTAAGTCCTTTTCTAAAAGAAATGTTTTCTTCTGGAAACAAATCATGCCTTTGTCTCATCAAAATTGGTAGTTTTCAATTGATTTATGTGTAGACAGACTTGAAAAACATGAACATATATGACAATAGCACTGAACCTACTGCCGCGAAGTATGTGTGGTTTAGTGTGAACTCATGCATTCAGTGCAGAATGAATTTATTCCTGCAGTATGAATTCATCCTCGCATACATCATATGAACTTATGACTGCACTAGTTATATATTTCAGTTTATGAGACAGAGCAAGAGATATACTTTTGCATGAATATTGCCCTTTTATAATTCTTAAATTGGCTATATTATCCTGTTACTATTCTTAAATTGGTTTTTTCACTGAAATCCTTCAAAATTATTTCTCACTCAAAGTGGTTATTTTTCAAGTGCTATACAGATCACTGAGCATAGATATAAATGAGATACTAGATGAAGTGTCTTTCTTCTCTTTTAGCTTTATAAATGCAAAAGCTTAAGGTGTTTGCTCAACTTATGATTATAGAAACATTACTAGTCAATGGACATGGGCTCTGACTATGTGATGGTATTCTCAAAAGGAGAAAAGTTTTGAGTTCTTTTTTTTCTTAGCTCCTTCTAGTTTAGTTCTGTTTAAATCATCGATCCTTTCTTTCACATACAATGTCATTCTACCCAAATAGACCACTAAGATAGAAGTTTTACATTGCAGCATCTTTTGATCTCAAGCTCTGATTCTGAAGAGGAGGATGACAAAACTCCAGAGAATTTGCCAGTAAATACTGTGGCATTTGTGGATGAGGTTATTGAACCACTTACAAAGCTTAAAGTTGAAGATAGTTATGGTAAAGGAATAACTTAAGCCATAAGATGCCAAAATGTCAATATTATTCACTAATCTTGTTTCAATTTATGACTTCATACTCAGATGAATTGGCCACAAGACCTATTCCCTGGAGATCAGAGCTTTCGAAAATAGACATTTGGTATGGCACTTTTGGATCAAATATGTGGAAACCACGGTTTCTTTGCTATATCCAAGGTGGTCAGGTATTACATTCAGTATTATGTCAGCGAGCTTGCGTTATAGGTTTATGAGTGGTCTATGTAAGCATATAATTAAGATACAAATTATGCTATCAAGGAAAATTTAGAAATTAAACAAGCTTGAGCAGATATTAGTTATCAATTATCGTCTCCTCCCATCTCTTCCCTTGCCTGCTGCAAATCCCCCCTCTTCCTCCCTCCCTCATTTCTAATATTTATAAATGACTTGCAGGTGGATGGTATGAAAAGGCCATGCTCTGGTTCAATGGATAGAAACCCTCCAAAAGATATTTTGTGGAAAACTTTCCCTCACAGATTGTTCTTTGGACGTGAATCGTCACGTACATGGGGTCCTGGAGGGGTTGCTTTTCTTCATCCTGAAAGTAGTGTTGATGAAAAAGCTTACCTGTGCTTGTATAGAATAACGTATGTGGTTTCTTGTGCTTGTTTTCATTTCTAATGAGAATGTCTTCCATTTAATGTTTTTAAATAACCTGTCTTTCCATACTTTTTTGGTATAGCAGAACACTAAAAAGCTCCTAACATATACACATAACTATCCAACTGACTTTGAAGACAGAATCATCATCTCATCCTTGGCTTTTTCTTTAACAGGCTAGAGCAATTCAATGATGTTTTATCTCAAGAAAATGTGTATCATGAGATGAGTTCACCGGTCTTTGATTTGGAAGCTCTACAATCCATCATAAACCAAGGATCCATTTCTCTGGATGTTTTTAAGGTACGCCCAATCTGTTGACTATAAGAGGCATATCCTTAAAATTTCTCTTGCACAAGCTTCACTTACTAAATACATTTTTTTTTTCTTTTTCATGCAGGGGGGTTGGTACAATAATGTAGTTTACTTGGGAAAGGAGCAGGATATTCCTATACTGACCATGACGTATGGATCAAATAGTCTTTTATTCTCTCTGTCTCTCTCACTCACTCTGTGCCTAACCTGGTTTTGGCTTTTTTGTGATAATGCAGATGCCCAATTTCAGCTGTTGAAAGCTTTAAACCTGGGAAGACTCCATTACGTGCTCCGTGCAAAGAATATGCCAACACCTTAATAAGAGGCCTGGTAGAAGGACCACTCTCAGAAGAGGAAGCTATTGCTTATATAAAAGAAGCCTCTGCTAAACCATTATGAGGGGCAAGGCAACTGTCTAGCTTTTGCATTTCTTTCTGTAAATCGTTTCAAAGGAGTCTCTGATTGTAAAGTAAATACATTACATGCTCATGAGAGCAAGAGTTTCAGGAACTGAAAAACAAGAGGCTGATGCAAATTGGTTCAATACCAGATTCTTAGGGTTGCAGAATAGTTAAAGAGGGTGACAACAATGAGATTCTATTGTTCAATTGGTTGTGTGCATCTCGCACCCTATTCCCAGGACAAGCTTGAAAACAGATTTGTATTATTTTTACAGCTATGGAGATGTTTGATAATATCAATTGGAATTTGAAATTCAAATTTCCATATTTATTAATTTTAAGTTGCTTGATGTTTGTCACATAAAATTTTCAATTAAAATGAAAAATGACAAGGTAAAATTTGACTTTAAAATTCATACATGTAACAAGTTTTTATATTTTAAAAAATTTCATTCACTTCAAACCATTTTCCCTCTTCGAAAATAGTAAATGTTTGGGAGAGTATTCCGTTGATGAATCAGTATAACAGTTTGAAACCAATTTCATATTTGAAAAATGAATTCGCCTCGGACGAACAGTTATTTTTCTTGTTAAAGAAAAAGAATTGCTTTGGCGCAATTTGAATAGAAAATCACTGTATATAAAAAAAAAAAGCTTTGTTTTTGAACATTAGATTCTAAAAAATAAATGCATTGAATAAAGGATAAAAAGAAAGATGTGAATCCAGGCTTCAGATGAACTCTTTCATATGTAAGATCCATAAGAATTCATTAATATATGATGACTCTTCAAAATTTTAAAATACAAATACAATTTGCACTCTGCAACAAGATTTCTGTCTTTTTTTTTCTTTTCCCATTTCAGTGTTGGGCATTCATAAATCCAATTCAAACACTGCCAGAATAGAAGGCAGAAGCTACATCTTGCTCTCTCTTGATTGGAAGAAAAAATGGTGAAAAAAGAGACTTGCAGACGCCTTTGACAGGCTGCTTTTTTATACGTCGCAAAATATCTTGTCATTTGGCTTAGCAATAAGAAATTATTTGCATACCTAAAAAAATAAACCCTCATCGGAATTTAAGTGTAGAATGACCAGTGTCACTCAAATGTTTATGCAATTTATTCCTGCCATGATAAAGGAAAACAATGAGAATTTTTTAAAAACATCTAGAAAACAAATAGAGGGAAAAAAAGAAGAAGAAATGAAAGTGAAAAATAAGAATTAAGCATCAAACATACCTTGATTCAAATTCCTCTCCACATTTCTCGCATACATTGCCAGAATTCTTTGCTGTTGCCTGTATCAGATGATAACTCGTACAATTAGACGGACAAAGAACAAGTTCAAAACAAGCAGCATTTAATAAATCTAAGAAATTCTTTATTTGGAATAGCAATGATATCAGTAACTAACGTACTAAAATGTAAACAAGAGTGGCAGAGTTAAAAACTACAGAGCAAGCAGCATTTAGTAAATCTAAGAAATTCTTTATTTGGAATAGCAATGACATCAGTAACTAATGTACTAAAATGTACACAAGAACGGCAGAGTTCTCTAGCTAAAAAATACAGAGCACCCACAAACCAAATAGTGAAAAAAAAAAAAAAAAACTTGAACAGTTTACTTTCCTACTTCCTCATGATTAATGATTATCAGTTTTCTCGTAAACACAGGATCCAACAGAACTTCACAAGCTAAATGGCATGATCCACTTATTTAAACCACCAGTGACAAAATTTAGTCGTGGCTAAAGGAGGTAGCAAGATTGGGTGATTCTGAGGATAAGGTTTATTATGATTTCATATCCAGTGGAATTTTTTTTTTTAAATAGCAGGAATCATATGATTGTCATTGATGGTGTAAAGGAAGACTTATCAAACTCTCTTTAGATTGGTGTGCAACATGATTCCCACAAACAGACTAATGCACAAAATGTACAAAATATTTCTTGGTTTTCATACAATTGATGATTCATCTGAGGTGTACGAGGACAGCAGGTTAATCAAAACTTGACAGACATTGTTCAAACACCACCAAAACACAGCATCATAAAACATATGTAAACTACAGTGCTGAAGGAAAAAACTGCGGAACCAAAGCTTGTCTAAACTACAGTGTTGACTGCTGGTAATGTGACAACAGCGGCCATTTGTATGACATCCATATGCAAGTCCAACTTGGCCTAATATCTACATTCAGCAGAACATAAATAAGTAATTTTCGGTGTGGACAAACAAAAACTAAGTTGAAAAGTTATGTACCTTTACTTTTTTGCCTTTGGATGAGTTCTTTAATTTTGTATTCAGTTCCTTCTTTCTAACCACTTTATTGTCAACAGGTTGATAAGAACTCTTATTATTCTTCCTCAAATGGTTATCATCATGGTTACCTTCATTCTCATTTTCCACAAAAGAAAGAGAGGGAGACTCATCCGAATGCTTACTGTTATGTCCATTAATTTCATCAACTGGATTCTTTTCATCATTATTTGCTGGCACTCCATCATTTTTACCTCTCTCTTTCTTGCCCCTCCTCCTACTCTTCCGGTTGTTATATTCCATAACTTCTGCTTCCTCATTCACATCCTCAGCAATAACTTCCATTGGAAAATCCTCATTCACATGCCTTGCACCCCGATTTTTCCTACTTCTGTGCCCAGTTAACATTGCTTCAAGCACACTCATCTCCCCCTCAGCATCCCCCTTTTCATTCTCATGAACATTCGCATCTCCCACACCAAATGCTCCTTCCATTTGATCTTCATCAGCAGCATCAAAGAACCCATCTTCTTCATCACACAATTCTGGAAACTCAACACCATTTTCTTTCTCTTTTATCCTAAACCCCTCTTTAAACTTCTCCTCTATCTCATCCACATTATGAACTACTTCTTCATCTCCCTCAAAATCTTCTTTCATCTCTTCTTCTACTTCTTTTTCGTGACTGAATGATTTCCTCAATTCAGCTACCTTCTCCTTATGCTTCTTTGATTGCTCATGATTCTCCCACTGTTTCTCACTCTTAAACTTTTTTCCACATACAACGCAATAAAACTCTTTCCCTCCATTTACCTTCTTATCCTCATCTTCCTCCTCGAACTCCTCCAAATCCTCTTCATTCACTCTTGACCATTCTGGCTCCTCATATGCTCTAGACCTTTCCATCCTCTCTTTCTCTAACTTCTCCTTCCTTTCCCTCTCCTCCTTTTTCTTGTTCTCCATCTCTGCGTTCTTCTTAACCATCATATCAATCACTCTTTTATCTCTCTTCTTCACAAATTCAGCCAATCCCCTTACCGTCTCATTATACTCCCTTCTCGCCTTCTTCCTCAACTTCTTGTTCTCCTCCTCCATTACCCTCCTCGATTTCCGGTTCGGCCCCGCCATCACATCGTACTGATCAACCCAACAAAAATCCATTACTGTAGAAAACCCTAACCAATAATTAAAAAAAGCGGAAACTTGCCCATATGGGCTATCCAAATTACCCACAACCGGCGCCTCCCGGACATTCTCGAATCCCAACCCTACTTTCTTACAAAAACTGATCTCATTCGCGTAAATTTTATTAAATACATCTGAATACACCTTATAAAACCCTTTTCCCGTATCCGTATAACCCGAATAAACCGTATTAGAAAAGAAAGAAAACAAATTAGGAATAACAGAGCCAGGAACTGAATTGGCAGAGTTAGAGTTAGGATCGGAGAAGAGGATTTGAGACCGATGAGAGTCATACCAGGTACGTTCTTTGGGATCGGAAAGAACTTCGTAAGCTTGAGCGAGCTCTTGAAACTGAGCGGTGGCTTCGGCCTGGCTCAAACCGGATTGCACGAGCTTATCAGGGTGGCGCTGGAGAGCTAGTTTCTTGTAAGCGGAGCGGATTTCATCAGGTGTACAGTCCCGAGAAAGACCAAGCACGTCATAGTGGCACCGCTTCTCCGATGCCATTAAGACGGTGGTTTTGGCGGTGTTTTCTCGTTTAGGGTCGAAGAAGATTAGAAGGAGCTGAAGAAAAGTTGTGTTTGGATACGAGAATATAACATAAGAATAAGTAAGGTCAAAGGTGGTTCTGTCAGTTGAAGAAACTTCCAACTTTTCCGATTCTCAATATTATATTAGGCGCCATTCTTATTATTATATAGTTTTACGAGTTTAAGATATATATATATATATATATATAATCCCTTTTTAAAAAAGAATATCTTTTCTTATAAATTTTTAAAAAATATAATTAATACATTGGTAATTTATATTTTTTTTCTATCCTTATTCATATAATAAATTATTTTTAAAATAATATAAATTACCATTAATTTCTTATTATTTAAAATGTAAATTTATTAGAAATTAAAATAAAAAAATTATAAATATATGCTATAAATAAAATAAATAATTATTTTAAAATATTTGAAAATGAAATAATAAACTATTTTTATGGGATAAAAAGAATAGAACAAAAAAATCTATAATAAATTGTCAAATTAAATACAAAGAAAAAAATATCAATTAAAAAAGAAAAGTATTTTAATTGAGAAGTATTGAACTATTCAAACCCTAATTATTATATTTTTTTTTATTTTTGGATCTTATTAAACTAATAATCCATTAGTCACAGAAAGTCAGGGCTAAAATCTTGATTGCACATCCCCATTTAAAATTTTACAACATACCAAAAAGGAAAAAAAAAAGTATTTCCAAAAGCACTAACATAACAAGAAACAGCTTGAAGTTGCAATGAAGCTTTCACTAGTTTGAAGCGTACAACAAATGACACTGTATCAGTCTCTTCATTGGTGTAAAGTGTAGAAATGTTGAGAGGCAGAAGACTATTTACAATTCTACATTTTTCAATTTCAAAATGTCGTTCCCAAGCGTCTCTGGCCAGCTTTGGCAAAGAAATACAACCATGCTGGACAGAATCTGTAAAGCCTCTCATATGATACTGGTTATCTATTGCTGATACGTGAAAAAGGTAAGATTCAGAACTACGCCACCTCTCGCAAAGACGATCCCTTTTTCTCTATTGACAAGCTTGTAACTTCTTGCTTCTTGTCTATATCTATTTCTTCATTGAATTGGTACCTGAGAAATTCCACAGCCATGAAGGTAAGAGCAGAGGCTGGGATATACCATGTTATCCTGGGGATGCTTCCTCTAAACATTCCCTTGACACCTTCTGCCATCCAAATCCTTCGCATTGCATCCAACCAGCCATTGTACCTTCAATAATTTACAAAGATTATTGTACGTATAGATATACACCCACTTTTACTGGTCATTCAAATAGCATTATGAAGAGATAGAAAAGAATTATAAGAAGAGATAGAAAAGAATTGTTTTTCCACTTACTTTTCAACAAATATACACACATCTATTTATACATGTTAGAGCATATAATAAATGAAACTACTAACCACCATCTACCTATAATAAATAAACTTATAATAAATAAAATTACTATCATATGCTATTACATTAAATTATCTGCCAACTACTAACTACTAACAATAAAATAATAAATATTGCTATCTACTTATTACAATAATAAATAAAGCATGTTAACTACTAACTACTAATATCTCAACACTCTCCCTCAAGCTGGAGCGTATAGATCATAAGCTCCAAACTTGTCACATATATATTTTATTCTTGGTTTAGTGAGTATATTTGCTAGTTGATCATTAGAATTGACAAAAGTTGTGATAATATATCATGCCTCGAGTTTCTGTCTAACAAAATGACAATCAACTTCTATATGTTTAGCTCTTTCATGAAAAACTAGATTAGAGGCAATATGAAGTGTAACTTAGTTGTCACAAATCAGCTTCATGCTTTTGATTTCTTTCCATCTTAATTCTTGAAGGAGTTATTTTAACAAGATAAATTCACATGTTGCAAGAGTCATAGCTCGATATTCCGCTTCAATACTTGATCTAACAACCACCTCTTGCTTTTTGCTTTTCTAAGAGATCAAATTGCCTCCAATCATGATACAATATCATGAAGTAGACCGCCTATCTAAGGGAGAACCTGCCCAGTAAGCATCAGAGTACTCAATTATCTAGTGATAACCCTTATCTTCATACAGTAACCCTTATGCCGGTGCTCCTTTAAGGTATTTAAGGATCTGAATCACTACATCCCAATGATTATTGCATGGAGCTTGGAGAAACTGACTCACTACACTAACTGCAAATAAAATATCAGGTCGTGTAATTGTCAGGTAGTTTAATCTTCCAACTAACATCCTGTATCTTCCAGGGTCTTTTAACAACTCCCCATGTCTAGAAACTAATTTAACATTGGGATCCATAGAAGTATCCACAGGCTTGCAATCTAACATGCATGTTTCTTCCAGTAAATCCAGGACATACTTTCTTTGTGAGATAACAATTCCTGCTTTTGACTATGTCACTTCAATGCCCAGAAAATACTTCAAATTTCCTAGGTCTTTGGTTTGAAAGTGACTACAAAGGTGTTCAATTGACAAATTTCATCATGATTATTGTCTGTTATGACAATGTCATCGACATAGACAACTAGATAGATGCATTTCCCGTACATGTTATGTCTAAAGAATACTGAATGCTCATATTGACACCAAGTCATTCCAAATTCTTGAATTACTGAACTGAACTTTTCAAACCAGGCTCTCGGAGATTGCTTCAAACCATATAATGATCGTCGTAATTGACATACTAATTAACTCTCCCTGAGCAACAAATCCAGAAGGTTGCTCCATATACACTTCTTCAGTTAATTTTCCATAAGGAAATGCATTTTTAACATCAAGTTGGTGGAGAGCCCAATGGTACATAGCTGCCATAGAAATAAGGAGGCAAACAGAAGTAATCTGGCCACTGGAGAGAAAATATCATTGTAATCAATGTCATAAACTTGAGTGTATCCTTTAGCAAAAATGGTGCTTTTAGTCGGTCAATTTTTCCATCAGGTCTAACTTTCACAGTAAATACCTATTTGCATCCTACCGTAGTTTTTTTTTTTGGTAATGAAACTAACTCCCAAGTTCTATTACTGTGTAATGCTGCCATTTCCTCTATCATCGCATCTCGCCACCCCGGATGATCTAATGCTTCATTGATAGTCTTGGGTATAGTAACATTAGATAAGGTAGAGATAAAAGCACTATAAGGAGGCAAACAATGAGAATTAAGAAAATTATAAATGGGATTTCGGGTGGAACGAATACCTTTATGGATGGCAATGGGAGTAGCTAATTCTGTTATTGTGCAGGACCAGAGTACGGGGAGGACGATTGGAACAGGACATGAGTCGCAAGGCTTGTACCACCTCTATCATCCAAGTTCATCAGTTGTCTTCTCTTCTACTCCATCTGCTGATCTTCTTCACCATCGCCTAGGTCATCCGAATCTTAATAAACTTCAGAAGCTTGTTTCCAGTCTTTTTGCTTCATCTTCTTTAGAGTGTGAGTCATGTCAACTTAGAAAATAAACCCACAGTTTCTTTCCCAAACGAGTCAATAATAGAGCTATATGCATTTTTTATTTAGTTCACTCAGACATATGGGGTCCCAGTCAAATTAGTACAACTATGGATTTTCAGTATTTTATTATATTTATTGATGATTTCTCTCATTGCACATAGGCTTATTTAATGAAAAATCGTTCTGAATTGTTTTCCATATTCCAAAAGTTCTATACTAAAATCCATAATCAATTTAAAGTTTCAATTAAAATTTTATGAAGTGATAATAGGAAGGAATATTTATCCTCTTCCTTTTTAAATTTCTTGACCTTGCAGGGAATCACACATCAAACCCCGTGTGCATATACACCTCAACAAAATGGAATCGTTGAACGCAAAAATCGCCATCTCATAGAAACTGCTCAAACTCTTCTTACACATCACAATAATCCATTTCGCTCATTGCGGGAGCATTCGTGCACCGGGCTGCCCTTTTTTTTTGTTATTTGATCAATAGAATGCCTTCTTCTTTACTGAACAATCAAAGTCCGCACTCCATTCTATTTCCCAAAGAAGATCCTTATCACTTACCATTACGAGTGTTTGGTTGTACTTGCTTCGTTCATGATCATACTCCAGGAAAAGATAAACTCAAGCCAAAATTTATCAAGTGTCTTTTCCTGGGTTACTCACATTTTTAGAAGAGTTACAAATGCTATGATCTCATAAAGCAAAAGTATTTTATTTATGCAGATGTAAAATTTTTTGAATCACCACCATATTTTTCACTCAAAAGTGAAAACACCAAACTCATTTCTAATGTTCTATCTGTCCCAAGTCTTCCACAGAGGGCTTCCCCTAAAAGCTCCTCTCCAAGTTTATTCACGACGCTTCTCACACACTCTTCCACCTAACAATCATAGTTCTTGCTCTCTCAATACATGTACATTGCCAATGACTGATGACTCACTTCCTATTGCACCATCTTCTGGTCCACCGTCTCTTGTCGCTTCTGTACCAGACAGACGTAGCTAACAAAGGTAATAGAACAATTGAGACTTTTTGTTAATTTACTGACTGAGACAAGGCTATATGGGCACTCAGGGGTAAATAAGACGCTTGTCAAAGGGATAGATGAAAAAAGTTGGACATGTCTTATACCCATAACTGCAGTCTGTGAACCATTAGCAAGAGTGACAGTAGATGCATTATTAATAGAGGTGAGAGTAGAAAAATAGTTTTTATTACCAGAGATATGATCAAATGCACCAGAATCTAGAATCCATGGAACAATAGGGGAACTTCTAGTGAGACAGGCAAAAGATGTACCGAGTGAGAGCTTCCATATTGTTTTGTAGCTTCATACTGTATATAATCATTATAATCTGCTCCAATTAGTATGATGGAGTTGGACTGATAGTTGCTTTCATTAGGTAGAGGAAGTAGACCATCTCTTTGAGTTTGAGCAATATGGGCTGCATGTTGATTATTACCAGGATGATTATTTCGAGGTGGACGACCGTGTAAGGCTCAACAGTTTTCTCGAGTATAGCTATCCTTGTCACAGTAGGTACAATGTGTTTTTCTCCCTTTCCTGTTTTGTGAGCTCCCTAACTAGGTTTGAACCGCCAAAATTGATGTTTTTGTCTCACTAGGTGTTGAATGTAAAGAACTTTGCATCAGTCTGGCGAACAAATCTTCCAAAGAAGGGATAGTACGGCTTGTTAAAATTTGATCTCTCACAGAACCTAGGTACGACTTTAGTCCTATCAAAGCTAAAACCATAAAAAAATTGTCTCTATGCTTTTCTTGAGCGGCAATATTATCAAATAATGGCATAAGTGAATTAAATTCATCCCTAAGACTTTCAATTTGTCCCAAATATCCAGCCATATCTTGTTGATTTTGTTGAAAATGGACAATGTCAGAGACATCTTTATATATCCTTTGCACATAATTAATATACAAGGTTTCAGCCTTAGTCCAGACTTTATGACATATTTTACATGACTGAAACATAGTAAGAAGCCTAGGTTCTAGTGAATGTCATAGGGGACTACATAATTAAGCATCAATTTTAATCCAAGCAATTTTATTTTTCTCATCAATATCAAAACCATTTTTCTCTAGGTGATCTTCATATCCTTGTCCCATAAACCAAAATTCAATAGAAGCAGCCCATGAAATATAATTTTTACTACCTTCAAGTTTAACAGTAATAATAACAGGAAAATTGGAAAAGAAAAGAGGTCGGATAGAACATTAGTTTTCTTCTGAAGCTTTAGCCATTTGGAGAATACCAAATCAACAATTTTGAAGTTTGATTAAGGTGTACAGTGGCCTTCAAACACTTGAACTTTAAAGTGGCAATAGCTTAGCTTGGCTTCTTTGAAGTAGCAGTGAAGAAGAAGAAGAAGAAAAAGTGGCAGTAACTTATTTCTTGAAGTGGCAGTGGCTTAGCTTGGCTTCTTTGAAGTAGCAGTAAAGAAGAAGAAGAAGAAGAAAAAGTGGCAATAACTTATTTCTTGAAGTGGCAGTAGCTTAGCTTGGCTTCTTTGAAGTAGCAATGAAGAAAGAAAAAGAAGAAGAAGGCTTCTTTGAAGTAGCAGTGAAGAAGAAGAAGGAAAAGAAGTTTTGAAGAAACACTAACCTGGTTTAACTAGGCTCCGATACCATATGAAGAGATAGAGAAGAATTATAAGAAGATAGAGAATAATTATAACAAGAGATAGAAAAGAATTGTTTTTCCACTTACTTTTCAGCAAGCATACACACATCTATTTATACATGCTAGAGCAAATAATAAATGAAACTACTAACTATTATCTGCTATTACATTAAATTATCTGTCAACTACTAACTACTAACTACTAACAATATAATAATAAATATTGCTATCTACTAATTACAATAATAAATAAAGGTTGCTAACTACTAACATCTCAACAAACATTATATGATAGTTTCATCATAAAATTAAGAAAACTTGCAATATCTCTGGTCATGCGAATTCAACATTAATATTATACCTTATAGTTGATCCTTGGACTTGCAATCTTGTTTTGATGACATCCAAGGGAGTGTTAAGATATGCACTGATACCTGCTCACAACACCATGCAAGATAATTTTTGAGTTGCACCACAAAATTAAAATACTGCAAACATTAGCTGGTGTTTTTCAAGAACTACTAGACTATTTCAGCTGGAAATAGCAAATAGCAGCTGAACAGTTTCAGCTTTAAGTTTTCAATTTCTGCAAGTAAGCAACTTTACATGGTCCACTACAGTTAGAGAATTGAGCAGAATCTGTTGTCCAGTCCTGAACCTTCTATTTTCTAGTTAAAGCACAAGTGTAGCACATACCACCAGCCAATCCTCCTAGGACAAGTCCTTCCATGGTGCTATTGATGGAGAAATCTAAACTGGGCAACCATTTTTGCTTTCCATACTCTGTCAAATCTCAGGGCTTCATAAAGCACAACCTACAATCACAAATTAAAGAGTTTTATGGCAGCATCATTTAGGATGGCCAAGAAAATTTAAAGGTGTTTCTTTCAGATAAAGAGGCAAAAAGTCTCAAAGTAATACAAACCATTAGTCCAGCAAATGGCACATCCCTTGCAAGTGTAGACCAGTACCTAGTAAGATGAGCAATACACAAAATACAGTTATGCCTTGAGATAAATAACTCTTTTAGAATGTTTTACAATCTAGTTGCTTGAAAACAACACTATTAAAAGCCACGATCCAAAAAGGTGGTCTTTCAAGCTTACATCATTACATAAACCTTGATTTTATTTCCCTTGAATAAAGCAAGGTCAAATTATAAAAAATCAAAGGATTTAAGACATTTTAATGGCTTATAACTCCATTGAATCTGGAATTTCGACTTGATGGGACATTAATGACCAATTCACTGTTAGTTTTAATCTTAAGAACACCTTTGCCCATCCATCAAATGTAAATCCGTAAGTTACTGCCATGTATCAAAATAGTTGCCCAAAATAAAACTTTTGACTAATGCCTTAGTTATCCAAATTAAAAGAGAACTCATATTACAGGCAAATTATTGGATGCGGATTTAGGCAAATCACAGCACTATAGGATGATCTCCTTTTCCTTCCATACAATGGGTTAAGTTGTGGTGTAACAAAAGACATGGATTCACAGCTATCCTTCATGGGTTGTGTCTTTCTTGAATTTGGGCATACTGATACATCAGTTAAGATGCCGTAAGAATTTTAAACTGCAAATCATAGTGTGTTCAAAAAAAAAATAGCACTTTCCACAGATCTCTTTATGCCTTTATGGCCAATCAAACTTGTCCATTTTACAGAATTGATAAGCCAAATAATTAAAGTCACTTTATTTAGATATTATGTCAACATTCATACGAGAATCAAATGGAGATGGGTTCTATTTTGAGAAGCTCTTTCATAAATAACAGTAATTTGATTGCCTGAGAAAAACTTCGGAAGGAATGAATCCATCCATTTTATACCCCTGCTAAAAGTTCTGGGTTAACGGTGAGTACTACTCATATGAGTAAGCATGGATCACTTAATCTAAACAGTGAAACACTTATTTAAAAAAGAAAAAGACCATCCATATAGAAGAGATTTTGTTTCATATAATACCCAGCATATAATCCTCTTAGCCCCTGCTCCTTCAATATTGAACTGCCAGCCTGGAATATTCCTGTATAATAACCATATATTTGCTCACCAGATTTTGCACAGATCTTGTCTTTCACCATAGAATTAGTCCAAGATATTCTTGTGCCTTGCACCTGCATGCGTTGCTTCACTACTTCGCATGGAACATATACAAAAGAACCCTGTGTATCTCCTGAAATATTTAATAAAAATATAGAAAATCAGAGTTATCAGAGAAATGCAATGGCTGATTAGTCCAGAATTATTGAAATCGCTAATCTCTTAAACTGATAAAGCTTTTTCATGATATATTAACATAACACTGACAAAACAACTCAGTATCTCCAAGTACAAAACAAAATGTACAAAGATGCAAGAGTATGAAAATAAATGGAATTTTCACAAAGGGAGTATTGACACTATTTGTATCTCAAAAAGAGAAATATGACAAATATGGAGTCAATTGCTCACAAAAAAAAAAAAGGCCAGACCACATGCTGATAGACGCCAAGTTATATGTCTCCAACACAGCTGAAATAGGTTTTCAATGCTTGAATACATACCACAAAGACTATAACATATTGCTACATTCATTTGGAAATAGTAGAAAGTGCAATGAGATATTATCTGTACACCGGAATATTAGGGCAAAACTATCAAGTTTGTACTATAGGAATAAGATTCAGACCCGAGACATCTTAAAGGACATCATTCATCCTCAGATGTAAACAGGACACAAAAACTGATATTTAAAGAGTGATAACATAGTGACAATTGATCCCAAAGATAAGACTGCCGTAAACCAACCTAAAATGTTATTAGCTAGCAAAGTCAAATTATTAACAAAACAGTTAAGATTAAATTCCTATAACATTCAGCTCAACATTCCATAGTTCTGAATATCATTTGACCCTTAACGTTCACATACAGATATAAAATTTCAAAATATCAAAAGACAGCATTTCTGAATTATTAAAAAAGAGAGAGGGATAGAGAGAGAGATAGCTCACCAACAACTCCAGCAATGAAATGTGCCCAATAACCTCCAAGGCCAGGATGTGATTCTTCAATCCATTTTTTGCTTGACTCAATAAAACCAAAATATGTTGCTCCAGTTGCAAGAGACCCAGTAATCCCAGGGGTTATACCTCTATAAAACCCTAAAAGACAATCAGTTCAGCCCAAACTCCATAATCATGTGTAATTTCCACTTAGAAAATACAATACGTGAAACAAATAATCATAGATATACCTCTTGGTCCATCAGCAGACCAGACAGCTCGGACCATCTGGAGAATGTTGTTTTGAGTTTTAGTTGGACTGAGAATAGCTTGGCTCTGTATTCGCGTCTTTACAGTATCAACAGGATGCATCATTCCTTCACCAAAAGCTCCAGCAATTGCTCCCCATAAGAATTCTCTCCAAACTTCACCATACAACATTCAATCAAACACAAATTATAAAAAAAAATAAAAATTAAAAAAAAGCAAATAGAATGAAAAATTAAAAACCGTAAAGCTCACCAAAGAACTGATTGTGAGTGGTACTAGAAGTGGAAGTTGGGGTCTGAACCGCCATTTTCAGCTGTATTGAGTTGTGTGTTTAGGGTTTTAGTGCTTTGAAGAGGGCGGGCTTTTATTGGGTTTCCTTGAAAACGACTTGCAAGATACTTCTACAGCGCTTTTGAATTTGGACTATCATTTCATTTCATGAATCAAAATCAGTAAATTCATTGAATATTGAACCACCAGGCGTGCGCGGCACTATAACAAAGAATATGCGTTGCTTTCATTTGAATATTAAAATTGACTCTATCAAATAATTTCATCTCCGCATGCATAATTTATAAAAAAGAAATTCATTGATCATTGTAATTTGCCATTATGACTCCCCTCTCCAAGGTGGGGCAGTTATTATTATTATTATTGATAATGTTGAGTTAAAATATTAAATATTACAAAATTAAATAAATAATTATAGAATGATTAAATAATTATGAATTCTTGAAATTTTATATATTAAATTAATTAATTTTTATATTTTTGATATTTATTTTTATGTTTTTATATTTTTAAAATTAAATATTTAGTTTTTCAATTTTAAAATTATTAGTCAATACTTTTAATATCATAAAATAATTTTTTATTATTTTTTATTTATTTTTTTAATTTTATTTTATATATAGATTATTTATAAAAAAATAAAAAATATTATTTATATTATTTAAAATAATTTTTTAGTAATATTTATAAAATTAAAATAAATAATGTGTATGAATTATTTGCAAAATAATAAAAATATATTATTCATATTATTTAAAATTATTTTTAATAATATTTAAAAAAGTAAAATAAATAATATATAAAAATAAATATAGCATGACAAATAATAAAAATAAAAATATATAAAAAAATAATAAAAAATTATTTTATAATATTCTAATAATTTTAAATAAAAATATTAATAAAATAATAAAATAATTTAATTTTTAAAATATAAAAATATAAAAAGTAAATATTAAAATTATAAAAATTGACTAATGTATTAATATAAAATTTTTGAGATTTCATAATTATTTAAATCAATAAAATTTAGGATAAATTTATCTAATAAATCATATAAAATTTTGAGATTAATTTCTTAAATTGAGCATATTCACTGTTTTTATTAATCAGTATTAAATTTATAAGATTATATTATGAAAAAATATATTTATTATTTATGAATATTTTAATGTCATCGTCCAGGCTCCAGAATAAGTGAAAACGGCACCGTTCTATCTGAAAAAAGGGCAGAAAAATAAACGACAGCGTTGTATCATCCACCACCCAAACTCAAGGTAGTAAAATCCCTATTTTTCACAGTTTCCATTTTAACGGAGCAAAAGAGAAATATAGCATAGGCAAAACACACCTGACCTGAACTCCCAGCAGCTAATTGCAAAAATCTGTAACTCTCTAGGGTTTCCACTGAAACGAATCTGTCACTAATGGCGATGGCTGCTTTGAGACGAGAAGGGAGGCGATTCGCTTCTCCTCTAATGTCTTCACATCCAATCACCGCTATCCGATCATCTCTTATCGCCGAGTATGATCTCCTCTTTTCTTCGCGATAAAACGGAGAATCAGAGGATTTTTTTCTTTTTTTTATAAAAATTTTCTGCATACTGTGATTTTCCTTTTCATCAATAGAATTGTATGGAAGATTAAGGTGTCGTATTATCTTGCTATTATATATTCGTTTCTGTATTTGATTCTATTTATGTGTTTATGAAATGGCAAATTTTGCTTTGTTTTTTTATTGATTTGTATGTATATTTTATTTATTTTGTTTTTATAATGGAATGTTTTGACTGGAGGAAAAAAAAAAGAGTGAATCCAGTCCTGGAATGATTATTTTAGTAGAAAAAATGAGGTTTAGAATTGTGATTCTGAATTTGATGATGATGATGTTTCTTTTAATGGATTTTCGCAATAGCAGTGAATTAGAGTTTTGTTTTTGCAGTGAAATGAGAAATGTGAATGATTGCAAGGTAATTCGTGCATATACCTCATTAGTTCCATTTCAAGTGCAGGTGTTTTTAAAGCCATACAATTCCGACTTATTGTACTGATTACTGAAGAGAAGCTATTGAAAATATGAAGAAGATGAGGACGTGAAAAATTATATTTGGTTGCAAATTTTAAAACTGAAACTAAGATGTGGATTTGTTTGAAGTTAATGACGTAACATAAGTAAAAGTGGTCCAAATTGAGGTCATGTTGTTTGAGTTTATTTAGAAGTTTCCTACTTACTTTATTTGGTTTTTTTGGATCATATGTTTTTTGTATTGTTAACTATGTGTTGCCTGTTTAGCCGAAATAGAAAATTTTGGTAGCCTTGTGAAGAAAAATTGTGTTTAGTTTTTCATGGATCTTCATTGTTTAATAGCAAAAATTGCCTGCAAAGTATTGCAACAAAAAAAAATCTGCCAAAATAACTCAACACGTTCAGCACATTGTTCTCTAGAAAGTTTAGGAAATCACCTAATACTCATTATGCTCATCCAAATATATTCTTGATTCAATTAACATCTTCAGTTGCACTTTTTTCTGTTTTAGAAAATTTTATATATTTGTTTGCATATTGAACCGCTAAATAATTTTACTTTGGTGCACAGGGAGCAGACCCCACTTGGAGTCCGTTCTATATCAACTCAAGTTGGTGAGGATTATTTTCTTACAATAATTAATCCCTTTCTCTTGTTTGGCATTTTTATTGTATTTTAATAAATTAAGTCCCTGCAAATGTGGATAATTTTTGTTGATACATCTTGTTCAGTCAGAAATCGTATGAAGAGTGTCAAGAATATTCAGAAAATCACAAAGGCTATGAAGATGGTTGCAGCCTCAAAGTTAAGAGCAATTCAGACTAAAGCAGAAAATTCTCGTGGGCTATGGCAGCCATTTACTGCACTTCTTGGCGATGCTCCTAGTATGTTTACTGACAAACATTGAATCAATTCTTTTTTTATCTTATCAAATTTATTAAACTTCTGATAAATCAATCATCAAATTTATGAACAATTTTTGCTATTGTAAGTTTGAGGTGCACTCTTTTTGTTCCTCATTGTATCTGCATTTTGTTAATGTTCATGTTATGAACTTGTAACTATCTTTTAACCATCTGCTTCAACTCTTGTGCTTCCTTCAGAATTGGCAATGTCTGGGTGGTCTTTCCTTATTTGCCAAATTCATAATTTTATATGGTTTTTAGGTGAATTTTTTTGTTTGGTTTCACAAATGATATTATATCTGGACTTCTGGTAATCACTATTGACTGCATTTTGCATATAATTTGAAGCATGTGTATTTTACAGAAAGTGATATTTCTTGCATGTTCCGATGATATGATAAAACATATATTTTCATCAGAAAATTTTTATTTTGTTCTTTGTTTTTAACTTAGCAATGCCTTGGTATCTCTTTCATTCGCTGTTGTCCACTTAGAAGCTTATAAAATTCGTGAAGGTAACAGTAGAGACTTGAGAGCATGCAGTACTGTGAAGATTTTGGTTCAAACTCTAGAAAATTTAAGCTCTAGGTGGGTTTCGAGTTGTTAATTAGGATGTGCACAAATGGAAATCTCGCCAAACTTGATACTAAATCTAAGGCCCTTTTTTACTAGAAAATTCAGACTCATCAAGAGGACGTGGATGGGTGTAATTTTTACAAATATTTGATCTGGAATGCTGATTCTGCACTAATGTTGCAGCTTATGTGCCTTGAAATTGTCTTTTGCTGGGTGATTGTGCCAAGTTCTTTTCTACTTTTTACTCTCTTTTCCCTTGTCTCTGGAAATACTTCTCGTTCTATAATTGCATTCATTTTTCCCATGCTTTTTGTGTTTAACAGGTGTTGATGTTAAGAAAAATGTAATTGTCACTGTTTCTTCAGACAAAGGTCTGTGTGGAGGAATTAACTCCACAGCAGTCAAGATAAGCAGGGCTATGCACAAGCTGAGTTCTGGTATATTGTAATGATAACTAAACTTCTTCAGATTGTTAGTAGTTGGTAATAACTAGTGAGGCTTGGATATTTGAACAATTTAAATGTATCTGCACTGTCTTAGGTCCTGAGAAGGAAGCAAAATATGTCATCGTGGGAGAAAAGGCAAAGGCTCAGCTGATACGTGACTCTAGGAAAGATATTGAGCTATCCATCACTGATTTGCAGAAAAACCCTCTGAATTATACCCAGGTTAGTTTTTTTATATTTCCTGCCTTTACTCACGTTTAGAAAATGACTTATTTCTCTCTCTTTGCCTGTTGCATGTGCATGCACATGAACTTCCAGAGTAATGCTAATGTCATTTGATATTAGATGACCAGGAAACAAAATGCATTATTGAATTGATTTATTTATTTCCTCCTTAGAGGGATTCTTTTATGTGGTTCAGAACAACATATATTATATGTCTGGCAAGTTCAGAAGTGGGCTGAACTACTGCAAATTTGATACAATATATGGAGATTCTTGTTCATGATAATTTCCTCTCTCTTATTACGAATTGAATTGTTGTCCTTTCAGGTCTCTGTCCTTGCAGATGACATCTTAAAGAATGTGGAATATGATGCTTTGAGGATTATCTTCAACAAGTTCCATTCTGTTGTTTCATTCATTCCAACAGTGACAACTGTCTTATCTCCTGAGGTGATACAGAATCCTGCACAGAATAATTTGGTCTTACTTAGATTTAATAATTTCATTGGGTTGTGGATAATGTGTGATGATATGCTGATTTAGGTTGTGGAGAGAGAGGCTGAATCTGGGGGAAAACTTGGAGATCTCGACTCTTACGAGATAGAAGGTGGCGAAACAAAGGGTGAAATACTTCAAAATCTTGCTGAATTCCAGTTTTCTTGCGTAAGCCTCACAAACCTCTTACTGATTTGATGTATGGGACTCGGTCTATCATTTGGAAATAATTACCATGTCAATTGTAATATGGAAGCCTAATGGTCCAAAACTTCTACTGCAATTTTATGGTATAAACTAAGGGTGTAATCAAGCACTGTTAATACAGTGCTGAGTTTAAGCACAACCAAATTAGAAACCCAAGGTTCAAGCTCGATCAAGTTCTAATTTTCTCGCTCAAGCTTGATTTAAATGGATACTCAAACTCAGTTCAACTCTGAAAAAGTAAATAAACTTATTAATGTTAAAACAAAGCTTGAATAAGAGTTGATAAATTGTTTTTACATATTAAAAAAAATGTTTCAAAATTATGTAAAATTTAAATGCTTGATTAGGCTTGCAAATCACTTGAATTGAATAGTATTCGAACTTGGCTCATCTCAATTTACTGTTTGAGTTTAGGCTTGACTCAAGTAGAACACAGTCGATTTTCATGTATTTCACAATCCAAGTCTTAAGTAACTTGACTCATTTAGACCTTTAGTAAAGAAACGAGGAATTGAGCCTGTTGAAAAAGGTTCTTAGATTTGTTATGAGACTTCTGGTTATCTGTTCAGCATTGGTGGTTGCCAATATGCTGATCTGTCTTTTTTGTTTTGGTGGCTGTAATGGTATAATATATTTCTAAGGCAAAGTAATTGTTAATAACTTGAGATGTGTTATGCATATCATTCATAGTAGATTGAGAGTTTTTGGGATTTATCTTGAAAAGATTTCATACTCTAGGTCCTGTTCAATGCTGTATTGGAGAATGCTTGCAGTGAGCAAGGAGCCAGGATGTCTGCTATGGATAGCTCAAGCAGAAATGCTGGAGAGATGCTTGATCGTCTAACACTTACTTATAACAGGTCATTTTCTATCTATCTACGGATATACAATACATTTAAACTGGATGTTTTGCTTTCATCTTCATGGCTTTACAGAAACCAGCCAGCTTGGTTGATTATTAGTGTTCTAGAACATTGGAACTTTAGTACAAGTTGGTTACATTCTGAATTTATAGCTACGAAGCCTATGTATGTTGTGGTACATGTAATAGGGTTCACGTTTCATTCAATAATTTGTTTAAAAATTTTGTAACAGAACTCGTCAAGCATCAATTACCACTGAGTTGATTGAGATTATATCTGGAGCGTCAGCACTGGAGGGTTAATTGAAGAGATCATGTGGGTAGGCATGTGACAGTGACGAAATAATATATTGGCAAAGGCTTTGTTGGAACTTTGTAGCTGCCTTTCAAGTTTTTGTTGAGCTACTCCAATAAGCTCCCCAGCGTTGTACTCCTTTTCTGGGAATTAAAAATTCATATTTGTGATGGATATCATTGATTTTTGGTTCCTGTTTTTCTAGCGCTGTCATCAAATTGAAACTCAATAACTGGTTTGGGAACTTGAAAATTCTTGTAAATTTTTTTTTCTTATACCCAGTATGACTTCTCTACAATTACCAAGCAGAGAAATTTCATTTCCAGTGCTTGTAACTTTGGAGCATATTTATTTTTGATACCAATTCAAATGGACCAACACAAAACAGGAGAGAGGAGGGAGGTCCTGAATTCTCAAGGACTGTTTCAAAACAAATGAGTTTAATCATTTTAGTTGTTTGCATCATAGCGTTATCTTTCCCAACACACACGCGCACACAGAGAGGAAAGACAATAAATGTATAAAATTTTGCAAAAAATTACATTTATTGTTCATCTATTTTGAAATAATAGTGCGAATATTTTGAAAATTGATAAACTGATTTCAAAAAATAATGAAAGTGTAATTAATAGTAATTTGTTAAATTAAATAATAGTTATATGTTTAATAAATGTAATTAATATATTATATTATAAATGTATTAATGATTTTATATGTTCAGTTTTATAGTTATATTGAATGTAAAAATTATATAAATTCCAGTTGCATATAAAAATTATAAAATATGTAAACATAAATAATCTTATATAGAAATGAAATAAACCAAAGACAAATTTCATTTCAATGAATAATAAAATTCAATTTATTTATTTATTAAATAAAATTAAAACAACAAACGAGAAATTATTTTAATCTCTCTTTTGAAGGGGCATTAGTTTTCCTCTTCTAATCCTTTTTGTTAATAGTCAATCATTCTCATAGTTAGAGATGTTTTAGATAACTAAAGTGTAATATAGGCACCGAAAAGCATAATCAATCAAGTTAGTTAATTCACTTCATTTTTCGGCACCGGTCAACTATCACACATTTAAAGTTAAATTTATCACAATAATAAAAACTGGAATTAAAAACAAAAAAAAAACTAAAATATTAGAAATTAAAAATCTAAATTTAATTAATTATAATTTATACCAAAAAAAATTCTAAATTTAAATCATCAATTTCATAAATTATTATTTTCAATTTAATTTCGTTTTAATTTTTTATTTAATCAGTTTTTTTCTATAGCCTCTTGCTGGTTGAAAATCGATTCTTTTAGCAACAAAGAAGACCCAAGTCTCCCCATATCATGTTATTTTTTACTTTTGAAATATATCATGCTTAATACACTAAGGGTTTGAAAGCATAAAGTGGTTTTCTCTCGTTTTCTCTGAGAGCTTTATGTCTTTGCTTCATGCAAGGTATCTCTTTTTGAGTTTTTTATCTCTTTTGTCTTATGGCTAATGATGAGGATGTCTCGGTGGACATGGCTAGCTTGTCCATGCAAGGGGAGGATGAGGACGATGAAGGTCTTGTTTTTACAAGTGAGGTGGTGGCTACACAGTCAATTGATTATACGCTCTGTCTGGTTGGCCGTTTTATTCAGGACAAGGTAGTGAATTTCCAAGCTATGAAACAAACCATAGCATCTGTTTAGCAACCTTTCAAGGGGGTTACGATCACTGAGGAAGAGGAGGGTCTATTTCTGTTCCGGTTCTACCATGAAGTGGACCTTGAGAGAGCCCTGGATATGTCTCCTTCAGAGACCTGCTGATGTTGTGTTAAATCATGTTTTGATATGGGTTCAGGTTCATGGATTGGAGACAGTGTTTCGTTCGGAATCTGTCCTAGAGCGACTTGGTAATTTCCTTGGTGAGTTTGTGTCAATGGACCCAAATAATTTCTACAGATCCTGGAACTCTTATATGAGAATTCGGATAAAAAAAGATGTCACTACTCCCATTGTCGATAAGAAAAAGATTCGTCATGAAGCGGGAAATTGGTTTACAGTTTCCTTCACATGGGAGAGGTTACCTAATGTCTACTTCCTTTGTGGTTTATTAAGCCATACCGAGAAGTTTTGTCCCAGCCTCTTAGAACGAAATAATAAGCAAGTCGTTCGTCGTTTTGGCCCTGAAATACGAGCTTCGCGTAAGGGCCCGAGGATGATAGGTGCTCGTTGGTTGGTTGAGATTCCGGCAATGGTGGACGGTGGTAGAGCTGACTTTGGTAGTTATGGAAATGGCGTGAATCAAGGGAATAATGTGGTCAATCCCTTATATCAAGGAGGGAGTGATTCTATGTTTCCTAATCAGAATGAGAATGATACGGAAATCAATATGAGTGGCGGGAATATGGGAAATTCTTTAAATGACGATCTTATTGTTAATGACCCTAAGAGAAAGAGAGCCTCATCGGATGGGCTGAGTAATGGGCCTGGTTTGGTTGATGGGGTTTCTTCAGTTGGTTCAAAGCCTTCCTCCAGGAAACATAATACAACGGCCGGCCTTGGTACACAGGCCCGCTGACAACAATGACTACCATTAGTTGGAACTGTCGTGGGATTGGCAACCCACGAGCAGTACGTGCTTTACAAGATATGATCCGTGAAAAAAAGCCACAGTTTATTTTTCTTGTTGAAACTTTATGTACTCGCAATAAAATTGATGAAATAAAATTGCGTTTGGGGTATGATGATTTTTTGTGTGTGGATTGTATTGGCCGAAGTGGGGGCCTTGCATTACTTTGGAAAGGTGTAAATAATGTTTCTCTTATTAGTTCTTCTTCTAGATATATTGATGTTGAAGTCACGGTTGACCTTCTTGGTACATGGCGTATGACGGGTTTTTATGGGGAACCTGATAGATCCTGTAGAAGACATTCTTGGCAATTATTGCGTGTTCTTGCCTCACATTCTGACTTGCCATGGGTTTGCCTTGGTGACTTCAATGATATTTTGTCGCGTACGGAAAAAAGAGGAGGTCGTCCACAACCTAATTTTCTGATTAATGGTTTTCGAACAACTGTTTCTGATGCGAGGTTGACTGAATTTCCGATGGCTGGATACCAATTTACTTGGGAACATGGTCGGGAAAGTGGAAATTTGATTGAGGAGAAGCTTGATAGAATTTTGGTGAATGAATCTTGGCTCCAAAAGTTTCATTTTTGTCATGCTGCGGTACTTAACACGACCTCATCTGATCATTACCCTTTATTTTTGCAATATAAATGTTTTGCTCCTAGGCACTATAAGCCCAAATTTTGTTTTGAAAATGCATGGGCCCATGAGTTGGGCTGTAGGGACCTTATTATAGAATGCTGGGCTATAAACAAAGATGAGGATTTACTTAACAAATTGGGAAAGTGTGGTGAGGCTTTGGCTAGTTGGGGTCAGGACCTTCGAAATCTCCATTATACGAAAATTGGCAACTGTAAGCGTACTATGGGTGAGCTTCGGGGATCGAGAAGGGAGGTTGATATTTAGCATTTTATTCAGGCAAAACGACGATATAACGAGCTCTTAGAAGCTCGGGAAGTTTTCTGGAGACAGCATGCTAAAGCTTTCTGGTTACAAGGTGGGGATAGAAACACTAGATATTTCCACCGGGTTGCATCTGCTCGCAGAAAGAGAAATAAGATCGAGAAGCTTCGTGATGATAATGGTCATTGGCACTCTTGGGATTCTGGGTTGGACCAACTTATGAGGGATTATTTCACTTCTTTATTTGGAACTCAAGATTGTGATACGGAACCTGTTACTGACCTTATGGAATCGATGGTTACTGAGGAGCAGAACCAAGCTTTGTTGGTAGAGTATTCAGTTGAGGAAGTTCGAGCTGCTGTGTTTTCAATGAAGGCAGATAAATCCCCAGGTATGGATGGTTTCAATCCTGGTTTCTTTCAAGCCTTTTGGGATTTAATTGGGACCGATGTGGCTTTGTTCTGCATATCTATTTTGCGTGATAAAGTCCTACCACCGAATATCAACAATACTGCTATTGTTTTGGTTCCGAAAGTAAATTCGCCAGAGTGTATGTCTGATTTCAGGTCGATTGCTCTATGTAATGTAATTATGAAGGTTATTACTAAGATGATAGCTAACCGGCTTCAGGGTATTCTTCCTTTGGTTATCTCTGAGAAACAAAGTGCTTTTATACCTGGACGTCTTATCCAGGATAACTATATTGTTGCTTTTGAGATGATGCATACTTTTCATAGGCGTAATGGGGGTAAGGTTTTTTCGGCTGCCTTAAAAATGGATATTAGTAAAGCATATGACCGTATGGAATGGAAATTTGTGCGAGATGTATTGATTACTTTGGGGTTTGATTGCCAGTGGATCTTCCTTATTCTTGAATGTCTTTCTTCGGTTAAGTATTGGGTCTTGCAAAATGGAACTGAGATTGACCCTATTATTCCTACTCGGGGCTTAAGGCAGGGTGACCCTTTGTCCCCTTACCTCTTTATCTTATGTGCTGAAGGTTTTTCTAAATTACTTCAAGAGGCTGTTTGTACTGGTCGTATTACTGCGGGAAGAGTTTCTAGGGGAGGACCGAGTATTTCGCACTTATTCTTTGTTGATGATAGCTTAGTCTTTTTTCAAGCTGATATGGTAGAGGCTAATGAGGTCCGGCAAATTCTTCAAAGATATGAAAGGGCTTCTGGTTAGAAAATCAATCTTAGCAAGTCTTCTATCACTTTTTCAAAAAATACTTCTCTTGATAGGAGATTAGCTATTTGCGGTGTGCTTGGTGTAGGTGAATGTGACTCTCTTGGAACTTATTTGGGTATTCCAAGTTTTGTTGGAAGAAAGAAAAAGGAGGTATTTGCTTATGTCAAAGATAGGGTTTGGCAAAAATTAAATTCTTGGAAACAGAGACCCCTTTCTCGTGCAGGTAAAGAGATTCTTTTGAAGACTGTCTTACAAACCATTCCTAATTATGTTATGGGGTTGTTTCTTCTCCCAAAAACATTATGTCAGGAAATTGAAAGGATCATGTCTCGGTTCTTATGGGGAGGAGGTACAAATTTTGACAGTGGTATTAGATGGATGGCGTGGGACCGTATGGCGGAAGTTAAATCTGTTGGCGGTTTGGGTTTCAAGCGGCTGCGAGACTTCAACTTAGCTCTTCTGGGGAAACAAGGCTGGAGAATTATTACAAATCCGAATTGCTTGGTTTCTCGTGTACTTAAGGCAAGGTACTTTCCTAATTCTGCCTTTTTGGATTCGGTTTTGGGCTCAAATCCGAGTTATATTTGGCGTAGTATATGGGAGACTAGATCTTTGTTGAAGGAGGGAGTTTATTGGTGTGTGGGGAATGGTATTGGGATTCCAATTTGGGAGGCTCCATGGCTACCTAATAGCAGTTCTATGAAAGTCACCACGCCACGGTCTTCGTCTGTTTCGGTTAATTTTGTTTCAGATTTAATGCAGAATAATTGTTGGAACAGAGATAGGATACGGACTTTGTTTAATGAAGCAGATCAGTAGAACATTTTATCTATCCCTTTGAGCCTTACTGATGTAGCTGACCGTTTATGCTGGAAGTTTGATCAGCGTGGGAACTATACAGTTAAATCTGCTTATGCTCAATCTGTTGGTCATTTTTTAGTGGCAAATCCGAACCATGAAGCAGTGTGGAAGAAGTTCTGGCGGATTAATGTTCCACCTAAAGTCCAAAACACTTTCTGGAGAGCTCTTTCAGGTGTACTTCCATGTCGGGCAGTCCTAATTAATCGACGGGTACAGGTATTGGACTGTTGTCCCTTTTGCTGTAATTCGAGTGAAACAATCCTCCACCTTTTAGTATATTGTCCTTTTGCTGGTGAAGTTTGGTCTTTGTTGGGGTTGAATTTTCCTTTATCTGCCGCTCTTTCATTTATGGAATGGTGTGTCATGTTTTTGCTCCCTCTTTCTAATGAGCAAGCGGTTAACTTCGTGATGACTATTTGGGCTCTTTGGTTTGGTCGTAACTTGATTGTGTGGCAAAACAAAACAATTACTACCAGGAATATTGTGAATATGGCTGTTAGCTTTTATTGTGAATGGTCAGAAGCAACCTCCAAGCTACAGCGGACTGTCCAAGCAGCTGTTGTTCACAATTGGACACCGCCACAGCCAGGTTACTTGAAAGCAAATGTGGATGCCTCTACGGGCTCCAGTACCGGGTATGTTGGTGTTGGTATGGTTGTCTGCAATGCTAGTGGGGATTTTGTAGCAGCAAAAGCTATGAGAGTGGTTGGTTTTTTCTCTGCCAAAGTTGCTGAAGCTATTGCCATTCGTGAGGTTCTTAGTTGGATAAAAGATCTTGGTTGGAGAGGGGTGGTTGTGGAATATGATGCGAAGATGGTGATTCAAGCACTTCAAGGTTCTTCTGTGAATGATAATTCTGCTTTTGGTCTTGTTATTCAAGATTGTATCTCGCTCATTAGTGAGTTAGAGTCCATTTCTTGTAATTTTGCTTATAGGTCTGCGAATGTGGCTGCTCATAATATTGCAGTGAGTGTCCATTCTGAGTCAGGCTTAGGAGAGTGGTTTGATGGCCTCCTCCTTGTATCTCTAGTTTATTTGCTCATTAATAAATCCCAACCTTTTACTCAAAAAAAAAAAAAAAGTCTCCCCATAAATAAAAATTGTAGTTCCCACATTCTAGAAAAGGGGACAAATGTCCTTTTCTTTTTTAGAATTAAAATTTTTATTTATTTCTTTTTAGAATTTTAAATTAACTCGTATCTTTTAACTTACTTTTTTTTAGCAAATATCTTTTAACTTACACGAAAACACAAAAACAATAAATTCCAATAAATCCGTTTTACCTAAAATAAACATATATGTTATATCTTTTTTTTTTTTTAGTTACTAATTTGGATTAAGGAAATGAAATTTAATGAAGGAAATGGATAGAAAAGAAAAGAAATTTAAGTTATTTTAATGTGTTTGATAATCATAATTGAAATTGAATAATGAGAGAAATTAGATTTTTCATCTATAATTTAAATAAATAAATAAAATTTTATAATTTTAATTCCTATTCAATAAATCAAGATAAAAATAAAATAAAGACATAAATGATATTTTATATAATATAATATTTTTCATCTTTTTTTTTGTTTTCTATTATTTATGTGACAAATTATTTTGATCATTTAAGGAGAATTATTTTTTTAATAGAATCATATTTTTTTTATTAAATATCTAAATAATAAAAATTAAAAAAAATATTATTTTATTTACTTTCTTTTCCCTTTAATTACATCAAAATAAATAATATGTTAAGTTTAAGAGTACACTTATAAAAAATAAAAAATACATGAAGGGTGAAACTAAAACTTTTTAATGGGAAATTTTATCAATTCTCTGGAAATCCAGGCTTTGCCCTTAATGGAGTCACAGACGAAGCTCCATTACATTCAATTTCAATTACCTCTCAAGGCTAAGCTCTTAATTTCAATAACCAGATTTTCTCACAGTTTCTGAATCTGTTTAAACTAAAGTCAATATTTTCAATGTCTCTTGAACCACAAGAGCTGCAAGACTGCAGGGAAGAGACAAAAAAGGATAAAGAAAAAGAAAAAGAAAAAAGGTTTAACTGATTAAAATACAAAATTGGAACTCTGAAAAGCCAATCGCAAATCTGAAGAAAGAAGAAAAACGCCATCAATGACAATCAAAACAAGCACCCTTTTGAACGTATACGAGGGCAATCCAGTTGCCGTCACAACCACCACCGCCAGCCCATCAACATGTAATATAGAAATTCACCTTCTTTACCGATACCAAATAAAAATCCCATCAAACGAAGGCGTCACAGTTGTGATTGAAGATTTTGTTCTCCCAGAAATATTTGCTTCTTTCAGAGTTCCTATTGTCTCCCCTTTATCAATGTGGCGCGAGCTTTATTTAGATGATGTTCTGAAAAAATTGAATCTCGATCCTTCTGTGCTTAATTCTGTGAAGCCTAAGTTTACAGAATCTGCTATTTCAATAGCCCAGCGTAATGGGAACAAAGGATTCACGATCGTTGTTGAGTTAGGGGTTTTGAAGGCTGAATATTTGGGTAAAGATGAAGTGCACAGAATTACTTGCGAATTGATCAAGATGGATCCCATTTCTAAAATTGCCTAGTTCATCAAATAATGTGTGTCGATAACTTATTAGATTTGATTGTTTATGGCCGCATCAATTTCTTTCTCTTAGTAATTTTATCGAGCACTTTGTTTACCGGATTTGATAAGCAATTGATCATCGACTGTGTAAATGGACTTTTCCAAGCTCCAATAAAAGAAGATTGCTTATTGTGAAAAACAAAGTCCTCTTCGTAGCCGAGTTATTTGGCTGTTCTGGATTTTCTTCCCCGCTGCTGTTGGTTTTTTTTTTTTTTTAATTCTTCTGTGTTATGGGAACAAGAACAACAGTTTCTCTTACACGTAAAACGACCATGATCATAAACGTCATATGCCTTATTTTAATGACTTATCTTCCTTTCTTTTGTTTAAACGACAAGTCGTCCTTTTTTATTTTTTATTTAATAATTAACTTGCATTAATTAAACATTTAAATATTAATTGAAAATTCGAAATATTTTGGACAAAAAAAATTTATTATTTAAAAGAAATGAAAAATCTCACCAACCAACGGCAGCTAAAAAAAAAAAATCCAAAGCGAGAAAAAGCAGGGAACAGATCTGAGAATACAAAGAAGAAAGTAAAGAGAGAAGCAAATTGCTGATTTTTTTTTTCTTTTTCATCACTGTAAGTTCATGTTTATTGTTTTCTTGCCTGTTTGGTTCCCTGGAAATCATGGGAGGATAAGGAAAAGAATTTTAATTTTGATTAATTGTAGAATGATTTGTTGGTTATTAAGTAGCGCGCTTTGTTTTTGCCCTTGAATTTTCTTAGCGTTTTCTCACCCACCAAACAGGGGGCACTGCTTGTGAATCTGTAATAACTCTTTAGTTTTGGAAAGTTATTAGTGGATGGCATGGTTTTCTTTTTATCAATTTACCTCACACATGTCTTGTAGTTCTCAGAGTTTCATCCTTCTTTGTTTAATTTTTATCCTTTTGTTTTGGGCACGTCCTCAACTAATTATTTTACGAATTGGGTTATTCTCCTTATGTCAATCTTGCTAGCGGTGAAATATAATGGTTTTGCAAATTTTAAGGTTTCCTTTGTTATTTTTTGGCAACAGATTTTTTGATGGAAGGGTTGGTGCATTCACGAATAAACCCCATTCGTGCTACTTGTAAAAAATTTCGCTCCCGTTTACTCCCAACATTTTCTCTGCACTTGAAAAAGAATTTCACTGGAGGTCGAATTTTATGTATGAAAAATCTTCAATCTTTCAATTCAGTGACTGCTTCAATTCAATCTTTAGAAGACACAACATTAGGCCACTTCAAAAATACAGTGCCTTCCAAAGGTCATAATAGTAACTTATTATATATATATAATATAATATAATATCTTTGAATCCTACATTAGTTTCAGCTTCTGCATTGTGAGCTTTCCGGCTTTACATATGAAGACTAATAAATATACATATGTATCATTGTTTTTATTGTTAATTAACAGAGGTTCTTCAGCTCTGGAGAAATGCTGATGCAGTATGCTTTGATGTGGATAGCACAGTTTGCTTAGATGAGGGTATTGATGAACTTGCTAAGTTTTGTGGAGCTGGAAAGGCTGTTGCAGAATGGACTGCCAAGTTTGTTGTCCTTGTCATTTACTAGAACTTTAAAACTACTTTATTTCTCAATGTTATATCTTATCTTTGGTGTTGGATTTTGCCAGAGCAATGGGTGGTTCTATTCCTTTTGAGGAGGCATTGGCAGCCAGACTAGATCTGTTCAAACCCTCCTTATCTCAGGTCCAAGATTTTCTTGATAAGAGGCCCCCAAAGTATGTAATTCCTTAATCGTGCTTTCATTTGTTTCTTCTTTTGGCTGAATTAATGTTTCAAGGTTGCTTATTTTCAGTAATCCTATTTATTTGGCATTTCATTTCAAGACAAAAGTTGGTAGTGCCATGTGGAGAGTTTTCATCACCAACACCAAACCATATATGTTTTAGGAACTTTCCTTCTTTCAACGGTTCATAATTGGAGTGCATTGTTCTGGAGGTTACAGAAACACAATTGACACATGTTTTATAGAAACTGTTTGGGTATCCGATTCTATTGATATATTCCATTTTAAGTCTTTTTTCTTTGTGAGAATTCATGCCCCATTTCACAGAATATTCTCTTTATAAATTAAATTGTTCTCATTTTGCATGGCATATGTCAAGCATTTAAACTCCACTTAGCTAAGTCCAAATCTCAAAATAGCTGAGGTAGGCCACATAAAAATCTGTGTTCCTATATTCTATCCTCCCTAGGTTGATTGTTCATGGCATATTTAAAGATCGAACCCCTTATCACTTCAATTCAAGGCATTTTCTTTCAACCTCTTTTCCTTTTTGTTGTCTGATTTCAGCTCCAGCCATGTTCTTTATTTTTTTGTATGTGGTTAAACTTTTAAAATTTGTCCATCTCATTATAATATGTTTAATATACAATGGAATTCATGAGAAGATATTGTGTAGTTTTCATTGCACATCAACCACAATATGTCTTTTGCTGACTAATATTTGAGCTGTTTGGTAGTTCAAAGACAATACATAATTCTCATTCACTCTTGCCCGATCAAGGGTGGTGGTTCATGACAAAATGTGTCATCTTAGGATACTTATGCCTATTGAAGATTTTGAGATAAATCTGAACTTCTTATTCTCAATCTCTTTAATTTACAATAAGTTTTGAATTGTTATTTATAGACTAATCCTATTGCTATTAGAAATATTCAGAAAATAGAAAAAAAGAATAAAGACAAATATAGTGGCTTAAATACAGCCATAAAACCAAGATATCCAGACATTATGACTTAAATAAAGCTATAAATTAAGGATATATTCCAACACCTATATATTAGACTTCCTGATGACTGCAAAATTTTCATATTAGCACCTAATTTGGAGTCATTAGCATCTTATTTTCATATTAGCCATCTTGATGAGTTATTTTATGCAAAATCCCAACTATTTTCACAATTTCGTTCTGTAAATTATTTAATTCAAATTTTTTTTTTTGGCCATCTGATACAAGAGAAGAATTTATACTAAAACCAGTGAACTTCTTTTGATTACTTCCACATATTCCCTTTTTCTAGGAATATGAGTTTAAATTTTGAAGAGTTTTGTTGTTTCTGTTTAGGATTTCTCCTGGCATAGATGAGCTGGTGAAGAAACGAAAGGTTAAAAATACCAATGTTTATTTGGTCTCAGGAGGCTTTCGTCAGATGATCAATGTATGCTACTGCATTTAAATATTCATGGTTTTTTCGCTTATTTCTGTCTTAGAATCATTCATTGGAATTTTACATTTTCACTTTAGCTGTAAACTTTATGTTAAATTGTTATGGCTACTTCATGACACTATATGATAATCATATAAAACTACTGCATGCAAAGTCTGAGTAACTGGATTCGTGCTAGCATTTCGGCTGATCCTTGCATTATGTACAGATGAAATCCAGTGATATAGTGGTCAAAGAATATGTCATGTATGCTTGTGTTAATAATTTTATCATATATGCTCAATTATTATAGTGGTTCACCCTTCAAAGGCCAAAATACTATAATGTTTTAATGTTTCAATTGATAATAATTAAAAAACAAAAAGGCATAATTTGTGCATTAACTAAAGATTATTATTATTATCACTTGGATCTAGAACTCAAAAAATTGCTGCTGGTGTGGGATAAATAAGATATTCTGTTGTTATTAGTCGTCCAACCAACTTCCTTGCAGCCAGTTGCATCTATCCTAGGGATTCCACTTGAAAACATATTTGCCAACCGACTGCTTTTTGGAGATTCGGGGGAGTTTTTGGGGTTTGATGCAAATGAGCCTACTTCAAGGAGTGGAGGAAAAGCAACTGCAGTGCAGCAAATCAGGAAGGTTGGTCTCATAGCTAATCTGTTCAATGTATGGTTTCTAAAAGTACATCTGAAGCTCATTATAATGATAAAACAGGTTCATGGATACAAGACTCCGGTTATGATTGGGGATGGTGCAACCGATCTTGAGGTATGTAATTTCGTTTGAACTTTCAAATTGCAAAAATAAAACATAGTTGATGATAATGGAATACCCTGAATTTGCAGTTCCATTTAAAATTTCTGCATAACTACAGCAGTTGATTAGTCAATAATTATAACAAAAATGATTTGCCAATTAGGCCATAAAAATGCTTGGTTGTTTAATGAAGTGTTGTTATTTTTTTTTTTTTGCATGCTTCGACACATATAATCTTCTAATTTATGTTTTTAATTTTCGATCTATATTTAGGCTCGTAAACCAGGTGGTGCTGACTTGTTTATTTGCTACGGTGGTGTTCAACTTCGAGAGACAGTGGCAACAAAAGCTGATTGGCTGGTCGTTAATTTTACAGATCTCATAAGGTCCTTGGAATAGGTTGTGATCTTGCAAATTTGCAGATCTTTTTTTTCCTGGCATACCAATTTGTTGGCCAAGTGCCTGTATTAAATAAGTGTTCTCTATTATTCTTAGTTACTTTTTTTTTTCTTTTTCCTTATTACAGTGAATAGATGATAATTATTTGATACAACCAATAAAAACTGGCATTTGATGTTCTTTTCTAGGTGCTATTACAGATTTAATATTCCTTCACTGATCAACAGTATTTTGTGGTGAGAATCCTGTTGAATTAAATGTAAGTATTGCAGTGAATTTAGTCTTGTCTGACAATGCTTTGTGTTCCACAATGATGCACTATCCTGCATATTTTCTGAATAATATGCAGAAGCTATGATAATTCTTGATCAGTGGTTGGATTTGGTGTACAAGAACATACCAAGGGATAACCAGTCTATGCTTCTGAAAAATTCATGTCTTCAAGTGTAAAGAAGGCATGTCTTCAGGAGAATGAATATGAAAATATAAGAAATGTACTCATCCTTAATTAATTTTAGCATTAATATTTTTTTATTTTTTGAACTGAATTTAGCATTAATTTTACTTATTTGATTTGAAAATCTTGTTGTATTTGTGTGGCATATTTCTTTTTTTCTTTTTTGAATATTTACAGTCTTGGACAAAAATTATATTCATGTGGCATATGTGAAACAAATATTTAAGAATGTGCCCGTCAAAAAATTAAACAAGTTATGATAGGTATAAAAGAGATAGGGATAAAATTAAATTAATTTAGATAAAATAATTTAAAATAATTATATAACTTTACATCTCTTTAAAAATATAGTCTTAAATCGCACCGAGTGAAAAAATAAAATTTATATAGTTGACATTAATTAATTTAAAATTAAGATTTTATTAAATTGAATTTGAATTAAATATTTACCATCTTGATGGTAGAATAAAAAGTCCCAAGTTCCTTTATGCAGTGTGCACTAGTTCTAAAATTTAACTTTTTTTAGATGAAAATTAATTTATATAGGATTTTTTTGTAAAAATGTCTGAAAAAATAAAAAAAATTAAATTTATCATACTTTAAAAAATATGTTTAAATTTATAAAAATTAATGATTTGTTTATCAAAATATCATATTTATATAGTTTATTATGAATTTTATTATTAATTTATTATGAGTTTATAAATTTATATAATTTATTATGAATTTATTATAAAATGATTAAAATATTTTTGATAAAAAATATATATAAAAAAAATAGCAAAGATTGTAATTTTTCGAACCCACCACAGAAAAATGAAAAAAGAGGAAATTTTGCTCGATGTTTCTCTGATTTGGATGTAATGTATAATGTCATATAAAATTAAGCATAAGATGGTTCCTTGTATTGCATTCATTTATTACACTGATTTTAAGCAGGTCATTATTAAAGAGAATCAAAAGCAGCAATCAATATGCCAAAAATAATGAAACTTTGCACATGTAAAAGCAACCTAGATTAAAGTTGCCCTTCCTCCCAAAATATCTTTAAAAAAGTGAAATTTTTTTAAAAAATATTTATTTTTCTTTTTTTTAATATTTTCTTTTTAATTTTTAATTTTAAAATTATCTATTTTCAGAAATATATATATATATATGTGATATATCAAAAATATATATTTTTTCAAAAATAAATATTTTATAAAATATTTTCCAAAAAAAATAAAAAGTGATAAAAAATAAAATTTTTATATTAAAAAATATTTTTTTTTTGAAATTTCTTCTTTTTTCTAGCTAAATAACATATAAATAATAGAGATAAGCATTGATCAAAACTAAAACTGATTAACTTAATCGGTTAAAACCGATATGATAAGTTAAAATGATAAAAATGATAGTTGATTCAAATTAATTCATTCCATTTACTTTATCTGTATTAAATAATCAAGTGCATAGGCTTTGTTCTATATGTTAAATGAAGAAAATAAATAAAAGTAGAAGCGTTTAGTGGGTCTTTCTCTTCGTGATTTGTGGGTTGCGACAATGGGATGTGGCTGTGGAGTGAACTGGCAATGCAACTACCTCTTATGTCCCTTCACATAACTTTGACATTTTTTATTGTATGAAGCAAATACAAATTCATTTGATATGCGTTTATCTCCTATCTATTTAACACTTATTTTATATGATATTTAATATATGTCATGTATTAATATTTTAGAAAATTAAAAATATATATATCAAATTATCTTTATCATATTATAAATGTATCTTCTTTTTTGTATTCACATACTATAAATTTTAATTATTTATATATAATTTAGACTGTGAAAACTATTATTTTTTACAATCATAACTATATATATATATGTATGTATCTTGTTTCAATAAGGAAGAAAAAGAGTTAATTTTTGTAATTCATTTTTTTAATAAATTTTTAATCTAAATTTTTAATTTTTTTTTCATTGTTCTTATTTTTTCTAAACAAACGTAAGTGATCTTTTGATTATTAAAAGTATTATGAAATTCACAAAGGAGTGAGCGGAAAGGAAATGTATTTCATTTAAGCAATCATTAAATAGATGGGCTCATCCCCCGTTTCAATCTTTTATCTTATTAAATATATTTAATATATAAATTATCCTTCAAACATGACAATTTGATCATTTTATTATATATAATATTCGAGTAACTATTTTGCCTCTTAAACTTAGCTTTTTAATAACAAATTGACCTTTAATTTAAAATATCTAAATTTTTTATAGTGTGTGAGTTTCAAACGCCGATCATCCCCTCAAATTTCAATCAATAAATAAAAATTTTTTAAAAAAAATAAAATTTCTAATTTTTGAAGATTCTAATAAAAAAATTATCTTCTTCTTTTTATTTTTTCTTTTTTTTTCTTCTTTTTATTCCCAAATCTATTCATTTTCTTAAGAAACAAATATAAAATTTAGACAAAAAATTAAAATTTTTAAACATTAAAGATTTCAGCAAAAGATTTATCTTCTTCTTTTTCTTCTTCTTATTCTTCTTTTTCTCAAATATGTCAAATTTCTTTAAAAACAAATAAAATTTTTTGGCAAAAATATAGAATTTCATAAAAAATCTTAAAAATTCTAGTGAAAAAATCTTTTTTTCCATCGTCTTCTTCTTTTTAAAATTTTATATAAAAATTTTGATTCAAAACACAAATTTTAAATTAATTTTTCAGACAAAAATCGTTATTTTCTTGGTCCGGTCATTGAAAATTTCGGTGAAAAAATTTATTTATGATTTAAGGGTATTTTTATAATTTTATTATATATGTCAAAAAAACTTTAAGTTATTTGAGAGTATTTTTGATATTTTATAATATAAATATATTATTTTAATCAGTTTCACGCTCCCCTAAGTGTGAGATACAAATATCAGCGATTAAGAATCAATTTGTTATGAAAAAATTAAATTTGAGAGTCAATTTATTATATAAAAAAATTAAATTTGAGGGACAAAATGAATACTAGAATAGTACGAGGACAAAATAATAAAATATGTTAAGTTTGAAACGCAATATATGTATTAAGCCTATCTATTTATTTAACCATATTGAAAGTGCCAAAAGCTATTATTCAAGTTCTTTTCTTTTTCCTCCCAAAAAAATTTAAAAATTTGTTATAAAAAAACAACTAAAATTATTCCAAAATAATAGTCCAATGGCTAAAATGTTAACATAAAATTTTCAATGTTCAATTATAAGAATATTGGATTCATTTTATATAAGCTTGAAATGAAGGTTACTCTTTTATTGAGTTTTTCTTAAATGATTAATTACCTAATTGATGTTTCAAACATAATTTATTACCAAAATTCACAAATGGGAATATCATTTTTTTTATAGTTACTCAGCCAAATATATATACCATAATTTCCATTTAAAGCATTTTTCAAACATCCTTTAATTAATAATGGGATATTCAGAAATGGGAAAAAAATAAAGATGAAAGGGTCAAAATAATTTTTTAATATTATAATATGTAGGAGGGAGAAATCAAATATGAATCTTTTTATAAAATAAAATATATTTACTATTAGACTATTCTTCACGTACAAAAATCAAAATTATTTTCTTGAATAATGATGTAATTTGCAAATCTATTTTTTTCTTAATTAAGCAATTAATTAAACATTAGAAAAAAGGTTATCACCCACTCCTTTTTTTTTCTAAATTATAAATAAAATAAAATAAATAAAAATATAAAGACGGATGTAATAATTTGCCATGTGGCGTGCAGAGATTGGTGGATGAAGATGGTTGGTGAGGTGGATATCTCATGAATCGAACTCTGAAACCAAACATTGTAAGCTTCATCTTGTTGTCAATGAAAGGGAAAGGGGCGATTATACCTAAGCTTTTTGTCTAATATTTTATTTTAGACCTAAATTCTATTGACTTCGAGTCCCTATCCCAACCCACAAATATTCCATATTTTCACTCATCGTTATTATTGGAGTTACTGATAAAAAAATATTTTTAAACAAATATTATATAAAAATTCAAAAAAAAAAAGTCTTTATAATAAAATTTTTATTGTTTTCTAATCAAATAACAAATATTTTTTTAAAGGATAATGTTAATGTAATTCATTATTTAAAATTTCGACGGATAAAGAAAATATTAATAAAAATATTAATTTTTAAATTTTGAAAATTAGTTGTATACGGTTTTATGAAAAATTAATTAATAAAAAATAAGATATGATTTTAAAGTAGCAATAATTTTTTAAAAATCTTCTTTTTCATTTAATCACTTTTCCTAGCAGAAATAAAAATTTAAATATTAAAATAAAACAAAAAACTGGTTAAAGTATGAAAAATTTTATACTAAATGTAAAATTTTATAAAAGTGAAAATTCTTAAAAAAAAAATAAAGTCATATAAATAGATATAAATGAATTTTTTAATGAGTGCTATGCAAATATTAATTAATAAAAAATAAGATATGCTTAAAATGAGTAATTTTAAAAAATAAAATAAATAAGTAAAAAAAAAATAAAGATTGTGACTTATCATTTGAGATGATAGTGATTGCAATGAAATACAGATTTTAAAATCTTTATTTTTTTCTAATTTAATTAATTAATTTAATTATATTTTATATATAGAGGCATAATTATTTTATCACAACTCAAAATTTTTGTGGTCCTTTGTTTAATTAATGTTATTCAAGTGGTTTCTCAGTTTCCTACTTTGGGACACATGCCTTTCTAGTAAATGAAATGTCTTCACTAAAATCAGCCCTACAAAAATAATATTTTTCCTTCATTTTTTTAATTTACAAAAAAAATATATATATTATTATAATTCCACTTATTCAGCGAAAAGGGCTTTATGTCATAAACACAATTAATTTTTACGAATGCATATTGCAAATAAATAAAGAAAAATTAAACATATCTAATTATATATTAGTTTTTAACAAAAATATCATTTTAATTATTTACTTAATTGGAAATACACACAAATCTACATTCGATTATGATATATCTATACAAAGAATCATTTTTATTCTTCCATTTAAAAAAAATTTAGTATTAAATTTTAAAATATTGTAATATTAATAAATCAAATGCTTATCATATAATATAAATGTCTTCTTATATTTGTTCTATTTTAAGATATTTTTAATGTGCAAATGAATATTTACTAAGAAGTGCAAACAAATATTATAATAATTAGACAACTCATTTTGAAAAATTATATAAAGTGAGCTATATTTTCTATTTAATAATAAATTTGCCCTATTTTTTTAACAATCATATTAAAAAATATCATTTTTTTTTAAATAATAATAAAAAGAAAGGAGCAGGCTGGTGTGTCTAATTGTATCTGTGAAGATAACATTACAATGGTCCAACCTGCTTGTGCCAGAGTTCATTCATGTTTTTATTCAGCTCCAACAAAACCAACTTCCTCTTCAAATTTTGGGTTTGCTAGGTCTTTTGCTTCTTAAGTATCAGAGATTATCAAAAGCCAAACTTTTATCGTTTTTCTTTTGGAAATCGAAGCAGTAAGCTACTGTTATCACATTTTTTTTTAATCTCTATTCATTTTGGCGATTCTGGTGAAATGGGTCATTTCTGTTGATGGGTTTTGTATTTCAGAAGCTGTGTTCTATAACTTGTTTTCGAAAATTGATATCTTTGTGTCGAGTGGTTTTTTCTGTGTTCTTCCTGTTTTTGTTGTGGGAGGAAGGAGCTTATATTGAGAAATGCGGTTTTGGGAGTTTATATGCTTGAAAAGGAACTTATTTTTAAATGAATTTGGATATATAAACTGAGGAAAGCACAGTAATTTAGTTCTTTTGAGGAAAGCACCGTTGTTTAGTTCTTTGGTACTTTCATTTTTTATTTTCATCATTGCTAAAGGGGTTTTCCATTGTCTCAGTGTGGATATTTATTGTTCGCACCAAGAAATTGAATGTTGGGAATGGAGACGGAGAAAGATACGTAAATAGCGTTTTCATTCTGTGGAAGTAGTTCCCACCATGGAACTCATTATTGGATTTAAGTTAGGGCTTTGAATACTTTGGTTCAGTGAAACTAAGTCCATTAATGGAAATTGTTGGCTTCAGAATTTTTATGGTGGAAATTGGTACAAAGAGGAAAATTACTGGTGCAGAATATAGGTAGTATTGTTTCTTTTCTGTGGGAGCAGAAATGGATTTGTGGGTTTTTGGAGCAGCTGCAGCTGCAGGATACATTGCTAAATATTGGCAAAGCGTTTCTAGGGATAGGGATAGTTTTTCAGATTCTGGGCCTTCCAAATGTGGAAAAAATGACTGTCACTTCTCCCGATTGTCTCATAGAAAGAAACTAGTGGAAGATACTTCTAATAGTGAGAGATTGTTAGACATATACCAGGTAGATGGTGCTTCAGAAGCAGAAGTTTCTACTAGTGGTTATGTTGAAAAGCTTGGAAGTTTGGAAAATGATGAGTGCAATATGCTTTCCTTGTCAACCTTATCACAAGGATTCTTCACAAATGAGAACCTAGAAGGAAATGGTAATGGAAAGGGCTTGAGTGGTGACACGGGTGATTTTAGTGGTGAAATGGATTCTTTTCATGATTCTAAAAGGAAAATAAGCTCTCTTAGAACTAAACATACATGCATTATTAAACCTATGAGTTCCCTCGAAAGTTGCCTAATGGCTCAGTTGTACAAGGAACACACAAAAATGGAAGAGTATGTATTTACTGTCTTTCCCTCACCATCTAAAGCTATGAGGCCGCTGGTTATAACTGATGGAAACCAAACAATTAACAGAGCAAATGTTGATTATTTCAGTGGTATGATTAGTTGTGAGCATGATGGGCTGTATAAGGAGGAAAATGCATGTGGGTTTTCTCCACTTCCAAAAATCAGTGCATTGGACATCCCCAATAAGATAAAATCTAAGAGACGAAAGGGGGAAATTGAAGGATTTCACAATTCCCATAAAGCGGGCAGTGGAAGGCACTTCCGTTCTCAAAATGGTATTCTTCTTACTTGATTTTCTATTATGCTAATGCAACGAGTGATTGTTGGAAGAACAAAGTTTAGGCCATTTATTGTCTTGTTATTTCTATGCTAATACTGAAAGCTTCCAGAATTTAACTTCTTGTAGTAATGTCTTTTCCAACCCTTTTTAGCTATCTGCTTTTTTTTTTTTGCGTCTTGATTGTGTTATATATTGAAAATAAAGGAAATCTGAAGTTACATGTTTACTTTAAAAAAGAAAGTAGCACATGTTTATTGCCATCAATATGGATGTTGTATATGCTTATGTTCCAGTTGGTTGCCTCCACTGAACCTAAGGAAAATCTAATGATGTTATGATCATTTTAGTTCTCAAAACTAAGAAAGATAACAATCACTTGAACTACTGGTGATTCAGAGATTTCCAGAGTATCATGTCCCTTTATTATATTCACACTGACACTTGTCTTTATATATAAGATTTAGTTTCTGTTATTTTTCTTCTCCTTGCTATAGAAATTTAACAACTGTTGTCGAAAAAGGAATATTACCTGCTCTATTTATATTAGCAGCTTACAATTGTTTAGTGCAATATTGCTTTGCAGAAACCTCTTGCAATAGACATATAGCTTATAGCTAAATCTTTTTTCTCTACGTTGGGGACTGTTAGATACTGTTGTGTTTATCACAATGAAGATCTTGTGTCTAATAAGTGATTTGTTTATCAAATGATCTTCTATGTTTTAATTGTAACCCAATTCATGACCTAATGCTTTTCCTTTCATCAGGATCACGTGATCAAATGATTTTATTCTGTCTGGGTGTTTGTGTTGGCATAATCTCTTCCTTCCTTGCCAGTAGAAGAGAAATGGACAAATTAAAGGACTTGTTGAAGCAGTCTGAGAACTTGGTTCAAGATCTACAAGAAGAACTTGAGATGAAAGATTCATTGACAGTGAAGGAGCTAGCTGACGACAACTGTGAGTCGCAGGGTACAAGTGAGAACTCCTTGCTTTACAGGGCCCCAAATCCACTTCTTCCTGCACAAAATGTGGATAACTTAACAAATAATGATGTCAAAGAATCATGCTATGAGAAGGCAGAGGAGACTTCAGAGGATATGAGCAAAATTGAAGCTGAGCTTGAAGCTGAACTTGAGAGGCTAGGGCTAAACATGAATTCATCTAGTTTGGATAGAAGATTATCTGAGCTTGTTGAGGTAAACATGTTTATTTACTTTTTCATTCTTGACAACTGGAAATTTAGTTTCATGAATGTTTTTCCTTTTCCATGACATGAATTTTTTTTTCATCTAAATTGATTTAGCATCCTGGAAGCTTCTTGTTCCTTGATGCTGGTAAGCCTCTAGTTTACTAACTTGAGAATGGTTATACAATTAGTTGATTCTCAAGTTGCTTAAACAACTACCCTTTAGGAATTGGCCACTTAGGTCTTATTGATATTTGGAGGAGACATCAGGGAGTATACTGTGACAAGTGAGAATATCTATATCTTTGCTAACCATTTGGTCAAGAGAATTTTCTAGTAATTTCATCATTTCTGAACAGACTGGAGACTGGAGCTGTTCAAAATGGAAATTTTTGCTAACCTGTCATGCAAAGCAATTCTCTCGATATCCTCCAATATGTCAAAGGAATGGACTAGGTTCCTCCAATATGTCAAAGGAATGGACTAGGTTTAAAGTTGTTGTCTCATAGTCATAGATACATAGAGAAGCATTTGGAGAGTTATATGTAGAATTGGTTGAGTGAGTTTCTTCATCAAACAACGTCAGTGGTATGACTTTAGATGATCTCCTTATGAATGATTTGTTACTGTTATTTATCACTCCTATGAAAAATCAGTTAGCCTCCCATTGTTTTTCGCCCTCTGAATCAATCATTTTCAGAGAAGTTGGAAAATTAAATATTAGTTGCTTGGTTTGCACAGTTTTCATATTCAGATGGTATAATAATCAAAGTCAATGTTTATTTTAGGATTTAGATTTTATTTTTAGTTTAAATTGCTTGAATTGGATTTAAGATATTTAGAACAAAACCTTATATTGTTTTACTTTGATCTACATTTATTAAGTTTCTAGGATGTCTTGTTTCTTGATTCTTTTTCTGCATTATTTTGCTTCTGCCTGTACGATGGGAAAATTCAAAAAGATTTTTTCTTTATTTTTACCACCAAACAAAACTATAAACTGTTCTCGCACTTTCTTATTTTCTGGGGAAGGGCCAGCAGGTTGCATCCATGGTCCCCACCTGGCACTGCCCTTTATTTTGTATGCCGTACCAATGGAGGCAACTTCAATGGCCATTTTCCCTGATTTATGATATTATTTTCATCTTATACAAGGTGGGACTACTTTCAATACAGCTTCCCCCCTGATTACTACCCCCACCTTCCCAACCTACTTGGAAGTGTATATAATATCCTTATAATTAGTCTAATTTTTTATTTAGTATTTCTAAAATTTTAATCAACCCCTCTAAAGTTAAGTTTTTATAAATAATTTCAAATTTTAAGATTATTTAATTAGTCCTCATCATATAAATTTGGAAAATCAATAAAAATTTATTTAATTAAAAATGTATTTTTATAGAAAATAATTAGGTATTATTTAAAAAAATTAAGTAAAAAAACAACCTTATACTTTTTTCTCTTGCTAATTCTAGCCCCTCAAATAAAATCTTCGGGTTCGGCCCCTGCCATTAATACAACTAAGACATAAGGCCATCCAATTAGGTCCACCCTTATGTGCCCGAGTTTAAAGTTCTTTGTAGCCTCGACTGTTTAGTCTCTGGATTAGTCTGGTGAGCCCTGGAGTTGCTGACACAACTCATGACCATTTCCTTTTTGCCTGGTTGCATATTCCAAATTTTGGCCATTCACTTCCATAAATTTTGTCAATGGCAACATGGTTGAATGGCTTTGAGTATCATAGTTGTTGGCGACTTAAACATACATAATATTACTTATTAATGTCACCCTGGGCTGATACTTTATCTATATGCGGAGCACAACAAGAAGATAATTTGCTTATATGGACTTATCCACTAGTTAATGTGTTTCCCCTCTAACAGATGCCTCTGGTATTATGTTTTTTAGACAATAGTTTTTCACCTTTTTGATAGCTCCTGTTTTTGTGCCCTGTATTATGTATCCGTATTTCACCAATACAGGAAAAATGTCATCCAATGCCTTCCTTTTTCACCAGAGATTATCAGCGATAAAATTTACAAAGACCTCTGGAAAAGGATAAAAGAAGTATAAAAAACATTATGATTATTATATTCTGTTGTAGTGGAAAACTGTGCTATTACCTGTGTACACAATTTGATGATTATTTCTCAAGGAAGGTTATTTGCGTGTACTTTTTATTTTACATGTTTCTAATAGAGTTTGAATGTCATACAGCTGGACCCGGACTTTGTTGCAGACTTTGCTCAAGGTGAACTGAGGAGAGACATGGTCAATGGGCGATCTATTGCTCAACCTGAGTCTGATCAAGACGCAAGTGGGACGGCAACAACACACACTGGAAATTATGCCGTTTCACCACGAGAACTCAGCCTGCGATTGCATGAGGTTATTGAATCCAGACTTGAAGAGCGTGTGAAGAAGGTTGAGGCGGCCCTTCAAAACAGTGAGAGGAAGTTGCAACTTATGGAATCTGAGAAGAAGAATATTCGGAGGAAACAACCAAGCTGTAAGCTAAGATATTCCTCAGGTGAAGAAAGTCCAATTACCGAAGAAGATTTAAATTCCATGGCCCAGCCTCTGGTTATGAATTTATCAGGGGAAGCTCTAGATGCTTACAATGAAGCTTACGAAGAGCTAATGAAGATAGATGAATCAGAAGAAGATGATTCACCATCTGGGATTTATGAAAATTACTACCAGGGGGGCATTAATCCATTTAGTGAAAGCATTTTATGGGGTAAAAAAGATTCAGCATATGGCTCCTCGACTCATCTTTCTGACAATAAAGAAAAACCTTCTAGAGAATCATACTTAAGTCAGTTAAAGGCATCGATCGAGCATGTTCAAGGAATTCAGGAATTGCTTTATGACGGTGACAGTGAATGCGAAAACAGAGATTGCAATGATGAGATAGAGAAGCAATTGATAAAGCAAATTGTGGAGAAAACAAGGAAAGGCTCTCCTGCAGTGCTCAATGCGCAGAGAGTGTTGTTTTCCATGGATGAAAACGAATGTTAAAATGATACAGCACAGTTTTGCAGTGTATAGATTCAAGTACATGATATTTTTTTCATATGGTTCTTTCCCCCTTTTCTTTACTTTTATCATTCTGACACCTAGAAGCGTCCCTTAGATCTATAGTTTTCTACCACTAATTTGCTGATTGTCACCTACATAGGAAAGCTAGGTCATGTCTTCATGTAAAACTGTAAAATGGCTGGAGCCTGAGCCTGGATCGTTATAGCAACGCATTTTTACTTCTTCCCATGCCTCTGCCTCTTATTTATTTTAGTTCCAACATTCAATTTGACGTTTCTTTATTCAAACTATTTTTTCGTAAATTAAAACTCAACAGATTCAATGGCAGCATTCACAGCTGGTCAAAATCTTCAGAACATAATAGGAAAAAAAATTGAACTATTAAATTGATGTCATATCCAGTAAAACTCAATAAAAAAAAATTGTTATTAAGTTTTTAATTTCGAGTGTATTTATATAAATATAACAATAAGGATTCAAGTAGGTTTCTTTGTGACTATGATGAAGTCAATAAAGAAGATGCCACTGACATTATTGTAACCCCTACAATAATTTCGCGAACTGGTAATTTAGTATTCTGCAAGTGATGGACATGCCAGTCAAAACAATTGAAATGTTGTCAAATAAGATCAAACTATACGGGTAACTAAAATCAGTTGACGGAGCGACAACAGCTTTTGCAACTACAACTATTTCTAGAAAAAAGGGACTTATGTTTACTTGTAAATAACCTCTCATACAAGTTCACAGCACCAAATTGGTAAATGAAAAATGTTTAGAAACAGACTGAAGAGGATAGAAACTAAAACGAAAAAATGCAGTCTAGTTTAAATATGGAGTTAGAAACAAGTTCAACTGTGAAAAATAGAAACGCATTCTGTCATGCCCTTTTGGCAAAGTCACCAGCATCATCATCATCATCCTTGAAATTTCCTTCCAATGGCTCATCTTAATCATATCCTGCAGCCGAATCATCCACGCTGCTGCTACTGAAGTTATCACCGCCGCCGCCGCCACCATAGTTCCCAGCACCACTTTCATTAACTTTTCCACTGGCAGAATTACCATCACTGCTACCAAAATTCCAAGCATCACTGCCATTTGGTCCAGTGCTACTACTATCAAAAGTGTTTCCGCCGGCAAAACCAACATTTCCACCTGCGTAGTCACCACCACCAACAGAGCTTCCACCTCCATAATTCCCACCTGAACCACCATAATTACCTCCATAGTTAGTGTTAAAGCCTCCACCACCACTAATGCTATCATCTCCATAATTCCCTCTGGGACCACCATAGTTACCTCCATAATTATTGTTATAGCCTCCACCGCCGGCACCATAGCCCCCACCGCCCGCGCCATAGCCTCCTCCGAAGCCTCCTCCAAAGTTACCAGGAGATCTATCATTTGCATAATTCACCCTTACACGACGACCATGAAGATCCTGGAAACAAAGCATAAATCAATAATAAAATAAAAAAAAAGAGGTAATCAAGATGAAGCTCCAAGTAACTAATACTAGAAGCTAAGGTTCACCACATCAGACATCCACCGGTGACACTACTAATGCTCACACAATATTAACATGGATAAAATGGTTAGTCATGTTTATGACCTATGAAACAACTGGCTGGCGTACTTATTTAAATCACTTTCGTTTTTTTACAAAGTACAACTATGAAACAGCTATATAAAAAATACACAAGAATATCACACTCTATTGAAAAAGTTCAAAGAAAGCAAACACTGGCGGGCTTCAAATGCGATTCTAAACCAGTGCATTAAAACAAAAGCTCACACACCTGGCATGGAAAAAGTGAGGGGCAAAATAGAGAAAGGGCAGAAAAAGAAAACGGCAGCAAATACATACCATATCACCGCACCACTGCCTTATCTCTTACTAAGTAAAAATGTGCAAGTATCAAATGTCTGAGATACCACATTACATCCTCATAAAATCAGTAATACGCATGCAAGCCACAACCATAAACCAGTCGTATTTACCATTTGTACTTCAAGAAATATGAGAAGATGAATGAAAGAAGAAAATCAGAGAAGTATAAGATCAGTTCTTCAACTAATTTAAATGAGTTGTTTCCTTTTCCTATATGCTCAGGTTGTCAATCTCATCTCATTGTAATCCTTTTTTTTTTCTTAAATGAATTTCTCTCTCCAAATCTCTGGACTAAAGGAGAGAATAGACAGAGGTCCTGTCGAAAAATTACAACTTAATATTACAACAGATAGAGCATGCCCGCACACGCACGCACATACATAAAGGAGAGCACGAGGGAGAAAGAGCAGCAGTACCTGTCCATCCAACGCTTGGAGGGCACTTGAGGCCTCCTCACTGGACGTGTAAGTAATGAAACCAAATCCTCTAGACCTACCAGTTTCACGATCCAGAATGACTCTAGCTGCAACGAACATTAAGACAATCAACACTTTTAACCAAAATCATAACTTTTTTTAACACAGTATACAACTTCCACTGAAACTTTTGAAATGATAGCACACATTATACAGAAGGGACCCATATATGCATTGCCAGCAACTGAGTTTACAAAATATGACCCACAGGAGTATGCATCCATACTGACATCATAACACGACTAACCAATCTTCCTATTGGAAGTAATATGGGTAACTTAGTTAAGTACCTTCAATGACTTCACCATATTTACTAAAAGCTTCTCTCAAGCTAGTGTCATCTGTGGCATAAGAAATACCTACAAATCGAAAAAATTGATAAATACCAAAACCAACAAATAAATGGCTGGTTAACAATGATGACCACAACCATGCAGAGAGGGAACTTAGAAGTACCTCCAACAAAGAGTTTTGAAGATGACATGCATCGTATAGCTTGATATATAGATGGCCTGGATGCGGTAAGCTCATTACTGATCTGCTTACTTGCTGTCTGCCTCAGTATATTTCCAACTTTACTAAGAAAAGCCATAGCAACAACCTAAATGAAAGAAATCCCAAATTTAAAAAAAAAAAAAAGAACTTTGTAAATTAGTAAGAATCAATAAAAATTTACAAGATCCAACTCCACACCCCATAAATTTTCTTAGTTTATCAACTAAAAACACAACAAAACATGAGAATACAAATTATAAATTCAATTACACAAGTTTCTTAGCGACCAAACAGAGCTAGCACAAAAGGCAAAGGACAAAAAACGGAAAAAGTAATGACTTTACAAGGCCGATCAGACATTACCTGACTCAAACCCAACAAAAAACCGATAAGAACAGAAGATCGAACAGAACTTGAAACAGAATCGACACACAAAAAATGGAAATCAAATACCAAAAAAAAAATCAAATACCCAAAAAAAAAATTAAAGGAAGAACAAGAACAATAAAATATTAAAGAGGAGGTTTTGATTTAAAATCGATACCTTAGAGTTGTCTCTTTTCAGTTTCAACTCAGAGGAGAGAGACAGAGAGTAACTAAAACCCTACCATCGCAATGGGGTTTATGTAGGTGAATACCATGCGAACACCAAGATATGGCCCGTTGGATTTCATATGGGATGTTTTTGGCCGTTAAATTTGAAGTATCACGAATTCACGATGAGGTTGAAGATTTTCGTAGTGAATTTTTATGATTTTACATGTTTGCCCTTTATCAATTAATAATTTTCTGCAATCTCACTTTATCGAATGACCATATTATCCTTTGATATTTTTATAGTTGAAAAATTTTAAAAATATATCTGAATTGAAATAGCTATATTTTTTGGAAATAATATTTTTTCACGATTTTATACTAAAATATTTCAACGTATTGTTAAACTTATATCACTTTGTAAATTTCAGATTATAATTATTAGCCTTAATTGAGATGTTTTTCTATTTTAATTTTTTTAAATAACTGTTATTATTTTTAATATTTTTATTTTTCTACTTAATTAAGGACATTATGTTTATAAATCTTAATTTGAATTTCCATCCCATTTTACAAAAATTCAAAGTATAATACAAAATATCTCACTAGTATTAAACATTTAAATATGTTAATCCTAGTATATATTCCATATATTTATGGAATAAAAATATATCACACATATAATACACTTTATTATAAATATATATATTATAATATTCAACAATGAAAAAGATATAACTAGCAATTAAATATCTCACAGCATTATTTAAGAAATTACTATTTGTATTACATTTTTATTATTTTCCATGGCATAATTTATTTATATAAAAATATTTATATTTTATTTCATATTTATTTTATTAAAATAAAAATATCAATACATTAAAATTTATTTAATAAATGCAAAGCCATGTCTGCTTTATCACATTTGAAATAATATAAATATGAATTTTGAAAATAATGAAATAATATTTTTTTAAGTTATCTTTGATTGAAAAAATTCACAACACCAACGAAAAATCAACGGTTAATAACGATTCTCCACCATCATTAACAGGAAGATGCTCCACCAGAAAGTCAAAGAAACTAACAGGCTGCGATAAAATTCTACCATTTTCTCTTCAAAAAACCAAACAATCAAATACCGAAACACTCTCCAACATCCCGAATTGAGAAAGGATTTGAACACCAAATGGCCCAAATCCAAAGACCCAAAAGCATTATTGATTCTTTAGGAGAAGAAATAATTAGAATCTTAATACCCGTTTCAATTTGCATGTTGATTGTGGTGATTCTTGTTTCAATCCTCAACACGGACTCGTCCTCTTCAGCATCACCAACAATAAATACCATAGCTAACATTGCATACACTGAGACAATCTCAGACTCCTTCTGGGATAAGCTCAAAGGTGCCCTTTTGAACTCACTTGTTTTTGTGGCTATCGTCACTGTTGTTACTTTTGTTCTGGTTTTTCTTTTTTATCTTAGATGCACTCAGTTCTTGAAGCTTTATATGGGTTTTTCTTCTTTTATTGTTTTGGGGTTTATGGGTGGTGAAATGGCCTTGTTCTTGATTAAAGATTTTAGTGTTCCTATTGATTGTTTCACATTTTTGGTGGTTTTGCTCAACTTTGCTGTTGTGGGTGTATTGGCTGTGTTTATGTCAAAAATGGCTATATTTGTGACACAGGCGTATTTGGTTGCCATTGGGGTTTTAGTTGCTTATTGGTTTACTCTTTTACCTGAATGGACTACTTGGGTACTATTGGTTGCTATGGCATTGTATGATCTTGCTGCTGTTTTATTGCCTGTTGGGCCATTAAGGCTTCTGGTAGAGCTTGCAATATCTAGGGATGAAGATATCCCAGCATTGGTTTATGAGGCTCGCCCTGTGATTAATCATGATTCGGGCTCAAGGGATGGTGCAACTCAAAGGAGGTTGTGGAGAGAAAGGAGAAATGTAGGAAATGGCTCTGAGGAGAATTTGAATCCTAACTCCGTTTTGGATTCAAACTTGAGTAACAGTACAATTAATTCAACTCAGACTGGTCATCATGATGCTAGATTGGTTAGGGCTGAAGTGGGGCAACTCATGGAAAGGGATTCTGAGCTTTCCGCTCCATTACTTGACCATAGAAGTGGTATTCAGTTGCACAGGCAAGGTGATTCTGCATTGAATGAAAGTTTGCTGCTAGAGGGTATTGGATTAGGGTCGACTGGTGCTATCAAGCTGGGGCTGGGGGATTTTATCTTCTACAGTGTGTTAGTTGGCAGAGCAGCAATGTATGACTTCATGACTGTGTATGCGTGTTATCTTGCAATAATAGCTGGTCTAGGCATTACTCTGATGCTATTGGCATTTTATCAGAAAGCTTTGCCAGCTCTTCCGGTGTCAATTGCGCTAGGTGTGTTGTTTTATTTCTTGACTCGGCTGTTGCTTGAAGCTTTTGTTGTACAATGTTCATTGAATCTCGTAATGTTTTAGTGATCTAATAAGTATTGTAGTTTAATACTTTGCCACAATCCATAGAAGATGCAGAGTTTGAAATTCATCTATGGTTGTAACTTTTATTCTTTTGCCAAATAATTGCATATTTTGAATTTGCTATTCCTGTGGGAATTAATATGAAATGTTGTAGAGTCATGAAGATGGACCAACTAGCATAAGTTATCTCTCAACTAAAGTCTATGTATCGACTATTTGAGTTTTTTTCTTTTTTGGGTTTAAGGAATGGATTATTCAGTTCAAACTATCTCAATAAATGTAAATGCAGAATATTTGATAAGCAAATTCACAGCAAACAGGTAATGGAAAAAGGCGAAGGAAAATCTAGCTGGTTTAAGTTTGACAAAAGGATCCTCGAGATGGTGTTGGGGGGAACTGTGGAAGGGATGCACATGAGATGATCTTGAAAATTGGAAGATTGTTTAGAACTGTAGAACAAACTATTTCAAATAATTGTTTAAAACCTTGCAACAAACCTGTGTTGATGGATTTTGGGTGCTTACTACTCAGAAGTTTCCAATAAGCTTTAGAAGCTACAAGTGCCGGAAGTAAAACTCAAAACAAATGAAGTTAATTTGATTTTAAGGGAACCAGAACATTGTTATTCGTAAGCTTTCAGTACTGCAATCAAGAGGGCAATGTGTTTAGTTTTGGCAGGTTTTCCAGTGATTTTTGCCTTCATACATGGTGACAGTTTTTTGTTTCAGGAAGCGTCATCTGCTTAAAGGTAATTGCTTTCTGTCTGCCTCATATTTGGACCATAATTTTCATATTGTTTGCCAAATTTTTATTATGACCATGTTCTAAGTTAAGAATACGAGTATTTCTTTGCATTCAGTTATCGTGGTTATGAAACCCTTTCTCTGGTTTAATGCTAAGGTAATTTCTCAAAATATTGTAATTTGAGTTCTTTCTTAAACTCATTTTCGCTCTAATGTGATGAGAAGCTCCTATATCTTATTTGGTGAAAACACCTACATGTATATGTTAAAACTTTGAATTTAAAGGAGGAGGAATCGACATAAGCATGCTTGAATTCAGTACAGGAATTGTCAAGAATAGAACTATATATTATTATTGTTATATCCAAACTGCAAAGGTAATTTTTGTGATTACAAATTGACCTAAATGGAAGCATTGCTTACAAATTGACATAAGTGGAAGCATTGGTTACAAATTGACATAAATGGAAGCATTGAGCTGGATGGAAAAATAGGAGAAATAGGACACCGCTGTTATGATTTCACACTCATAAACTGGTTTGCACTTTGGAGCAGTAATGAAGTTTGTCTTGTCACAGTGTCGAATGAACTGATGCTCTGTCTTGCAGCAACTGAGGAATCATTGTTGCTATTCTTCTATTGTGCAGTGTCTTTAAAATTTATATTTTTCATATTGATCTCAGAATTTTACTTCGTTCCACCATGAATTAAGCAGCCAAGTCATCTACTTTGCAGCATGTAAGCACCGAGTTTCTTTTTTCATCAGTGACTTTTCTTCATCTTCCAAGTCTCTGTAAAATTGCTTGGAATATTTGGGATAAAAAAAAGAACTAAATATTTCATTGATTCACGGAGAACTAGAAAGGAAACAAACCCCTTTCTAGATATATTCATTACTTCATGTCTTTGGAACACAGGAGAATGATATTGTATCATTGCACAGTATTTATGGCTAGGAATGAAGAAGATGCTCCAAATACAACAGTATTTGGACATCTGATTAAATGATAGATCAAATTGTTCTCTGTTCCATTAGTTTCAGTTAACAGATGTAGCTATAAAGCACAGATATGGACATGTTAATATGATTATTCTTACAGAAATTTCCGGATAATGTAGGTAAATAATATATATGTATATAGGTAAATATACAGGTAAATAGGTTTCAATTTCAACTCAACTGAACTGATTCAAACACAAATCTTACAAAGTGGTTTTCCTTTTTAACCTAAACTAATTAATCTAAAATAATAAAAAAAGTATTAGAAAAAATGAATTTTTTAACTGTGCTGACTAATGAATAATGAGATTAGTTAAATTCTAAATCTTTGTCAAGATTCCATAATCTATTATAATACATAAGCAAATAAGGTAAGCAAATTCATGTTCAGTTCACAGTGTTCGCTTGCATGTATTAAAATAGATAAGCAAGCCACCGTGTTGATTTTGTCAAAATATAGGTATATATATATATATATAGATATATATATATATATATAAGCTTATCTGCCTTTGCCTTTGTTAATTAATTTTTATATATATTAGCCATCAAAGCTTACACATGATAACCATTTCTTAGTCAACTTCTTTTACATGATCTAATTTAAACAAATTGAAGGAACCCCATCAAAATTTTTAGCACTCTTTACTCTTTTATTCTTCTACATTCTGTAGCAGCCAACTGGCCCCCAATTCTAGAGGAGGACGACAATGCAAGGACATTTTTAGGGTCCTTCTTTATGCTTATATTATGGCTTCAAAACTCTATTACGAAGTGTATCGAGACATAGTTTAATAATAAATGTATATTTCTTTAAACAGTAGACCATGAATTAATTCCCTTCTCCTATACCAATACCAATATACATATATATATATATATATATTTTAAATAAAATTTCACATTTCTTTTAAATAAATTCATATAATCTCAACTTTGATCATCTTGCACATTGATTGACATATAACAATCAAGACAATAATTTGTTCGATTTATTGATTGCGAATAGCTGTTAATGGCAAATGATTAATCAACGGCTAATGGTATAGTAATTAATGTGAATCACTAAATCTTTTTTAATACTACTATTTTTAGATGTTGAGAATATTAAATATCTCATATTAGCTCTGATCAAATAAAAAGACATATATATCTCATATTAGCAGTCGGAATTTTAAATACTCAAACACAAGCATTCATGGAAGCACAGACATATTTGCATTTAATTCAACACACACAAAGAGAGAGAAAGAAATGTTATGGTATACAAAGAGTATAAAAAAAGTTTTACATGGAAGTTGGAACAAGACTACAATCAAATTTCCCTTCAGAAATTCTGACAACAGGACAATGCTATTATAATTCTAATATACATGTATGACAATCAATCAGTACACAATTACAGGAATGACAACAGAGTAACGAGGCAAAAAATAAATAAATAAATAAAGGGATTGAAATTCAAAGCAATTTAGGCTTCACCTCCTGAAATTACGCAGTGATCTTGGTGATCCAGCAAAAAGATCCAAGAGCAGTTCCTCCAACTTATCTGGAGTGTACTTAACATACTTCTCATCAACATTGCTGTTGTTTGTCCCAAGAAAATTTCGATATGCTGGGATTACTCTCTGTGAAGTTGAAATTTGCAGATCTTCCCGGAGTTGAAGATCTGGAACACACCAGCGTGTCTGGTTTTTATATACCTCCTCAAAAGCATTGCTGAATCTCCTGGACCTTTCTTTTAGAGTTGTCCTTCCATCATCCCTAAGCACAGATACAACTGAACTCCATGTGGCTCGCACATAGCTTGTTGCGTGTTGTTGAAACTTCCCATTATGTTTTCGTATCCATTCATCTCCAAAGAAAGGCCTGAGATCAGATTCTTTGACCTTTTTGACCATGTAATGGATGTTGTTAATCAAGAAGATATACTGCAAAGAATCATCCTTGTATAATTTGGATTTCTCAATAAGATTGGATTCTAGAGTGGATGTAATTGACCGAAGGTGGTAAGCCATTGGGCAACATGCAGAAGAAGAAAAGTCCAGCACATTACCCATCTCAACAACAACATTTAGTTCATCTGCATCTTGGTCCTTGAGAAGCAAATTTAAAGTATCGGAATAAGCTGTTAGAAGCCTCATGTAATTCATGACGTACCTTGTGAGGGGATGAATTCCACCTCCTGGTAATGGGCTTGTAGATGCATTAGTTGCAATAGCAATTCCGAATTTCATAAAGGTCGCCCTTGCAGAATCACCTACTCTCTTCAAAAGCTGGTGGAACTCGATTCTAATAAAAGAGCCATCATCTTCAGAGAACAAGCCATCTATTTCTATATGAAGATCTGCCATAATATCATACATATCAAGCAGACAGGATAACTTCTCTAACTCATGAGGTCCCATTGCTACAGCGTGGCCAAAATTCAAAAGGGACAAAATTGAAGCTTTTGAGATTTCAGTGAAGCAAAATGAATTGGCAGAACCAAAATCTCCCAATATCTTGTCACAAAGGCGCTTCTCGCTTGTGAGATATCCTCTAATGATGATCTTCATAGCCCACATCCATTTCTTGATCTCACTATTTAAACTATCCCATTCCAGCTTCAGGACATCCTCAATACTGAGTTTCTTCATTTCAAGGATCAACAAGTATTCAAATAATGCTTCTCTCCGGACACCAATGAAGGCATCACAGAATTCTTGGATGTAATTGGAAGCAGACATTACATTTGCAATGGACTTGACATCAGGAATTACATGTGGATTAACTAAATCTACAGCATGTTCCACAGATTCTCTGTCATTTCTATTTCCTTGAGATGTTTCCTCAATTGTTTCATCTTCCACAGAAATAAATGATTCATCATAAACCACTGCCTGAGAATGAAAAGAAACGTATTGTGGCTTAAAAAATTGCTTATGTTGAACTAGTATGCGGCAAAGCTCTTCCTCAAGCCTAGACATTGCTCTCTGTAAAACATGCTGAGCTCGGCAAGCAATCTCTCTTGGCTTCGCATTTTCACTCAAGGACAAACTTCTCAAACTTTCTATCACTGTTAAAATCTCGCCGACAGCCTGCAAATATTCAGCAGCTTCCATGGGACTCGAGACCCATATCATAGATGGATTTGATTCCCAAAGCGTAATCTTTATCTCAGCACATTTCAGCTGTTCCTCAATCTCATAAAGGGCCTCTTCCTTGCATTCAGTTATTATAGTCATCATGGACAAATGGGAGTCAACCTCCTTGAGTGCTCTTCTAAAATCATCATTCAGATTCTTACTGGCCTCTAATGCCTTCAGAATATGCCGAGTTGCAGCAATGATGTGTTGCTCTACTTCATAAGTTGGCATGGTAGATTGACCGTCGTGCATCACCAGAGAATGAAAAAAGTAAAGATGAAATAAGCAAAACAATGTAAATCTTGAATAATCCCCAATAAAATCCAGCAAAACCACCTATCACATGTCCTTGCCAAGGCCACAGAAAACTTTACATGAGGTCTGATGCAAAAAAACCATGGCTTGGGCGGAGCTGAACTCTGGTTATTAAAAAAAAGAAAAGAAAGAAAAAAAGGAGAAAATCGTAATGCTACAAAAGAAAAGGCTCTAGTCTAAGAAGCAAACGAGTCTTTTCAAATAAAGCACATTCAGATATTAGGATGAAGGGGTTAAGCATACTAACCCAAACCTATTGAATCAATCTAACATAGAACGTGGGGATTATAGAAATTACTGGGAAGTGAAAGGCAATATAAGCAAAGCATGGAGGATGAGACAAAGTGACAAACTGTTAAACATAGGTATCAAAAAACCTCAATAATGAAAAAGGTCAGCAGAATTAGCCAGAATCTCGCAGAGGTTTTTGTAAACTTTCACTGTTTCTTCTTCTTAAATCCCATTATATGCCCTCTGTCATGAACTAATCATTGAATATTGGATAAAAATCATGCAAGAAAACTTAAAATTAGACCCAACTATACAAGTATACTCAAAATTTGAAACCTACATAAAGTAACTATACTAACCGCTCAACAACCCAGAACCCCACAAATATAGAATTAGCGATCAAACTCAACATTGGAGACAAGATCATGATCAGATCACACAATAATCAACTAAAAAAAAGATCAAATCATCCAAAAAACAAGAACTAACGGAAACCCTTTTATATGAACATAATAACTAAAAGAATTTGAGAGAAAGAAGTGAATTTACTTTTGTTTTGCATGAGCAGGTGTTGTTATTTGATATAAAGTAGCTGAGAAACTGAAAAATCAAATTCAGGGAAGAAAAGATAAAAAGAAAATCAAAGAAGTTGGGGGCTGTGGGGTTGGATAGGAAATTGAAAGGAAAAAGGGGAAAGATGAAAAATTGTCAAGAGTTGGATCTCTCCAATTTGTATGACAATGATTTTGTCTTTTTGCTCCCTGTGAAAATGCAATAGGTTTGCCTTGGCTTCTTTAATCAAATTTTATAAAAGTAATTAGAGTCAAGGTCAAGGCTTTTGACTTTTGACGGCCAAACAAAAACCTTGAACAGCCAGAGCAAAGTAGCTAAGGTTGTTTTTAAGGTACTTTCATGGCCGCCGCATGGACACTTCTGTAATGTCAACTTCCCAGTAACATATGGTGATGGTTTGGTGGATACTGTGTATTACTGCACCTTTTTTATATTTTTATTTTTATTGAAAAATGGCCGGCTAAATACCTTAGATTTTTACAGTATTTATTTTTTATTTTTTATTTATTTATATTGAACTCTCAAACTTTTAATTGGAAATTACACTGTATAAAATTATTTTTAATTTTTTATATTAAATATATATTTTTAAAATTAAAATATATTTTTAATATTAAAATTTAAAATTAAAAAATATTATATTAATTTTAAAAATTATATTATTTATTTTTATTAGTTAGATGGATAAAAAAATATTCACAACTCCTATATCACACTTCTTATCATTTTTTTTTTTGCTTTTGAAAATAATTTAATACAAAAGTGATTGTGATATTTAGTGGTGAAGATACCTTAATAAGAAGGGGGCAGTTGCCCTCCTTCTCTTTTTAAATATATATATATATATATTTAAAAAAATTAAATTATTTATTAATTATATATATTTAAAAAAATTAAATTATTTATTAATTTTTTTAAAATTTTAAATTATTTCTCTCTTTTTTTTAATTTTTATAAAAAAAAATTATAATAAATTATTTATTCTATAACTAATATTTTTTTTAAAAAATTAATAAAATGTTAATAATATATAAATACAAAAAATAATAAATAAATAAATTTTTTAATTAAATTAATTTGAATTTATTTAATAAATTAAATAATTCATTTATTTTAATTATTTTTTAAAAAATTATATTCATTATTTAATTTTTTTTATTTTATTTTATTATGAATAATTTTATAAATTTAAAATTCTGTGCACATATATATTAATATTTTTTTATTAATTATTTTTTAATAATAAAAAAATATAATTTATAAATTTATAAAATACTATTAAAATAAAAAAATAATTAAAAAAAAGTTAAAATTAAAAAAAAAATTACCTCCTCAATTTCAAAGTTTAGCCTCGCGCCGGTGACATCAATCTTTCTTTTCTTCTTTTTGTTATGTAATCAAAAAATTACCAGAAGATTTTCATAATCTTTCTTTTTGTTATTAATCTAAACTTGGCTCTTTTTATGCCAGTATTATTCAAAATGATAAAAAAAACATTAATTAAATTTAAATAATAGAAATAATAATTCTTATATATTAAAATATCATTTTAAAAAACACAAATTAAGAAAAAAATATATATGATAAAATTCCTCTAAAGTATGTTCTAATAATTAATTTAAATATTAAAATTAAAATTTCTAAATCTTTTAATTTGATTATTTAAACGTTAAAAATAAATTCTTAATTGTATTAAATCAACCAACTATTTTAGCCTTTAGATTACAAAAATAAAACAATTATAAATCTTGGAACCTTAAAATTGAAGTAGAAATTACTATAAAGAAAAAAAATCACTAAATTAAATAATTTTTTTTCAAAAATTGATTGAAAATACAATTAATAATTTCTTTTTATTCATTGATTATTAATTACGTGGCAGACAATTCATACAGCAAAGCATAAATCACCAAAGCACAAGAATTGCTTTATGTTGCATTTAATTTTTATTTTGGGCTTTTTTTTTTTTTGAAATTTATTTGGGGCTTTGAATGTCTTATAAGATAGCTTTTTTGACCGACATTGTAGAAAATTGTAGCTGCTGCAAAATTTTGGGAAAAAAAAATGTACTCTCTTCTTAAATATTTATTTTCGTCTCAATGCAGATATTGAAATAAAAAATAATTAAGAACATTCAGCAGCATAAAGAAATATTCGGTAATATTTAATTAATAAATTTAATAAGCAAACAAAATTTTAAAATTAACGTTGACTAAAATAATTACTATTTTAATGAATATTTTTTAAATAAAATAATTATTATTAATAATTATTTTTAATAAAATCTAAAATTGATAAATTTAAAATATTTATTATATATAATAAATTATTACTGTATATTTAAAATTTCGATTAAAACTATGATTAAGAACTTTCCATTCCATAACATAATTATTTTATATTTATACTTATACTGCATTAAAATAATTATTCTGTTTTTTGTTTTATTTAGTAGTATCACATGAAACCAAACGATCCTAAACTTCATAGCCACTCATTTTGCTAATAATTTAATGTTTCATACTCCAATTATCAAATAACAATAAATAAATTTTGATGAGTAAAATAAAAAAATACTCCATTATTTCGCTAAAATTGTGAACTTCAACTTATACATAATTATTTAAAAAATTATATATTATATAAAATTATATTAAATAGACTAAAATATTATCTATTAATTCATTAATATTATATTATTACTTCATTAATTAAGTTATTAATAATAAGAATATAATTATAAAAAATTTAATTAATTTTTTTTATTATATAAAATAATTTTTTTACAAAAATAATAATTTTAGCATGATGGAAGAAGTAATAATAAGTTTTCAAAATAAAAATTAAAATAAGATTTTTAAATTTAAGAAACGACGTCGTGTTCACCTCCCTCGTTTTGCAACCGTACGTACGGTATCGGGCCTTCACATTCTCCTCCTGTTTACTTTAAAAGACTTTGAACCGACCCAATTGAACTCATGCACAGCCCATTTGCCAACCGCCATGTCACTCGACTCGCGTCCAAACGCGAAGCTCCTATGCAACTTTGGAGGGGAGTCCACTCGCCAACTCACTTATGTTGGGGGCAAGACCCAGCTCGTCCTTACTAGTCGTTCCATCACTTTCTTCGAGCTTCAAAACAAACTGAGTCAATTATGTTGCAACTCTCCGAGCTCGATCAAGATCAAGTTCCAGTTCCCAAATGAGCACCTTGATTCGCGGCTTGTCTCCGTAGAGACTGAAGAGGATGTAGAGTAGAGGTGATGATGAGTCAGTTTGAGGCTTGGCAGAGGATTCCAACTTATGTCTTTGACACAATTATGAGCAGGTTTTTATTGGAGATATATAAAAATTAGGGGTTTTTGTTTTCATTTGATTTATTGTTGGTTTTTTAGCTTGGATGAGGATATCTAGAATAGTAACTGATGACGAGATGTACTCCTGGTGATGTATAGCTTGGGTTCGGTCTTGGGTGCAGCCAATCCTTCTACCTGCAACACTAAACAAAAATGAGGCTGACTCTGATAGGACACTTCGATATTTAAGTCATGGTCGGTTTTTTTACCGATAGAAGAAAAAAGTCGAGGGAAAAAAGTCCCTTACATTCACCCCTATTTATATCTTAGGCTTGGGTAGGCTTGGGGATAAGACTCACATGTGCCAGCAAATATTCATAATGTCGAAATTATGCGTCTGTTGTGTCGGGATTAATGCACTTACTGTGTTGGAATTTGTGCACTTGTTAGGTCGAGATTATGTGTCTGCCGTATTAAAACTTGTGTGTCTTGTGTGTCTTATTATGCGCCTGCTATGTCAAAACTTGTGCGTCTACTCGGCAGAGGTAACAGAGGCATAGGTCGTACTCATGGTCCGAGGAGAGTGCTATGGGCTTCATGAGCTCGGCTCAGCCCTTCGGTGATCAGGGGTAATACCAGTAATATATTTCATTTTCCAATGTTTACCAGAAGTTTCTTTAATTGGGTTAATTTGATATTGAATCGAGTATCTTTGTGTGTTTGTTTATTGAGAAAATGAGAGACAAAGAAAAGACCCTTGCTGTAAAATGAGAGTAAAATTTTGTATTTTTCATGCCAATATTTTTTGTGGCCTGGAAACCAGCAATCAAATTATTATTATTATTATTTTTTGCTATTTTGTGTTTTCTCGTATTCTAATTTGAATGTGTCTTGGATTTTATCATTTTTCAGAGATAAGGCTTGTCCAAGTGTTTCCCAAGCAGCATTTGGAGGTCCAAACTCAACACATGGGTGTAGAGAACTTGAAAATATCTTAAGTTAGTGATGGTTTAATATGATGTTTATCTGCTTATGACCGTTCCTGTTTCCAATTTTTTTTTTCATGGTTTTGAAGCGAAAATGCAGTCCCATTTGATATCCAACAGTTTGCTGATGATGCAAATGATCTAATATCCCTTCCTAGGTATAAATATGAGTCAATCCATAGCAGTTAAATATTCAGATATAATGCTTTGATTTGATTGCTGAATTTTCCTGAAGGGAAACTTTATCTTAGTACTACCTAACCTTCATTGATTTGGAGCTCCATTATGCTAACAGGCTACAGTTCTTTTACTAAATATAGAAAAAAATAAAGTTACTAAAATTTCTGCCTTACAGTCATTGGCAAGTGCCCTTTTTTCACCGTGATTGGTTCAATCTTAAAGTCACTGGAACTTGATTTTAATTATTATGAAGGAATTTAAGACTTGTCGCTTTAGTGATTGCTTATGCTGCAAGCTGACCTATTGCTGGAAAAATTTTACCTCACTGCAGAATAGGGGACGATATTCTTCAGACTTCTGTGGGTAGTCAAACCAGTCCAGCTACATCTGAATTGGTCAATGTTGGAGAGACTCAAGCTATAGTTGTTGGACAGCAATTCCCTGATGCTCAAGCATTTCGTGATGCATTGGTAGCTACTGCCATAGCGATGAAGTTTGAGCTAACATTTATCAGATCAGACCGAGCCCTTGTAACCGCTACTTGTGCTGCAGATGGATGTTTATGGCGAATACAAGCATCTAAGCTTCCAGATGTGAACACTTTTCAGATAAAGACATTAAGAGGCGAGCATTCATGTGTACGGCCAGAATGATCTAGCCACAGGCAAGCAAACATGAAATGGGTCTTGAGTTGTATCATGGATCATGTTCGGGAAAATATCAACTATAAACCCAAGGAAAGTATGAGGGATATTGAGCAAGAATATGGAATCACGATACCTTATTTGAAGGCTCATCGGGCCAAGGAGTGAGCTTTGGAATTTATATATGGAATGTCAATTAAAGGTATTGTTCTTAATCAAGCTGAAGTTATGGGTGTTGACAACACTGTACATAATATATTAGACAAGAGAAGAAAGAAATCTCCTTAAGGGAGTCCAGTGCATTGTAATTTATGCAAAAAGGCAGGACATAATCGGAGAAGTTGCTTAAAGTTGAGAAAAAATGAAAACCAGGGTGCTAATTTTGAGGAGAAGAATTTCCACTGCATGCTTTGCAAAAAATATGGACATAACAGGAGGACATGCCAAATCAAGGTTAGCTTTGGATTTGTTTATGATTCTTTAGTTAAAGACAATTTTTTTTCTTTTAATCTTCCTGGCTCGATTAGTATTATATTTGAACATTGCTAGGCATCTGAAGTGCATTTTCTATTTTTCGGCAGGCGGAATAAGTTTGGATGAACTAGTTATGCATGTGTCTTGCAGTAGGTTAGTTCTGGTGTTCTATTCACGTATGTAGCATTCTTCTTTGTTGAAACCTTAAAGGATTCTTCTTTTTTTTTGTTGGTTTTTGTTTGATTTTGTTTCCATTATAGAATTCTGACTGGTCTGTAACATTAGGACAAATACTAAAAAGCTAAACATTAAAGATTAATGTCAGTCTTTTATGATTTAATCATTTGATCCTAGATAGTGGAATTCAAGGTTAATCCTGCAGCAAAATGCGAATTTTGCAGCATTTTAACCTTAACCTAATATGATAAGTTTATCATGTAAAGCATTTGATTCAATCCCATGTGTTTTCTTATTTGCTTAATTGCTTTCTAGATTGATGTCAATGCAGGAGTATTAGAAGACATATATCTGAGAACTACCGTCAGTGAAGCTTGATTTAATCTGGTTTTTTTTTCTGAATCTGGCTGAGATAGTGGTTCAGGAGTGCCTTTTCATGTCGAGTGCTTATCTGAAAAATCATTTTTCTGTACATTTGCTTAGATATTATTTATAGTAAACAAAAGCAATAGTATTATTATGAAATAAAATTTTATGATGCTTGCCGTGCCTCTCCTGTAGTCTATTTGCAAGAGTTATGTTTTTGTTACCCCGAAATATTTAATTAAATTCCTTATTTGGATCCTGAAAAACTTATTTAGCATATCTTCAAGCCTCATGTTTGAAATGATGCATGGAAGCAATTATTGCTGAATAATTTTTTTTACTATAATAAGATTACTCTAGGCGACAACTGATTGATAGCAATTTTTAGGTAAAAATCTAGAGCAATTAACACTATGTTTGAGAGCATTTTCTGCATAATTTAATAATATATGATATTGTTTTTTAATATTATACAGTATAATATAATATTGAAAGTGTATTATATTTGGAAAAATAGTATAGTACTGTTAAGTTATTTGAGAGTATAGTTTGGTTTAAACAGATTAAATAATCAGAATGTCTTCAAATATAATATTTTATATATATTCATATTACAATAAATTTTTAAGCTTTAAGTATAAGACTAATTAATTCCATCTAGCAAAACTAATAAGATTTGTAACAAATATATATTTTATTCATAAAAATTATAGAAGTAATTAAACTTTATAACAAATTTAAGTGATCATGTAACTAAGAAAATAAGAAATATTAAGCAATATCAATTATATTAATAATCTAAAAAACAATAATATAATTAATCTATTAAAATCACAAAATACTATTTAATAACATAAATATTATCCATAACATTTAATATAAAAAAATATAAAATACATAATATTATCAAACAATTAACATAAATCTTTTTCCAATAAATTGATTTAAAAATCTCAACAAATCCAACAAGCTAACAAATAAAATTCACATAAAAAATAAAATCAGATTAAACTCATAGCAAAAATAAAATAAAATTAAGTTCTTATATTCCTCCAAATAAAAATCAATATTGGCAATAAAAAACTTAAACAATCTCAACACGCCAATTCGACGGTTTGATAAAATTGTCAAAAAATGCTAATTCCACACTATTCTTAAGCCATAATAAACGATGAAAATGTGGTGGAAATGCTCCTAAACAATACGATACCAATATATGAAAACTCATTGGAAGTTCTCCCAAACAAAGTGCAAGTGTTATTTTTGAATTCTCTAAATCCTATTTTATGGCAGTGATGTGGGTGATATATTCACTTTACATGTTACATTATTTTTTATACATATATACATCAAAAATTATGAACGGGGACAGGCGTTGGCGAAGCTACCTTAACAAGAAGGGGGCAGTTACCTCCTCTTCTCTTTTTAAATATATATATATAATATAATATTTTTTAAAAATTTTTAAATTATTTATTAATTTTTTTAAAATTTTAAATTGCCCCCCCTTTTTTTTTTAATTTTTACAAGAAGTCAAAAAAATTATAATAAATTATTTATTCTATAATCAATAGTTCTGTTTTAAAAAATTGACAAAATATTGATAATATATAAATATAAAAAAATAAAGAAAGAGATAAATTTTTCAACTAAATTAATTTGAACTCATTTAATGAATTTAATAATTTATTTATTTTAATTATTTTTAAAAAAATTATATTCATTACATAATTTTTTCTCTTTATTTTATTTTTATTATGAACAATTTTATAAATTTAAAATTCTGTATAAATATATATTAATATTTTTTATTAATTAATTTTTTAATAATAAAAATATATTATTAATAAATTTATAAAATACTATTAAAACAAAAGAAGAGATAAATAATTACGGAAAAATTTAAAATTTGTAAAATAATTTTGCCCCCTTTATTTTAAAGTCTAGCTTTGTATGCAGGCAAGTAAATATTACTATATATATATATATATATATATATGTATGAAACGGTTTAAAATTAAATTATAGTATATGGTTTTTCGTTTAACATATTATTTGATAGTGATTAGTATAAAACAAAATTTTAAAACTGGTTTTTTCATGTTATATATTATGGTTTGTATTGTTGATTTGGATAGGGACGATGATGGTGATGGAGTTTGCTATTTCTCAAATGGAAGAGAAACAAAAATGCCTAAAACTATGCCTCACCATAAAAATCCTTTTCACCCTTCGTCTCTCCTCAACACTCACTCTCTTCCCCTATCTTTCTTTCACTTTCTCTATCACCTTCTGTGTGCCCCTTCTACTTTCTTGGTTTTTGGTTTCAGTTTCCTCTTTTCTTCCATTAATCAAGAAAATAATAATAATAATTGATAGCAGATTTGTCAGCCTCTTATTATTATTATTATTGGATCCCTTCACCTAGCAACTTCTTCTTGGGTTATTTTTTGCATTTTCCCTTGTAAGTTTGATAAATACTAGTTAAATTGGTTCTTGATTTCTATACATTCTTTCATTTCTTATTCTCTTTAATAAGTTGCATTGTTTTTTTTTTCATAATTTGATTCTATTATTTTTTTTCCTATGGATTTTTAGGTGTTTAGATGATTAATTTATATAAATAGTGGTTGCCTGCATTTGGGTCCATAAACAACCAAAAGACATAAAATATAATTTCATAATTGGATTTCTTCTTTTGCTGTTTATTATTTTACAAAATATTAATATTAATATAAGGTTGAATACCCATTTCTGCAATTCTCAAGACCAAAACAAGTTTGTGCCCTAGAATTCTATTTGTTTTTGAGGCAAGGGGAAAATTCCAATAATATTGATTGTTAACCAAAATACAAAAGCAATAAAAAAGCTTATAATCAATTTCAATTCAACTGTTGGATTTTTAAACGTTTCATGAAATTAAACAAAAAAGTGAAAAAAAAAAGAGATAATTATAGGTTTGTTGAGATCTAACATTGTGTAGACAGAATATGTGAATTCTTGCATAGAGAGAGAGGTAATGTCTGCTCATTATATAAATTAAAAAAAATATTTATCGTCTTTGTTGTTCCAGTATAGCCGACCCCAACTTGTTTGGGATTAAGACTTAGTTGTTGTTGTTGTTGTTCCAGTATAAGTTTCTGTGATGTGTGATAGAATGGGAACTTCAGAGCCTCAAGCAAACAATAGTGAAACTAATGATGGTTTGAAGAAAAATCCTGCTGTGGATTCTGTAAAAGAAAAAGAATCCGGCCATGATAGCAGTCGACTTTTCCCAGGTCAGGATGATAAAAATACTCAATTAGCTTCAGATGAAAATGGAGATGGAACTCCTGTCAGTAACAGATCAAGCATGGACCGACCTGATGATTCGTATGCAGAGTACAGGATTCCATCTTCCGTTTTTAAAAGAAATAAATCATCAGCCCCAATGGAATGGAGTGTTGCTTCTAATGAATCTTTGTTCAGTATTCACATGGAGAATATGAGCTTCACAAGAAACCAATCATGGTTAGGTAAGTCTGGCGAGCTTGGTTTAGCAGGTGATATTAGCAGTCTGTCTGCTCCGATCTCCCCATTGGTTAACCGTTCGAGTAAGCATCACCACAATAATCTACCACCAATTAAAACATCTCCAACGAATGAATCTGCCGAACGAGATTCTGGTGTTAAAGTTTCGGATTCAAAAGCTGCTGAAACAATGAGGGAAGTCATAGAAGAGAATGATGCTACTAAAGATAATAATACTGATAAGAAATCACATCGTTCTGCTAGTTTTCGTCGGTCAGATGTGAGTGGAGCCAGTGTTAAATCATTTGCATTTCCAATGTAAGCTTCTCTGCCTACAAGAAATCTGCATACTCTCTTAAAATACTTTTCTGCTTTGATGTTTCAAGACAAACCATTTTAAGTTTTAGGACAGTACATTCAATTCAACTTGTTATACTATGTTACCTTGAAAGGAATGATCAAATTGCTTGCTGTGTTTTTATACGTAGATTGACGGACAAAGGCGATTCATCGAAGCCACATACATCAACGCATTCGCCATCACAACCGAATACTCCTAAAGTATCCTTAGAGCCAGCAGAATCACAGAATAAAGCACAAGCAGAAAACCATAACCAGGAGATTACTCCTAAACCACCTTCGAATTCGGGTCAAAATAAATGGTTGGCTTGCTTACCTTGTTGTTCATCTCGTTCTTGATCAGAGGCATAGGTGATCTGATCTTTGTCGCCTCCTCTGCAACAAAACTGTACTGTTCATGACATGATAATGCTCTTCCAAAATGCTAGAATAGTTATGCAGTTGCGACATTAAACGACAAAATTATGTTAAACAAATTGTTTTTCTGTTTCATTATTTCTAGTTTCTTCTTTTTTATTTTTTTAAGCTTTTCAGTTTTCTGTATCCTCGTAAATGGATTATATTATGCAGCGAAACTTAATAACATACGAATCACTTACTATTATATAAATAAATAGAATATAAAATATTATATTAAAAATAAATATTAAAAAAATTCTTAAAAAAAAGCTGAAAAGATCACAAACGGTCTCTTTTAAAATTCAGTTTCATTAGATAAAATTTTATTTGGATAATTAATAACATAATATAATAAAATAAGTACACTTGATAATAATTATAAAATTAAGACAAAAATATGATACCAGATTTAATGTGATTTACCATTTTATTTGGGCTACGTCCACGGGACAAATTCTGAATAAATTTTTTTCACTAATAAATAGTAGAATTACAAGAGAGAGACTTTTTTAGAAAAATATTTTAGAACTATTACACTCACAATTGAGATAAACCTAAAATAGTAGTAAGTATTTTTCAAACACAACACCCAAAATAAAACTCACTATTTTATCACTCAAAAATATTTTATACAAATATTTTTCTTTTTCTCTCAATATTTTATTCTTCCTCTCTCTCTATATTTTTCTCTCTCAAAAAATTGATATATTTCAAGTGAATGGGGATGTGATCCCACATCGGCCGTGTAAGGAGTTCCTGGCTACTATATAAGCATGGGCTAAACCTCCACTCTTGAGCTAGCTTTTGTGGTGGAGTTAGGGTCCTTGCTCGTATCAGTTGGTATCAGAGCCAACCTTGCACGCACCGGTGTGGTCCTTGTCCCTTCGTTCCTTGGCTCGGGTGCGGGTTAACGAGTGAGTTGGCACAAGCGACTCGTGTGTGGACTGCGGGTAAACGATTGAGTTGGCACGAGCACGAGGACGTGCAGTCTAAAGAAGGGGAGGATGATGTGATCCCACATCGGCCGTGTAAGGAGTTCCTGGCTACTATATAAGCATGGGCTAAACCTCCACTCTTGAGCTAGCTTTTGTGGTGGAGTTAGGGTCCTTGCTCGTATCAGTCCCGTGTTGCATTTGCAATTTGCAAATGCAATTCGGTGGACACGGTCTAAGCATGTTGTCTTTCGACAGCTTGCTCTCTCTTTTTTTTTAAAAAATTCATGGGTCCCACTTGAGTGGAACACCACCACAAATCTTTCCCTTCATACTCAAGTGGGCGAAACTTTCATACCAGCAGTCTTTTTACAAACAACAAACTTCTCTGATAGTAGAACTTTAGTCATCATGTCAAAACCATTATCATTTGTGTGAATCTTTTCAAGTTGAAATTATTTTAACTCCAGTGCATCTCAAATCCAGTAATATCTCACATCAATATGCTTTGATCGTGAGTAAAAGGTGAAATTCTTACTAAGATGAATACCACTCTGACTGTCACAGTACAACATATAATTCTCTTGCTAAAAGCTCAACTCTTGTAAAAATTTCTTCATCCACAGTAGCTCTATGCTTGCTTCAATAATTGTAATATATTCAGCATCAGTGATAGATAAGGAAATACATTTTTATAACTTTGATTGCCAAGAAACTGCTCCCTCTGCAAAAATAATCTTATATCTAGAAGTAGATTTTATTGAATTAACATCACTAGCCATATTTTCATTTGTAAAGCCAACTAACATAGGATTGGTGGTTCCAAAACACAAACATACTTTAGAAGTACCATAGAGATATCTGAGAATTTATTTCACTGCATCTCAATGTTTCTTACCAGAATTTAAAAGGAACTAACTCACTACTTCAACTGCGTGATCAATATCTGGCCTTGTGCATGCCATGACATACATCAAACTTCCAACAGCTGAAGCGTAAGGCACTCTCTCCATTTCTTCCTTCTCCTTTTCCATCAAAGGGCTTGTTTTGAACTAAGCTTAAAGTGATTAACAAGAGAACAACTAATAGCTTTAGCTCTATCCATGTTGAACATCTAAAGTACTTTCTCAATGTACTTATCTTGTGATAACGATAACTTTTTGGCACCATTGTCTCTAGTAATCTTTATTCCAATAATTTATTTTGCTGACCCTAAGTCTTTCATTGCAAAAGACTTACTCAGCTGCTTTTTCAAGCTGTTGATTCTGGAAATATTCAGGCTAATAATTAATATATCATCCACATATAACAAAAGAATGATGAAATAGTCATCAAAGAATTTCTTTACAAAAATACAGTGGTCTGAAAAGTAGTCTTATTGCATCTTGCTCCCCCATAACTGATTCAAACTTTTTATATCACTGTCTCGATGCCTGCTTTAAGCCGTATAAGCCTTTCTTAACTTGTAGACATGATCCTTTTTTTTCTCTTTTCTTAAAACCCTCTGGTTATTCCGGGTATATTTATTCTTTCAAATCACCATGAAGAAAAAGCAGTCTTAACATCCATTTGCTCGATCTCCAAGTCAAAATTTGCAGCTAATCCCAATACTGTATGAATGGATGTCATCTTCACCACTAGTGAAAAAATTTCATCAAAGTCAATTCCTTTCATTTGAATGAATCCTTTAACAACTAATCAAGCTTTGAATCGTGATTGGAAACTATGTTCTTCATGCTTTATCCTGTATACCCATTTATTCTTTAAAGCCCTCTTACTTGTTGGTAACTTCACCAGCTCAAAAGTCTTATTTTCATGCAAAGATTTCATCTCATCTTGTATGACTTCAATCCATTTCTCCTTATTTTCATTTACTATAGCTTGTTGGTAATTCTCAGGTTCTCCTCCATTAGTAAGCAACACGTACTGATCGTTAGAGTATTTAGTAGAAGATTGTTTAGTTCTAGTAAATCTCCTTGATGAAACCTGAGGAACTTCTGCTAGTGGTTGTGATGGTTAATTTTCAATCTGGTCCTCATCACCATCTGATTGGACCTCTGTGGGAGCATCGATGTCAGCATTTTCTGGCTGACGATTTTGTATTTCATCTCCAACGTGTCTTGGCACCACCTTCGGAGGATCTAACTTTAAGTTTGTTGAGTCACCTTTGAATTCAGGAATATCTTTTTTTACTTTGTTGATGTCTTCAATGGTCTGATCTTCAACAAACACAACATCACGACTTCTGACAAGCTTTTTTTGAACTGGATCATAAAATCTATAGCCAAGCTGATCATGATCTTGACCATAGTCAGTAAATACACATTCACATATCTTAGCATCAAGCTTTGATCTCTCATCCTTGGAAATATGCACAAAAGCTTTACAACCAAATACCCACAGATGATGATAGGAAATATCCTTTTCTGACCACACATTTTCTGGAATATTATACTGAAGAGGAACACATGGTGAAAAATTGAGCACGTGCACTACAATATATAGAGCTTCACCCCAAAATGTCTTAGGCAACTTTGAATGTGAGAACAAACATCTGACTTTCTCCATCAAAGTGCTGCTCATCCTCTCTGCTATGCCATTCAATTACGGTATTTTTGAAAGTGTTGTTTGATGTCGGACACCATGCTCCTTGCAGTAGGCATCAAATGATCCAATGTATTCTCCACCATTGTCTGTCTGAATACATTTCAATTTCTTCTCAGTTTCCCTTTCAACTAAGGCATGAAATTGTTTGAACACATCAAGCACTTGATCTTTTGACTTCAAAGTGTATACCCACATCTTCCTTGAGTGATCATCAATGAAAGTCACAAAGTATTGAATACCACTAAGTGACTTTGACATTGAATCACACAGATCTGAGTGAATCAAATCTAATACATTCTTTATTTTGGAAGAAGTGAAACCTTTGAAAGTAACTCTGTTTTGTTTGCCAGCCAAACAGTCAGCACATTTCTTCGAATCCACTTTATCATTTTTGGATAATGCATTCTTCTTTCACCAATTATGTCATCCCTTTCTCGCCCATATGGTCGAGTTTTTCATGCCACAACTCAGTCATATTTTCTTTCTCCACTGTATTAACAAAATCACTGGAGAGCTTTGCCTGCATCACATATAGCTTGGAATACTTTTCACATTTTTCATATACCAAGGAATCTTTAGTAAGTTTCCATTGACCATCATTGAAAGTACTGCTAAAACCTTCATCATCAAGTATGCCAATGAAAATCAGGTTTAGCCGAAGGTTGGAAATATGTTTGATATCTTTCAAGAGTAGCCTTGTCCCATTTTCTGTCTCAAAGCAAATATCACCTCTGCTGATGATCTTGGCTACACCCTTGTCTCTCATTTTGACAACGCCAAATTCTCCTTGTTTATATGTTGAGAAGAGTTCTTTATGTGATGTATTATGAATGGTGGCACCATTATCTCCTGCCCAGTCTGATTCACTGGATGTTATATTCACATCATTATCATAAAAAATGACATGAAATCATTCAATGGTGGCAGCCGTGGTTCCTTGTTCATTATCACTGTTATCATATCGCTTGATTTCTTTACCTTTGTTCTTCTTCTGTTCTTTCTTGAACTTCCAACAAAATTTCTTGATATGTCCCTTCTTCTTGCAGTGATAACATTCAACATTTGCATATTTGTTTGACTTTTCTTGACTCTTATCTCTTTAATTTAAACTCCTAAAGTTGCTCCTCCCTCTGGAATAAGTAACCAAAACATTTGGCTGAGATGTAGATACTGAATTTTGAGATCTCCTTCTCATCTCTTCATTTAGAATCGAACTCTTGATAGATTCCAAACTGACAACACCATCAACTGCTAAATTAGTGATAGAAATCTTCAAAGTCTTCAAGGACTTTGACAGAGAGGAAAATATTAAAAGACCGAGTACCTCATCATTAAATTTTACACCCATTCTTGATAACTGGTCCATAAAATCTTAAAATTTATTCAAGTGATTCGTCATAAATATACCTTTCTGATAACTAATTTTGACCAATTTAGTCAAATAGAGCAACTTGTTATTCCCTGTTTTAGAAGCATATAACTTTTCAAGCTTCTCTAATAGGGACTTAGCATGAGTCTCTTTACAAATGTGATTATACACATTATCTTCAATAAATATCGGATGAAGCCATACACTTGCTCATGCTGAACTCCTAGTCTTCATCTGATTTTTCATCAAGTTTTGATGTGGCAAACACAGACAAATGTATTTTTGTCACAAACAAAATATCCTTCATTTTGTTTCTTCATATGTAGTAATTTGAGCCATTTAGGTTGATCATCTTATTTATTTCTACCTCCATTTCTTTAACGCATAAAGATTAACTTCAACACTCCGTACTTGCTTGAACCAAACTCTGATACCACTTATTGTGCAGCGGACGTTAATAACACACGAATCACTTGTTATTATACAAGTAAATAAAGTATGGAATATTGTACCAAAAATAAATGCCAAGAAAATTCTCAGAAAAGACTGAAAGAGTCACAAATGGTCCTATTTAAAACACAGTCTCCGTAGACAGAATTTCACTTGGATAATTAATAGCACAATATAATAAAATAACTATACTTGATAATCATTATAAAATTGAGAGAAAATAGGACAACAGATTTAACGTGGTTCGCTCTTTTATTTGGATTGCGTCCACGAGAAAACTCCGAATAAATTTCTTTAAGAGATATTTTTTTAAGAAAATATTCTAGAAGTACTACAATCACTGTAATATCCTCATATATGCTCTAGAAGTTTTGATTATGTTGTTGTTATTGCTGTTGTAGTGATATATTGGATTGAATATATGTGTTAAATTGCAAGAGAAAAGATATTGGAAAGTGAATGCTTGTGTATATGTGTTTTGGGGAAAAGAATTAGGGTTTAGAGAGAATGGTATATGTTGTGTATATGATGATATATATAACATATAAATTGGTCAAATATAGAGTCAATATAAGAGGATATTTTATGTGGAATGTGCAATTACATATAAGGGCTTATATGAGACAAAAAGTTAGTTATATGATTGAGGGCATTTTGGTAATTGCTTGGATAAGATCACTTGGTGGAGATTAAAAGCAAAATTTGACTTTGTGTCTTCATCATTTCCTTCTTTCTTTCAAGAAGTGGCCAGCTCTCCAAAAACCAAAAGGAAAGAGAGGTGTTCTTGATGCTAGAAGCAAATTGAAGAAGCAATCAAAGGATTTGACAAGAGATTTGTGGAAGTTCTTCATCTAATGTAAGTATTCTCTAGTTTTCTTTACTTATTTTGAAGTGGTGTTGAAGTGAATTAAGATTTGTTGATTTTGTGATTTGGTGTGTTTGAGATGTGTTTGTGTTGTGTTTTCAAGTGTTGAATTGGTTTTAAGTTAAGAGTTTAAATAGGTGTTGTTGTTGGAAGTGGTGGATGTTGATTTTTGAAAGATGGTGATTTTAGGGTTTGAGATGGTTTGTGTTTAAGTGTAATATTAATGTGTTGTGTAATGATTCTTATGATGAATATGTGTTTAGAACATTGATTATGTTCATTTGAAACATGTTGTATGGTGTATATTGTATTTGAGTGCAATTGAAAGAGTGTTGGATTTGGTTAGGGTTTGTTTATGGGTGACACGGCCAAAAGCAAAGGAGAGACACGGCCAAGTCATGGAACTTTTGGGCGTGTTGGATTAGTTTTGAGAGACACGGCCGTGTCCCCAAGCCGTGTTGCTTACTGTCCAATTGGTTTGAGTGACACGGCCACAAGCTTGGCCGTGTCCCTCAAGGGTGCTGCCGTGTCCCTCAAATGTGTTGGTTAGGGTTTTATTTCTTTGTTCTAATTGTATTGTTTTGGTTCTTCAAAGGTGGGTTGGTCCCTAAACCTAAACATAAACACTTTAAATATACTTAAAGCATGGAAAGCCCTAATCAAATGGATGTGGAAGATCATAAAGCTATAAATGATATAAATTGTTCTTTGCCCTAATTACATTGTTGAGATTGAACAATATTATGTTATGCAATGTAAATGGTAATGTGTTTCATGAGTAATGTATATCGAAATGTTATATCAAAGATGTTATGATGATTTAAATAAGAAATGATATGATGCAAAGCCATTGTGATTGGCTATGATGATGCAATTGAAAGAAAGAAGGCATGTTTGCCTAAATGTTGATGAGAATTGGAAATGGAAATGATAATTGAATAATAAATGAATTGTGTGGCTAATGTGTTATTCCATTTTCAGAGTTTGTTGTTGGTGGCATGCCTAATAAGTGTAACAATCTCTTGAAGTTAGGTTGGATTGAATCCTTGAAGCCTAATTGAGATGTTACCACCCTTGAAGCTAGGTTGGGTTGGTTCTTGAAGCCAAGTTGGGTTGATGCTTAGCATGCTTTGCTCCCCTTGAAGCTTGGTTGAACATAATCCTTGAAGCCTAGTTGGGTATATGATATTGATAAATGTGATAACAAAACCAAAACATTAACTCTGAAAATTGAATGGCATATTAGTGTGTCTTGGGCCCAATGCTTGTCTTTGTTTAATGTGAGTCATGATTTGTTTAATGTTGTTCATGAATGGTTAAATGAATAACTAATGAGGCATATGAAATGTAAAGGTATGTTGTTAGCCTTGCATATATGATGTTACATGTATAATATGGATTGAGTATTGGCATTGCATTGCACTGAAGCATAACACTAGCACATTTTGTCTTACTAAGCCGTTGGCTTAGCGCGATAGTGTTTGATCGCGCAGGTAATAGAGTTGAACCCGAGAGTTCTTCGAGACCCAGTGAGAGTAGACATTGAAGAATGGATATTGGGACTTAAAGATCAAAGGAGATTTGCCAATCATGTACTACTTCTTTATATTTTGTAAAGTAATGTTTATAATGTAAATATATGCACATTTGTATATATGTATTCAAATGTTTTCATATATGTAAATATTTGATAAATTCCGCTGCGTAACAACTAAATGTATCTATATATATCTATTTAGTTTTGTATTACAAGTTAACTACTTATCTTTCTATAATGTATACAATTGAAAGATTATGGTATGGTTTAAAATGTTTAAAATGTTAAGAAAATCCGTAGCATCTCTATGTTTAGTGCATGTATACTACATTGTGGTGTTTGTAGTGTGCATGTATTGAATGTAGGGGTGTTACAATTGTTTTGGTATCAGAGCCTAGGTTTGAGATTCTCAGCCTAGGTAAAATGTAATAAAAAGAATATTTTTACTTTAAAAGTTGGTTTTGAAATAAAATACATGTTTGGGATTGGAAATCTCTGATCTTTAATAAGGTATAATCTGCTGTGTTTGCAGTGTTAGGTTGTGATGGATTCTCACTCACGCCAGTCAGTTGAGGGTAGTGCTGAGAGTATTGTCCCTGATGATGGAGTTAGGGTTGTTAGTGCTGAGGAGGCACCTGCTTCGGTGTTGGGTAGACCAGTTGGTGAGGAGGTTCCACCAGCCTGGGTTAGGCATGTGGTAGAAGCTTTGAGGCAAGCACCAATGCAACCAGTGCCACCACCTCCTCAGTCTGTGGTACCAGTGAGGCACTATGACAAACTAAGGAAGTATGGAGCGGAGGATTTCCTTGGTACTACTGATCCAGCTGTAGCAGAACAGTGGCTTGACAAAGTACAGAGGATTTTTATTCAGTTGCAAGCCACATCGAAGGAAAAGTTTGATTATGCAAGATCTTTGCTACAGAATGATGCATACGACTGGTGGAGGACAGTGCCCCATTCTATGGATGATCCACCAACCTTGTCATATGCGGATTTTCTAAGAGAATTTGAATTGAAGTATACTCCCAGGGAGTACAAAGACATGAAGAAGATGGAGTTCTTAAGCTTGAAGCAAGATAACAAGACTGTAACTGAGTATGAGGTTGAGTTTATTCGATTGAGCCAGTATGTTGGGGGCATTATAGCTGATGAGATAGATAGATGCAGGAGATTTGAGGAGGGATTGAGGCCCTCTATCATGTGCTTAGTGGCTGGATCTAGATATCACGATTTCTCCCAGCTAGTGGCAGCAGCTCGAAGTGTAGAGCGAGCTCAAGTTATTGCAGCTGCTTCAGAGGAAGAGGTTAGGGTTAGGAGGCCCCAGTTTGAGGCAGGGTCTTCTTCTGTTAAGAGAGGTAAAGGAAGTTTTATTCCTAGAGTTAGTAGGAGTCAGAGGTCAGCTGGTAGGTCAGTGCAGTTACAGAGGCAGAGATTTAGACCTGCAGCTTCAGTGGCAAGTGCTCCGACCCCTATGATTCAGAGATCCACCCTACCCATCTGTATCCATTGTAGTAGGCCACATGGTGGTCCTTGCTGGAAGACTGGTGTAGCAGGGGTTTGTTTCAGATGTGGATCACCAGATCACTTTGTTAGAGATTGTCTTGAGAGGCAAGAACAGATGTCAGTTGATACTGCAGCTTCTCGACCTAGTGTGAGGGGAGGTCGAGCAGGCAGAGGTAGCAGCCGGGGAGGCAGATCTGGGTTCAGTGCTAGAGGAGGTGCTACATCCAGGGAGAGTAGGCCAGAGGAGGTTGGATCTTCCCAGAGGATGTATGTTATGCAGAGGCAGCCAGATGCATCGGCAGTCATAGCTGGTACTTTTTCTTTATTTGATACTTCAGTACTTACTTTGATTGATCCGGGTTCCACACATTCTTATATTAGTGCATCTGTTTTGCTTGTGTCTGATATGCATGCTGAGTCCCTAGGATTTGATGTGTTGGTGACAAATCCGTTAGGGCATAGTGTGGTTGTGAGTAAGGTGCACCGAGATAGTGCAGTGAGGGTGCAAGGTGAGGAGTTCCTTGGAGACTTGATTGAGATGCCATTTAAGGAATATGATGTGATTCTAGGTATGGACTGGCTATCTAGACATGGAGCTGTGGTAGACTGTAAAAGGAAAATTGTTTCTTTGAGAACTGTTGATGGTAGAGAGGTGATAGTATCTAATGAGCAGGAACAGCTAGCCTCCTTATTTGTTTCAGCTGTTGCAGCCAGGAGGTTGATTAGAAAGGGGTGTGAAGCTTATCTTGCTCATGTGGTAGATACTAGAGTGAAGGGTTCCCCTATTGATAGTATTCCCACAGTTGCAGAGTTCCCAGATGTGTTTCCAGAGGAGTTGCCAGGATTACCTCCTAAGAGAGAGGTGGAGTTCGGTATTGAATTGTTGCCTGGTACCACTCCTATCTCTATTACTCCTTATAGAATGGCACCAGCAGAATTGAGGGAATTGAAAGTGCAATTACAGGAGTTGTTGGACAAAGGATTTATTCTCCCCAGTGTTTCTCCTTGGGGAGCTCCTGTGCTATTTGTGAAAAAGAAAGATGGTACTATGAGGTTGTGTATCGATTATAGGCAATTGAACAAGGTGACTATTAAAAATAAATATCCTTTGCCTAGAATCGATGATCTCTTTGATCAATTGAAGGGTGCAGCTGTGTTTTCTAAAATTGATCTGAGATCAGGGTACCATCAGCTGAGAGTCAGAGCTGAAGATGTTCCTAAGACCGCCTTTCGGACCAGGTATGGGCATTATGAATTTTTAGTTATGCCTTTTGGTCTAACGAATGCACCTGCAGCTTTTATGGATTTGATGAATAGGGTGTTCAGGCCCTATCTGGATCAGTTTGTAGTGGTCTTCATCGATGACATTCTGGTGTATTCGCGGAATGAAGAGGAACATGATATGCATCTGCGGATTGTGTTGCAGATTTTGAGAGAGAAGCAGTTGTTTGCCAAATTGTCGAAGTGTGAGTTCTGGTTGGATCAAGTCGCTTTTCTCGGACATATTGTTTCAGCAGAAGGCATTAGAGTTGATCCGAGCAAAGTTGAAGCTATATTGAATTGGAGTCTACCCAAGTCGGTGACAGAGGTTAGAAGTTTTCTGGGTTTGACAGGCTATTACCGGCGGTTTGTGAAAGAGTTTTCTTTGATAGCTACTCCACTCACTAGATTGCTTCGTAAGGGAGTGAGATTTGTGTGGACGGATCAGTGTAAGACTAGCTTTGAGCAGTTGAGAGAAATGTTGACTCAAGCACCTGTTCTTACTTTACCTGTAGAAGGCAAACCATATGTGATCTACAGTGATGCTTCACATAGTGGTTTGGGGTGTGTGCTGATGCAGGAAGATAAAGTTATAGCTTATGCATCTCGACAGTTGAAACCGCATGAGCTTAACTATCCGACCCATGATTTGGAGCTAGCAGCCATTGTGTTTGCATTGAAGATTTGGCGACACTATCTGTTTGGGGAGAAATGTTTTATCTACACTGATCACAAAAGTTTGAAATATTTGGGTGTTTAAAAAGAGCTCAATCTTCGGCAGAGGAGATGGTTGGAATTGATTAAAGACTATGACTGTTTGATTGATTATCATCCAGGTAAAGCAAATGTTGTTGCTGATGCCTTGAGTCGGAAGTCTTTAGCTGGTTTAACTGTTTACTCGCTCTCGTTGCTTGTTGAGTTGAGAGCTTTGCATGCCAGTTTTGTACCTTGTGATGATGGTGCATTGTTGACACAATTGCATTTGAAACCAATTTTATTGGATCAGATCAAAGAGGCTCAGTTGACTGATATGAAGATTCAAAAGATTATTTCAGATTGCAAGAATGGGAAGACTAGAGATTTTGTTGTGAAAGGTGATGGGAGTCTCTGGTTTAAGAACCGATTATGTGTACCCGATGATGCTGATTTGAAAAGAGTCATTTTAGAAGAAGCACATCAGTCAATGTTTGCTATGCATCCGGGTAATACAAAGATGTATCATGATTTGAGACAGCATTACTGGTGGATTGGTTTGAAGAGAGATATTGCAGATTTTGTGTCAAAATGTCTCACCTGTCAGAAGGCTAAAGCAGAGCATCAAGTTCCAACTGGATTGCTTCAACCATTATCAGTACCAGAATGGAAGTGGGATAGAGTGACGATGGATTTTGTGTCTGGTTTGCCATTGACACAAAAGAAGCATGATGTTATATGGGTGATTGTGGATAGATTGACTAAGACAGCTCATTTCCTTCCGGTTTGGATGGATTACTCTTTGGAGAGATTGGCTGAGCTGTATATCCATGAGATTGTGAAGTTGCATGGTGTTCCAACTTCTTTAGTGTCTGATCGAGATCCCAGGTTTACTTCAAGATTTTGGAAGAGTTTGCATAGTGCTTTGGGTTCTCGATTACACTTCAGTACTGCTTTTCATCCACAGACGGATGGACAGTCAGAGAGGGTGATACAGATTATTAAGGACATGTTGAGAAGCTATGTCATCGATTTCTTTGGAAGTTGGGATAGATTCTTACCTCTTGTGGAGTTTGCTTACAACAACAGTCACCAATCCAACATTGGTATGGCACCGTTTGAAGCATTGTATGGCAGACGGTGTAGGACGCCTCTGTGTTGGAGTGAACTTGGTAATGGCAAGTTGATTGGTCCTGATCTGATTCAAGAAACTGAAGAAAAAGTAAAATTGATTCGAGGCAGGTTAAAAGCAGCTTCAGACCGACAGAAGTCTTATGCAGATCTGAAAAGGAGAGACATAGAGTTTGATGTTGGAGATAAGGTATTTTTGAAAGTGTCTCCTTGGAAGAAGATATTGAGGTTCGGTCGGAAAGGGAAATTGAGTCCTCGTTTCATTGGACCGTATGAAGTTTTGGAAAGAGTTGGGCCAGTTGCTTATCGACTCGCTTTGCCACCTGAGTTGGATCGTATTCATAACGTATTCCATGTTTCTATGTTGAGGAGGTACAGATCGGATCCATCTCATGTGTTGCCAATTGAATCTATCGAAGTGAGCCCATATTTGACTTTTGAAGAGGAACCAGTTGCTATCTTGGCACATGATGTGAAAGAGCTAAGAAACAAGAGAGTGCCATTGGTGAAGGTTCTATGGAAGAATCATGCAAAAGAAGAAGCAACTTGGGAAAGTGAACAATCAATGCGAGAGCAATATCCTCAGTTGTTTCAGCTTTGATATCAAGTAATTTCGAGGACGAAATTTTCTTTTTAGAAGGGGAGAATTGTAATATCCTTATATATGCTCTAAAAGTTTTGATTATATTGTTGTTATTGTTGTTGTAGTGATATATTGGATTGAATATATGTGTTAAATTGCAAGAGAAAAGATATTGGAAAGTGAATGCTTGTGTATATGTGTTTTGGGGAAAAGAATTAGGGTTTAGAGAGAATGGTATATGTTGTGTATATGATGATATATATAACATATAAATTGGTCAAATATAGAGTCAATATAAGAGGATATTTTATGTGGAATGTGCAATTACATATAAGGGCTTATATGAGACAAAAAGTTAGTTATATGATTGAGGGCATTTTGGTAATTGCTTGGATAAGATCACTTGGTGGAGATTAAAAGCAAAATTTGACTTTGTGTCTTCATCATTTCCTTCTTTCTTTCAAGAAGTGGCCGGCTCTCCAAAAACCAAAAGGAAAGAGAGGTGTTCTTGATGCTAGAAGCAAATTGAAGAAGCAATCAAAGGATTTGACAAGAGATTTGTGGAAGTTCTTCATCTAATGTAAGTATTCTCTAGTTTTCTTTACTTATTTTGAAGTGGTGTTGAAGTGAATTAAGATTTGTTGATTTTGTGATTTGGTGTGTTTGAGATGTGTTTGTGTTGTGTTTTCAAGTGTTGAATTGGTTTTAAGTTAAGAGTTTAAATAGGTGTTGTTGTTGGAAGTGGTGGATGTTGATTTTTGAAAGATGGTGATTTTAGGGTTTGAGATGGTTTGTGTTTAAGTGTAATATTAATGTGTTGTGTAATGATTCTTATGATGAATATGTGTTTAGAACATTGATTATGTTCATTTGAAACATGTTGTATGGTGTATATTGTATTTGAGTGCAATTGAAAGAGTGTTGGATTTGGTTAGGGTTTGTTTATGGGTGACACGGCCAAAAGCAAAGGAGAGACACGGCCAAGTCATGGAACTTTTGGGCGTGTTGGATTAGTTTTGAGAGACACGGCCGTGTCCCCAAGCCGTGTTGCTTACTGTCCAATTGGTTTGAGTGACACGGCCACAAGCTTGGCCGTGTCCCTCAAGGGTGCTGCCGTGTCCCTCAAATGTGTTGGTTAGGGTTTTATTTCTTTGTTCTAATTGTATTGTTTTGGTTCTTCAAAGGTGGGTTGGTCCCTAAACCTAAATATAAACACTTTAAATATACTTAAAGCATGGAAAGCCCTAATCAAATGGATGTGGAAGATCATAAAGCTATAAATGATATAAATTGTTCTTTGCCCTAATTACATTGTTGAGATTGAACAATATTATGTTATGCAATGTAAATGGTAATGTGTTTCATGAGTAATGTATATCGAAATGTTATATCAAAGATGTTATGATGATTCAAATAAGAAATGATATGATGCAAAGCCATTGTGATTGGCTATGATGATGCAATTGAAAGAAAGAAGGCATGTTTGCCTAAATGTTGATGAGAATTGGAAATGGAAATGATAATTGAATAATAAATGAATTGTGTGGCTAATGTGTTATTCCATTTTCAGAGTTTGTTGTTGGTGGCATGCCTAATAAGTGTAACAATCTCTTGAAGTTAGGTTGGATTGAATCCTTGAAGCCTAATTGAGATGTTACCACCCTTGAAGCTAGGTTGGGTTGGTTCTTGAAGCCAAGTTGGGTTGATGCTTAGCATGCTTTGCTCCCCTTGAAGCTTGGTTGAACCTAATCCTTGAAGCCTAGTTGGGTATATGATATTGATAAATGTGATAACAAAACCAAAACATTAACTCTGAAAATTGAATGGCATATTAGTGTGTCTTGGGCCCAATGCTTGTCTTTGTTTAATGTGAGTTATGATTTGTTTAATGTTGTTCATGAATGGTTAAATGAATAACTAATGAGGCATATGAAATGTAAAGGTATGTTGTTAGCCTTGCATATATGATGTTACATGTATAATATGGATTGAGTATTGGCATTGCATTGCACTGAAGCATAACACTAGCACATTTTGTCTTACTAAGCCGTTGGCTTAGCGCGATAGTGTTTGATCGCGCAGGTAATAGAGTTGAACCCGAGAGTTCTTCGAGACCCAGTGAGAGTAGACATTGAAGAATGGATATTGGGACTTAAAGATCAAAGGAGATTTGCCAATCATGTACTACTTCTTTATATTTTGTAAAGTAATGTTTATAATGTAAATATATGCACATTTGTATATATGTATTCAAATGTTTTCATATATGTAAATATTTGATAAATTCCGCTGCGTAACAACTAAATGTATCTATATATATCTATTTAGTTTTGTATTACAAGTTAACTACTTATCTTTCTATAATGTATACAATTGAAAGATTATGGTATGGTTTAAAATGTTTAAAATGTTAAGAAAATCCGTAGCATCTCTATGTTTAGTGCATGTATACTACATTGTGGTGTTTGTAGTGTGCATGTATTGAATGTAGGGGTGTTACAATCACAATTAAGATAAATTTAAAATAGTGATAAATATTTTTCAAATACAACACTCAAAATAAAATCTCACTATTTTATCATTAAAAAATATTTTACACAAATATTTTTCTTTTTCCCTCAATATTTTATTCTCTCTATATTTTTCTCTCTAAAAATATATATATATTTCAATTGAATAAATAGCCTTCTTTGAATTGCAAATGTAATTCGATGGATACGTTTGCTCTCTAATTCATGGGTTTCACTTTAGTGGAACACCACCACAATATACTTCCAAAGTTTCAATCATGTAAAGATCATAACGCAGGTTCTCATATATATCAGCATTTACACTTCTGCAAAAATTACTTAAGCAGAGTTCATCGCTTGGCTTAATAATCATTTAACAAAGAATCCTTTTTTTTTGCTCCCTCCATAGATAAACTAAGCATGGTAGAAAAATCTGGATCAATGATGATTAAACACAAATTATATATATAATAGTGAAATCCAACCAATTTACATCGTGTTAAAAAAAGTTTTAATAATTCTCGCATTATCAAGCGGGTGATTTTCTAGTTTTTTTTTTAGATAAAGGTGGACGGCACCACCACAAATATATAAAAATATAATAAAAAGTATGGCAACCCCATACAAATAGTTTATACAATACCCTTATATTAAATGGGCAGAAAACTAATGAAGTGTATCCCTAATTACTTAAAGCGAATGTAAGGGATGTTTCTGTAATCAGTGAGAATAATGCCTTTTATGAAATTAGGGAGAGAAGGAAAGGTATTAAAAACTCTAGTTGTCTTGTTTAATCTGCTGTAGTAGGCCAAATAGTGGGCTGCCTGGTTACCTTCCCTATGAATGTGAGTGACAAAAGAGGAAGATTTGCAAAGTAAATCTTTAAGCGAACCAGCCTGGGTTGACGAACAAGAGCTGCTGGAATTAAGTTGACGAACCAAAGCAAGAGAATCCACTTCCAAGTGTAAACTGTCATAGCCGAGCTGAAGACCCCATCGAAAACCAACATTAAGGGCTTGAAACTCCGCATTATGCGGATCAGTAGCAGTAAGAGGAAATCATATGCAGCTTGGAAATTTCCATCATCATCTCGGATAATAGCACCACCCGATGCTAAAGGGGGAGCAAAGGACGCATCTATATTCATCTTATAAGAGCCCTGCTTCGGTTTTTTCCAGAACACCAAAGAAGGTTTCAGATTGTCTTTACCAAAACACAAAGGCAGATGGTCCGAGAAAGGCAAAAATGGCGCTGCAAATTTGTCCCCTGAATGAGCTATTTCCCAACTGAAAATAATTTTCTTTATTTGCAAATCAATAGAAAAATCCGAATATCTTTCATTTCCCCAACCACTCTTGCAATACGAAGACCAAATCACAAATAAAATTATCAAAGGTAACAGAGTACACAGCTTGCCCCGAACTGATTTGGAGGCATTCATAATCCACCAGGAAGAAAGCTCTTGACGAAGCGTTGAATTGTGTAGATTTCGATAAGGAAGAAGATGGGCGGCATAAAATCTCCACAATTTACGCACATGCTCACATTGAAAGAAAAGATGATCAATATCAGCAGCATTAGAATAGCAAAACAAACAAACCGAAGCAAGCTGTATTCCCATTTTCTGTAAATGATTAGGAAGCGGCAAAGCATTATGAAGAAGTTTTCAAGCAAAAACTGAAATTTCAAAGGGACTGTTGTATCCCATACAGATCTCTTTGACCGACTGTAGTCATAGGCTGAAGCAAGAGTAAACTCACCAGAGGATGCATAATTCCAATGAATTGTATCATTCTGTTGTTGAAACATATCAGAGTGACCCAGATATGTAACACCCCATATACCCGGTATGTATACAGTAAGTATATAAAGTATAAGGATGTCACTTTTTTTTGTTGCAATTTAAAAAAAAAAACCTTAACAGCATTCAAACCACAACACATTCATTTTCAAAGAACATTTACAAAATCATTATATTTTTACAAATCTTACATACATATAACAATCTTATCTTTATTAAATCCCCATGTATACAAATGAATATATAAATCAAAAATACATCATAAATAAAAGTTATACATGTATGCATCACCCTCTAGTTGGTCTAGACAAACTCTTACTTTTCTCGTGGCATAACAAAAGACTTCATATCTTCCACCTAGTTACCTGCGCAAGTACACATCCGCGCTAAGCCCGAGAGCTTAGTAGTACAAATATAAAATATAAACTTATATTATAAACATTCTAACATATAATGATATATCAATTTCATGTACCATTAGTTTCTTATCATGTTTTCCCTTTTTTGATTACACCTTTTATATATCTTGACTAATTTCATATAATATATGCATATATACACATTTATCTCACTAACCATAATCCATTACTAATTCTTACAATCACTATATCAATACACACATGATATATTATATCTCATGACATTATTTTATTCACAATTCACCAATCATGATTCATCATTTATACTCACAATCGATATTGTTATACACACAATACATATCATACTAATCATGAATCACATTCCAATGAAGATAATCATTATCATCAATCATAATTCATTTACTAATTCATTTACATATTATACTTCATATCATTATTTCAATATTTATATCATCATCTATTATACACATTCAAAGTTTCTCAATATAGCCAACAACTATAACATCATATACGAACTTTCCCCCAACCAGGTCGGTTGCCCACTGGGCCTCAGGCCACTGCCAATCCCAGGGGTCCGCAGGAGGCAGATAAGTACGTATAAAACTACCAAATACGATCCTTCCCCCAACCAGGTCGGTGGTCCAAGTTCGGTTGCCCACTCACAGGGTCCGCATGGTTCCGCAGGAGGCAGATAGGAACGTATAAGACTATCAGTAATGTACCTTTCCCCAACCAGGTCGGTAGTCCAAGTTCGGTTGCCCAACCACAGGGTCTGCATGGTTCCGCAGGAGGCAAAGAGGTACATATAATACTGACTGTACTGAACCTTCCCCCAACCAGGTCGGTAGTCCAAGATCGGTTGCCCAGCTCTCTGGGTCCGCATGGTTCCGCAGGAGGCAGATAGGTTCGCTCATTTATATCTTTTAACATTACTTTCTCAACCCATTTCTATCATTATCAAATAGGAAAACATACCTCAACAATCTTATTTGTATAATCATAGCCATTCACAATAGCTTCTCATCACATTATATCTCAAATCATATTTTACACTTTATCATTCAAGCATACATAATCAATTTCATTACACATGTATTTTAAATTCATTATCATATAAACCATATGTCCATTTATTTCATTTCCATCATTTCTCAAGACACATTAATACCATTCTGTATTAAAAACATTTATCACAACTAATTGCATTGCATATACCTTAAGAATGATCATCATTTCTTTCTATCTTATATGATAGCAATTTCATCATTTATAAATATATATAGCAATTTACCTTACTCATTTACATCCATCATATAATAGATTATTTAACACATTCATCCAAATGTGTTAAGGTTCAAAGACATATAGAGATATACAATCAAATAAGGATTATGCGTACCTTTTTAATGATCTTCATATCCTTAACATCATTTAATCATTATCTTAATCAAATTATATTAACAATATAATAAACCACTTAACACATTTGCAAACATATGTATTAAGTCTCAAGTCATGTAAATAAATACAATCATATAAATTGGTACTTACCTCAAAAACTACTCCCATCAATCTCTACATTTCCTTTTTCCAAGAATTCTCCACATTAAGTTAATGCAACACAATTTCTTCAAAACCTAATCCAAAGATAGTTATTCCCATAAGAACATAAGAATGATAATTAATTAGAGCAACCTTAACACAAGACACGCCCACCAACACATTCACCAACACGGGCGTGTTCATCAATCACTTTTCTCACAGTAGCTAACACACTCAAGGGACACGGCCAAGCTTGTGGCCGTGTCTCCCAACACATGCTCCAACACGGCCAAGACTCCCCTAGCTTGGCCGTGTCTCTCAACCAAAAGAGGCAGTGACAGACACGGTCAAAGGACACGGCCAAGCCAGTGGCCGTGTCTCTCAACACCAAAAATCCAGTAGCAGACACGGGCAAGTGACACGGCCGAGACAGTGGCCGTGTCTCTCCAAAATGATCCAACACGGCCGTGTCTCACAAAAGGTAAAGATTTCAAACACGGCGCACATCATGTATTTTATGCATTTCAACTTCAATAAACACAAACATACATCAATCAATCAATTCTCCATCTCATATATATAAAATCTTTACTAACCAATTTCAATAATCCATCATCAACCTCACAATTAACCTTATTAACATCATCTAACTATCAATTCAACATATCTATAATCTTAATCTTTCATTAACATCACCACCACACCAACCATATCAAATCCAACTCAAACAATAGAAATCAAAACAAAGAATTGAATACTTACTTGAATATCTTGTCAAATCTTCAATCTCTACCTTCAATTCTCTTAAAACCCCAAGATTTTGATGAAGATCATCACATCTCTCTATCTCTCTCTCTCTCTCTCTCGTGCAAAACCAAAAGAAGAAGAAGAAGAAAGAAAATATCTTTTTTCTCTTCTCACGTTCACCACATATATATATAATAATAATAATAATAATAATTTCCAAAAATCCTCCACCACACCTCATTCTTCTCTTGACTTTCTTTTGACCAATTTATATGTTATCTATATTAACATATATACAACATATACATTCCATTAACACAATCATTTCCTTTGCAACAACATATATGTATATTTAATTCAAATCAAACAACAATTGTATTAAACTTCTAGGGCATACATTGGGATATTACAATTCTCTCCCCCTTAAATAATTTCGTCCTCGAAATTATTAGTACCATAACAATCCATTCTTAACAAAATACTATCTTAACTCCCATATGAAGTTAATTAAAGTATTAAGTTATTATGTCATCAAATCATATAACTTCAACTTTCCCCTTTAGAATCAACCACCTTATTTAAACTCCATAATTCATCATTCTATATATCTCTATATTTTCGTACTTTCTTGATCAAACATTCCGAAAGATCTCATTACACTGCTTATTAATGTCTTTGTACAAGAATCAGTTTATTTTATAGTACACTTATGCTTCATCCAATCTTTATATTTAATATATATATTGTTCCTTCACCTCTTTAATATTACTCTCTTAGCTTTACCCTTAAAAGCCATTGGTTTATATCTGAGTATTAATTATCCCGTCATTACAATCACTGTCTAAATAGACATTTATCAAACCTCAATGGATAACAAGATCCTTATTTTTCACAAAGAGAGTTACTTCTTTAGCATACTTTTCACTTAACTTACATATTAATACATTACCTTTCAACTTATTTTATAAATAACCATTCTTTTCCCTTTTTATCATGATTTATAACTACTCTAACTCATACTTTCATGTCCAATCACACTTTAAAATTTTACATCATATACATTATCATATAAATATTTGTACTCTTGGTACAACTATACATATTGCATCTCAATGATGATTCATAATCTTAGCCAAATCCAGATCAAATGATCTATCTGTCACAATATACCCACATTCCAATCTTGTTCAAGTCCAATCAACGATTAATTTATTTAATTTATCATGAAGTTTCACAATATTCATATATATATATATATAACCTAATTCCATTAGGACAAACTTATATACAATTCCTGATCTCTTCCAACCCATATTCAGTTAAATTATCATGATAACAAATCACTTCAAATTATCTTTTAATATTCACATAGTTTATTCTCTATTATCTTATTATAATTCCCACCAATTCTCATAATAATTTTATACCATACTTACTATCTACAATTCATTCACTTAAACCTCAACTTAAGTACCATAAACATATTCAGTATAACTTTCATTCATTTTTTTATAATTTCTCCCTTTTTAATATCTCTTCACATTTCCTACCATTGGTATATTTATTTTGATTACCTTTTTGTCATATTATCCATAACTCAACACATTTCCATAATTTCCTTTTTCTCTCTTTACCTTCATAATTATAACCAAATTCTTAACATCAAATGATAAGGTACAACTTTATCCATCATAACTTTTAACTATACTTCTCAAATATAATTTCAACCTCACCAAATCTGTATAACAATCATTTTATCTAAGATCCAAATCCATGGATAACAATTTAACCGATCAAATATACTGAACAAAACACATGGCTTTAAGAGATTAATATTCAAGCCTGGAACTTTCAAATCAATACTGTTCTTTTATAATTCTATTCTCAATCTTTACAAATACAAAGCTAAAGTATATCTCAAGAATCATATATTCCTTCTTTACATTTTTGGTTATATCAGAAGTTAATACATTCCAACTCTGTTTCAAACCAATTTGCACTCGATTATAAAAACTTTATCCACTTAATTCCTGTTTCAACAACATTACTATATACATATTCAATCATATACAATTCCTATACAATTTCTATTCGTCACTTCATTTTTAATCCATTTACAATCTCTTATAATATAATTACATAGAATTTTTCATATGTGATTACTTTGGGACTCTAAATATCATATGATCATTAAATTCAAGGCTCACTATAATAATTTCCACTGTCAAATTTTACTCAAGTCCACTCCATTCTCACTTCCATTACATGATCCATTTAACTTTACACAGTTCAAAACCCAATCTCTCTTAGGTTCACTAATACACACAACACCATTTCCATATCACTAATTCTATAATTATACCACCTACATATTCATAGGTCACCTTCATATCATATTTTCATCCATAGTGAAAAACTCATTTCACATATCATATACATGTATACACTTAATCATATGCTCTTATTTTATTTCCCTTTTTCATACATTCAATACACATTTAATGTTTATCACTTTCTCTTAAACACTATCATTCTCATTCTCCCCATATGATATAAAGTATTTGTTCACACAACAAATATATATATATTCCGACTATAATAACACTTCATATCCATCTCAGTCACATTTCCAATGTGACATCTCTTTCACTTTTATCTTTAAAAGCATTTAATATACTTCCATATCCATTTTTACCCTTTGCAATAAAATGACTTAAAATAACTCATTTTCATTTGCTTATCTATACTTCCAAACAAATTCTCATACTATCAATCACATTACTCAATTCATAATACTTTCATGTGCAATATTAGCGATTGCACCTAACTCATGCATTGAATATACATTTAACTATCAATTTGCCAAATAATCCATATCAAATTCCACTAAAACTTGAACTTTTCAACTTACTACTTTGCTTAAACTTCAATTTGCCAAACTCATCTTTTCTTAATATCACTTTAAAAACATCTTATATAAATATCACAAAGCAATATCAAAACATATAATTTTCACAATTATCAAGCTCACTTCAAAAATCTCAAATATCACATATTTTCATCATTACTATGAGTTTTCACAATATCCAAGCATCTCACCTTTCAAACATTGAATTCACAATGTTTGCATTAAAACAACAATATCAATTTATATTCTTACTTAACCAATATTATCTCTTTTTCCTTTAAACAAAACCTTAACTTTATATATATATCCCAAACTTTAAATAATCACACTTTATCTATACAAATCAACTCATTCAATATTCCACCATACTCTCCTCATTTAAATAACATAACTTTCAGTATTAACAATCCAACAATATTTCCTCTGTCTAGCAAACCCAACATTAGCAAACCCAACATAAACTTTATTATAAATAGGTTCAAAGTGTAGAAGAAAGAGTACATACTCTTATCTTGATTTGATTTCAACTCATTTTCAACTTTATTCTTCTTTTCATTTCTTTATGTTTCAATTCACATTACATTTCACAATTCGTTTCTCATAATCAATTAGGCACTATGCCTCAATTATAATTCATTTCCAACATCATTGCCAACAATCATGGTTTCTCATCACATCAAAATAGTATACACATATATCATCAACTATATTGAACATCTCTTATAACACAAATATTCTACAATTCATATAATGTCATGTCTGAGACCAACCTAGGTGTCAATGCATATGCATGTATTATAAATTTCATTTCAAAACTTTTCCTTTTTACTTCTATTTAAACTTTTCAAAACTCTTTTTTTTTCACTTAGGCCGAGAATCTCGAACCTAAGCTCTGATACCAAAATAATTGTAACACCCCGATACCCCATATAAATACTATACATATACCCGGTATGTATACAGTAAGTATATAAAGTATAAGGATGTCACTTTTTTTTTGTTGCAATTTAAAAAAAAAAACCTTAACAGCATTCAAACCACAACACATTCATTTTCAAAGAACATTTACAAAATCATTATATTTTTACAAATCTTACATACATATAACAATCTTATCTTTATTAAATCCCCATGTATACATATGAATATATAAATCAGAAATACATCATAAATAAAAGTTATACATGTATGCATCACCCTCTAGTTGGTCTCGACAAACTCTTACTTTTCTCGTGGCATAACAAAAGACTTCATATCTTCCACCTAGTTACCTGCGCAAGTACACATCCGCGCTAAGCCCGAGAGCTTAGTAGTACAAATATAAAATATAAACTTATATTATAAACATTCTAACATATAATGATATATCAATTTCATGTACCATTAGTTTCTTATCATGTTTTCCCTTTTTGATTACACCTTTTATATATCTTGACTAATTTCATATAATATATGCATATATACACATTTATCTCACTAACCATAATCCATTACTAATTCTTACAATCACTATATCAATACACACATGATATATTATATCTCATGACATTATTTTATTCACAATTCACCAATCATGATTCATCATTTATACTCACAATCGATATTGCTATACACACAATACATATCATACTAATCATGAATCACATTCCAATGAAGATAATCATTATCATCAATCACAATTCATTTACATATTATACTTCATATCATTATTTCAATATTTATATCATCATCTATTATACACATTCAAAGTTTCTCAATATAGCCAACAACTATAACATCATATACGAACTTTCCCCCAACCAGGTCGGTTGCCCACTGGGCCTCAGGCCACTGCCAATCCCAGGGGTCCGCAGGAGGCAGATAAGTACGTATAAAACTACCAAATACGATCCTTCCCACAACCAGGTCGGTGGTCCAAGTTCGGTTGCCCACTCACAGGGTCCGCATGGTTCCGCAGGAGGCAGATAGGAACGTATAAGACTATCAGTAATGTACCTTTCCCCAACCAGGTCGGTAGTCCAAGTTCGGTTGCCCAACCACAGGGTCTGCATGGTTCCGCAGGAGGCAAAGAGGTACATATAATACTGACTGTACTGAACCTTCCCCCAACCAGGTCGGTAGTCCAAGATCGGTTGCCCAGCTCTCTGGGTCCGCATGGTTCCGCAGGAGGCAGATAGGTTCGCTCATTTATATCTTTTAACATTACTTTCTCAACCCATTTCTATCATTATCAAATAGGCAAACATACCTCAACAATCTTATTTGTATAATCATAGCCATTCACAATAGCTTCTCATCACATTATATCTCAAATCATATTTTACACTTTATCATTCAAGCATACATAATCAATTTCATTACACATGTATTTTAAATTCATTATCATATAAACATATGTCCATTTATTTCATTTCCATCATTTCTCAAGACACATTAATACCATTCTGTATTAAAAACATTTATCACAACCAATTGCATTGCATATACCTTAAGAATGATCATCATTTCTTTCTATCTTATATGATAGCAATTTCATCATTTATAAATATATATAGCAATTTACCTTACTCATTTACATCCATCATATAATAGATTATTTAACACATTCATCCAAATGTGTTAAGGTTCAAAGACATATAGAGATATACAATCAAATAAGGATTATGCGTACCTTTTTAATGATCTTCATATCCTTAACATCATTTAATCATTATCTTAATCAAATTATATTAACAATATAATAAACCACTTAACACATTTGCAAACATATGTATTAAGTCTCAAGTCATGTAAATAAATACAATCATATAAATTGGTACTTACCTCAAAAACTAATTGCATCTTCTAAGACATTGTTTAATTACATCTTCTGAGACATTGTTTATCTTAAATGTGTCACAAATCTCCAGAAAATTCTCAAGATGTGCATTAGGATCTTCATCAGGGAACCCATCGAATTGACAAGTTTGCTGCACCATTTGAATCACATTCGCCTTTATTTCAAAGTTGTTTGCAGCAACTGTCGGCCTCCGGATACTTGATTCAGCCCCATTTAAATTGGGCTTAGCAAACTCCTGCATTGTTCTTGGTCCAGCTCCTTCCATCACTTCGAATATTTCTTCTTGTTCAATTTCCAGGTTTGCTCTTGAACTTACGTCTTCCAGATCTGCTTCCTCTTCTTCCTTTTTCTTTCTCCTCAAGGTTCTTTCTAGTTCTGGGTCTAACTCCAGTAGTTGGGATGAGCTAGATCTGGTCATAAACAGTAAGAAATACCTACAATGATAGTAAACCAGCAAGAACTAAAATTAAAGACGATTAAAAAGAAAACTAAATCAACAATCTTAATTATATTACTAATATTGAAACCGTTATCCCCGGCAACGGAGCCAAAAACTTGATGCGTGCCGTATGCTATATGCAATTACCGCAAGTGCACGGGTCGCTCAAGTAATATAATAGTGAGTGAATGTCGTTCCTCTAGGGACAAGGCCAAGTACTAGTGCAAATCTTAATTGTTGTTTAGTGAATTAATAGCTGTGTGATGTGTTGTAACTAAAATCAACTAATTAATGAATGAAAGGAAATTTAATGCTGTGCACAAAAAGATTTATAATGATAAAACTATCCAGATATTGAATCCCCCTAGCCTCAATGATATTTATAAACAATCCATTCAGCTAAATCATTTAATCAAATTGAATTGGCATTCCTCTAACTTAGATTAAAGCCTCTCTCGAGCGGATTAATCCCTAATCACTAAGTAGAGTGCTGGAATCTCTTCTCAAAGCACAATTAAATAGATCATGCATTAATGACAAGGAACTATAAACCAAAGGATCTTGTAGGTCTATCTCTAGTACCCCAATCAATCCTCAATCCTTATGAGTATTCAATTCACATCAAGCTTTCTCAAGTCAATAATATGAAAACAATAACCAATCAACAAGCATGCTATTATCAATTGGAAATAACAACAAGTATCATAAGAATAAAACAACTCAATTAATTGATTCAACTGAATACAATTGTTCAATTCATACAAATTGGCTAGGGTTCATCAATATCTAGATAGAGAAAGATTTAGTTCATATTAACAGCTAGAAAAACAGAGTAAGATAAATGAGTAAGAGAAACCAAACAATTCATGGCAGTGAATCTGTATTTCTTCACTTGAGCTCTTGATTCTTGGTTTAGGGCTTGAGTATGGTGTTGATCTTCCTTCAATCTCAGCTCAAGACCCTTCTCCTTGCTCCAGCAGATGGCTCTCCCTTCTCTTCTTTCTTCTCTGTTTCCAGAAATGCTCCAGCAAAAACTGCTGTTCTTCTCCCTCTCTTCTCTTTTTAATCCCTTCCAAATCTCCAGCCCATACCTCCAGCTCACTCATCCCCTCCATTGTCTACCACTTTCCCTTGGTTCATCACCCTTTTCCCTGATTTAGGCAAGCTTTTCTTTTCTTGTTCTTTCTTTTTGACAAAGGCCAGCTGTTGTCCCCCACTTATTCCCCAATCAGTGCAAAGAATCTCACTTTTCGACAGGTGACACGACCACTGACACTCCCATGTCACTGGGCGTGTCATAGGCACTTGTGATCTTGAACCAAAGGCACGTCCACTGACACGCCCGTGTTACTGGGCGTGTCATAGCTACTGTAAGTCTGAATAAAAGGCACGTTCCTTGGCCAGCCTGTGGTACTGGACGTGTGATAGCTACTATGAGTCTGGATGAATTACACGCTCATTGACACGCCCGTGATCCTGGGCGTGTTGCAGCTACTGTGACTCTGGACAAATGGCACGTTTGGTGACACGCCTATGCACTGAGCGTGTCATAGCCACTGAATGCAGAAACAGGGACACGTCTAACGACACGCCCGTGTGCGTGGGCGTGTCCATTGACAGATTTTGCTCTTTTCTTCTACTTTCATCCGTAATTGCTCCGAAATAACCAAATGCCTCAAATTATCAAGAATTCCTGAAATTATCCTTAAATTGCACTTTGAACAAACAAATTAAACTCAATTTGATAATAATCATATTAAGAAATGGGAATAAAATATCATTAATTGTGTACTTATCAAATTCCCCTACACTTGAGTTTTTGCTTGTCCTCAAGCAAACTAAATTACTGTAATAAGCAGAAATGACGGACTCCCTCTATATTCAAAAAGAAGAATAAAGTTTTGACAATGCTCGAATCGGATAACCTCACTTTCTCAATCAAAATGATTCACAATCATAACAGCTGAATCAAGAAGTTTCAAAATAAAAATTTCACATACCTAAAACCTAAAAATCCAGAGTTAAAAAATTGAGCATAAAATTCCAGCAAATTCAAATGCCATGAACAAAGTGCGAAAAACGTGAGTTTTCTCTTAAGCATTCTAACCCTCAAATTTTTTTTTTTTTTTTTTACGATTTAAGGAGCCCGACTTGTTTGAACTGATACTAGCCTTTTGGCGCGAAGGTAAACATTTGTGATGGCGACCCCCGGTTACTCAGCCAGAATCACCGTTCAAATGGCTACTAGCACTATTCATTATTCTAACTTATTTGTAGTCAAAATCAGCGGAACAGGGAAAAATTTTCAAAGCTCCTTAGAATTATTTGTTTTAGTTATTTTTATTCAAGGGTTATAAACTTAAGGGTCGTACCAAGTCCGACTCAAGAATCTACGGAATTGTATTATGCTAAAAAATGTAACTAAGGTTTTAAACTCTAGTAATGTTCCAATTTCCATCGATCCACAACTTAACTATAGCCATTACAATCGATCCTCAACAATTGATAGAAATCACTAAGTTAACCTCAACAAGAAATTGTCATTTATGAAATTTCAAATTAGTTTAACATGTAAAGGGAAATCACATCAAATTATACTTATCATAACAATTTAGCTTACTTAGCAGGCATTTATTGAGACAAATGAATAAAAAAAATGAAGTGGAAATTTATTCAATAAAGTATACCTCTCCCTTACTTAAGATGCACATTGTCCTCAATGTGTGCGCAAAACATGAAACAATGAAGAGAGATAATTACTGCCCTTTTTCAAGTCCATGAGTGGGTGAAAATGAGTACGGTGCCAAGAGTGCGGTGAAGGAGTTATTGCAGCAAAATAGTATTCTACAATGCACTCAAAACAAGGTTAATATATAGAAATAAATAAAGAAACGAAACAATGCTAAAGAAAATAATAATAATACTAATCCAAAAGCACGTAAAAGAAGAAAAACTAAAAAGCGTATTAAATAAATAAAGAAATAAAGAACGACATCAAAATAAAATAAAAATGTGGCTAATCACTGCTGGTCTCATCATCATCGGAGACATCAACTGGTGGAGAGGGTTCCGGTGCAGGAGCAGGTGTCGGTGCACGGGCAGGTGGCTGATAGGGTGGAGGTGGTGGCTGCGAAGGGTGGAATCCCTGATACCACCAGAACTCCAACATGGATTGCTCTAGCCACTGTCGCCTCAAGATCTCGTGATCTAACTGGGCTTGGAAGTCTTCCTGCTGGATTAGGATCATATTTTGGTTTAGAGCGATATTGTTTATCATACCTTCCATCCGACACATCTGGCGCTCAAATTCGGTGGGTTTCCTGTCATCATCCCACTCCTCATTAATTGACTGCCGCCAATCTCGGAATGCAGGAGGCTGGACAAAGGAAGGCCCGGCAGAAGAAGAAGGTGCAGCAGCAACAGATGGTCCAGCAGCAGATGGTCCAGCAGCAGAAGGTCCAGCAGCAGAATCTGAAGGTGGAGGTGGTATATCGGCAGTAGGAGCACAAGGAGCCGGCTCTGGTAAATCTGAATCCATAGGAGCAGCCCGCAACCCAGCTACCTGTTCCCTGTTCAACCTCTTCAGTGTGTCCATACCCAATATCTTGGGCATACCGTCCACCGTCATCGGGAGGCAACCATCTAACACACCCAGCCGTTGAGCGAGTCTCGTGACATACATGCCACCATGTAAAGCACCTGAAGCTCCCTTCCGAGACTGCTCATGGAAGAAATGGGTGATGGCATGGGCAACATTACACCGGGTCTTATTTTGCATGCAGTGCAGAAAGAACAGATCCCTCAAGGTCACCACCCCTGTACTGCTCAGTCTGGCTGTAAGTGTGTGAACCAACAAATTATGCACCACCCGGCAGGGGAAAGAAATGAAGTTGGATGCTTTGGAGACCTTCGGCTGATATCTATCGGCAGTGGGGGCAAAGTCATGCCAAACCCGAGGTGGAACAACATCATACTCAGCAAAATCCACCTCGGAACTGAGATAATCGGTGGTCTGGACTTCCTCTTCAGTATACAACCCGAGATGTACCCCAAGGTCGTTGATGCTCATGTGGAACCTCTGCCCTCCCAGTCGGAATTTAATTGTAGGCTCAATGATGGAGATTTTGGTCTTCTGGTACTGGAAGGTGCAGTAAAACTCAAGTGTAAGCTCTCGGTATGAAGGCTCGTGGATAGAGAAGAGCTGACCCCACCCCGGTTGATCAATCATCTCTTTCACTTCTGCATCAATATTAACCATTTCCATAGCCTCCCAGTCTAAATACCGAGGTGCCGACCATTCTTTGTTGCCAAACAACTCGAACCGTCGTCGTTCCTCGCCGTTTGAGAATTTGAGGCACTTATGTCCCGCCATGAATTTAGAAGTTGGGCGGGTAGCAGGCTGGCTGAAACTGCCCTCCCCTCGGGCCCGTTTGGCTGGAAGCTGTGACGATGATTGCTTGCGAGGGCCCATTTTTGATAAATCTGCAAGAATAAATTAAATTGTTCGTCAATAACGAAAGTATAGCACAATACAAGTTGAACCAAAATGCAGGTAAAACAACGCAATCCACCTAGAACATACACCTCAATTAATCGCAGGCAATAAACCAACCCGAACGATAAACACACAATAAAGCCAAACAACAAATTAACCATAAACCACAAGTAACTAGGATTAATCAAACAATTGCAAAACCAACATTTTATGCAATTTCAAATAACACAACAGAGCGACGCAAATGATTATTCGATCATTTGATTAATCAACATATTATTCATAAATTACAAGTGACTAGAATCAAAACAATTATTTGAGAAATCAACACAATAATAACACAACGGAATAACGCAAATGATTAATTAATAAAACAAACCTAACGACAGATTATTTGATTACTCAATAATTCAAAAAAATCAAACAAATTCCGAATCAAACGGAGTCCAAAACGATAATCAAAATCAAACGCCACAAAAATTTAAAACACGCCGGAATAAAGCAAACAAATCACGACATTTCGAATTTCATGGTAAACACAAGCAAATACAAAGATTATATATGAAAAACGCAAGAAAAACGAAGAAAAACAAACAAAAATCGAAAAAAATTAGATTTCGTACCTGAAATCGCAAATCCGATGGAAAAATGAGAGGTCACACGCAAATAATGCAAGCCTGGGGGTAGAATTCGTTCGAAAATCTAATGGGTGTGTGATTTAGCCGGTGAAAACGCAAAAAATTTGAGAGAAAACGAGAGAAAACGAGAGAAGATTTGAGTTTTTTTTCGGAAAAATGGGCGTGGGGCTATATATAGAAAACGTCAACACGCCCAGAGACACGCCCGTGTTACTTGGCGTGTCCAAAGATTTAAAAGCCAGTTTACGGGACACGCTCTTGGACATGGGCGTGTCTCAGCTACTGGATGAAATTTCAATTTACACGCCCATAAACACGGGCGTGCTCATGGGCGTGTCATACATACTGCGACACATATGCAATCAACACGCCCACTAATCTGGGCGTGTTCCTGGGGCGTGTCCATTTCAAATTTCAAATTTCAAATTTCAAATTTCAAATTTCAAATTTTCAATTTTTTTTATATATAGAGACACGTTCATGAACACGGTAGTGTCCATGGGCGTGTGATAGCTTCTGTTTGAAAATAAAACGACACGCTCATAGACACGGGCGTGTCCATGGGCGTGTAGTAGCTACTGTCTGAAAAGATAATTTACACGCCTACTGACACGGGCGTGTTCATGGGCGTGTAATAGCTACTGCCTGAAATAACCAAATGCCTCAAATTATCAAGAATTCCTGAAATTATCCTTAAATTGCACTTTGAACAAACAAATTAAACTCAATTTGATAATAATCATATTAAGAAATGGGAATAAAATATCATTAATTGTGTACTTATCAGCGGCGCTCAATAGAAGAGATAATCTCTTTAGGTAACATCATGGCAGCCATAGTATGTATAGGTATGGAACTCAAGACATGCTTGATAAGCACCAATCGACCACCTGGAGAAAGAAACTTCTTTAGCCATCCTTGAAGCTTATAATCAATCTTCTTAAGAAGGTCTTTGCAATAAGGAGCCCTGTTAATACCTGGACAGATCGGAGCACCAAGATAGGTGGAGGGTAAAGAACAACGCCTAATGGCCAAAATATCTTCAAACTTCTTTATCGTACCCAGAGTAACTTTTTTAGAACAATAAAAGGCACTTTTGTCAAAATTAACTAACTGCCCTGAAGCAGACTGATAAAGCAACAAGAACTTCCTAAACTTTTTGAGTGATCGAACTTCCCTACCAATGAAAATCAAGAGATCGTCTGTAAAAGCAAGATGAGAGACAATTGGGCAGTGCCGATGAAGCTTATAGGCAGCAATAGAATCCTGGGAAATTAAACAATTCAGACCCCTCGAAAAGGCTTCAGAAGCTAATATAAAAAGAAGAGGTGATAAAGGATCACCCTGTTTGACACCTCTTTTAGGCTGAAAGAAGCCATAACTCATACCATTGATCAGGATGGAGAGATGGGTAGAAGAGAGATTAGCCATAATGAGGTGCACAATCTTGCTAGAAAAACCAAAATGTAGTAGGATGGCTTCCAGGAAATCCCACGAAACTCTATTAAAAGCCTTTGCCATGTCCAACTTGATTGCCAAATTATGACCCCTGGTCTTTTTATCAATTTCATTAATCATTTCATTGGCAAGCATAATTTGGGTGTGAATGGAACGCCCTTGAAGAAAACCCACTTGTTCTTTGGAAATTAGAAGAGGCATAAGAGGAGACATCCGATTAGCAAGAATACGAGTACAAACCTTGCTAATGAATGTTGTCAAGCAAATTGGACGGTATTGGCCAAAATTAGACGGATTGTCAATCTTAGGAATGAGAACAATCTGGGCACTATTGAAGGCTCGAGGAATGGGCAACCCAAGGAAAAACTCCTTAACAGCACTGTAAACATCCCAACAAATGATATTCCAACAATTGCGAAAGAAATAACCGTCAAATCCGTCCGGTCCAGGAGCACTAGAAGGGTTTAGTTGCCTAACTGCCTCTTTTATTTCCACATCATCAGGAATTTTTTCTAAATTAATATTGTCCTAACCAGAGACCAAATAAGGGATGAAATCCAAGATCTCATTACAAGAAGCAGGATCCCAACTAGTGTCACGCTCAAATAGGGTACCGAAATGCCGAACAGCTTCTGCCCCTAATGCTGCCTGATTAGTAATGATAGAACCATCTGTCGTGCGAATGGAGACAATCCGATGCATCTTACGTCGAACCTTAACATAGTTATGATAAAACTTGGAATTACAATCACCATCCTTTATCCAAGATACATGAGATTTTTGTCTCCAGTAAATTTCTTCAAGTTTAAGCTTTTGAAGGAGTGAACTCTGCTTGTCATTCCAAACCTGTAAATTGTCAGGAGAAGGATCAGAAGAATAAATACACTCAGCATCCAAAGCTTCCTTTTCGGCAGTAGCAATGTCATTAAAGATATGACCAAAAGGCTCCCTATTCCATACACGGATAGCATTTTTCAAGGATCGCAACTTTGCAAATAAACCACCCATGCCCCCACCATGAAATTCCGAATCCCAATGCCTCTTAACCATGGGAAGGAAAGAATCATTAGTTAGCCACATGTGCTGGAATTTGAATGCCTTAGGAACAGAGAGAGAGGAGCTGCGACAATCAACTAAAACTGGAGAATGATCGGAAGTAGTCTTCCCTAGATGCCTGCAAGAAACAGATTCAAAAAAATCAAGAAAAGACATGTTCGCAAGAACCCTGTCTAACCGTTTCCAAACTCGCCCATTAGACCGAACACCAGTCCAAGTAAACTCATTTCCCTGAAAAGGTAAGTCCATTAGACCACAATCATCAGTACAACCCACAAAATCCTGCATGCCATGAAGATCCGGGGTACCATTCCCTTTATACTTCGAGTGGTATTTAATTATATTAAAATCCCCTCCTATAATCCAAGGTGAAGATGCCAATTGGGAATAAGCACACATAGAGTTCCAAAGAGACATCCGCCGAGTTCTTGAATGACAACCATAAACAGCAGACAACTGGAAAGAAAAGGCCAAAGGATGATATATAGCAGAACATGAAATAACCTGATCTTCATCCAAAAAATGAGAGAGGGAGTAAATATGCGCCATTCAAAAAATCCATATTTTGTTATTACTGGAAGCAAACGAACCATCAAAACCAAGTTTGGATGCAAAGAAAGATGATTTGGAGGAGGAAACCATAGGTTCTATCAGTATCAACAAACTAACTTTATGGCTGTGACAAAGCTTAAGCAATCGATCAAGAGAAGAGGTAAAACCTCTAACATTCCAAAACAACATATACATTGGGAAATATTATGTTCAATGAATGAGCTACTGATCATCTTATCTTTTGTCAAATCTTTATAGTTAGTCCTTTACGCCCAGCTTTTCTACGAGTTATCATATGAAAAGCATCTTCATCCGTATCGATATTATCAACTGGTTTATGAAATGCACAATCAGGCACATTATCATCAGATAAATGACCAATTAATTCAACATCTGAACCATCATGACCAGTCTCAAGATAACTAAGAGCAGCATTTTTTTCAATGAATGAATTAGAATGAATAACCTGATCATTAATATGTTCAGAAGGATCAGATGACGAAGGAGGAATTAAAGAATTATGTTCCATAGCCTTGACACAATCAGAGACAGTAACTTTAGCAACTGAATCTTTTGCCTTAGTATTTTCAAGAATAGAGGGATCAACCACTTCCTCAGTTGAAGCCATAGCAGTCGTCTCTAAATTTTCAATATGCACAGACTTACTCATTTTGCCCACTAAAACAGGGGAATCATAACTTGGAGCCATAGCCACTTGCTTTGGTAACTAAACTTTATTTGCTATTTTAGAGCTATCCACCTTAACTTCATGATCGGCTACACCCAAATCCTTAGACAAACGATGAGGATAGGAATTCAAGGAATGGCCCAATTTGCAGCAGCTGATACAGAACGACGGAAGATTCTCATAAAAAATAGGCTGAAAAAAACCACTCTTACCATTCTGTATCCATATTCTCTCTTCCAACTCCTGAGCAAGATCAATCTCAACACAAATCCGAGCAACAGAAGGTCTAATTAGTGACGAGGTAGCAGAATCCATTTTCAGAGGCCGTCCTAACAACTTAGCAATCTGAAACAGAGGCTCTCGCTTAAAAAAATGAATTTGTAACCCTTCCAATGTAATCCAAGCCGAAAAAAGAGAACTGTCAACATCCGATTGAAAATCGAGAGTCCATTTGAATACCCGCATTGCCAAGCCATTAAAGTTCCAAAATTGCCTAAGCCAACACCTAAGAATTGATACACACAATCAATTTAACATTTTTTATATGAAAAAAGTTGATAGGTAGAACGAAATTATTTGTTTGGTTAGTTATTAGATATTCAAAAGATTAAAATTAAATGATTTTTTTTTTCATCTTGGCTGTAAAATTACTAATAAGAGAGTTTGGTCTTATCCTCGTTAAGCTAGATTCAATTTTTAAAGCCAAATAAAAAATAAAAATATTTCTTATTTATTTTAATTTTGACCTGAATTATCAATTTTTAATCAAATAAAAAATATATTTATTATGATCCACAAAATTAATTTATAATATAACATCAATCTTAAATTAAAAATAAAGATTATTGATAATAAGCCAATATTAAGTTTTTGAATGTATGAATTTTACCTTAATTCCCTTAATTTACTTGATGATAAATATAAGTATGTAATATATATGTATATAGTTATTATTTTTCAATCATTCTAAAAAAATCAATTAATTTGATTAAACTAAACATATTCACTCCAACAAATTTAAAAAAAATATATAATCATCAAGATGTATTTTTGATAATTAAAAATACATATTGTATTTGAATATTAAATATTTCTCTATTCTATATGTAATTAAAAAAACGAAGGAAAAAACTTCCATTGCATCGATGCTATTAAAATAAAATTAATCTGCCTTGTTTGTTTATTTATCTTAAAAGCAAAATCTCCAAAGTGTTAATAACTTACAATTACATATTAGGCCTTGAATTTTTGTGTTTGACCGAAGAAGCGTCGACGAGTTGACGGGCCAATTAATCAATTCAAAAGGAGGGTAGAATAGTAATTTAATTAATTGAAAAAATGCCGCGGACGGCGAACGAGCTCAAATATTACAAGTACCCGCCAATAGAAACTTACAAAAAAAAGGCTCCATTTTTTCATTACCGGGAAAACAAATAACTCTAAATCTGGCGCCAAATTCACTCAATACAAAATCCCAAACGCTCCTTCAATTTCCATCTTCAATCCTTCACAATACTAAAAAAACCCAAATCACAGAAACAGAGAGAGAAGGAGAGATGGGAAAATGGGTGAGCCCAAATGCTATAGCGACCTTGCTTGCAAATCCCAAACCAGATTCAGTCAATGATGTTCCTGAGATAATTGTTCAAATCACTAATCTAGAGCCTAAAGGCAAATCTTACGGGTATGTGCTTCCGTGCACTGATATTGGTTTTCTGGGTTTGTGTTAGATCTCACTGTTGACTGAGAGAAAAAAGTTTAAAATGGATTCGTTGTGATTTTATTGCTATTGTTGTTATTTGATTTCTGGGTTTGTTCTTATTGGAGCGTTTGGATGATTGGTAGCCAATAATTCGAATCATCTGTAAATGGCATACTCTGCAGTATTTCTCATTGATACACAATCATTTGTTTCTGTGTACTAATTTTTTGAAACAGATTTTTGCTTGTTCTCCATTATGATAATTATTCATGTGCTGGATTTGGTTAATTCTGGGTTTATTTATTTTTGAGATTGGGCAAAAGTAAGTTTTACTCTGTTGTTTACGGGTTTGGTGTTTTGGTAGGTATATGACTTGTTTATTGACCATGGACTGTCTTAATTATGATTTGATTTGGATTTTTGATTTAAATGGGTTATTTTGGTTTTTTATGCTAATGTTTGTAATGCACAAATTGTCTGGTTGTTAGCCATTCACATTGTCCCATAGGAAACGTTTTTGATGTTTTCTCTGTTGCTCTGCTTGCAGGTTTGATGCTAATGATGGAAAGATGAAGATAAAAGCAATTTTTAATTCCCGTTTGTCTACTGAGATTATCTCCGGAAATATCCAAAATCTGGGTCTCATTCGAATTCTTGATTATACAGTCAATGAAATTCCCAGTAAATCTGAGAAGTATGAAGCTCAACTTTAAGAGAACTGTTGTTTTTTCCAATGTTTTTTGCATTTATTTATTGATCTGATGTAGTCTTTCTTTCCCATTGTTCCAGTTATTTGATCATAACAAAATGTGAGGCGGTTTCTTCTGCACTGAAAATGGAGATAAAGGATGAGGTGAAAAAGGAAGAAGCAGGCATAATATTGAAGTCGAAACAAGAAATTGAGATAAAAAAAGAAGCCAGTGGCATTCTTTTGAAGCCAAAACAAGAAACAGTTACAAAATCAGCTGCTCAAATAGTACACGAACAACATCAAAAGTGCGTTTTCTTGTTTGCTTTCAACCATTTTATACACTCTTCTCTTATTCATTCTAGATAGGAGTTAATTCTTTGCCATGCTTTTACTTCTGTCGTCTGCATTTATATTCTACCTACTTCCATGTTTCAGTATGGCTCCTGCTGCGAGAATGGCCATAACAAGAAGAGTTCACCCTCTTGTTTCCTTGAATCCTTACCAAGGAAATTGGACAATCAAGGTTCGAGTCACTAGCAAAGGAAATATGCGTACTTATAAGAATGCAAGAGGTGAAGGTTGTGTTTTTAATGTGGAATTGACAGATGAAGATGTAAGTTGAAATTTTCTGCTTAGACATCTGATTTTTGCAATATCAACTTCGCGGGGTTAACGTTGATAACTGAAATTTCTATATACAGGGTACACAAATACAAGCGACAATGTTCAATGAAGCTGCAAAGAAATTTTATGACAAGTTTCAGTTGGGAAAGGTTTACTACATATCTAAAGGGACTCTCAAAGTTGCTAACAAGCAATTTAGGACAGTGCAAAATGATTATGAACTGACTTTAAACGAGAGTTCTGAAGTAGACGAGGCCAGAGATGAAGCAACTTTTATCCCCGAAACAAAATTCGATTTTGTCCCAATTGATCAATTGGGTCCATATGTTGGTACAAATGAGCTTGTAGGTAAGAACTTCAGCAATCCATCAGAGTGCAGATTTCTGGTTTTTATATGTCCTCATTGATTAGTAATATCTTTCTTTATTTGTTTCAGATGTTGTTGGAATCGTTCAGAGTGTTTCTCCTACAATGAGCATCCGAAGGAAGAGCAGCAATGAGATCATCCCAAAGCGTGACATGACTATTGCAGATGAGACGTAAGTGTTATTGTTTGCCCCTTTTCTGCAATTCAGTTTATCTTTGCTGTTGAGCTATAGCCATAAGCTATAAATATGCAATACAGGAAGAAAACAGTTGTGGTGTCATTGTGGAATGAACTTGCAACTAATGTGGGGCAGGAGTTACTTGACATTGCTGATAAATCACCTGTAGTCGCAATCAAATCTCTTAAAGTTGGTGAATTTCAAGGTAATCTACCATAAAATCATGGTGCTTTTCTTGTAGATGTGGCCTTTTAAAGTGACCTTAATTTGTGACGGTCCCTTTCAATTGTTCATCCAGGTATATCTTTGTCTACATTGGGTAGAAGCACTGTCCACATCAATCCAGAGACTCCTGAATCAAAGAAGCTGAGAAGCTGGTAAATTTTTGTAAGCAGGGGTTAGCTTGAAATTTTCTTTTTACTAGCTATTTGTGTATCTCAATATATTTTGCTTTTGTTAGGTATGATTCTGAAGGTAAAGAGACTTCAATGACCTCAGTTGGCTCTGGTTTAAGCCTTTCAACCAAGAGCGGCATGAGGTCTATGTATTCTGACAGAGTTTCCATCTTTCACATTAAAAGGAATCCATCCTTAGGCGGTGACAAGGTATGTGCTTCATTAATCTTCATAATAAGATGAGATGCTTTTGTGAAGAGAATTTGAAATTGGCGATTCTTTTATGTTACGTTCTGCTTGGCATTGGAGTATTGCTATTGGATTCGATCAATGGTTGCTTATTGTTTGATGAGATTTTGATTGATTTACTTAATGAATAGAAAGTAAATTCAATTTTGTTTGCAGCCTGCATTTTTCAGCATCAGGGCATATATAAGCTTCATCAAGTCTGATCAGAGTATGTGGTACCGGGCTTGCAAGACTTGCAATAAGAAAGTAACTGAAGCTGTTGGAGGTGGATATTGGTGTGAAGGATGTCAAAAGAACGATGCAGAATGTATTTTAAGGTGAGAGACCAAGAGGAATATTAAGGATTACAATATATCCATTCCAATGAAAATTTAACATGATTCATGTACTCTTCCTCAAATTGTCTTCTGTCTTGTTTTCAAGGTATATCATGGTGGTTAAAGTCTCAGATGCAAGTGGTGAAGGTTGGGTTTCTGCATTCAATCAAGAAGCAGAGAATATCATCGGTTGCTCTGCTGATGAACTTGATAGACTGAAATCACAGGTACATTACTGAATTCAAAACTAATGTAGATGAACATATGAAATTCAAGAAATTGGTTTCTAACTGCATTCATTACATCGACATTTTCAGGAAGAGAGTTCATACCAACTGAAATTAAAAGAAGCGACGTGGAATCCTCATCTTTTCAGGGTCAGTGTTTCACAGAATGAGTACAACAATGAGAAGAGGCAAAGAATAACAGTAAGGGGTGTTGCATCAGTTGATTTTGCAGCTGAATCTCGATATTTGCTAGAAGAAATCTCAAAGATAAAAGCTTCTTATTAGGACAATCTTGTTAGTTAGAATGATTTTTGGTCAATATACCTCCAACCTTTTATGTATTAAGGTGTCAGTTGTTTCTATGCAGAAAGGGAGGACAAGTCTAGTTTTCAGATTGTTGATTTTTCCAAACAATTGCTTGTAATATATGTTTTCAAGTAGTCAGGATTAATTGCATTGTTAATTATGGTTGATCTTTGTTCACATAAGCTGGTCGATATAGGTCAGCCTGACCTTGTGCTTTTAGGCTATAAACTAAACCAGGTTTCTTGAACTCAGCTTGAAAGTTTAGCCAACTGTATTCAGTCTCTTTATAGTTACGTGTCACTGAAGTTTTTTTTAAGTATAATTTGCTATTTGATTCATATTATTACGATATAAAATTAGTATTACTAATTAAAAAAAAAAACAAAAGAACTTCAATAAGCTTTTGTACATGATATAAAGTATGAATTCAGCTCGAGTTTCACTAAAGCCTCATCATTTTTGAAGAGCACAGAGTTTGTATTACATTGCTCTTTGAATTGGGAATATTATTTTGAAAAAAATTTAATAGAAGTCAGTGAAATTTATTTTTAAAATAAATTTTGTCAATGCTTTAATCATATGTGTTTTAAAGTGATTAAATAATACTTTAAATTATTTTTCAAAACACATTAAATAATCTACTTTTAAAATCTTTTTGTAATTGTATTTATATTTAGAAAGTAAATAATTTTATTCCAATTTAAAGAACTGTTACAATTATACTTAAAAAATAAAATTCGAAAAGTAAAAGGTTTTTAAGTTTTGTACAAGTCAATTTAGATTTTACGTCTTTTTTTACAGTTGTTAGAACATAAAAAAATTTATCCTAATTTAGAAAATTCATTACAATTCCATCAAAAACCAAAATTGAAATTTTTTTTTTTCTAAATAAAAAATCTATTTTCATTTTTTTCTCTATTTACTTAAATCTATTTCCTTTAAAATTTTTACAGAACTAAATAAAAATATATCTATTATATGTCTGTATACAACATGAATGGTAAATAGGGATTGTACTATTTAATTTATTCAAGTTCAATTGGTTTCTCATTAATATAAAAAGAATCATCTGTTATAAATTAAGAAAAAAAACAAAATTTATTTTATTTTGACAAATATATAAAGGAGTTTGAGTAAAAGTCTTTTTAAAAAAAAAAAAAACAGAGGTATAATTGCAATATATATATAGATATAATTTGAAGTAAATTTACTCAATAAGCTGGAATTATTTTAAAGTTTTGGATAACTTTTTCAAATTAAAAAAAAAATTATTATTTTTTGAAACTGAGAAACCATTGCAAAAAGATATCAAATTTGGATTAATTTATTTAATAAGCCTTTTTTTAAATTTAAAATGGCATTTTTCAAATAATCAGATTCAATCTCAATGCAAAACAAATTATACTAATTTCATCTGTGTTTGCCTGCAAGGAAAATTCGCGGTTAGAGAATACAACAAAAATGAAGTTTCCCAGAACTTGGTGGTTTTGCAAGGAAAATTCATTACATTGAATAAATTTGGTATATACATACTGGAGGAAAGAGTGAAATATGCACAACACCAAGCACAATATGACACTTTCTATTGAAAAGCCTCATCAAAACACATTAATTATTCTCTGCAGGCAGTGCAATAGGAGAATGAAATTTAGGCTAAAGATGATAAATAATGAACTTGATTATCTCATCAATTTCAATGTTTATATGAAGTTATGAGCAATGCTATTTTCTGCAATAATAGTTTGGACTGATTATCATCATCTTGACCATCTTTTGATGATGTCCACTCCTGGAAATTATGGAGGCTACCAGTAAAGTCTGTAAAGAGTCCATCAACGCCTATCTTGTTGAGCCAGTAATCATATTCTTCATATGGGTCATCATGAAATTGGTAGTGTAAGAACATAGCCTCGTTCCGATACGTGTATGGATGCACCTGAATTCACATCGCAATTGCAAGAAGATAGATTTTAAGATTACAAAACAACAATGATTTTGCAAGTCAAATAATGTTGTTCAGCTAAAAAAATTCAGGCACTTCTGATGAAATGAATGACCATCAGTTTTTTCTCACAAATAATGACTTTCGGTTCATGGAAGTATTGTATCATTCATAATGCTTTTAAAGGGAAACACACAGAATGTGTGAGCAAATATCATGCTTGAGTTTCTCGAAGAATTAGCAAGCAATTCCAACATATGAACACTCAACATTTGGCCTCTGCCAAGCAAACAATATTTGGCTTGCTTTGGCGTGTTGGAACTGTTCAGTCAGCAGCATATGAACCATTTTACTCCCTTCAAAAACTGGGTATCTTTATCCAAGCAGAGATAAATGTCAAATGTTATTGAAGAAATAATTTCCTGTAATTGTCGCTTTTTCTTTAATTTTCAAAAACTATATCATTGCCATAAAACAAAGAACTCTAGACAGAGATGTTTACCTGTAGATCATGGGAATGTGCTCTGGCAACAAGATCAGTAGGTGTTTCCAAATAATTATTTACTACAGGAACAACTGTATCCTTCCAAGGTCCGATGCCCACCACATATTCCTTAATGTAATCCAGATATGCATCAGAAGTGATTTCCCAATATGACTGCAAATTGAAAATGTCATCAACTTCCACTAGAAATTCAAAAACCAAAGGAGCCCTCTTGAAAATAAAGAAAAAATCTGAAATTTTGATACTTCAAAAAACTGTCTCATCGAAATTCGAGTTGAATAATGTGAAAAGCATTTAAATCAACTGAGCAAATCTTTTGTAGGGAGGCTGCATTAACAGAAACACAAACCTGATTAGTGTCTTGAGTCGGAATGGTAACATCATCTATCAAGAAGATTTTGGGGGAGTCAATCATATTGGATATGTACACAAGTGAAGTTGGAGCAAAGGACTGGATAAACACGGGTTGTTTCAGCCAATCCTTTGACAGGTAGGAACCTTTATATCCATATTTCTTGAGTGTCTCAACAAACTTGTCCTCAAATCGCTTACCACCAGGCCATTTTACCTGTTGTTGACACAGTTCAAACATTATAGCATTTGCGAAATTTTTTTTTCTTCCAAAAGAATCTCCAACAAATCAATACGTTATCAAACACAAATGCAAACCACACCAAACATATCCAATGAAAATGTTCCCAGATACAAATTAAAATTAAAGGAAATTCACATGCTCACAAGGTTTTCACAAGAAATTGAAGAAAGAACCAAAACATCTATTAATTATGGACTGAATCTCATCAAGGATCCAGAAAACTAATGCCTCCAAACTGCCATTGTCAGATTAATTTATATCCTCAGGATGTCAATGATAAGATAGCAAAAGGAAAAACACTTTGATTCTGATTAATCTTAAAGCAATATTTTCTGCAGATGATTATGAAGGCATACTGTGGAAAGAAGTTCCTTACTCGCTGGTTGATAAATACAGGATTTTTTATCTCAGGGTATATTCCAACAATTCTTGGTGCATCCAGTGCAATTGCTATGTACTCTTCAAATGTAATTATGGGAAATTTTCCTGAGGAACACAACTGGTTATAATCAGTATTTACTGTCACATCTGGCACAAAAATGTGCTGCTTTCTTTTATCATCACATACAGCATAAAATTTTTATACTATAAATTTTTTTTGAATACATACAGCATACATGTAGTAAGATTACTGATCATTCAGCACAGTACCAAATGGACATGTCAATTTTTACTGTTAGTTATTACATGGCAAATATTTGAGTCTCTTTACTATATCTCTCGTTGTTTTTTCAAATAAAATAACACACCCTGATCTCTTAGCCAGTTCAAAAGCAAGTACTTCTAAGCATCTTTTTGAACTCTGACCATTTCTCTTACAACAAAAGCAGGCAGTTCTTTTCTAAACCAGCAACACAACTAGGCAATTTTTAAGAAACTGTACTTTAATGTAATGATATGCTAGAAATGATCGACTTCCATACGATAAATTATTTAAGCAATAAATATCGAAGTAAATGCATTTGATCGGAACTAACCATTATATTGTTGATCCCGGAATTTAAATCTCTGCTTCACTCGCAAGGTCTTCAGTTCTTCAAGAGTAAAATCAACTACATGCAATGGAAATAAATTTCAGATTTTTATTTTTCTGGTAAAAGATAAATGCTAGAAAGATTCACAAAATTTCAATGTTAATTTAGGCCGAGTCTTGTGCTTAAGGATTATTAATGTGCTTAAGGATTATTAAAGTACCCGGCAGCGAAACAAAATCAACCATAAGAAAATCAACAAGGATCCAATACCAGTGAAAAAGCCAGTGGTGTTGACCCCTTGAACCTCATAGGTCCTTTTACGATTTGCAAACTCCTTATGCTTTACAATATCAGTTGTCTCATCAAGGGTAACATCATGGAAGCATATAAGAACACCATCTTTGGAGGATAGAATATCTGTTTCTATAAAATCTGCTCCTTCTTCAATGGCTCTCTGAAAGAAGCAGTAGTTATCATAAATACATATGGACAGTTCATATGTTTGTAAGATGAAAACAAGGGAAAAAAAATTGAAATCAATTTATGAAAAACTGAATGGACTAGCTTTTTGAGATATATGACAATTTTGAGATAGCAGAGTTCTCCCTTCCTCTTAATATGCATACAGAAAATCCAAAAATGAAATACATTAACAGAATGGGCAAAAACTTAGATACTGTTGCATATGCATACATACCATGTATGCAGCAGCAGTTTCTTCAGGAATCTCTCCATTTGATCCTCGATGTGCAATATTGTATGGACGAGAAGTCTGCAAAGGTTGTCTACTACCTTGGTTTACTTTACTAGGTAGAGGATATAATTGCCTTGCATTGCATCCAAGTATGAGAGAGAGAAACATGAACAGAACATAACCTGCATTTGCTGTAGCACCAAACCATTTATCATACTGATACTAGTCCAAGAACAAGATATTATCAAAGACGTGAAGAAAACTTAGGTTTTTATCTAATGCTTCATTAGCCAGTTCATCCACACAATATAGAATACAAACAACCTCCCCAGAATTTTTAATCTACAATTTGTCATGAGATATTGGAAACAAACTAATCATAACATTCTTATGTATTGTGTGATCATTCTTCAAGAGATTGAATATGAACAAAGAACCATATTGAGCAACGGATGTGCTTGCATACAAAAACTAGCAGAAACCCTTAAATTAAATACTTCAATCGCCTAATCCAGTACATACAAATGCCACTAACCACCAATTCACAATATTTAAAAAATCACCATCTACTTATTTCCAGAATACAACCCAAAAAAACCCAGAGCAAATAGAGGGGAAAACAAACGAAACCAGCAATTGAAAAACAAAATAGCACCAAAAAGAAATAGTAATATCCAACATCAAACAATCCATAACTGAAATAGGACAAAAAGAAAGAACCCAGAAATCATTAGAGAAATAGTTTGGTTAACTTACATTTCAAAGCCATGGAATTAGCTCAACTTCTCTGTGAAAGTCCTCTTCTTCCCTCTTCTTTTATTTTTCTGCCTCTTCTATCTTTCAGTTTTGACCACTCCCCGCAATGGGTTCAACTCCTCCAGTCAGAAAGGTTATTAAAGGTGTCAACTTTATATAAAAATGGTAAGTAGCTCACGAAACGTATAATTTTCTGCTGGATTAGAGGATTTCTAGCCGTGGATACATATGTTGAACCAGAATATTCCTTTTGGATATAAGTATCATTTACAGTAAAATGATAATTTTTTTTCTAATTTTTTCGAATGAATTATTTTTTAATAATAATTCTTTTTTTTCCCAATGAGTTGGCTCATAATTTGGTGGGGACAGGTCCACATGGTGTTTGTATATTTGTCAACAGAATTGGTTAGGTATTCAAAAAAGTCATTTGAATAGTCAGAATTTGTTTTCTTTTAGTTTCTTTTTCCTTTTATTTATTTATTTTTAATTTTTCTTTTACGATTACTACATTGGATGAATTTAAAAAGCATATAAAAATATTCTATACTTTTCAGAAATATTACTATATTTTATCAGATTTTTTTATCACATATTTTATTAGATTAATATTATAATTATAAGTATGAAAATAACTGGATTGACATGGCGAGTTTAAATAATTTATAAGAAATATTGAAATAAATTTAATTTATGTCAAATTAAATAAAATTATTTCTCATCATTTAAATTTTTTTTCATAATTGCTTTAGCCATTAGTTAACCTATTCTCTCATCAAAATATATAGTTTTTTTATATTAAAGAATATTTAAAATTAATAAATAATTAGTTAACAATTATCAAAATCATATATGATATTTACAAATTTCTAAAATAATAAGCAATTTAAAATTTGGATAAACGTTTAATTTTTTCTTTAAATTTATCTTTCAAGTTCAATTAAATTCAAAGTAATCTTTTTAAATCAGTTTAAAACAATAATTTCAACTTGAACACAAATCTATGCGGATATTATGAGGGTGTTTCTCAAAACTGGAGCTTTTCAGCTTATTGTGAATAAGTGATTTTTAGATTATAATCAGATTAAAAATAAGCAGTTAAGCGTTTCTGTAAACTAGCTAATAATCAGCTGATAATCAGTTTATAATCAGTTAAGTGTTTCTGTAAAATCAGCTTATAATCAGTTTTTAATTGTAGAAACTGTCAAAATGACCAAACTGTCCATAAGTTTATTTATTGTATAAAAATAATTTTTTAAATGTCAATTCAAAATTTATTTTGCAATAATAATAATAATAATAATAATAATAATAATAAAATTTAATAATAATAATAATAATAATAATAATAATAATAAAATTTCTTTGATGGGAACTAAATTGTATAAGGTAGACAAATTTGGAATATTGAAGATTAGGTAGGGATAGTATGGTCTTTTACTTGGTCAAAACTGCTTAAAAAATAAGTGCTTAAAAAAAAGTAGCAAAACCCAACTTTTAAAAAACTGATTAAAATCAGATTATAATCTACTATTTAAGTTTTCAGAAACACTTAAATAAACAACTTATAATCTAAAAACAGCTTATAAGCAGTTTTGACCAGCTTTTAAGTTTTGAGAAACACCCTCTATAAGCAGTCAAACTAAATAAAAAAAAATTAATACTAATAATAACAACAATTTAATCTATTTTAAATTCCTTTTTTTTTTTTTCTTGTTTTCCATCTTCGTGATTTGTAGTAAATTCGTTCAACTGCATCAATGCAGTGAATCTTAATGAGCTTTTTTTTTCCAAAAAAATTAATTTTCAGTTTCTTGATTACTCGAGTGGCATACAGTGGAAAAAGAATCAATGATTTGAGATTCGTTAAAAGAAGCAAATTTTTCAAGAGATTTTGTGATTGGGACTGCATCAATCATCTGCCTCGCAATGCTTTGGATGGATAGGGGTGTGCGTAATAGTTATATTCTCAAGTTCGGCGGCCACATCCACTCATCAACTCCGATTTTAGCTTCCACTCAACCGCCAATAATGTTTTCGCAAACGAACTGGTGCGTGTCCAGTCGCTTTTCATGCTTCTTTTTATCATCTTCTACGTCTGGTTTTTCTTTGATCGATTTTATTTATTTCCTCTTTTGTTTAAGAAACTCAAATTAAATCCATATTTTTAAGAGTCTTCCACTAGTAGAAATTGGGTGAACTTTAGAACAATCTCATTGGGAAAATGAACAGAAACAGCTACACTTCCATTAAAAGCTAAACACATTCCTTTCAAGAGTCTTAAAAGAAAGGAAAAGGTCTAAACAAAAGCAAATAAAAGAACAGGACATTAGAGGGGGAAAAGAAAAGGCAGCTTACTAGCTTCAGGTTTTTCTGAAATTTTCCTATACCATAACACCTTTCAGAATTGGAGTGTACTCTAAAAGGAAAAAGAGGAGCACACAGTGATGTGCTTCATTGGATTCACAACTTCACTGCCTCCAGCGTGCCTAACAAATTCTGCTGGAGACAGGAAGCTGCCATGGCAAACACATACTATGCTTACTTGACCTTTCCTGTACTTGTATAAAATTCCTTCTATTTTCTTTCCATTAGGGCCATCTCCTGTAGTTGTCACACTAGGCATCTCTTTCATTACATCCATCCCATTATCTTGAAAGCAATTTTTAAGAAGTTTAGCCTTTTTCGGTGGACTTTTGAGCTTGGTTTCCTCAACATTGATAGCTTTCCCACTTGCACTTGTCCTTAGCATCAGCTTAGATTCTATGTTATTTTCAGTTGGCAATGACTGCGAACTCATAGCTCTCTTCTTTGCAGCAGATTCTTCTTGTCCTGTATGAAAATTCATTTTATCTATAGCTTAAAACATATCTCAGAGATAATATTAAGAAATGAAGCAAGAGTAGACAAAAACTAAAATCTTCAATGTTATAAAAGCAGAGATATTTTACTCAAATCGGAGAACCTCTGCCTTTTTATATGAAAATTTCTTAAAGCATACTTATCCAATTTTATAGGCAAACGATACTAAGTTCAATTTTCTATTCATAACCTTTCCAATGTCCAACTCCTCTTTTTATAAGAGAGAGGAAACAAAGAGTGCGAGACTAAACAGAAACTTGTTAAAGTAATCATCTATAAATAATTTATGCTCAAAATCTTTAACACTGTTTCTTTTGTGGTTTGTCTTGGAAGAGAAAAAGTTCTAGTGACAATAATTCAATAAATAGACTTATTATACATACCAAATTCACATGAACCTTCTTGTTATATGAATCAGTTACTGGTCTCTGTGCTCACAAGTATAAATTACAACTAAAAGAGTTACAAGCCAAAAGGAGAGATACCAAGTATAGAAGCAAAAGATTGGCAATTAATGGTATAAAGAATGTGAAGATCAATAGAAGAATGAATGAATATTAAGCACCTTAAAAGCGCACATATATATATATAAATTTCAACCTTAAAACTATAGAATTGGATGAGCACGAAAACTATATTATAACATGTCTTGGAAGCCAGATAAAGAAGATTGTGATGTTTCAGCCTTTCTATTTTGATTGGATGGAATCAATCTCACTTTATCATATAGGCTTATACACTATCATCAGTAGTGACATTCAGGCTACTAATTTTGATCAAAAGTTTCAAATTGTGATCTTTTTCTTCTTTGATTCATTATCTCTCTGCCTCACTCAAAGCTTTCAAGCTATTAAACCCTGAACCTGAGCTTGAAATTACACATATTTGTGCTAGAGCTAGAGTATGCAAAAATCAAGCATACAAAGATAGCGGCATCCACTTTCCCTTCACTCGGCAACGACTTTAATGAAGGTAGCCAATAAACTTCACTTTAATATCTGAAATTCTATATTAACATGAATCATCCACCACCCTAAGATGCTCTAAAACAACAATTAGAATACAAATATGTAAAATGTGAAACCATGGAGCATAACTACTTATTATGAATTTAAAATTATAAATGAGGTATATTTTGTCGATAAGTGCTAGGACTCGACTTCTATATAAGGGATATAAATAATCATTGTGTCCTTTTCTTTTTTTTGTCGATGCACGGAGTGATTCATATTCCTTCTTGTTTTGTCGGCTCTCCATTGAATTCTCCTTGTTTTGTTGGCTCGCTATTGAATTCAAGGTATGATCACATCATTTCATTACAATAGTTGCCATCAAATGGAATATTCTTAGACACATTTGCATGTGGATTTCCAAAAGTTCTCCTAGTCTATTGGCTTAACTCCTTTTTTACGTGTTTCCTCTTATTAGTTCCATGAACAAGATGCCATACAAACTAGCACTTCCACTAAAATGCATACTACGTAATGCAGCATTATTCTTAATTTCTAATCAAAGCAAACCGACTGTGACCATTTCACTAATTATAAAAGCACTCTTCTTCTTTAAATCAGCCCAATATTTTACTACCCTACTATAAATTTCATACTTATTGTTTATCAATCGACCTACGAATTTATACACAATTCAACATATACAACTATACAAGAGCTAATATTCTAAACAGATTAAATGAAGCAGTGATAACAATGAAATCTTTGAAACATATTCAATGAACAAATGTTGCAAAATTCTGTTGTGATTAATTTCTAGTATCCAAAACCTAATGTTTTTAATTTAAAAGTAGCACAAAGCAACTAGAATTAACTTCAATTCAATTAAATTGAGCACAGTAAATAAGAAAGTTAGAAAGATAAAAGTATACCTTCAAGTTTTTTAGTGGCAGTCAAAGAGGTTTGTTTCTTGACTTGAAAAAGGGCACGACACAAGGCAGGGCTCCTAGCAGCAGAAGCAGCAGCCCAAGCAGCCACTTTAGAAGGTGAAGTTCGCATTAGCTTTGTAACTGGAGATTTCTCCTCCTCAGTAACTGCCACATTTTGATCCCTTTGCCTAAATATGAATCCCTCTGTGGCGTCAATTTTGCTCATAGCTAAAGTCATAATAGTTGCCTTCCTCTGTTCTTGCTCTGCCACAGTAGGAACAGAGTAAGACCTTGCCAAGGAAAGGAAGGACTTAGACAATGGAGAACCAAAATTTCCAGGATCCTTGTTTAGAGTCAGCATCCCAATAATGGATGATGATCTAGATAATAAAGGCTTTTCATCGGAGCTTTGAGTCTTTTGGCTACTGTAAATACCACCCAAAGAAAGTCCAAGATTGATATCAACTGGTTTTTCATGAAATTTCTTTTCTTGATCAGTACTTAAGTGGGTTGTTTCTTGAGGTAAAAATCTCTCCAGAAGGTCTTTTGGATGCTCATTGTCTTGCACGAGGGAAAGCTTGGTCTCAATGTCACCAGCCTTCATGAAAACGTCTGCCATTAAAACGGAAACTGCAAGAATTAGAACCGGAACTCTTATTCTGTTATCAGAAAACAGATATTAGTTAAAAACAAAACAGAAAATTGAACTCAAAGATTAAGAATCAGTGCTCAAAGATTAAGAATCAGTGTAAAATGACAAATACCCATCTGGAAAATCTAAAGAAATTAAGGCAAAATCAACATAAAACAACCAAATAATCTTTAAAAAATCAAGAAAAAACAACCAAATAATGTTACCCAAAAAGAAAAAAGAAAGAAACAGAACAAGAAGAAAAAAAAGAAAAAAAGAGAGAATTATAAAGGAAAAGAAGACAGACCCAGATGAAATTGTGGTTGATTGCTGGAAGAGAAAGTTTGAAACAGAGGGAAATTGAACAAAATTTTGGTTTAAACAGGAGCACAAGCAGCAGCAACAGCAGAAAGTAGAAAGTAGTAAAGGAAACTCGAAAGAAAAAAAAAAAACAGAAATCTTTGGTATTTGAAGAGATGACAGCACATTTCGAAAAGAAGCCACGTGGCAAACAGTGGAAAGAGAGAGAGAATAAGATTAAATCACTGTCATGTACGGTGTTTTAGTCCCTTCTGTGTGCTGCTTGTCTGAGAAAGAGAGAGAAGTTCTTTTGTATTTGCAAGTTGAAGAAGAAGAAGCTGTTGCCTGTCTCCGCTCACTGCTGACTCATTTTTACCCCAGCCCGCTGTTTTTAGTCTCTCTCTCTTTCCCTCTTTGATCCTTTTTTATTTGGGTTAATTTTGTAATTTCCTCAAATTCCATGGCAATCAATTCTATAAAAATACTTTCCTCTGTCGTACTTCATCACAGGTTGTATTTAAGAAAATTTTGGGCAAATAGCCAGAAAAAACACCCCGTAAAATCCATTGTCAACTTCATTACCATTTATAATATGCAAGTCCTCTTAACATTATTTTATTTTACTGTTTTTTTCCTATTTAATGTTTTCTTTCTCCTCAAGCCTCCTTAGAATATGAAAATTTTCTTAATCACTCTTTTGTCGCTCTTTGACTTTCTCATATTTAATCAAACATTTTTGCTTTAATATACTATCTTTAAAGATATACAATTACAAAATGGGTAAATATATAGACTATTATATTTATTTTGCGTTGTGTGTAAATGCAAATTTATTATTAGCTGCATTTATTTCTTTATTGCATTTATTTATTTCTTCGCGAATGCATTTAATATACATATAAGCTCCTATTATTTTAAAATATTAATTTATAAAATTAAAATATATTTTCTATATTTTAATTTTTTTTATTAGTATTACTGTTATTACATTAATATCATGAGATTTCATAGAAAATACAAAAATAATTATACATTATTAATTTTTTAATGCTAATTTAAGATTGAATATGTCTTTATATGCATAATTTTTAAAATTTTTAAAGATAATAAATTAATAATGATATTAAAAAATTAATTTATTTTATTAATTAAAAAATACTCTAATAATTATCTAATACTATGAAAAGTAAGAGGATTCATGTGATGAGAGGAAGCCATAGTTATTTCCAACCAAAATTTTCTTATTTCCAGGGACTCATTATTTTGTTTATTTTTTTTTATACAGATATTTTTAATACATATATGAATTTTTTTTTTGTAGGTTGGGATTTGGGATTCAATAAGCTAATATATATATATATATATACACACACAACGAGACACGACAATATATTAATAAAATCTACGTTATGTGCAGATATATATATATATATATAGATATATATTGAAACAATGTGTAGATATTAATGTCCACTATAATTTAATTAAAGTGTATCAAGTCATTTCAACAAGTAGTTATCAAATTTATGATAACTTTATAAGTGTGAATTTATGTTTATATATATTAAACTAATTTTAATGAAAAATAAAAAAATAATATAATTAAACTATAAATTAAAATATTAAAATATAATAAAAAATTTATAACTTTATAAATAGGATTAAAAAATTGATTATACAATTAAAAAAATATTATAAACTTATATTATAAATTATTAGGAATGATATGAAATCATTATGATCCCTTATTAAATTACTATTAACAATATTAAAATTTTCACTGTTGATAAAAATATTAAAATTTTCGCTAAAAAAATAAATATTCAGATAAAATATATATTTAAATATTTTAAGAATATATTTCACGCAACCCGTACATTCATACTAATTAAAATTTGATTAACAACTCTTGTATATTATATGAATGTTTAAATATATTTAATTTTTTATATCTTATATTATTTTTATTTAAATATATTTTTAACTGTAATATTATAATAATCTAGTATAAGATATTTTGAATATATATATATATTTAGAAATATACACTTAAGAATTTAGAATATACAATAAAATAAAAATAGAAAAACCAAAAATGGAGAAGTCACTTTCGAGGAACAATGAGGCCTTTAGAATAATATAAAATAATAATAATGAGGAGTGGCAGCAGTAATTTGAGTTTGAACGGGAAAGTAGAAAGAAAACAAATCGGAAAAGTAACTTTTGCTGAGTGGCAGTAGTAATTTGGAGGGATGTAATAACGGCGTTGGCTTAATTCGAAAAAGTAACTTTTGCTGAGTTTAAAAGAAGTCTGTGGTGTCAGTATTGTGGGTCTTCAATAGACACGTGTCATTGTCATAGCAGTTTTGTTAGCGCTTATTCCCGGATGGTCTACTCGAAGAGGTCTTTTAGCCTCTTTTTTTTTAATATTTTATATTTTGATTTTTTTAAAAAATTTAATTTATGTTTTTCATTATATATTTTAATATATTACATTATTTTTTATTAATTTAAATAATATTTTCAATGAAATAAAAAATAATTGAAGTTTATTAGCATATATGAACTAATAAAAAATATATAATAATAATTTTTATAAATATTTAGTAAGAAATAAGAAATAAAAATCATAAGGACAAAAAAGTTATAAAATACCCCTATACATACAAAATGTGAACGGCGACCCTTAATCAAAAATAAAAAATAAAATAAAAGATGGATGACTAATTGAATTAGACTTGGATTTAGGGACCCACAGCGGCACTTTTTAACTTTTTTTTTATGCTGTTGTGAAATTGCAGACAAGGCGGAGGAGATGCCACGTGTCCAGGACCTACAATACACATGCACGTGTCTCTTGTACCACTCAGCTTTTTTGTCTTCTTTAAAATTTCCCAACAAACGTGCAAGCAAAAAAGAAATTTACATTAACTTTTTAATTATAATATTTATTAATTAATAATTTAAAAGAGAAGCTGAAATTATCCTAAATAAATAGTGATTTTAGCTTTTTTTTATTATTTTTTATTATTATTAATATCATTTTTATCCGCTGTTTTTATTAATAATTATCATTTTATTTTAATTTATTAATTTTTTATATATTTCGCTTTATTATTATTTTTAAAAAATTTATATATTTTTAGATAATAATGTTGAATATTTAATTATATACATTTTACCTCTAAATTTTTTTAATTCTATATATTAAAATATATATAATAATTTCTATTAATTTTTACAATAAATTATAAATTTTAGACTTTATTTACTTTAACAAAATTTATATTTTATAACTTTTATCATATTAAAAAGCGAACTAGCAATAATAATTTTTTTAAATTATTATATATAAATAATAATTAAAATTTTTTTTTTATCAATTTTAATTAAGTGCTGTTTAATTACAAATTTATAACATTTAAAAGAGAAGCGCATGACACTATAGATAATATTTTTGCTTCAAATTATTAATTTTATCTCTAAATATTTATTCATTATGTATTCAACTGTCTTTCATACAATACTAAAATTATATATGATATTTGATATATATTTTTTGCATATTTTATTTGTTATCTAATTTTATTATTAATTATTATAATATTTTTAAATATTTTTTATATGTAATTAAATGAATAAAATTATTTTATAAAATATATATATATGTATATATATATATATATATGTCTTCCAAGCAATATCACGGCGTTATTCTAATATATACTAAAAAGTTAAAAAACTATATAATTACATTAGTTATTTCAATTAGATATCTAAATTGGAATAGCAAACCAATTAAATAATAACAAATATTTTATATTTTATCACTGCAAAATTAAAAAAAATTATCTAAAAAAATTTAAAATACATTTTTAAAAAAAATATCATCATATATTATAATTCAATTGGTTTATTATTTTAATTAAAATATCTAATTAAAATCATCATTATACTATATAATTTCTCATAAAAATGCAATAAATAATGAGTTGTATATTTTTAGTAGAAAATGACATTTTTCATCATATTTTTTAAAATTTTTATTTTTTTATTAAAAATATTTTAGTTATTTTATTATAAATTTATAATAAATTTATTTTAAACTAATGAAAATTTAATATTTTAATAAATATTTTATAAATTTTAATATTTTGATAAATAAATTATAAATATTATAAAATTAAAATTATTTTAAAACTTTCTCGTATTTTTATAAAATCTCTTTCTAATGTAACCATGTTTTTTTTTTTTCTGTCTTATCTGTTTTACCCTTGGTGTATTAAGCATGATATATTTCAAAAGTCAAAAATAACATTATAAAATTAACTTAATTACACTTACACCATCATTTTATGGCGCAACTTTAGCCGTAATTTTTTAAATTATTTACACAAGGTAACTTTCTTTTTGTCCTTTTTTTGTTTTTAATTTAAAAAAATACATATATTTTCAACTTAGGAAAAAAATTGACAACATTATGTTAAATTTACGATTTATTAATTTTAAAAACTTAAGAAATAATTTCTGGATTTTTTATTCAATGATGTTAAGGTTCAATAAAATTTGTATATTTAAATTTAAATTAATTTCTTTCACAATTAATTCCTATAAGGAGTTTAATTCATTTTTTATATAAAAAATATAGTATTTATTCTTAAATTTTATCTTCATAATGATGTAATAGTAATGATAAATTATTATATATTTATTAGATTTAAAATTTTAAAAATTATGATAACTAAAAAGATTATAATTTAAAGATATTATTCAAATTGAATAAAAAACTCTTAGGAAATAATTAATAAAATTATATGAATTATTAAAAGAATTATAATGTTAATTTATGTTAAAATTGAGTAAATGTTAAAGTTTACATGATATATATAAATATATTATTATTATTATTAATTTAACTTTAAAATGTGAATAAATTTAAAATAAATTTATCTATTATAACTTCTTAAAGTAACATCTAATTAGTTTTTATAGATAAGTATGTTTTTCTATAATCATATTTAGACTATAATTATAATGTTAATATATAAAACTAATTTAGAGGCATAAAATCAAATTTAGAATCAAATGTAATTTTTGAATTCAAATACATTCATTATCTATTTTTTTCGAAATTACATTTTAAAATTGTGATTTTTTCTTGATTGTGCATTTCATATTAATTTTTTGTTGATTAAATAGAAAAAGAAACTTTGGTTTAGATTAATTGTTGATTACTTTATTTGCTCTTTGCAGTTTGATATATTTTTGATATGTTTGTTTATTTTTCCACTTTATTATGTTAGTTTCTAATAATTATTTAATATTGGATTACAGTGTTTTTACTGTATTTTATTATGTATTTTCTCTCATTTGATCTTTTTATTCTATAAATTTATCCATATTCATTAATTGTAAATAAACATTTTGTATTTTATTGTATATTATATATATATTTTATATATATTGCTATTATATGTCATATATTTTGTTCTTTGATTTTTTCATTATCCGCATAATAATATTAATAATGATATTATTTTATGCAATAATGTGCAGTGGGCGTCAGTTGTTTTTATCTAATTTTAGCATTTTTTAAAAGAATCTAAATTTAATGTTTCATTCGTTTCACTTTAAGTATTATGTAAAAATGGAGTAATAGTCCAAAATAATAATTAGTAGTTATAAATTTTATAAAAATAATTTACCTAATTACTTTTCTCAAGTATTTTTAAACATTAATTATGAAGGTTAGAGATATATTATAAATAACATTAAATTTAAAATTTTATAATTAATATTACATTATATTTATAAAACTTAAAAGTGAAATAAATTTTTTTTTTACCGAAGCGATATTTAAAATGGAATAAAGGGAATGTTATGTAATTGGGGTGTCTAGACTTTTGCTTGAAGAACCTATCAATTGATATAAGAGAAAATTACATGAAATACGGGCTTTTCGATTTCAGTTTCCATTTTTATGCTACTTTTTTTTTTTTCAATTTTACAAAACTTTATTTTTTTCTTTTTATGGTTTTGTGGCACTGTTCTCTTTTTTTTTTAGATATTTTTCTTTTTTTCTTCCTATACTATTTTTATTTTTGTATTCATGAAAAATCTTACTATTCCCAAATTCATAATATATACTAAAATTTATATAAATAATACATAATATATATAAAATATACACATAACGAATATAGATATATACCTAATATACTTAATATTTTTTTAATTGTATTTACGCACAATATATATATAATATACACACAATATACATTATAAATATATAAGATATACATAACATTTATATAATATATACATGCATATATAAAACATACACATAATATATATGCAACATATATACAACAAACTTAGTATTTTTTATTAAAAAATCAATATTCTTTAACTTTACTTTTTATATATATAATATGAAAAAATTATTTAAAATAAATTCAATCATTTTTATTAAAATATTTTTATTTTGTTATATTTTTTTATATAAATTTTGTATTTTTTCTTATTTGAAATTTAAAATAAAATTTTTTCTTTATAAAAAATAATATAATTTATTTATTGAAAATATAATTTAAAATATTAATTTTTATTATTTTATTATAATATATTTATTTAAAAATATAATTTGAAAAAATAATGAAAATTGAAGTAAATATTAATTGAAGCGAGGGAGAAATATATTTTTATAATATATATATATATATATTTTTTGGAGTGAGAAAAGATGTACTTTTGAAAAAAATATATTCAATGTAGTTTTGAAATATTTTAAAGGTGTATTATTTTTGAAATTGATTTTTTTTTCATGGTAGTTTTGTGAAAATTCCCTTAATATAATACCAATTGCGTGTTTGCATTTTTTTTTACTTAATATATATATATATATTTAATGTTTTAATGTATATGAATTATTTTTATTAAACTTAGATATTACATTTTAATAATTTTAAATAATATAATAAAAATATGAATATAATTAATTATATACAGACCATTTGAAAAACAATGAATATATATTAATTTATATAAATATTTAATTGAAAATTATACTAAGAAAAACTGATAAAAAATTTATATAAATTTATTTTTTATGAAATAATTTTTATACAAGTCTAATTTATGAAAGAGATATTTAATAGTTTAGCATTTATTAAATATTAAAAGTGTAAGCATTTATTTAATAGTTTGCCTTTCGATTTATTTGTGGTATTGTGTTTGCAATAATATTGATCGTTTCAAAAAAAAAAAAAGAGTGCAAGTATTGAAAAACTAATTTTTTTTTTCTTTTATGACTCATTCTTTCACTTCTTATAACATTGGAAACTCAAATTGTTTTCTTCATAAAATCCATGGATTAAAAAATAGCTTAACTAAAATAAAAATGGTTGCATACACTTAGCCTTGTTAAGTTGTACTTAAAAAAAATGATGAGAAGATACTGATTTAAATAGAATTTTTTAATGTTATATTGGAGAGGAAAATCAATCCATAATCTATTGACTACAGAGAATGTGTATTTATCGCAAGATTATATTTTAGTGTGCATAATTTTTCATATTTATGATTTATATTTTAATTTAATTCATGTTTAAAGTCGTGTTTGTAAATATTGCTAATGTTTATATTTCCTGTCAAGCTTTTGTGTTTATTTTCCATAACCTTTACTTTATTGTTCATTGACTATTGGTAAAGTTGAATGTTTTTAACATTGTGTTCCAATAATTTGAAACAAATATTTCAATATTGCGTTTCAAACAAGCTATAGAAATTGATTTTATCATTTTATTATTGTGTTCTAAAAAATAATAAATTAAAAATGGTTTTTGTTAATTTTGTATTTAGGATATTGTTTAAAAGTTTAATGATTATAATTAATACTTGCCTTAATATATATATATATATATTTTTTATCTTTATTGATGTTTTTTACATAAAATTTGTGATTTTTTAATTTGCGTTTCCTTTGTGCTTAATAACTGCATTCTCAATAGGAAATAAAAAATAGTTCAATCAAATAAATAATATATTATTGAATTCATGCGTTACTTTGTTGCTCTTTAATATATTCTTAATGTACGTCAATTGTTCATATGTTCATTTTGTGTTATTAATTTATATTTGTTCGATTTAATTTATTATTTATGCATATTTATAATTAAATATTATAATGTTTATTGTTATTGTTATTATTGGTGTTTCTTTATAATTTTCTTTATTTATTGTATTTATTTATTTTATTTAAGAAAAAATTATAAAAGATATATTTTCACTTCCTGTGTGTGGACGCCTTAGTTTATTTATTTATTTTATTTATGAATTTTTAATATTGTAAGGGTATTTTTTACTAAGTGTAGATATCTATTTATTATTTTATGTGTTAAATAATTTATTTATGATTTAAAGAAATTTTTTAATTCATTTTTAAAAAAATATTTATAATATAAATAATATTTTAATAATTAAAAATTATATAATATTTAGACTTAAAAAAGAGATCAGTTCTAATAAACTCGAACGTAGTACGAGTACTGAGTCATTTTTTATTTTTTCTATGTGTATTTAACTTTAAAAATTTAATAAAGGGTGTGAATTCTTTAGTAATCGAATCATTTATTATTTTTATTTTTTCCCTACCTATATGGACTCCAATACTTTAAATTTAGGTTCATATTCACTAAAATTCAAAAATTTAATAATATCAAAATCATAAAAATTATTTTATTTGGAGGGGAAAAAATTTATGCTCACAAAGAGTATATATGCATTTTTTTTATTATTTTATAAATACATAATAAGTTTGTAAAATAAAATCATATGTAAAAATTAATTAAGGTAACACACATATATACCTGATTTTTTTTCCGTAATTTTAGTTACTTATTATGTTAATATGGAGTTATGTTAATTTTTTAAATATTTACTTTATTTATAATTTATTATATATTTTTAAAATAAAAAATATATATATATATCTTTAAATTTAAATATCAAGCTCATATTTACACATTTTTCCTTAAATACCCTATGTGGATTTGGAAAAATAAAAAAGGAAAGGGAAGTAGGAAGGTGTAAAAGGAAGTTGGTTGACATAGCACATGAGCATCCAGCTGTCTTCTGCACTCTTTAGTCAGTAGCCGAGGATTTTGCATTTTTGCCGTCTATGCTCCCTCCTTTTCTTTACCCCCACTAGCTTAATTGATTGATCTAAAGACATTTTTTATTTTTAAAAAATAATAATCATAAGTTTATACTTTTTTTGTGTTTACCCCACATGTGGGAACCACTTTATCCATATTTCTCTTATTATTATTATTATTATTATTGTCGTCGTCGTCGTTGTTAAATTATTCATTTCCAATGTAATTAGATAAAAAATTATTATTCTAGTATTTCCAATTTAGCCTGATTATTAATGCATTTTTTTGGATTTTTTTTAATTCGTCTCTCTTGTTTAATAATAATATTCCATCCATTTTGAATTAATAAATATAATTTTTATTTTATAATAAATTTAAAAATTAATTATTTTTTTAAAGTATAAATTTATATGCATTTTTCATATTATATTATTATTTTATAATATAAAATATTATTATTAAATATTTTCAGTAAGTAATATTAAATATGGAAATAATAGAATTTTAATATATTAATTAATCTATTAACATAATAAATATGTTGCAATTTGTTATAATAAAAGTAATGTGATTATGAATTTGAGATGAATGAAATAACAAAAAATAATATCTAATATTCTTATAAAAATAAAGGGTAAAGATATTAAAAAAAAACCTTTAATTTTTTTACTTACTCTACTAGTCATTTTCTTATTAAGCATTTACTTTTTAATTTGGTTGAAATAGACCCGATCACTAAAAAGTGCCTCATTGAGTTGGTCAGCAAATTTATAGAATGTTTGGTTGTAATATAATTTTAAAAAAGTTGATAAAATAATATTTTTTTTTTACTGAAAATACTATGTTTGCTTATAAATATTCTATGTAAAATAAAATACTGGGCGAATCAAATTTTACCAATCAATTGTTAAAATATTTTACTTAGGGGAGTAACAAAATATTTTACTAAGAAAAAAGATTATGAAGTCTCATATCAAAAGATAATTATACCACTGTATTAAAATAGTAAAATAAAAAAGAAATATTATAAGAATAGTTTAGGTATTATTTAAACTTTTTCATTAAAATTAAATTGTAATTAACTAAATAAGTTAATATTTTTTTCAATTCACTTTTTCAATAGTTTATTACATTTTTTAAATATAGTAATATAATTTTTTTTAGTGAAATATAATCATAGTAATATATTCCTGTAAAATACATTATTAAAAAAGAAAATTAAAGGAGCTTCACTCTTTTAAAGGCTTAGTATGATTTAGTAACATGTGATATTATACATATAGTATAATGTTGTAATTATTTATTATATTTGAAAATAGATATTATATAATATAATTAAATAATTTTTTAATTTAATGTAATGATATTTGATAAAATTTATTAAATAATACAAAGGAAAGTGAAAAATAACATTTTTCAAAAATTGTCATTCTTTAAAACTTATTAATATTCAGGATCTTAGTAAATTTTAAATAGCAACTATAATATTACATTCAAGATTTTATACATTTGCTGTAAAATAAATACAACAAATGCAAGCAGCCATTTTAATTAATAAATTATTGATTTAACAATAACAATATAAATTGATTTCAACATGGAAATGCTACGTTATGCTAAATAATTGAAATATTGTTATTTTCCTTTCGCAAATCCTCATGCTTGGGAAAAGTTTCCGCGTGGTGATTCTGTGTCTTTTTTTTAAAAAAAAAAAACTTAAAAGGCAAAGTAGGGTCAACAGATAGATAAACAACACAATTATATATAAATGAATTTGTTAATAATATCGAAATTTGTCATTAATTTCTGGTGGTTTACATTTTAAGAGTAGCATCGAAATTGATTTTTTATGAAGTCGTATCATTAATTTTTAAATATTTGTATTTCTTTAAAAGAAAAAAAAACTTAAATTATCGATTTAATTTTTGAAAAACTTCATTAATTAGTTCTTTCTGATCTACAAAAGACACCACAATATGTATACTTTTGTGAATCTCCAATATTGCTCTATGGATTATCACAAAAAAAAATTGGCCATCTATTGATCCCCATATTATCGATCGATGAGCTTATCTTATTTTCTTGATTAGCAAGGCATAAGCTTATGTTATGAGATTATTATATATATATATATATATTTGAATAATTGTATTGTTCATATAAATAATGGTCTTTGATATGGAATGAGTTGTTTATATTAAGTGAAAGGCTTGTTTTATTGAAAATCTTGGGGTTAAGATCCATGCACGGAATGAATTATATATTAAAAAATGGAAATTTTTAATATGAACCGAACTTACATATCCAACCAATAATTAATAAATTATTGATGAAGTGATATTGAAAAAATAATAAATTCTATTTAATTTTTATTGACTGAATATATATATATATATATATATATATTATTAGGGATAGTATTTTCCATCAAAAATAGTAGTATTTATGTGACAGGTACGTAGCTAGTATAGTTAAACATCAAATTAATTATTCAATTTTTTTATATATTTGTTATTGGTTGCGAGAGGATATATGAGTTTTTAATCTTATTTTAAAATTAGATTTTATTTCTTTATACTCGTTAGATGTATAGAATTTAGAATTTAATCGTTATAATAATTTTCAATTGAAAGTTGAGTTTTCGTATTCTTGAAATTATGAATTCTATATTTGCATTAACTCTTTTTTTTTTAAATTTAATTTAATTTTTAAATTCCACAAAAGTATATGAAATCATTGAGACAAATATATGCTTATAATATGAATGACATTTGAGCTTTTAGTTTAACATTTATGTTTTACTTGCTTGGTTTTCTTTAAATTGACTTACAATTTCATTTGACTGATCTGTGACGCATTTTTATATTCAAAAAACTGATATTTATAAAATGACTATTATTTATATTTTTTTATTAATTAATATAAAATTTAAACGAAAAACAACATATATTTTTTACTATCAAATTATATCTTAATATTTTTATTTTTTATTTATAAATAATTTATATACGACATTAGTTTATATGAATTAAATAATAATTTACAAGAAACAACATGGCAATAATTAAAAAATTATTAATTGTATTTTTGTTGACTATAAAACGTACCTTTTATTAAAAGATATTTTTGATAATTAATGAAATGCATAATCTTTGCGTATCTCATAATTAATGTTAATTCCCACGTAGAGTGTCATCCTCCTCACTCTTACCAAACAAAAACCATTTCTCATTTCATTTTGTATTTACAATAAGTGTTAAGCTTCAAATAAAGCCATTGTTTATTCCTTTATAATACAGTACAACAAAAACCAGAATTGAAAGCTCATTCAAATAAATTAAAATGGTTTCTTCAAGGTCCAAAAGATCATCTTATAAAGAACTCTTCACTATCTCTCTTTTCTTATTATCATTATTCCTTGCATTCTTTTCTTTGACTTTGAAAGGAAATAAGCCTTATTACACCACTGAACCTTCGTTAATTACTCCTACCAATGACTGGTTAGATCTTCTTCCTAAAAAGACAATACCCAGAAAATCAAGATTGGCTTAGTTAACATAGATGACGATATAAAGCTTATGTATGATCAGGGACGTAGGCAAGCCTGGGCAAGCCTGGTCTGCTGCCCAAGCTTGGCTGTCGAAAAATTTTGAGGTGGGTGAGCTGGGGAGTTGCTAAGTTGGAGTTGCAGATACTCAAAGTCTCAAATATGGTTGCCAGGCGTTCAAGGTTGAAGACGAAGAAAAAGCCCGTTTCAATTTTATATTTTTTTTTTGTTTATATTTTTTTTCTTTAAATGCCTACGACGACTTTTTCCTCATTTTATAAAAAAAAAGAATTAAAAGAAACAGAGAAGGGATCACGAGAACTTCACTAAACAAATTTCATTTTCCTTCAAAGTTCAACCAGCAGCCCTCTCTCATCTCAAGTCTGAACCAGCACCGCAACAACCCCCACCCCACCGCCGGTCATCCCTCTACCGCCGGTCGTCTCTCTGCCGCCAGTCGCCTCTTTTCTCTTCAGGTAAGCACCCTAATTTTTCTCCTCTTTAAGTAATTGTTTTTTTTTTTCTGGATTTAAGGGTTCAACTGTAGCCTCTATATATATGAAGCAAACTAATTTCTTTGCCTCTATATAAGTAATTTCTTTGTATTTGTAAACTAAGTTTCAATTTTATCTTTATATTTCTAAATTATATTTGAATTTTATTGACGCATTAATATTAGTTCCACTGCCGTTTGATTTTTTGCAGCCGTTGACTTTCCGTCCGTCTGCTGACCGTGTCCAGGTTCCGACAAACTGCTGGCTACGTCACTGTGTATGATCTTGATCAGCGTTTAGTTGAAACAGTTTTTGTTGATTTCGAGCCTGTGTCTAAGTCTAACAAAACATGGGAAGATTTTTTCCCAGAATGGATAGATGAGGAGCAGAGGTGGGGCAAACCGGAGTGCCCGGAGATCCCCATGCCAAGATTGGAGGATTACGGTGGCTTGGATGTTATTATGGCTAGGGTTCCTTGTGGTGTTGAGGTTGCAAGTGAATTTGGTGGTGGCTAATCTTGTGGTGGCAAATGGGTGTGTGAAGAAGTCAGATGATGTTGAACGGACGGTGTATGTTGAGTTCATGGGAAGTTGCAGGTCCATGCAAGAGATTTTCAGATGTGATGACTTGGTGGCTCAGGTAGGTGATTATTGGGTGTACAAGCCTGACCTAAAGAAACTGAAGCAGAAGGTTTTAATGCCTGTTGGTTCATGCGAGATTGCTCCTGTTTTTGCCGAGAGAGGTTGATATTTTTTCGTTTAATCAAATTTCTTTACTAGTTTTGTTTTAATGGCTATTATATATAATATAATTTGGGAAAATGCATTTTGAATTTTGCTAAATAAAAATGTAATTAACCACCAAGTTACAGCTTAATAATTTGGTAACAGGAATAATTGCTACTCCAACTTAGATATTGAATTTGAATTTTAAGTTTTTTTTGCACATCTGCAATTGATTTTAGTGTACTAAGCAGAAAAAACAAAGAAATTATAAGAGTACTTTATAGGCGAAGAGTGGACTTATAAGCATAACTTCCGCTAATTAAGGACAAGGCTAACTAGCTAGCTATTAGACATATATAATTAGCTGTTAGCAGCTGATAATTATTTAATTATAAAAATTTCAACTTTTAATATTTCAATAGTAATTTTCAATTATTGAATTTCAGAGTTTAAATGCTAGAAATTATCAAATAAATAATTGGATGTCAAAATACTAAATGATAAATCTTAAGTGCTCATTCAAATCAATTAAACCCATAAATCGAACGACATATAATACATTCTTCTTTTCTATTTTAATTGTCTTTTTTACATTTTTTTTTAAATTTACTTATTATTTTAAATAATCAAGGAGACATTAATTATTTAATTTTACTGTTATTTTACGATAGAGAATTGATAGAGTATTTTGGCTTTATATAATGATTTTTTTTTCTATAATTAAGAAGTTACAAGTTTTGTTGATAGGCATAATTTCCTTTTTCACTTGTTAACAAATTATGATTCATTAACTATTTTAATTCATTCAAATTGTAATTCATTCATTATTTTAATAATAAGTTAGTTAATAAAATTAAATTCCTATAAGGCAAATATTTAATGTCATTTATTAAAAATATTTAACAAATATTTTTTACAACAAAGTAAGGAGGTAATAAGAAAAATATGTACATTTATATTTATATATTTTTTTAAAAAATAACCAATTTCTTAATTCTTGTGGGATAGAAATTATGTTTTTCAATTTAATATTTGTGTATTACCTAGAAAGGACTATTAAAATGAAAAGGAGGGAGCAATTTATTAATTTGTACACTTCTTATAACTATTTTTTTTAATTCTCATTTTGATCTCCTTAATTTGTTTTTTGTTCATATATATATATATATATATATAACCAGTTGACTACCTGTTGTTACTCTCAATTGAAAGCGCAGAAGTTTGATTCCCATAAAACCGTATTTCGGATGTCGAGCTTTTTAAAATTAAAAAAAAATAAAAAAATAAAAAATATATATATATATATAAGCGCAGGTAAAGAAATATGGAGACGTAAAAAGACAAAGTTATCTTTTTAGACGCAGATATGGTTGTCCTTAAAAAAATGAACAAAATTTTCGTTTATCCTCAGTTATCAGCAACTGGTAATCATGGATTGCTATTCAATTCTGGAATAATGGTCATAGAATCTTCCATGTGTTTATTTAAAGATTTGATGTCGAAAACTTCTAAATTAGCTTCATATAATGGAGGAGATCAAGGGTTTCTTAATGAAGCATTTACATGGTGGCATCGATTGCCTTCGAAACTTAATTACAAGAGGTTCAAGAGGCAAGGAGGAGAAGTTGATTATAAGAAAAACGATGAAATCCCAGATGATATTTATGCAATTCATTTCTTGGGACTGAAGCCATGGATGTGTTACAGAGATTATGACTGCAACTGGGATATGGTGGATTGGCAAATCTATGCAAGCGATAAGTTAAATTTATATACTCGTAAAATTATATACTTGTCTTCAAACTTAATTCATTTTTTACTTATATATAAATTAAATTTATATATTCGTAAAATTATTTAAATAAACGTACCAATTTAAATTTAGAGTTTATCTAACCCAAACACTTTCTCAGTTGTTAGATGTGTTTTTTTTTATTGTATATTATTATTATTCTTATTATATTATATTTTTATTAAATTAATAATTATTATTTGAAATTTTGTTATTTTAACACTGAATTGAGATTTCATAAAAAGGTAATTCTTTTTTTTTAATTATTATCTTAAATGATGGCTATTATTTTAAATATTTTCATATGCATTTTTTATTCATTTGAAGTTTTATAGTTATGCAATTTCTAATTTGTAATTTTTTTTTTATAAGTAAACAATATTAATGTTATTTTACAAAAAAAAGCATTCCAATAAAAACGTACCGTATATTGCTTAATTTCCTTATATTTATTTTCTTTGATATTGCAACTTCCCCTATTTAATTTTATTGTTTTTCTATGCCTTTTTTGGAGCAGTTTTTTTCTATGCCTTTTATCGTTTATAGAATATATATATATATGTATGTATATATATATAACTTTTACTATTATCATTCATTTTTTATTTATAATCATGAATTGTGGTAATCGTTTAATTAATTGATATAGAGAATTTATTTATTATTTTAAAATAATTTTAATTTAGTTTTAATAAATAATTATTTAATGATTTATTATTTATTAAGTACTAAAATTATTATATAATTAAAAAAAATAAGAATGAGTTAAGACGTTATCAAATACTTGCATCGAACAACCTAAAATAATAGAAATGCTATGCTAAATTAATTTTTATTATTCGTTTCTCAAATACTCATGTTTGAGAAAAGTTTCCACACGGTGATTTTCTCTGTCTTTAAAATTTGTTTGCTTATAATATTTGCTTTTTGAATGTGTTAGTGGTTTGCTATATTTGTGAGATATTTATTAATATTTTGTTAGGAATATTTTCATTAAATTCAGGTTAAAATGTGAAAGAAAGTAAGTAATTAATTACTACAACAAATATTTAGTTAAGATTTTCTTTAAATTCGGGTAAAAACTAAAAAAAGACAAAAAGAAAGCAAGTAATTAACTGCTGCAAGATTTTCCTTTAAACACAAAAGGAGGCTTGAAGAAAAACATTAATTAAATAAAAAAAATCCGCCGCTGCCGGGGATCGAACCCGGGTCGCCCGCGTGACAAGCGGGAATACTCACCACTATACTACAACGACTTGATGTTCAACATTTTCAAGAGACAAATTAAAACCAAAATATAATATCCATTGAAACAGAGAACAAAAGTTATAGAACCACTCCGATTGTATCTGGAGTATGAAACTCTTGGAGAAGACAACTACTAAAAACACTGCATCTACACAAAATGTAGCCTGAAATCAATTAAATGGAACTGTGCACATACCCAAACAATTTATATAACTAATAAAAGTTAATTCACTATTATATGTCTTATTTAATTCCAAAGGTGTTTAACAACATGTCCACATCAAGACTAGTAAAAAATTTACCAAACTTAAAAAGTACTGCAAACAGAATTCTAAGATAGATACCAAAAACAACATACAATATTTCTAGAATTACAAAGAACTGCTAATACATTATAATTATGAGCTCAGAGTGTGTTCATCCATCCATAGTTATATTGCCATGAGTTCACCGTAATTCCGCATTAAGAAAATGGATGCTCCAAACAATCCAGCAGCACGAAGCAATTTCTGCAAGAACAGAAAAACAAATTAAAACACAGAAAAGTAAAACTCTGATTGCAATTTACATGGAAGAACAAATGACAGGAAAAATGATAATATGCTCGCAAACCCACTTCATAGTCAGGCAACATTTTTTAACTAACCACCAACTCTAAATTTCTAAGAAATTCCAAGTTATTACAAAGATCTGAATTAACACTAAGATTCTCCAAGGCAGGCTCATGAATAAATGGTATCAGAACTAAATTAATGAATTAAAAAAGATCCAGCTATAGTGGGAGATGAACAACAAACCTTCCTCCAAAAATGACACAAATTTTAAGGGGGTATTATCTATCTTTGTTAATTTTTCTTATACCTGTCTCGATCCCCAGGAAAAATATTATTCTTATTATTTGATTTTACCAATAATTTTACTGTATTACAAATAAAAAAAAATTCGATCTTAAATGCTTTTTTACTTTTCAAAAAGAATTCGACAATAATACAAAATAAATCAAATAGCAATATCTGCAGTGATAAGATCATCTCCAACCACATCCTTCAAAATGCAGGAAGTTTTCTTCAAAATGCAGGAAGTTGATAAAAACTAACTCCAACCAGCATCCCTCATTTTAACTTCAAAAAGAATATTCTTAGCATATTCTTTTTAATATCTTCCTTTTATAAATTATTTAAAATTTTATATCCCCAATTTCATTATTTTATCAACAAAATTATATTACATAATTATTTACCATATAAATATTTAATATTATTTTTTGTATAAATATTAAATTAAATTAAATTAAATTAAATTGTAGCCTTGAAATATAATAGAAAATTCATAATACTTTGGCACAATAATAAAATTACAACATAATATAAGAAAAAAAAATAAAACACACTTTAATCACGAAGAAAAATAAGATAAAATATTTAATAATTTTAATGATCCTAAGAATTAGAATATCGCTCCCATAAATGATCTATTAAAGCATTACGTAGAGCATGATGAGCTTCCTTGTCCTTGATTTTTCTATATCGATTCATGAATTGTTCAAATAGAATATTTTCATCTTCAATTATTTCTATAGTTGGAGCTGGTGTTTCTCTCGCTTCAATAATAGGTGCATGCAGGTCTCGTTCATCCACAATTATCATATTGTGCAAAATAATACAAGTAGTCATTATATCATGAAGCACCCTTTTTTTTTCCAAAAACGACATGGTCCAGCAACAATTGCAAAACGTGATTGTAAAACTCCGAATGCACGTTCAACATCCTTCCTGCATGCTTCTTGACACATTGCAAAATATTTTTTCTTTGGCCCAAGTGGTTCGTGTATTGTTTGCACAATAGTTGACCATTTCGGATATATATTATCTGTTAAATAGTACCCCATGTCATATTCTTTTCCCTGAATGACATAACGAGCTGGAGGAGCAATACCTCGAGCCAAATTAGAAAGTAAATGGGAGGACTCCAGTACATTAATATCATTATTAGTGCCTGGCATACCAAAGTATGCATGCCATATCCACAGATCATAATCAGCCACAGCTTCAAGAATAATGGTAGGTGACTTATAACGACTTTTGAATTGTCCAACCCATGCCCTAGGACAATTTTTCCATGCCCAATGCATACAATCAAGACTTCCCAACATTCCTGGAAAACCGCGTTGTTCGCCAATTTGGAGTAGCCTTGCAATATCATTGGCATTAGGTGCTCTTAGATATCGCTCTGCAAATATTTCAACAATATTTTGACAAAATCTTTTGAAACATTCAATTGCTGTTGACTCACCAATTTTGACATACTCATCAGCGGCATCTGCTGGTATGCCATATGTTAGCATTCGAAACACAACAGTTACTTTTTGCAACGGTGACAGACCAGCTCTACCAAGACCATCATATCGTTGCTGAAAAAAATCATCATGGTTTTGAATTGCTTCAAGAATTCGAAGAAACAAAGGTCGAGACATTCGAAACCTTCGACGAAATAAATCTGCACCGTATCGTGGATTCTCTGCAAAATAATCATTGAACAAATTATGATGTGCAGATTCACGATTTCGATTAATAACAATATGCCCTGGGATTGATCCTCTGTGAGTTGTTTCTGCACTCAATTGGGCGACATACAATTTCACCATGTTATTAGAGTTGCATATGATTTGCTGTATCATTTCATCCTCTTCAGAAGAAGATGAAGAAGATGAACTTTCATAAGCGAAAGTTGAAGAGCCTCCAATTTCAAAATTCATTTGTAGGATTGCTAATTAAAATTTTTCAGAACTGTAAAATAAAAGGGTGGTTGATGATTTTTAAAAATATGGAAGAGCTAATTTATAGAAAAAAAAATGTTATCATCAGGAATCCAATGGTCTCTTTTGAGGATTGCTTTTCAGATAAGGTTCTGAAAAGATAGGGCAAATCCGACGGCTAAACTTAAATGCAATCCATCCAACGGTCTCTTTTGAGGATTGCTTTTCAGATAAGGTTCTGAAAAGATAGGACAAATCCGACGGCCAAACTTAAATGCAATCCATCCAACGGTCTCTTTTGAGGATTGCTTTTCAGATAAGGTTCTGAAAAGATAGGACAAATCCGACGGCCAAACTTAAATGCAATCCATCCAATGGTCTCTTTTGAGGATTGCTTTTCAGATAAGGTTCTGAAAAGATAGGGCAAATCCGACGGCTAAACTTAAATGCAATCCATCCAACGGTCTCTTTTGAGCATTGCTTTTCAGATAAGGTTCTGAAAAGATAGGACAAATCCGACGGCCAAACTTAAATGCAATCCATCCAATGGTCTCTTTTGAGGATTGCTTTTCAGATAAGGTTCTGAAAAGATAGGGCAAATCCGACGGCTAAACTTAAATGCAATCCATCCAACGGTCTCTTTTGAGGATTGCTTTTTAGATAAGGTTCTGAAAAGATAGGACAAATTCGACGGCCATACTTAAATGCAATCCATCCAACGGTCTCTTTTAAGGATTGCTTTTCGGATAAGGTTCTGAAAAGATAGGGCAAATCCAACGGTTATTTTCATACGCAATCCATCCAATGGATAAAATCATTTACATAGATTTTCTTATCTCTATCTTTATCTGGAAGAAGTAATAAAGGAAAATATTTAACTCCCTATATATATGGTATGAGATTTAGATCAACCACACCTTCTTCCTTTATCCCTTTCTTAATTAATATAATGTCTTTACGTGGTTCTGGCTATTCTCCTTCAGAAGATGTTCACTTATGTCGAATTTATATCGATATTTCTCAAAACGCCATTGTAGGGGCAGACCAATCTGCAAAACGCTTTTGGTCTCGAATAGAACAAGAGTATAATGCTACAAAAGAACCAGCATGGGAGGTACGTACTAAAAAATCCATTCAAGGACGTATTACACTAATTGAGAGGGCAGTTCGTAGGTTAAATAATTGTGTTCGACAAGTGGAGCTTTCCAACCCTAGTGGAGCATCTGAACAAGATATTGTAAGTAGAACACATATATATTTGATTCACTAAAATTACATTTTTTTTGACATTATAAAGTATGTTACAGTTAGATCGTGCAAAAAGACTTTACATGGATGATGTGAACCACAAACAAGGTTTCAAATTTGATCATGTCTGGAATATCCTCCGATATTTTGAGAAATTTCAAGATAATAATACCACACCAACACAAACTTCTCTCAAGCATGGGGTGAATTATCTTTCATCCGAGTCAGAAAATCTCACACCCGACTCTCATCCACCAGAATCTCCTAATTTATCTGATTTTGAAATAAATTTGAGTGACGGGATTGGTGGTTCCTCTTCTGGCCGTCCTTACGAGGTGAAAAAAGCCAAACTGAAGAAAAAAATGGATGAAAATGTTGCTGCTGCTATCTCCGAATTAAAAGAGGAGAATCGACGACTTATCGAAAAACTAGATAAACGAGCTGAAGAAAAATTGGCCCTCAAGAAACAAAGTTTAGCTTTGAAAGAAGAAAGACAAGATAATAAAATTTTGCTACAAGATACTTCAACTATCAGTGATCCGAATGTGCGTGCTTACATAGAAGCTCAAAAATTACAAATTCTACAAAAAGAGGACAATTTCTTCAACCAGCTCCTCCAGCAACAAATTCTTTTGGTGATTATTTTACCAATATCGGAGGAGATGAACGTGATTTACCCGAATATTAATATTAAATATGGTCTATTTAAGATAATTTTATAGTATTGTATGTTATGCTTCATGTCTTTTTTTTTAAATTTAATTTTGTGTTTTATTTTATGTATTGTAATATGTAAAATTATTATGAATGTAGTATTATGGTATTTTATTTTATATATCATTTTTTTAAACGAATTTTATATATTATTTATTTTACATTAAATTATTTTGTCATAAATTTTTTAAAAAAATAATATGAAAATCACACCCACATACATTAAATTTACTCAACAAATTAATTAAAATCAATTAATTTTACTTTTTTTTAAGAAAAATTAAAATTTTTTATCAATTAAAAAAAATAAAAAAACAAACCGGACAGATTTGCGGGACAATTAAACTCCCGCAAATTTGAGGGACTTTTGGGTTGGCTGCAAAATGCAGCAAGATTTTGTAGTCCCATTGGAGCTGCATTTTCCTCTAAATTCAGCAAAATGCCGTCCGGTTGGAGATGCTCTAACAAAAAAAATAACTCCAACGTATATGCAGTGATAACAAAAAAATAACTCAAAAACAGAAAAGAAAAGAACGAAGAAAATACTTAATAGAGATCTAATCATTCCAAGAAACAATCACTCATTGGAACATTCAAAAAAACACATCAGAATTCGAGGCTCAATAAAACAAAAGAAGCTCAAAACAGCCAATTTCAGTTCTTACCCTCCGATCAAAGGCATAAAGTCAAAAAACGAATTTCATAAACTTCAATAACATTACGCAAGCATGTGTGTGTAATGAAATAAAAAAGAAATTGTGAACTTAGAGATTGCGAGAAAAATTGTAGAAAGCAAGATACATACCATGTTCAGAGCCCATTTCTCTTCATCATAAATTTGAGAGTTCAAGAAAGATTTAAGCTTGTCGAGAGAAACCGTAGAATCGGCCATTGACGATGATTACGAGATTAGCAAGTTAGAAGCTTAGGGAGGAAGAAGAGGGGGTTTTTCCGTTAATTAGCCGAACCGATATCGGATCCGTGGGATTTAGGGTTTTAAGTAGCCTGGCAATGCAAAATTACATAATAGACCTCATGTAAAATTACAAAATTTTCGGGCAATTTAAAAATAATATATTAATATTATTTAAAGAAAAAAAGTAAATGCTTATTTATTTATTCTCAAAAGAAAAGGGGATTCATATTAAAGAAAGTAAAAGAAAATAAGAATAAAATTTCAAAATAAAGATAAAATGGATAAATAATGCATAATGCGTAATGCATAATATATATGTATGACCCATCCACATATATATATATGATATAAAATATTACAAAAATACAACATAAGCTCCAATTCCTCTAATTCATTCTTTTATTTCCTGTCCCTATTAATTATTTGAAGGATAAAGTAATTGTATCCTTGCTTGTTTGATAAATTAACTATCAACACTTGTTAACCCTGAAGTAATAGTAGATGAACTAATTAAAATTGAAACTTTTTAGTTAAAGGTAACCTAAATTACTATTAATATCTATATCTATCGATATATATATATATATATATAAACCAATGTCGGCACATTTATATAAACAGATAGCCATTATTGATATTAGGGATGATTAGTTGAATATTTAATTTAGTTTATAAGCTCATTAAATCAGTTCATAAATTTAAAATTTAAATTAATACGTTTATTTATATAAGAGAATATAAATAAATCACACATTAGAAAACTATAAGAAAATACAGTGATATATAAATAATGTAGATTGGACCTTAACATAATTTAATTGATTTTGTATCAGACGAGGTTTCAAAAATCAGTTTATAAACTTTAAATTTAAATTGACGTATTTATTTATATAGAAAAATATAAATAAATCAAACATTAAAAAGCTATAAAAAATATAGTGATATATAAATAGTGTATAATGAACTTTAACACAAGTAATTGATTTTATATTAGATGAGGTTTCAATGGCCCAACACTTTTAAGATCTATGTAGTTTTTACATAATATCAAATCAACTATATAAAAGTCTAATCACCATATGATTTTAGGTTAGAGTTTAGTCTAATAGAGAAATCTAGACTCGTTATTAATCTAGGGGCCCAAAGATATTTGGTTTAGATAATTTGTGTGATGGACTTAAAAGAGAAAGTTGACATCCATATTTGACAAGGACAACTAGGCTAGACCCAATTGAACTTGCATAGAGTTTTGAAAAATATAAATAAATTTCATATTGAAAAAATATAAGAACTCAAAGTAATATATAAGTGGTATTTATTGAGTCTAAATATAAGTCAATTGATTTTGTATTAGATGAGGTTCCAACTCCATTCATATGAATATTATGCGTTCAGCCCAACACTTTCAAGACTTATATGGTTTTCACAGTTCAGACAATTTTATAAGCTGAGAGTGCAACTTATTATTTTTGATACTTATAAATACTTACTTGTAAGTTAATTTAATTAATCATTTTACTATGTTATTCCTATTTATTTTAATAAATACTTTTGCTATTATAATTTTATATCTTTTTAGCTATTTTAATAATAAATGTACTTATAAGAATTTTTTATTAAATATTAGATGTTTACCAGTTATTTACAAATACTAAAAATAAACACATAAATATTTAAATATTTAAATATTTATAAGTTCATTTTAGCTTGTTCACTCTAAATTTTTATAAGGCAGGCCAAATAACCTCTTAGACTCATTACTTGCATCCGGACTTATTGTTATATATAAATTGGAGTCATTCATATTGGTTACTTTTAAATCCAATTCCTGCTAGAAGTTTGGTCCAACTAACGTTTTTGGACCGCTGTTTATATATATAATCATATTTTCTTTTTCGTAATAAATTAATGTCTTTTACTTTTCATATAAATTTCATTTTTATTTTGAACCATACGAGAGGTTGAGTGATTCTATTTTATCAGTTTTTTTTATTAATATATAACATCTAATCTAAGTTAAATCGTATTTATATGTTTACATAATTTCGTTAGCTTAATAAATGGTCTATGTACTTTATTTTTTTTATATTAAAGAAAATGATTTATAATTTTTTGAGGGAAAAGAAAATGATTTATAATTAGTGAGACTTGAATTTTCAATTTAATTTATTAAATAATAATTGATAATTGGCATGCAACTGCAACAAATTATATTTCAATAATAAATAAATAAAATTTAAAAAGGAAAGAATATGAAGAAATTAACAAATAATTCTAAAAATAAATATGAAGTTGATAGAAACTTTAAATTAAGTAAAGAAGATTAGATCAAATATTTAATTATATGGAGCATAGATGAGAGAATATTTAAGAGACGTACATTTATTTATTTGGTTCGAGATACATAGCTCCACGAGTCTATTATATGTCTATATAGATTTCGCTGATGAATTAACGAAAATGTGCGAAAGCTTTATATATTTGGAGGTCGACTATTACTAGCAGCAAGCCTGCAAACAAGCTGAAGCAAGTCTTTGCTGGTGTCATCCTTATGAATTATCACCTTGATAAATTATGTATATGTTACCCTGCATTGTTCAATTACTATTTTGTACAGTTAATTCTTTCATTTACTTCAATATTGTAAAGGGTAGTTTAGTCTTTTGCATAATGTATATAAACTATATTTTATAGCTTTTGGAATATATGCAGTCATATTTTCAGATTTGTTCTTTTCCATTTTCTCTCTATATTTTTTTATTTTATTTTGCTCTGGATCTTTACATGATATGAATGTGGATTTTTTTTCTTTTGATTTTTTTTCCAAGATAATAAGTTATTAAAAAAAATATATCTTTAGATAATAAAAAATACTTAAATATTTATTTAAAAAATTTAAATATGATTAAAATATCTTATTTGATTTAGATGATTATCATCTAATCTTGCCATTTAAAATTTTAAAATATTAAATTTAATATTATTAAAATAAATAAATAAATAATTTTAGAAAGCCCAAATAGGATTAGAATTTCATATTTGGTATTGATAATTAAGAGTAGGAAACTCTTGGAGAAAGACAACTGCATCTAAATAAATTGTGGCCTGAGGCTGAAATCAATTTTATCGATTAGATGGAAATGTGGACCATACACAAACAATTTGTATAACTAATTAACTATTGATTATTATGTCTTATGTAATTCCAAAGTTGTTTAGAAAAATTTCCACATTAAGACTGGTAAAATTTACCAAACTTAAAGGTACTGCCGGCATATTTCTAAGATAAGATACCAACAATGACATACAACCTTTCCAGAATTACAAAAAGAACTGCTGATACATCTGAAAACAGGGGCTGACCTTCAAAAATTTAATTTAGTTATAGGCATAAAAATAAATATTAAAATCTTTTTTTTGATCGGTATAAGAAGATTATATTAGAAAACAGCCCCCAGATAATAATAACAAAAACATTAAAATAAACCAACAAGAGGCTTGTAGATCAAAACAAACCAACAAGAGGCTTGTAGATCTGACGTGAAAACGGAGAGCCCATACACCCAAAGGGAAGAAACAAGATCCAACCGATCTAAAGCCAAAAGCACCAAAATGTAATCTAACAACACATACAAACAGATAACAAAAACGGATCTAGGGCTGTCGACGGCCACGAAGCCGGTAGCAGCCCGAGATTTGAAACATAAGCTGAGATTGAATACCAGCGGCACCGAGAGAGGAAACACCCTCGGAGAGAAAATAGAAAACAAAATTCAAACAAGTTGATTTGGCCAGGAGGGAAGAAGACAATTTGACTTGTAAAATACAAATTAAAGTAAATTCTTACCCGATTAGGTGTATTAGATTATGAGAAATTCTTAAAGTATTAGCTGTTTATCTAAAATTAATAAAATGGTAATAAAATTAATACAAAAATAAAAAAAATGAAAAATTATATTCCTAATTAATTTTTAAAGTTTAATTAAGTAGCCAATTGCACACAGAAATTTAATGTCGTGGTAAGTTTAGTTAACCAAGAATATGGAGATATATAAAAATATTTGATTCATCAATATATAAATTAAAACAAAAAATAAATACTTGGAAGCTTCCATCTCCAATACAAGCTATAGCTCTCTTGTCTGGTTCAGCTTGTGCATACCCAAGAGTTGCACCTATTGACCAAACAATTGATGCATACAGCATTGGACTCTCATATCTGTTGGGACGCATATAATCAAATTTTATTTCCATTTTATTAGTAGAAACAACCTTTTAAGCGTCTCAACATACAAAATCAATATAAACTACACAACTATTGCTACTTACCTGCAACCCTGTGGCAATTTCAGTCTCTGGCAATGAAACCATGAGTCACCTGTCTCTGCCAACACAACCATGTTTCCCGATAATATCTTCTGTATGTGTTTAAATAGAATATTAACCTTCAAGGCCTGTTTAGGTCAGATTGCACAGGAATTCCCTCTGGAACATACATCCTCTGGTAATTTTCATAAGCAGTTGTGTTATAGTCAAGCCTTTTGGTCAATTCCTCAAGGAACTCCTTCAATGGTACTCGCCAATATATTGGCAAATTTGGAACGATTACTCTTTCAGGTTCTGCAATGATAGCCTTGTCCTTATTTTTGAACAAGGAAATATTAACATTGCTAAAATCATCAAAAACTGGTCCTGCAAACAGTAGGCATCAGCTGTTTGTATAATTTTAGCTGTACAAGGAGTGCTTGCTGCTCCCCAATAAATTCCAATGAAGTGAGAAAGGGTCTCTGGGGTAAGCCCTTTTGCTGCTGCCATTACTGAAACTGCATAGCCGCAAGAATCTGCTACCTTAATAAAGCTATTACAAGCTTTGGCAATTCGGAGTTTTGGTCCACCCACTAGAACTGGTTTCGCTGCCTTGTTTAAGATTTTGCTGCTGCCTCTACTGCTACTTCCACAGCCATATGGTTAGTTATACTGAAACAGCACCCACATTAAGCATTGTAGATAATGTGCTCATTGCCTTTGAGAGCTTTTTGGTTAAGTGCTTTCATTTAAGGTTGTAGCATTGTAGATAATGTGCTCATTGCCTTTGAGTGTATTCATTACTTAAAGAGGAAGACACAGGGGAGAATTGGTTCTGTTGCGATGAAATTGGATATGAGTAAGGCATACGACCATGTCGAATGGTCCTTTTTGGAATCAATAATACTCCGGATGGGTTTCGATGAAAAATGGGTCAGGCTGATCATGTACTGTGTTTCTTCTGTGCAATATTTGGTCAATGTCAATGGCTCTCTAGTTGGTCTGATTGTCCCTATTAGGAGTCTTCGGCAAGGTGATCCTCTATCGCCATACTTATTCTTGTTATGTGCTAAAGGTTTCTCTTCTATTCTGCAGCATTGGTATGATGAGGGATTGCTTCATGGTTGTCGAATTGTGGGAGGTGCTCCAGTGATCTCTTACTTGTTTCTTGCCGATGATTGTATGATCTTCTTTAATGCCAATGGGCATTAAGCATTGGAAATAAAGAAGGTGTTGCAGTTATATAGCCAAGCTTCGGGTCAGTGCATAAATGCGTCAAAGTCCTCTTTATTTTTCAGTTCTAACATGAAGCAGGGAGATCGTACCTTGGTGTCTGACATCTTGAGCATGAGAGAATCTCCTGATTTGGGAATATACTTGGGAATGCCATCTCTTATGGGAAGAAATAAGAAAGATATTTTCAAGTTTGTGAAGGAGAAAGTTTAGAACAGTGTGAACTCGTGGCAGAGGAAGCTCCTATCTCGAACTGGTAAAGAAATCCTTATTCGATCAGTGGCTCAAGCAGTGCCAAACTATATTATGAGTGTTTTTCTCCTTCCAGCTTCATTGTGCTCAGAGATAAAGAGAATGCTTACTAAATTCTGGTGGGAGGCGAAGAGAACAGGTTCTGGGGGAATTGTTTGGATGGCATTGGATCGCCTTAGTCAATCAAAGGATAGTGGTGGTCTTGGGTTCAAGCAGCTTCATTGGTTTAACCTTTCTATGTTGGGCAAACAAGCTTGGAATATTTTCAAGAATCCAAATTCGATGGTAGTTCAAATCATTAAGTCCAGGTATTTTCCTCATACTTCTTTTCTAGAGGCTGGCTTAGGATCTAATCCAAGCTATACTTGGCGTAGCTTATGGGCAGCACAACAATTGATCAAGAAAGGGTGTAGATGGCGTGTGGGTTCAGGTGAAATGATTCCGATTTGGACAGAGCCATGGTTACCTGATCCTAACCATTCCTTTGTTACTTCTGGTTCCTCATTGAATGGTGATGTTTTTCAAGTTTCGGACCTCATTATGGATAACCTTTGGAACCAGCCTCTATTACAGGCCATGTTTGATCCAAGCAAGGTGGAACTTATTTTAAATATTCCTTTGGGGTTGAATAGGGGTTGTGATAACATTATGTGGTGGCCAGATGTCAGAGGTGAATATTCTGTTCGCAGTGCCTATAGTTTGCTGAGTGGAGAGGTGCTTTCAGAGCAAGGCCAAGACGTAATGTTCTGGCGTAGTATCTGGAGATACAAAGTTCCTCCTGGAGCAAGAAATCTGATTTGGTGTGCTGCGTATAATAATGATAAGGGATGCTTGGTTCTTACTGTTTGCTGGTTGTTGTGGCACCATAGGAATGATATTGTGTGGAGCGGTAAGTGTCAGAGTGCCAGCCAATTGTTTCATAGTGCACCTGTGTTTTTGTGCAATTTCAAACTGGCGCGATTACCTAGTATTGATGGTCGGAACAACTTCGATTCTTATGAAAGATGGAGTCGTCTGAAGATGGATTGGATGAAGCTAAATGTCGATGCAGCAGTTGGGGTGTCAAGAAACATGACAGTCATAGGTATGGTCCTTCGAGACTCTCTAGGAGTTATGGTTGCTGCCAAATCACTACGAGTCCAAGCACATCTTGAACCTGTGTTGGCAGAGGCTTATGGGGGTTAAGGAGGCTCTAAGCTGGATTAAGGCAAAGGGATGGTCAAGTGTTATTATTGAATCTGATTCGCAGGTCGTTATTTCTGAACTTCAACGACATGGGACTTGTGGATTTTACTTGGGATCAATTCTATATGATTGTTATGCTATATTAGCTAGTATTGCTAATGTCTGTTTTTCATTTGTTAGACGGTCTGCAAATGAATGCAGTAGCTCATCTACTAGCTTAAATGAATAAAGAAAAAACTTTCTAATTTGAATTTGTAAATATAAAAACATTTAAAAATTATAAAATTTTCATATTCTTTAATTATTATAAAATATAAAAAATATATTAAAAATAATAAATTATGGTGATCGTATATAACCAATAAATAACAAAAATTGCTGGTGATAGGTATGTTCCGATTGTGGCAATAAAACTCATCAATGACAAATGAATTATATATATATATATATATATTTATTTTTAATTATATTGATTTCAATTTCATTAAATCAATATTTTTTTATCATAAATTAAATCAATATGTTGTCAAGAAGTAATAATAATGTTACAATCTTTATGAAAAGCGCAAATCACTTCAACATTTTATCGAATTACCTTTTTGAAATTGTGAAATTTTTCTCCGAAAAACAGTGATGATGTGAAATTGTGAAATTTTTAGTACGAAAAAAGAAAAAGTCGGCAAATGTGAATCACGTGATTTAATAAATAAAGTTTGATTTAAAACTCAATCATAAAATCATTTTTTTCAAACCAACATATTACCCACATAAAGTAATTAAAACAATTTATGTTTTCAATTTGAGATATAATTAAAATTAAATTAGAAAATAATTTATTTTTTCTATTAATTTAATAAAAACTAATTTTTTTTACTTTTATTAAAATCAGTGTGTGCAGCCATCAAATTTGAATTTAAACGTTGCACACTCTTATTATTTTATTTTAATTTTTAATTTTTTTTCATTCTTCTTCTATAAATACTAATCAATTTTAAAATTTTTTATATTTTTAATTATCACATTCTCTTACTCTCTATTATTTCATTCTATAATTCTCTCACATTATAATATTTAATTTATTATTTAATTTTATTCTCTCTTATAAAATATACAATCTTCCATCTAAATTATATTACAATCTTCAATATTCTCCACAGTCTATTTTTAATTTATTATTTAATATTTTCTATAATCTATATTTTTATTTTTTAATATTCTCTACATTATATTTTTAATTATTTTATTCTTATTTTATAATAAAATTTTATTTTTATTATTTTAATTTTTCAATTATCTCATATACTATTATTTTTTATTTTAAATTTTATTATATTATATTTTTTAAAAAATAACAGATAGTAGACATGACTCAATCATGAATATTCTAAGCCAATTGACCTATAAAATTTAATAGAGTAAATTAAAAATAATGATGTTATTAAATAACTATATCAATTATCCACTCAAAAAAGTCAATAAATTAATCTTAATATTTTATTTTTTTTACTAATTTTAGTTTTTTAAATAACTTTTTTTTTCTAATTTTTTAAAATTAAAACTACGTATAAATCATATTATAAAATATTTTAAACCGCCTTAAACTATTTTTAAACTGATCATTTGAATTGCCTTCTTGAACTGTCTCTCAAATCGTAATTCAAATTGAAATCGAATATTTTTCAACTATCTTATGAAAAATTAGTTTAGATTTAACAATTTTATAAATCGAAATCAATGGTTCTTAAGCGGTAACCATATCTACACTATGGCTTTAACAATGTTAAAATATATATTTTATGAATTAATTTTTAATTTAATTACAAATGGCTTAACTGTTATTTTAATTACAAATGGCTGACATCTAACTACCAACTATTAATATTAAGTTTTAAATCAAATTGATCCTGAGTAGGTTTTAAGGTATTAACCAAAAATGATACATACAGCGGCGGAGGAAAGGGGGGACGGTAGGGCACGTGCCCTACCGGCGACCAGCGAGTTCCTTGGTAGACGAGAGAGGGTGCCCCACCGACCGGCGAGTCTTCCTTCTAGAGTGCTCAGTCAGGCGGCGATGGAGATTGGGCCCCCCAAGATACGGATCCTCCCTCCGCCACTAGATATATATATATACATAGTGATGGATGATTTGGCCACAGGCCGAGCTTTAAACCATAATTAGTGGAAAAGATTATGGGTGAACAGATCAGATCTCTAAAAAATTACATTTTTCAAGTTCAACTTCAGTCGATGACCAAGTCTGTATGTGATCCAATTGAAAAATGATACATATGCCCTTGCAGTTGCCGGTAAAGTCTTGTCTTTAGGTATCTATAGATTCAATTCTCTCGTTATAAAAAAGATTTTATATTAATTTTATTTTTTAAAATTTAACTATTAAATAAATATTTTTAATAAAAATAATAAAAATTAATATTTTAAATCATATTTTTAACATATAAAACATATTAATCTTTATAAAGAAAAAAATTTAATTTTAATTATAAATAATAAATAATACTTATAAAAATAATAAAAAAGCAAAATACATATATAGTAATAAAAACTATTAAATTTATTTTTAAATAAATTTTATATATTATAGACATAAAAAATAATTTAAAAAATAATAATTTCATTATATAGATATTTTATAGATATTGAATGTATGTTTGGTGTATGTCATTTAAATATTGTAGATATTTAATAAATGTTATGTGTATATTATATAATTATTATGTGAACATAAAATTAAAAAAATATTAAATATATTATATAGATGTTTAATAGGTATTTTGTGTATAACATTCATAATTAGGAGAAATTAATATAAAGGAAGAAAAATTATAAATATTTTTAAAAGTTGGATATATTTTTCGTAAAAGTGAAAAAATAAATTTATTTATTATATTTTTTAAAATTAATAACTTTCTTTTCAAGAGTAATTATGTAAAAATTCTTAGAATTTAGGAATATTTACAAAACTATCTAAGAAAAAAGGTTTTATTCTAAAAATATTAGAAAAAATAAAAATATTTACACTTTTATAAAAATTAGAGCTAAATTTCAAAAACACTTCATTGCTTAGTAAAATAAATTTTTTTATTTTTAAAAATGCATTTTCTTTCAATATTATCAATATTTTACCTCAATTTTGATCCTTTTTTTTTTCAAACTTCACTATTAAAAATATTCTAATAAAATTAGTATTTTAAATTATTTTTTTAGCATATAAAAATTATTAATTTTTGTAAAGAAAAAAATTTAATTTTAATTATAAAAAATAAATAACACTCACAAAAAATATTAAAAAAAATATATTAATAAAAATTATTAAATTTATTTTTAAACAGATTTTATACATTATATACATAAAAAGGTTAAAAAATATAATTTTATTATGTAGATGTTTGATAGATGTTATGTTTATTTTATAAATATTTTGTAGATATTGTATATGTTTGATAGATTTTTATAGATATTATGGATGTTTAATAAATGTTATGTGAATGCTATGCATTTATTTGTATATATTATATTTATTTTATGTAGATTTAGTGTGAATATTGTATATATATTTTATGAATATAAAAGTTTTAAAAAAAGTTAATAAAATATTAAAAATATTATGTAGATGTTAAGTAGATATTTAATAAATGTTTGATAGATATTTAATAGATATTTGACAAATGTACCAAATATTTAATAGATGCTTAATATATATTGTATATATGTTATTATTTATTGGGTGTATATTGTTATATTTGTTATATATATTATATATATATATATATTTTGTATGCATATTAAGAATATAATCTCAAAACTATATTTTTCAATAAAAGAAAATAAAAAATAAGAAAATAAGAAAAGAAATAAAATAAAAAAAATAAGAATCAAGATAGAAAAAAAAAAAAACCTAGGTCGCTTTTTTGGAGAAGTGAAAAAAGAAAGTAATGGCTCAGAATTTATGAAAAATAAAAATTATTATTTTCTCCGTTCCTTTAAAGTATTGTGTAAGAATTTTTATTTTATTTTATTTCAAATGTCGCTTTTAAAAATTTTAAAAATTATTAATTAAAATTTTTTAATATTATCCTTATTAATTATTAAAAGAAAATAAGTAGGATTAGAGATAAAAAATAGTATTTAGATAAATTATAATTAATTTTTTATGAAATTTATAATTGCTAATTATTTTCTTAATTTGTACATACCGTTTTTATACGACACTTGAAATAAAACAGATGAAGTAAAAGATAAGTAGAATAATTTTCCCTAGAATTTATTGCGTTAGAGTCCATTTAAATTCCTAATTGATCGTAATAGTAAGAAGCAACTCTCTCCAAAGTGGTTTCAATTTTTGGAGAAACTCGTATAGAAGGACCTTCAAATACCAAATTATAGAGTTTTTTTTTATTATTTTTTTGAGATTTTTGTTGATTTTTTCCCCCAAAATACTAGATCTACAAAACTATAACAAGTCATTATGGAGGTAGAAGATAAAAAGACATATTAGATTAGATCTAAAAATAAAATAAATAAATACCATAAAAATGAAATAGAAACTATAAAAATTAAGAGAAAAAGAGAGATCTAGGGTTGTTCTTTGGTTTTTTGGCTCGTAACAACCCTAGCCCTAGAGTTGAAAATTAGCAAGATGCAGGGCTTTGAGAAAAAGAGAAAACTCCTTAGAGAAGGGGGTTCAACCAATTATATTTTGTATATAGTGGTGGATTTAGGCAGATTGGAGTTTGACCCATTACTTCACAAAAATTCTTAATAAAATGCATGTTTTATATGAATTAAATTTTATTCTGATTATCAAAATTATTATTTTATATATTAATAAAAAAAATAAAAAATAAATATTTGCACAATTAAAATTTTACTTTGTGAATTTTCTTAGTCTACCACTTGTAGAATGCATTTTTATTATATTACACAAGACATAGGCCTGCACAACCGCAGATATAATTTAATAGATTTATTGTGTTTGTTTATTATTAAATTTAATCGAGTATTTTACAGAGTTTAAATAAAATTTATTATTATTATTATTATTATTATTATTATTATTATTATTATTTAGGGGAGAAACATAATTGTCTAAACTATTTCAAAAAAATTCTATTTCTTCGCTGGTTGATGCGTATGTAGAATTGAATGAACTACATCGGATAATAAGCTTGTTAGTGGCGTAGCAATTCATTAATCTTTGTTTATAAATTCAAGACAAAAACTTAAACAAAGTGCTCACTTGGGTATTTGTACTCATGTCCAATGTAGTCACAATATAATCTCTCTCCTTCCCTTATATCTATGTCTATTTGTAATCAACAAAGCCCAACATTCTCCATTAACATTAAATCTCACACATTTAAGGTTCTGCTTCTTTCCATCCCTATATCAAAAAGGGTTTTTGTACGATTAGACTGGATCAAGAATTGTTTTCTAACAGTTTATCAAACTAAAAAGGGCAATGCAAGACATTGCAGCTTGACTATCTACTCTAACTGCTAATTCTCAACCTATGAGAGATATTGGCAATTATTCTAATCATTGCTGGGTATACAAGCAAGCAATCTTGGAGGCACCATTCATGGACATCCTTCCAGGAATGCCATTTAGCAGACTTCATCACCCCCACCACCTGTTAATTTCTTCTCCCATTTATGCTTCTTAGGAGAAACTGCTAATACAACAGCAGTTTCCTCTGTTGAACCACTCTCATCCCTTCCCCTCTTCCCTATGACTGAATAGCAAGAACCTATTTAACAAAATAAAATATCTTTCCTCATAATCCGCCTATACATGAGTTTTTTGTGTATTTATAAATGAGTTTTTTGTGTATAGCCGGTCCCAAGCCTGGATAAAAAGAAGGGTTACAGTAGATGACAGCCAGCGTAAAACTTTTATCACATCTTATGATAATTTCTTTTTCAATACACCCCGAAAACCCAACCCAAATATGAAAATAAAAGGCTTTCTCCACCATGTCCCAATTTTTATGTTAGTTCTTTTTTAGGTCAAAAGATAATAAGCAAATACAACAAACATAAGCGGAAAAAGCCTAAAAATCCATCTAGGTCCATTGAAAACACAGAGATCAAGGAGATTAGCAGATGTGTGACTATTGATTCATCATCCAACAAAGCAACTTCGGATAAAGATACGATCCCCATCATCATTTCCCCTATTTATCAAGTAACCAAAATCTCCAACGTACTCTGTGATGATTGTTAAATCTTTTATAAATCTGCCTTTTCAATGAACCTGTTATGATCACAGGTATATTGAGCTAAAAATCCAAACTTAAAACCATAAAAAAACAGAAGGAAGAAAGAAAAAGACGGATGTTGTATGTGCATACCCTTCTTGGGGGTCAAAAACAACCATGAGAGAAGGGCATTGTCCTTTATCCATCATTCCCTTACACAAATTTAAGGTTTCAATGTCTTCCTTTGGGAAGACTTGCAATGCAACAACATTAAAATTGTAACAAAATCCAATAGCATTACCATTAGAATCTAACATTTTTTCAATCCAGTGGATCAGCTTTTGTCAACAGATAAAAAAAAGGACAGTCCGGTGCACAAATATTCCCGCAATGAGAGGGGTCCGAGGAAGGGTCAGACTCATTGGATCTTTGTACGCAGCCTCCGCTTGCAATTAATTGCAAGATACCGTTTCTACAACTTGAACCCGTGATCTCAGGGTCAGAACCCGTGACCTCAGTTTTTGAATAATATATTCTGAGATCATTTTTAATTGGACTTACCAGCCATCGATGGGACTCTAGAATGAAGAATGCACCAAGGAACCAGATTAGACATGGAATAGCAACTGAGATTGAAACCACAAAATGACAATCATGAATTACCTTTCAAATTCCATTAGCATAAGATTTTCAGGAGAAGAGGTGAAAAATAGTACACCTACTACGACTAAGATGCGTCAATTACAGACAGAACCAGTGATAAATGTAAATGATGTGTCGGAACCCATCATAACCTACAGAGTGCACAAAAATTGATTAACAAAAAAAAAATTAAGTCAAATTTTACCGAATTAAGATTTGTAAATGCTTCTCTTTATTTCTTGGGTGTAATTTCCGCAACATAAATAGGTGTCTATGGAAAATGTAATTAAATATATGGAACTTTAGTGATAAAAAAAAAATTAAAAATAGAACACAAAAATTAAAAATTCCAATGTAGAAGCAAGTCTATAAAATAAAACACAAATTCAACCACAAAGACCATTTCCTACCTCTTCCAAAAGCACTTTGCTTTTCAGTCGTAGTAATTCTTTGGGCGGAGCAGCGGAAGATTTTTCTTATTGAGAGAAAATAAAACGGTGACCGTGAGATTCAATTTAAACTAAATTAATCACAGTAAATGAAACGATGGCGAGTTTTAGAGGGTGTTTCTCAAAATTGGAGCTTTTCAGCTTATTGTGAATAAGTGATTTTTAGATTATAATCATATTAAAAATAAGCAGTTAAGCGTTTCTGTAAACTAATTAATAATCAGCTGATAATCAGTTTATAATCAGTTAAGTGTTTCTGTAAAATAAGCTTATAATCAGTTTTTAATTGCAGAAACTGTCAAAATGACCAAACTGTCCCTGAGTTTATTTATTGTATAAAAATAATTTTTAAATGTTAATTCAAAATTTATTTTGCAATAATAATAATAATAATAATAAAATTTATTTAAGAAGAAACGTAAAAGAATTTTGATGGGAACTAAAATATATAGGGTGGGCAAATTTGAAATATTGAAGATTAGGTAGGAATAGTATGGTCTTTTACTTGGTCAAAACTGTTTAAAAAATAAGTGCTTAAAAAAAAGTAGCAAAACCCAACTTTTAAAAAACTGATTAAAATCATATTATAATCTACTATTTAAGTTTTCAGAAACACTTAAATAAACAACTTATAATCTAAAAACTGCTTATAATCAGTTTTGACCAGCTTTTAAGAGGGTGTTTCTCAAAACTGGAGCTTTTCAGCTTATTGTGAATAAGTGATTTTTAGATTATAATCAGATTAAAAATAAGCAGTTAAGCGTTTCTGTAAACTAGTTAATAATCAGCTGATAATCAGTTTATAATCAGTTAAGTGTTTCTGTAAAATCAGCTTATAATCAGTTTTTAATTGCATAAACTGTCAAAATGACCAAACTGTCCATGAGTTTATTTATTGCATAAAAATAATTTTTTAAATGTCAATTCAAAATTTATTTTGCAATAATAATAATAATAATAATAATAATAATAATAATAAAATTTATTTAAGAAGAAACGTAAAAGAATTTTGATGAGAACTAAAGTGTATAGGGTGGGCAAATTTGAAATATTGAAGATTAGGTAGGGATAATATGGTCTTTTAATTGGTCAAAACTGCTTAAAAAATAAGTGCTTAAAAAAAAGTAGCAAAACTCAACTTTTAAAAAACTGATTAAAATCAGATTATAATCTACTATTTAAGTTTTCAGAAACACATAAATAAACAACTTATAATCTAAAAACTGCTTATAATCAGTTTTAACCAGCTTTTAAGTTTTGAGAAACACCCTCTAAATTTTGAGAAACACCCTCTTATTCGCTTAAAGGAAAAGGTGAGATATAGCTTATTTTGGGAAATTGCTTAGATGGAACTAAGGAAATAATTTTAAAATCCTCATCTTTTATAATAGATGTTAGAAATATAAAAGTTTAGAGTGTATTGGTTTAGGTTGTAAAAGTAAAAATTATATATCATAATTACTAAAATTTTAATTATTAAAAATTAAAAAATAAAAAAATTAGAAAAAGATAATATCATAAACTCACATTTGCTATAAATAAATTTTTTTTATTGATATAAAATATTATATAAAATAAGAATTTTATTGAAATAAAAATCTTTTCAAAATCAAAACTCTTAAAATTATATTTTATGTATTTCGTATTTAGCCTCAAATAATTTTTATTTATTTATAAAAATTTAAAATTTAATAATATTATTGAACACATTTTAATTTTTATCTTCCTAAAATAAAAATTTGGTGCACAAACGCTCTCGTAATACACAGCCGAAAAAGAATTAGACTCATTGAGTCTTTATATGCAGCCTTCCATTGCAATTGTAATAGGCTATTTCCACGATTCGAATTCATGACTTCGGGTTATACAACAACAATATTTACCGTTGTGTCAAAACTCCCTTTCAAATTTTTACTTCTTAAAATAAAAATTAAAAGAAAAACCATCCAAACACATTCTTAGGAGGGTATATTAGATTAGGATTTTAATATATTTTTTTAAAAAATTTGTGATTTTAATGAAATTCAAAGATTTTAATAGAATTTTATAGATTATGTTAGAATTCTATATGAAATTTAATAGAGTTTATTAGATTTTTTATTATAAACTTTGATGAATTTTAATGGAATTTTAATTTTTTATATAATTAATATTTTGATAAAAGTATAATATATTTTATTAAAAAAATTATATCATAAATATAACATTCATGATATTAGACAAATGAATACATATATATCATGTTTTTTCAATATTATAATTATAAAATTTAAAAAAATTATAAAATAAAAAATATAAGGATGAATTAAAATATTAAATAACTTTAGATAAATATATCAAAGTATCATATTACCTCTAATATTTATTATCATATAAAAAATAAATTATAAAAAAACTCATGAATTTCTTATAGTTAAAGAAAATTGATAATTAATAAATATCTATTTATAATTAAAATTTAAATAAATTATATATTTTTAAACTATTTAATATGACAATTCAGTATCTACACCTAACATATATATATACAACCATTTTTTTTAAATTTATATATTCATATTTTAAAATTTTAATTCATTTGTCACTGTTAAAATATAATACACATCAAAATAAGATAAAAAAAATTTCATAACTAAAAAACACTTTAAAACTATTCAACTTATATTACCTAAATATTAATACATCACACATAATTATAAACACTTTAAATAATAAATTTTCTTACCATTGTTTAACTGATTTTATATATTAACTAATAAATAAATATGAAATAATTTCATAAACTAATAATCACTTTCACATATAATAAGTGACATGAACTAATAACTATTAGTTAATTCAATAAAAAATAGCTATAACATAAACTAATTAAAAAATAATTTTCATTGTAACAAAAATTTTTATTATATTTTCATTTAATACATAACAAAAAATAAATGAGTAAAATTGTTGAAAATATAATAATAATTTTATATAATGTTATAATTTCATAAAATTTTTAAAATTTCAACTTATAAAAGATTATTTAAAAATATTTTTATAATTAAATATAAGAATAAAATATGAGAGAGATTTTATATTAAAAAAATAAATTTTAGTAAAAAATATGTAAGTATAAAAAAATTTAAGATGAATGTTGAATTTATAAAATTTTTGAGATGGAGGTTGAATTTGTAAGAGAGTTTTTTATTTATATTTAGTATCTTAAAATTTAACGAAATTTAAAAATTTATAAAATTCATTAAAATTAATGACATTTTAAATGCCATCAGCCTTAAATAAATTTTTAAAAAATTATTATTAAATACCATTAGATTTTATAAGATTCTAAATAATTCTGATTAAATATTATTAAATTTTTAAAATCAATTAAAATTCACCAAAATCCTAATCTAATACACTCTCCTTAATTTTTTATATATATAGATTTAAAAAAATATAAAAGTACAAAACTTTCTATTTCATAAAAAAAAATTACGCCATTAAAACATATATATATATATATTTAAAAAAATTCAAGCAATTTTGTTCTTTCTAATGCACAAATTTTTTTTCCAGCAATGGAACTTTTATCTTTTATAATAATAATAATAATAATGATAATAATAATAGGAAAAACAAATGGAACACATCAAAAACAAAAAAAGAATTGCAAATAGATCTACCAAACAGATAGTGCCACGTGGACAACCCAACCCAAGAAAATCTACGATAGCTTCAATTATCCATCATTCATTGATATTACTCACTAACAGGAACAAGAATAAGAAAATGATGGACGCCACTGCAATTTCTGCAAATAGCAAAGTGATTCCATTCCTTTCTTCTTCTCCTAATAGAATGAAAGCTTCAATAACTGAAAATTCTGCTTCTTTTTCACCTCTTCTTATAAAATCCATGGCTACCCAGAAACCATTACCATCTGCTTCCAAAACTGTTAGCTCTAGAAAGGTACGCTCTTCTCTACCATATACATTCTTTTCATTCATGGGAAATTCATAAAGATTATAACTTTATGTTAATGATAATGGAATCGTCTTGTTTCAATTAGAGACATTTGTTTATTTTCATATTCCTAATAGCTCCCACGTTGATATTAATGGCAGAACTCAACTGTGTTTCCTCTTGGTGAAGGACCAAGAAAAGGGCTATTAGTAACTTCACCCCCAATCAAGCTGCTAACAAGAGTAGAGCAACTAAAACTGCTTACCAAAGCAGAGAAAGCTGGGTTGTTATCTGCTGCAGAGAAGTTTGGTTTTTCTTTATCAACAATCGAGAAGCTAGGTCTTCTTTCAAAGGCAGAGGAATTGGGTGTTCTCTCTGCTGCAACTGACCCTGGAACTCCAGGGGCTTTGTTAAGCCTCAGCTTGGGATTACTCTTTTTAGGACCCTCGTGTGTTTATTTTGCTCCTGAAGATTACCTTTGGGAAATTGTATTGCAGGTTGTGGTTACTCTGTTTTGTGTTGTTGGTGGATCTGCTGCCTTTGCTGCCTCAAATTTTGTATCCAACTTGCAGAAATCAAAGTAAGTTTGATATGCTTTATTTCTGTATGATGTGAATCTGAACGTTTCATTGTTCATGCTATTGTTTTATTATTATTCACATTTGTTACAAACAGTAAAAGAAAAATTTTCAGTCAACAGCAAAGCAGGATCTCCATTGAACTATAAAATTTACAGAAAATTAAGCCAACGGCGACAGGGAATAGGGTTGTGTATGGGTATGTTTGGATGGAGCTAGTGGAAGGTTTCGTAGGGTATGATAAGGACATTCTTTCTTCCCAAACATAATACAAACCAATACTCTGTAATTACTCTACTCTACCATACCTTACTTTACGTTATTAAACCTCATAATACCTCCATTCATACAGAAGCGGGGTAGCGAAAGACAGCAAAAGCAATTTACAAAATTATATAAGCTTTCATGAAAGGTTACATGATTTGCACCAAAAAAAATCAATAATATCCATGTCAGGTAAGCTCATGAAATGGCCCAAAAAAAATAATAAATAAAAGAAAGATTATCAGTAACATTCTTGCTCCGAGTAGCAAATATAAAAATAGAAAACCTGAATTTCTATCGCCTTGATACCTCACTTGTACTGTCGAAAAATAATCTATGCACTCTCATTGATCTATGTTAAAGTAGGAATTGAACCACCTTTAACCCAACCTTGGCGCCCTCCCCTTCTACTTCCATTCTGATTAGCCCGTTGATAATCCTCTCCAATGCGTCCGCCTGAACCCTTTGGTCGCCCTGAAAACTCACCCTGGTTTCTAAATTCATTCCTACCATAACTCCAGCCACCACCAAAGTTTCCACGGCTCTTGAAACTGTCACTCCGAAAACCACCTCTTCCTGAGGGATATCTCCCTCTTCCACTGCCGCTGACTATGAAACCAGTAGCATGTCACTTGCTATTGTCTGATTATAGGCTACAAAAGTATGTTCAAGATATCAACCAATTAAACAAGTACAAAAAAATTGAAGTTACCTCGGGTGTTGGTTTTCTTTTCTTCAACAATAGCTTGATTTTCCCCAATGTTGATAGGTGAAGCCTGAAATTTATATATTGGGAGTTTATATATTTTTGTCTTAATATCTTATATCTTGCAAGAAGAAGGGCTGTCAATCTAACATGTGGTAGACTGGTAAGTACATTACAAAAATGTGAAAAAAAAAAACTACCAACAGCAGGAGTTAAAATCATTGGAAAGGCAAGGAAGTTATAGATCTATTTTCAGGGGTACATCTCTGTCAACAGTAACCGCCACTCCCACCCCCAAACAACCCCTTCCTCCCGGAAGACTCAAAAGACTGGGTAATTGACAATACTGATCACCAATCCAATCTTCTCAGTCCAACCTCAAAATATCTATCTAATGACTGTCCTACTCTCAGAAATATTGGCCATCAAGTACAAAACCAGAGAGCAGCAACTTGAAACCAGAAAGTGGGGAGCCTGGAACTGTTCATAAGGGGTCAGGGGCCACCAGGCTCTCCAGCCCCTCCCCTGCATGGTTTATGAGTGAATTGTAAATTGTTAATAAAGCATGGATCCTAAAACAACCAACAAGCAATAATGGGAGTGACAATCATCAATCCTATATACATTGGCAACTTTAAGTAAATGCATAATTCAGTTAAAAAAGATAACTGTATAATAACAGCTAGCAGAGTCATCAAGCAGCTATGTGGTGACTGGTGAGGGATGTTACCCTATTGGTCATGGTGAAGATATGTCCGCCTAAGCACATGGTTGGAGATGGTGACTACCTCGTGTGACACCTATACATTCCCCCTGTCTTAAATTGATAGACTCGCTTTTCATTTTATAAAGATTAAAAAAAATTAATTATTTTTATTAAAAATATAAATTTGCATATATTTTTTCTATTATATCCTCACTTTAGCATGAGATATATTTAATAAGTAACATTAAATAAGGATATTATAGAGATTTATTATGTTAACTAACTTTTTTTTAAAAAGATCATGCTACCTTAATAAAATGGTAAGTGGGTTATAATTTAAAATAGACAAAAAAAGAAAGCAAGCCTATTAATTTGGGATGGAGGGAGTAATTATTTTACATTCTACTGTATCTCCTCTCAAAACAGAGGCAGTGGGTCAAAGCAAGAAGGATAAATGGATATTCTACACTGATTTGAAGTGGGAAAGTGGAGAAAGGAGTGAAAGAGGCAGCAGCAAAATGGAGAAGGCATTGCAGCTTTACTCAAGGAATTATTTGTGTATGTTGATTAGTGGTTGAAATATGAAGAATTGACTGACTGCTTCATTCATGGTGAAGATTTTCCCAAGTATGTTTGTTGTGTATATTGGGTGTTATGTAATACTTGCAAGAAAGCTTTGAGTTGCTCCATTGGATGGGGGGTTGTGACCGAAGTTAGGGAAAAAGAGTGACCTGAGTTTTGCTTTATGCAGATGTAAGGAAGCATTAAGCAGAAAGAAAAGAAAGCATTGTTACTTGGAACTATTTGATAGCAAAAGGATAATACACACACGCAGTGTGATGGCATCCAGTTTAAAGCAAAGGAAAACAAGAAAAAAGGAATAATGAGTTGGAGAGTGTCAAAAGTTAAATCCTACCAATAATCTGACTACATGGCCCGCTACAAATCTTGCAATAATTTTAATCCAGCCTATACAAGGCCCCTATCAATTGTTAAACCACATACGTAGAATTTGCCGCTAAAAGCTAGCCATTAAGGGAAGAGAATCCAAGACTTGATCTTCTACCATCGAGTTCTTTATATAACCGATGTGAGATGTTAGAACTGTAACATATTCCCAGGAAAAAATGTAAAATAATTATTAACCTTGGAGGACAATATGCCCAAATTCATTTGTGTTGAAAATTAACATCTTAGCACTGTCAACCTATTGTGAAGAATATTTCAATTATTTGAGCATACCGAAAAAAAGATAAAGATTGGAACAATGGAACAGAACTCCATTTAGGTAAAACATATCGTTGCTGAAATCAAGAACTAGATTGTAGAACTCAACCCAGAAATCACCAAATAATTCATGTCACAATCAGAATCAGACATCTACAGGATTAAGTAGGATTTATAGGATTGGAAGAATTGTTCATACCAAATAGTATCATATGGATCAGATTATGATGTGTGAATCTATAGAACAATAAAAATAAGTTTCCATTTAGTATTTTGGGGGCAAAACTTCGCTTATGATAACGGCGATACTTCTTCTTTTGAAAGTCTGTGTGTTGTAGTTAACATGAAAAAATCTATTCCTATTCTACTAAAAGAAAAGTCAGTCACTGCCCAAGGTCTGAAAGCTGAAAAAGCTCTAATGGCAGCCTTCCTTTCTTCGGTATTCATTCGTCTCAAAACAAAATTGGGCTACCCTTCTTTCGCTTCATCGAGTGTATTTACGCGCTAACAACACACTCTCTCTAGAATGCAAAGTGAACGGTTGGTTGTTCACCTGATGAGATTTTTCTTTTTTAGACTTACATTTTCAGTCAAAGGGAATTGAAATGTCGTAGAGTGATATGTGAACCTCATAGTGTCTCCAGTTGCTCTAATTGAATTCGATTCTTGAATCCTTTGAGCAACCACGACTATTGAATGATTATGGCTTAATACGATGTGGGGAAAATTTTTCTTTATTTTAGTAACTGGACTAGGAAAATTTTTCTTTATTTTAGTAACTGGACTCGAATTTTCAAAAATCCTATAATCCTAAATTCAATAATGAAGAAACTAAGTGATCCAAGGTAGGATCCTAGCTTTGATAACCTTGGTAAGCCACCAAATACCACAAAACATAAAAGAAGCATGCTTATTCAGCACAGCAGAATAATAAATATAAAACATGGGAAAGGACAAAATAACCTACGACAAGTGCAATAAGGAAGTATCAGACAATACCTCAAGTGCACTTTGCATGGAATTCAATGTTTCAAATTCAACAAAGCCAAAACAGAATCCTTGCTGCAGATCAAGAGAAATAACCATGATAATAATGTTCAATAATTGCTTAATAGAAATACAGAAAGTAATACTCAAAACAGACCTTATTACTTCTAACTTGGATGCCACGATGCTTAATGGGCCCAAATTTCTTAAAGACCTCATCAAGTTGTGCAGGTCTTGCATTAAAAGGTAAATTCCGCACATATATGGAGTACCCTTCTGCTGCAAAAGAAATACAGATTATGAAAGTATAAATAAAAAAGAAACAAAGCATCTTCCACATGAAACACAGAGATAATATATATATATATATATATATTCTGCGAGATCATCTTTTTCTTTTCTGCCTATGTAAGGGATTCTTTATATTGGGCAGGCTCCTATCCCACCTACCACCAAAGTTTCATCTATATCTTCTTCTCCCATGTAAAAGGAGAGGTATTGTCACCAGGATATCCCCCCTTGGGAATGATCCTGACAGATGCAATACCTTGCATACACACCATAATGTAAAATCCGTATAAAAGCGATCAAAACAGAATGGATCAAGATAAATAAGAAAAAAAGGGCTACATGTGCACCTTAAAATCAACCATATGTTCATAATTTACAAATCTATCAAGCAAATTTGCATATACCTTCTTCGTTAACTTCACTACTTTCAGGACCACTGCTAATAGGAGCAACAGCCTCCGGTGTATAAATAGGTTTTACAGGGTTATGCAGTTGCTTTTCAATGTTTGCAGGTGCCACCTTTGCATTAGTGGTAGTTGCACAAACTGAAGTAGGTGCTGTACCTTTCTCTACTTTCAACTACACAAGATTCAGGCTAGAAGGTGTCAGAACAAGTCCAAGGAAAAGGAATAAGATTTGCAACAGAAAGTACAGTAATATCATCTCACAATTGAAGCATATGATTGTTTTGGAGCATCCTCCAGGGTTGCAGGAGCTGCATCAACACTTGGGAGAACATTGTCAACAGCCTCTTCTTCAATCATTGATCCTTCCTCCTTATCAGAAGGATCACAAACTTCAGTGCCATTATTAAGATCCTCCTTCTCAAAGGAAGTAGCAGGATCCACCGTAAGATGATCAGTAGCCTGAATGGCATCTGGAACAAAGATTAAAGCAATTTCAACATTTCTAGATATTAAAAAAATTACAAGGCTTAATGAACAAAAAAATCCAAATCTTTTCAAGAAATAATATTTGTACCTGAACTTTCAAAATAAATATCTTACGGTATTTCGAAATTAGACCCATCATGTCTTTACAATTGAGAAGAGATTATGAAGATCATGATAGAATTGAGTTTAGTAATGACTAGTTAGAGAATGATATGAATAATAGGCTAATTTCATTTCGATTTGATGATATAGGTATAATTGCAACCAAAAATTTCAAATTTAGAGTAAAATAGTCTAATTAAAAAGGTTTACTTGCAATATTTCAAAAAGATTTGGGCTTTATAGGTCATTAGCCATATTACAATGAGGAGAAGATCAAGAAAATAATGTCAACCTGCTTCAGAAATATCACCCCAACCAGGTCGTGTTGATGAGGTAATAGGTGTAGCATTTTCATTGATGCCATTAATCACTAAATTATCCGGCAATGATTCATTCTCGCCAACAAACCTAAATACATCATTCAACACAAAATAGCCTTTGTCTTGTGGAGCAAGGAAAAATGTCTGAGAGAATTTCTTTTGCACATTGTCCTTTCCAGTTAAGCAGCCAGTTACAAGAACAATCACCCCTTTCTCATATGACTCCTGAGCATCTGCATTTTTTATCTCAGCTGTGTAGTCTTCATAATTCAATGAAAGAATCTTGTCATTAATTACCTGGACCAAAATAAACAGCATGAAATAATTCTATTTAAACAACAGCCATAATTTTTTTTAACACTCAATTCAACTTCATAATTTTTTTAACACTCAATTCAACTTGCTATCAATGTTGAAAATACAAGTTTAATAGACAATAGAAAAATCCCACGAATTTGTTGCCGTTAATGGAATGCTCTAAAGAGGGCTAGAACAAAATTTGGCCAATGTCACTAAGTTCACTATACAAGTAAAGAGAAAATCCCACGAATTTGTTGTCATTAATGGACTGCTCTGGAAAGGACCAGAACAAAATTTGGCAAATGTGAATCTGAAAAATCTTTTAAACTAATATATATCAATAAACCCCCCATGAAGCTTATCAAAGTCATATCACACATCATGTATCAGAATTCTCAAAACAATTTCCTATATTCAAAGGTTTCTAGCAGTGACTACACATCTCAGCACAACCTAATACTAGTGGAACAGCCTATCATTAAAAACGGATTCAGAAAGCAAGTTCCTTATAGAGATCAAACAATCTCCATCAAAACTCCGTAACACTACGTTCCTCTCCCAGTTACTAAGGACTACAAGGTCTCAGGTTCCAATTCCTCCATCCACTAAATTATTGGTAAAATTTAAAGGGCTGAGACCAGGAAAGGTGGAAGCATTACACCCAAATTTTTATCTCTTACCCACCAGCAGCTTTTTAGAAGACCAAAAAAGACTTCATAACAGCTCAAAAGTTCCTAGTAAACTTGCCTGCATGGTAGTCACAGTTGTCATAGTGCCATCAGCATTTGGCCGGCTTAGCAAACTTGAATCCTTATAAAATTTATGCACCAGTTCAGGGGATTGGTGCAAAATGTGATAATACTGATCCACAAAGGCGTTGCCAACAACTTCAGCACTTGGCGCAGGGGCAGGAGCTGTTTCCTGCATTGCCATCTGTAGATAAAATCCAATGTGAACAATCAGTAAATGAAGCATATCAATGAATCAATCAGATGAACAAAAGAATATAACCTAGAAAGAAAAAACAAATGCAATGAATGACTTCCGAATTCAAAAAGAATTTCAACCAAAAGGAATGTAATAAATAAATAAATAGACTGATTAACTAGAGAGAAAAAGATTTCAGATTTCCAAACTAAGTTCAAACAAGTAATGTCCTGGCTGAGCCTTCATAAAAACAGAGAGGATCAACTATCCGAAATGCCAACTACTTGAGCTTAGATGCTTTCTCTATCTAAGGTTATCCTATAAATTATGCACAGAGCTCTGTAAGACTAACAGTATCCAGGAGGATCAAACCAAATGTAGAAAGTAATATAACAGAATTAGCAAAGCAACAGTGACAGAGTAGTGGATTCATGTGTGCTTATTGTTGTCTTGATTTTCAAGACTGTAATCAATCAAGCAAAACCCAATTTCAGATTAGAATCCAAAAGGAAAAAAATCTTGAAAAAGCAGAGGAAAGAAACAAGTTAAATCATGTGCAGGATTAAAGCAGAATTCAAAAATGGCTTATGAAAGGCAGTAAACAGAGCTATCTATATAAGAGAAACAAAGATTGAATATTGAACCCAAAAAAAAGGCAAAGAACAACAAAATATTAAGGAAAAAAAACAAACCCAATAATGAAAATGACCAGTAGAATGCGAAATTGTAGGAAATTGACTTAAAACCAAATATACAAAACATGGATCGATCAGATTAAAAAAAAAAGGCAACAAAACAACAAGAAAAACAAAATATACATATAGGTGTCAAAAGTACCTTATTGGGTTGTTGATGATTTGATTTGGGTATTCGATATTGAGAGAAAACAATAAACAGAGAGAGAGATCTGTTAAGGCCAGGAAAAGGAAGGAGAAGAAGAACCAGAAAGAGAGAGAGAGAGAGAAAGCAAGCGTACGAATCAAGGGATAGGAAAGGACAGAGCAAAGATACTCTGAGAGAGAGTTTCTGAGATGAAATGTTCGCAATCTTTTGGTAGCCTCAAGAACACTTTTGTTTGATGCTTAGTTGAGATCATAGGTTGTTTGCGGCACTTTTTTTTTTTTAATTGACTATTTTTAATAAAAATTATAAAGTTTTCAAAATATTTAACATTTAAAATAATATTTTTTTAAAAATCTGTTTTAATATTAATGCCAACTAAATTATATAAATTATTAGAATGTTTGCACACATTATACTTAATTTTTATTTTTAAAATTAAAATTTTTTAAATTATAATATGTATTGATATATATATATATATATAATAATTATTGAGTCTAGTAATGTTAGAAAATATTTAATAGTTTTTCTGTGATTTTTTATTTATAGATTTTAATTAAAATTATATATGTATTAATATATATAATGTTTTTTTTATCATTTTCTTGTTAACATGTAATTTATTTATGTTAATATTTAAAATTAATATTTAAATTTATTAAAATATTATCAAATATTTAACTAATATTATATATTTTAAAATATTTTAAAAAATAAAAAATAATTAAAATATGTGTAATGTATATAATCATAAAATAAATTTGATTTGATGGTTAATTTATTTACCTATCTGACTAGTTAGAATTTTGACATGAGATAATTAGAATTTGTCAAAGGTGAATATATAATGACTTATTTTAAACAAAAACTTAAATTAATGATTAATCACTAATTAAGAGAATATTTGGCTTAACTTATAAAAATTAATTTATAAGTATAAAGTACTTAAAAATTAATGTGAGCTTATAAATATTTAAAATTATAATAAATTCTATATTTATTTTAAATATTTATAAATAACCTATAAATGTCTAATATATTCAATAAAGAATAACTTACAAATATATTTATTATTAAAATAGCTAAAAATATAAAATTATATTATCAATAATATCTATTAAAATAAATAGGGATAATATAACAAATTATTTTATCAAATTAGTTTATAAATTAAATATTTATAAGCACTAAAATAATAATTTGATTATCTCTAATTTATTCTTTTTCGCTTATAAAATAAATTTATAAACTCACTTAATTATTTAAATGAATATATTATCTTAAATTTAGAGTTTATAAATTAATTAAATTAATTTATAAGCTAAGTTAAAGACTAATTCAACTATATTTAGTTAGATTGGTTAATGACCATTTTAGTTAAATACTTAAATTTATTCTTATTCTCTCGTCTCTATCCATTCCATCTAGCTACGCTTGCCCTTTCTCTCTTTCTTGACTATAAAGCTACTGATAACGCTTTGAACCTCCATTAAAAGACGACGTTGATAATTGAGACAATAAAGACAATGGTTGTTGAACCTCAATTAACAGATCGGTGATTGTGAGGAGAAAATATTGATGTCGCCGGATCAGCAGAAAAAGATAATTAACGGCGACGGCACATGAATTTAGGTTTTCGATCGAGGCAGGGCGTCAAATTCAAACATTCAGGATTACAATTATTATTTATAATGATAAGATGGTAATTGCAGATTTGACATTGTTGGAAGTGGCTTAAATGAGCCATATTGGTGGTGATGATTTATGATAGTGAGGTGAAACTAGTTTATTATGATTTTATAAATTTAATATTTTTTTTAATATTGAAAAAAATTGTATATAAAACTTTAATCTCAACACTTTCATTAAAAATGAATAAATTATGTGTTCTCGTATTTTTAACCATTTAATCTCATGTCAATCTACTTCCTTGTAAAGTTGTCATTTTCTCTCCCAAAAGTTTTTTTTCACATTTTTTTACCCTAAATCTAGGATTGCTACTGATTTTTTAGCCGACGATAATACTAAATATTTTGTTATGTTTCATAGCTACAGCCCAAATCTTGATATTTCCTATTATAATTTATGGTTGTTTTATAGGATCTACCCCCTCAGAATTTTGTTTACCTCGGATGCTCAGGGGGTATGGATTTCCTTTGTTCTCACTTAAACTCCATAAGCTTTTGAATATAAGACCCATATGCTTTTGTGTTCTTTGAGTTTTTATCACTCTCCTAGTTTGTTTCGGTACATCAAGCTCTGTTTTTACAAAGGAGGCTTCTTCCTCAACCCCCATGATCGAAGTTGGTTATTGTTGCAGCTGGTCTGGATGCTCTTATCCCTTATGGGGAATCTTATTCTTTTTACGCCTCAATTCGCACAGGTTTTTCATTTGAGGTTTGCTAGGACCATCAATTTGTTACCTATCTATTGATAGTATTTGGTTCCCTTTTAGGGCCTGTTTGGTTTAGCTGTTCATAGCAGCTGGTAGCTGATAGCGGTTGCTGATAGCTGATAGCTGGTGGCGGATAGCTGGTGGCTGATTCGGGTTAATGTTTGGTAAAAATACAATAGATGTTGCAGTTTGAATGTAAAATTACCAATAAGCATATCATTATCTAATAACAACAACAACTAAGCCTTAATCCCAAACAAGTTGGGGTCGGCTGTATGGATTCTCAACAAAATAAGCTCAAAAGACACCAAAAAAGATACTCCAGCCTTAGGCCCCTTCCAAGACACGGATTTTACGTCTCCATTCAAGTCTGTCATTAATCAAATCCGCATCAAGATCTAAGGCACGTAAGTCTCTTGCTATCACCTCCTTCCACACAGTTCTAGGTCTGCCACGACCTCTAGCCCCCTCAATCAACAAATTCTCACACTTACGAACCGCAGCATTAGGAGGTCTTCTTAAAACATGCCCATACCATTTAAGTCTTCCTTCCCTCACCTTATCTCCGACGTCCGCTACTTGGACTTTTTGTCGAATATGAACATTCTTAATTTTGTCCAGTCTGGTATGTCCACACATCCATCTTAGCATCCTCATTTCTGCCACACTCATCTTATGCAATTGTTGTCCCGTTGATGCCCAACACTCACTACCATAGAGCATCGCAGGTCTAACAACCGTCCTATAGAATTTACCTTTCACTTTCAGAGGTATTTTCTTATCACATAGAACCCCAGTCGCACCCTTCCACTTCAACCACCCTACCTGTATTCTGTGAGCCACATCTTCATCTATACGGCTATCATTCTGGAACACCGAACCCAAATATTTGAAGTGCTTGGTTTTAGGAACCAAAACTCCATCCAACTTAACCTCATGTTCCTGCTTCTTCCTTAGACTGAACTCACAGTGCATATATTCCGTTTTACTTCTACTTAACTTAAAACCCTTGTCCTCGAGGGTTTTTCTCCACACTTCCAACTTACGGTTTACACCAGCACTAGTCTCATCAATTAAAATAATGTCATCAGCAAACAACATACACCAAGGAACATCGTCTTGTATGCTTCTGGTTAGCTCGTCCATAACCAGGGTAAATAAATATGGACTCATGGCCGAACCTTGATGCAATCCGGTAGTAATAGGGAAAGCATCAGTGTCTCCACCAGGTGTTTTCACACTAGTGGATGCATTCTCATACATGTCCTTGATGATGTTGATATATTTGCCGTTGACTCCTTTCCTCTTCAAAACCCACCATAACACTTCTCTTGGTACTCTATCATAGGCTTTCTCCAAGTCAATAAATACCATGTGAAGATCTTTCTTCTTCTCTTGATACAATTCCATTAGTCTTCTTAGAAGAGAAATAGCCTCCATGGTAGATTTCCCTGGCATAAACCCAAACTGATTCTCCGAAACTCTTGTAAGCTTCCTCAATCTGTGTTCAATAATCCTTTCCCATAATTTCATAGTATGGCTCATAAGTTTGATACCCCGATAATTTGTACAGCATTGAATGTCTCCCTTATTTTTATATATGGGTACCATGATACTCTTCCTCCAGGCATTTGGCATCTTACGTCCTTTCACAATAGCATTAAAGAGTTTAGTTAACCAGGCAACTCCTACCTCTCCAAGGTTCTTCCAAACCTCTATAGGAATACCATCCGGGCCACAAGCTTTACCAACTTTCATATACTTCAAGGCTTCTCTTACTTCACTATGCAAGATCCTCCTAGACCAGCTGATATAATCATTTGTTGCATGAAGACCTTGAAAATCTTGTTCATGTTCAGGGTTGAATAACTGCTCAAAATAAGCCTTCCACCTCTCCTTAATCTCAACATCTCCTGTCAACACCCGTTGATCTTCGTCCTTTATACATTTGACTTGGCTTAAATCTCTGCTTTTCCTTTCTCTCATCCTTGCAATCTTATAAATGCCCATTTCTCCCTCTTTAGTACCTAACTTTTGATAAATCCCTTCTAAGGCTCTGCCACGAGCTACACTAACAGCCTTCTTTGCCTCTTTCTTAGCCCTCTTATATTCCTCAAAGGCCTCGCTATTAACCGCATTCGGTAACTTTTTATACCATTCCCTCTTAGCCTTAATAGCCTTTTGAACCTCCTCATCCCACCACCATGCATCGTGCGGTCGAGGCCCTGCCCCTTTAGAGATCCCAAGCAATTTACTACCTGCTTTCTTAATGTCACCTTCCATTTTTGTCCACAAGTCCTCTGCACTAGCCTCAAGGTTCCAAATTTCTTCCTTTAGTAACTCCTCCTTAAAGGTACCTTGAGCTAGGTCTTTCAATTTCCACCATCTTATCCTTGGTTTCAATATTTTCTTATCATTCCTCCAGCTACTTTTATTCTTAACATCTAAAACCACAATACGATGTTGCGCCGTCAATGCTTCACCCGGAATGACCTTGCAATCCTTACACTTACTTTTGTCCCGTCTTCGAGTAAGTATGAAGTCTATTTGACTTTGGGTTCGTCCACTCTTAAAGGTAATCAAGTGTGACCCCCTCTTTTCAAAGCAGGTATTCGCCAGCACTAGATCATAAGCCACCGCAAAATCCAAAATGCTCTTTCCCTCCTCATTCCTGTTGCCAAAACCATAACCCCCATGGACCCTGTCATAAACATTACTGTCCTTACCAACATGCCCGTTAAGGTCCCCACCAATGAAGATTTGCTGATTATCCGGAATACCTTGCATGATATCATCCATATCTTCCCAGAACTGAACCTTGGATGCTCCGTCCAAACCTACTTGGGGAGCATAAGCACTAATAACATTAATAGTGTCATCTCCCAAAACAAGCCTCAAAGAGATAATCCTGTCTCCTTTTCTCTTCACTTCCACCACCTTGTCTTTAAGCGTAGGCTCAATAATAATGCCCACACCATTCCTATTGTTATCCAAGCCACAATACCACAGCTTATATCTTGAGTTACCAATCTCTTTTGCTTTATTTCCCTTCCACCTGGTTTCCTGCAAACAAGCAATACTAACCTTCCTTCTTTTCAAAGTATCCACAAGCTCTATAGACTTCCTAGTCAGAGTGCCAATATTCCAACTACCTAATCTTAATCGGCTCCCTTGGACTTGCTTCTTTAGCTGCATTCGTCCATAATGCGGTAGCCCTTTCCTGTCTGACACCACATCCGGGCGCTGATATGGCGGGACTAACTTCTTTACCCATACCCGTCCATGGCATGGGAACCTTTGCTCATACTCCACCACACCCAGGCGTCGATGTGATGGAACCCCTTGCTCATTTAACACTACACCCGGGTGCCGATGTAGCGCGTGCCTAGGTGAGCACGTCCCAATGGTATAATGATAGTTTTGAGAATCCATAGAAAGTTTGGCAAAATTTTTACACTGGCCGCCAACCTACCGCAACCCTCCTCCTTTATCCGGGCTTGGGACCGGCTACGATACTCGCAGGCGGAGTTCATATCATTATCTAATAAATATTAATTTTTATTTTATTTTAATAGGGTTAATATAGTCTTAATATAAATCAGCTATCAGCTGATATGAAAAAGCTCCGAGTAGAAGCTTATTGAAACAGCAGCTGTTTGAGGTTCCTAACAGCTATCAGCTGCTGTTTTAAAATTTTACCAAACATCAAATTTTACCAAACAACTGCTGTTTGGGGTTCAAACCTCTATCAGCTGCATCAAACAGCTAAACTAAACACCCCCTTAGTTTTGTTATAATTCTATTAAGGGTCATTCTTTTCTTTTTAGGCATTCGCTTGCCTTGTATAAGGACTTTTCTAACTAGGAGTACTTTCTTATGTTCGTTTTTCAGATCTCATGGGTAGTTTACTTTGTTTCTGTATAGTTATTATGCCTTATGGGCCCATTCCATCTAAGACTTTGTTGTTGTAATAGTTGAAATTTTTAAACAGTGATTCTTTGAAATATATAAGAATTGAACTGTAAACAGTATTGAGAATGGTTTGAGCATTTGAAATAGATTGAAATCGGGGTTAGTTAAACCTTAAAGTGTTAAAAATTAAATCCAAATAAAAATTTAATTGATATTTTACAGAAATATCTTTATGATCTTAGAATTGGGATTATATTGAAATTAGAATAAGAGTAGTGAATAATAAAACTTTAAATTAAATAAAGAAATTATTTTTACAATTTTACGGAATCAGAAGTCAGAATTAGAAATAATTTAAGAAAATTGATGTACCAAAATTTCAATATGAGCATCATACTTTATGAAATCCTAAAAACTATATATAAACGAAGCTAGAAATTTCTTCGTTCTTCTTCTACCCCAACTGACTCACCATCACCATCACCATATTTTCACCTTTCTTCTTCCTTCTTCTATCAATATACATGAACAAATAAAAAGAATCTCAACATATAGTTTAAAATTTCTAGAAGAATTCACTAGATTACGTAAAAGCATCAACAAATACTAAAGGAAAATTGGAGGAGAAGCTACTTGAAAGGAGGTTTGTGCTTGTGTATTAATAATTTACTATTACTTTATTTTCTTTTAATTTTCATTGATTATAGAAGCTACTTAAATCATTAAAATTAAATTTTTATGGTGAACTCAAATAATTGAGCTTGTTAGAATGAAAATTGAATATGAAAATAAATGAACGTGAAATTGATTAAAGGTTCAAATTTGAATGACTCTAAATATGTTTGTATAATTTTTTTAAGCTTAAAATTTTATTTAGAACAACTTTTGATCTGTAAAAGAGTTAACTTAGGGTTTTTAGCAAATTTAGAGTTTAGAAAAATAAATGGAACTAGTTCATAAAATAATTGATTATAAGTCTATAATTGAACAAAAAAAAGTGTATTTATGTAGTTTTCTAACAAAAGCTAGCTTAAAGAAGCTTTGAATTCATAAGTTGTTATATTAAAGATTATGTTAAGCTAAGGTTTTGATGAAACTTCCAAATTTTGAAAAATTAAAATGATTGTTTACAACTTTTTAAATTTATTCCTTACTTGTTAAGTTTATTCTAACTAAAATATGTTTGATTTTAGTTTGGGAAGTAAATTGAATGATAAGAAAGAAGTGTGTTTACTTTAAAGGGAGTTGCAGTTGTATTTGATAAAGTGACATTGTAAATGCAAAATATTGATTGTAAGAGAAAAGAAATTAAATTGCCCTAACAATACTGTTGTTAAACCTAGCTTTGGATCGAATGAATAGCTAGAGAGTGAACGTCCCTACTGTTATTGAAAACTCTGTCACTATTATTACTAGGCCATTGGCCATACTAATTAATCTACTAGACATTTATTTATCACTACTGAATCCGTTATCTGAGCTTATAATTTAAAAGTACAGTATGAGTATAGGCAATATAAATGAAATCTTCAAAGTAAAGAACTGTACAAAATGAGTAATGATCTATTGATGATATTAAACATAAAGTTATAATGAATAATCAAGACAATTTGTATTTGAAATTTGGTTAGATGACTTGCTAACGAATCAAAGTAGTGCTTTAATTTTGTTTAATATTATAATGTATTGTTAACTTTATTTTGTTACAATTTTTAATGAATTATGAATATGCAAACATCACTAAATAATAACTTAGCGTTGCAAAGTGAGACTTAGAGCTCTAAGATCATCCGCATCATCAGAAGGTAGTTCTAGAAGAATTTTGTGTTAAATATTTATTTCATTTCAATTCACGTAGCAGTACTCTAAACCTTTAATAGGGCTACTAAAAAAATAGATTAAACCGAAACTGATTAAATTAAACTAAAAATTATGATTAATAAAACTAATAGTTTAGATTTAAATTTTATTTTTTTTATTTTTTTGATTTTCAATTTCAGTTTCGGTTTTGATTATTAAAAAACCATTGGTTTGGTTAACTGGGGCGAAATTGTGCTACTGAACAATTATGTTTTATATATTATGATGGTAGATCTTACCACTAAAAATGTTGTAGCTAAAGTGGCATTTTGAAAATACTAAGCATGCAAATAGTTAGATGTTCGAATTTCCGCTTTATCAACATTTTTTCATTTACTTTAACAATAAAATTTACAATTTTAACCCTGCTATAAATAAAATTCAACCTAATTTTCTTTTTAGGTTTAGCCCCTTCCTCCCTAATTATTTGCTGCTGCTTCCGCCTCCCTCAAAAAACCCACACATATATCATTTCTCTCTAGTTCTATCTTATCTTCTTCTCGTCAATGATCATCAATTGCATATTTTGATTTTTTCATGGTAAAGTTTTTAACTTTGTATTTGGGTTTCTCATAATTCTTGCAAAATTTATTTAATAATGGTGTTTTTGAAGCTTTTTGTGTTGGGGTTTTTAATATTATTCAATTTTTCCTTTTAAATTCATCATACTTATGCATTCTAATTTGGATACTTCACTATTTCTGCTTAGTTTTTAACCTTGGTGTGTTTGTTTGTTGAAATTGAAATTGTTCTTATTTTAATTATTTAAATATTTTTATTTAATTTACTTGGTTCACTATTCTTTTTCATATAGATTGTCTATAATTCCTTCGTTTTGCTATTTTTTTAATTCATATTTTATTTTCACTATGAACCATATTTTATATTGTGTTTGTTTTTTATTTAGATGCTATGCTTCTGGTGTAGCTATTGTCTTGTATCTGCTTCTTTTTTTTTTTTTTAAGTAAGTTCTTGTATCTGCTTCATTGCTTGTTTGGTGGCTAAAAAATTTGGATGGAAAAAAATAAAGCAAATTAGGAGTTTTAGAATTTTCGCCAGTGAAAAGATTTTTAACCGACATTTTCGGTTAACAGTAGATCTTATACTGTTAACCGATGATAGGTTAACCATGTTGATGGCTAGATTTCAGTTTAAAATTTTTTTAAATAAAAATTGACAGTTCAATTTTTAATTTGTGCTAACAGTTCAGTTAATCGAACCGCGAGAACCAGTATCTAGAGTTCTTTGAATACTTCATGATCGTGGTTTATACTTATGTATGTTTGGTTCAAATATAAATTAATATTTGGCCAACTTTCTTGTAATATATGTTCATGGATGGGATTGGATTTGAAATGTTTGAACTCTGAGTCCAAGTTTTATGGTCTCAACATCTATTTTGCTCAAATTCTAGAGTTGTGCACTGTCAGGTTTGGCCCATAGCCCGGCCCGAAACACTTCAGACAAAACAATAAAGCTTAAAGTCCGACACTAGCCCAAGTGGCCCGGCTATTTGGGTCAACAACCAGCTTATTCGGGCCGCCTAAAAATAATATATATATACTTTTAATTATTAATATTATAATTTTTGTTGATTTTTTTTTATATTTTACATGTTATTTTTAAGTTATTAATGGTGTAATTTTTATTATATATAGAATTATATATAAAATTAATATAATTATTTATAAATATTAATATATTTAATTTAAAATTAATTATTAGTTTAAAGAAATATTTATAAAACTATCTTAAAAATAAATTTAATTTTTAAAAATACTATATTTTTTAAAAAATTTTAAAAATACTTTATTTATATATTTGTTTTGCAAAAATATGGTATAAAAAACATGCCCTCTTTAGATAATATTTTTTTGGATGCCGTTTGACGTTCTCTTTACAGATACTTATTTTATGCTATGTAATATAAAAGTGTCCATTTGTATTTTTTTATTTTTTAATTTCAAAATAATTTTTTTAAAAAAAATAAAAAAAAAATAAATTTCAAAAAATTTTATGCACTTGTAATACATCAAACCATTAATTTTTTACTATAATTTATTTTGAATATTTTTATTTTATGATTTTTATCCTTTTTAATCTTTTCTATTTCTATTTATTTATTTTTTTGTGATTTTTATTTATTTATTTTTAACCTATTTATTTTTTATATTATTTATACTGTTTATTTTTTAAAATAAATTTTAAATTAAAAATTTTAAATTACTAAATTAAAATATTTATATTAAATTTCTATTTATATATAACATAAAACAATATATAACGAAAATATACCTATCTATATATAATATATATAACTTTTATATCCAATATGTTGAATTTTCATTAGGATATAAGATTTTTACATAAACTAATATATATTATTATATATAATAATATATATTAGTTAGTTTGTAAATAAAATACCAGTATGATATTTATTATTATATATACATTTAATACATTAAGTATATACATATATATAATATTTTCATTAATTAAATGCAACAGTAAAACAAATGATTTGGTAATTATATTTTATTATTTTAATTTATTTTTATATAAATTAACTATCATAATTTAATTAATATATTTTTATTTAAATTAATTAAATAAATATGACGGTTGAATAAATATTAATTTAAAATTTAGTATTATAATTTTAATCTTTTTATTGATGACGATCTATGTAAAATAATTATATTTGAGATATTCAAATAAAAAATCATATCTAAATAAATAAATTTTATTTACATTTATTTTTTGTTAAATAAAAATTTAATCTAATATTATAAATTAATTAATTAATATTAACAAAAAAAATATAATTTCTAATAAAATAAAAAAATATTTAAACTAAAATAAAATTTAAAATTTTTCATATACCCATAATATACTGACATATACCTATATATATGTAATATATATTGTTATTTTTTATAATATATACTCGTATATATCTAGTTATTTATAATATATACTAATATATGTTATTATTCTTTTCAGTATAGCTAGTTACATGTAATATATATCCACATATAAATATACATATAAAATAATTATATACTAACATATATCTACATATCCCGACAAATATTTATATATATGTAATATATATATATATATATATAATATACACATATATTAACACATATATAATATATAATTATATATACCTACAAATACCGTTCTTTAGTAAAAAAATATGTAAATATACCTATATATATCTACATATATCAATTTTTTTTAATTAAAGTATATATAATATATACTCACATATATCTATAAATACCATTTTCAGTTAAAGTATATGTAACGTATACTTACATATATCTATATATACCATTATTTAATTAAAGTATGTATAACATTACTCATATATACTAATAAATAATATTATTCAATTAAAGTATATGTAACATATGCCTACATATATTTACATATATTATTTTTTAGTAGAAGTATATGTGATATATACCAACTTATACATATAAATACCATCAATTATTTATTGCAATGCCATTGTTTAGTGAAAGTATATGTAATATATACCGCCATATATCACCATGTATTGTCAAAAACATAAAATATATATTTATAAAAATGTCATGTTTTAATTAAAGTATATATAATATATATCGACATATACTCATATATACTCACATACTCTACCATATACTCACATATACCAAAATAAATTGACATATGCCACTATTTTTAATTAAAGTATACATAATATATATCCATATATACACATATATATTGTTATCTTTAGTTAAAGTATTATAACATATATCTACATATACTAATATATATCCATATACACCACTATATATCCACATATACCAATATATACTCATATTTATTGTTATTTAATTTAGAATATATCCACATAGAAGCTAATATATACTATTATTATTTATTCTTTAGTCATTTATGTTTAATTGCTTAAGTACACACACTAAGTCTTTCATGGTCCAATTTACCAATTGCCTCTTGAATCCATCTTTATAAAAGGATAATAACAACAAATAATCTTTTGGTCCAGCCATGCATTGATAGATATGATCAGAAGCTTTTATATTTATTCATACGCACATATTATAAAATGAAATTGCTTTATGGATAGATACACTTACCTTCATATATTTTAATTGTCAGATCGAGTTTATCTTTTATTAGCAAAAAAAAAAAAAAAAAATCTATAACTGCAATAAATAATTAATGTGTTATTGATGAATAATTCTCAAATCAGTATGAGATAGTGGGACTCAACTTTCATTACCATGTGGATTAACTTCACAATAACATATTAATTGATTTCAATGAAAAGTTATATGTTATAATGATTTTAACAAAAAACTATATTTAGCACGTGTAAGACAATTCTTCATTTTTTTGATCCACATAAAACAATTCCCAATCTAGATATTCTGATTCCTACTGAGCAAAATTCTAAAATATAATATTAGCATATCTGGTTCAACATTTGGGTATCCAATTTCACACTCTAATACTGTGAATGCACGTCTTTTTAATTTTGTACACAATGAGAGTTTTGGGTCACAAATAAATGTAAATATAGCAAAAATAATAGTAAATCCTATAAAAATTTAGTAAAAATTTGACATATATGAATATAAAAGCCAAGGATGTTTCGGAACTTCATTTGCCATTCGATGCCTTACTTTTTCATTGGAATATACAATTTTTTCTTGATAGCAAGATATGACAGTAGATATGGTACCTCTATTATTAGGGATTTCACTTCAAAATGAAAAATTAATTAAAAAAATAGATTGGATATAAAGAAAGGAGAAAAACGTTAATTAAATTTAAAAAAAAAAAAAGAAGACAAAGAGGATGAAGATGCAGTGCTGGAGCTGATAATAAAGAAAAAAAAAGTAAAATAAAAAGAAAGAGGAAGATTGTATTTTTGAAAAAAACAAAATATAAATAAGTAAAAAATGAAAAATTAAAGGGTTAGAAGTGAAAAAAATAATTAAGGGTAGTAAAATTGAAATTGAAAATAAAAATAAAAATATAGTATTTGGTGTAATTTTTTTAATTTTAAATATCTTAAATTGGGCCGGCCTGGCCCAAAGTATTTATTTTCAGGCTGGAAGCCAAGCTGAAGGTGTATCGGGATCAAGCTTAAATCTCAACCCAATTTTTTTAAATTCTACCCAATTTGACTAAGCTGGATTGAGCCATCCTGGCCCCTATTAAATGATACTTAAAAATCCTACATCTAGGAGCACTTGTGACCAACAACAAAACTCTTAAAAACCTATATATATATATATATATATATATATATATATAAAACAGAGGCTACAAAGAGAATTGAAGGAATAGAAGTTATCTTTTCATTGACCTATATGGTACATATTTATAACCAACAATTACAACAGAAACGTTATCTTAAGTAAATACAAAATATATACAGCTAATATAATCTATAATTTGAATAGCTTAGGATAAGCTAAAGCCTATCCTCCTTATCTCTGTTACTCCCCTGCAATTCGAGCCGAAAGGGAGCGAATTGTTAGCTTATTGCAGAGATAATGATGACGCAGCCTGGACATGGGTTTTGTCAGTATGTCTGCAAGCTGATCATGGGAGCTTATAAACTTAACTTGGAGCTCATTTTTTCGAACTTTATCGCGTACAAAGTGAAAGTCGACCTCGATGTGCTTAGTACGCGCATGAAACACCGGATTACGAGATAAATATGTCGCGCCTAAGTTGTCACACCACAAAGTTGGAACCATTGGCAAAGACAAACAGATTTCCCGAAACAATGATTGAAGCCACGTTACCTCTGTAGTTGCTAAAGCAAGAGCACGATACTCCGCCTCTGTGGAGGAACGAGCCACAGTATTCTGCTTCTTGGAAGCCCAGGATATCAAATTTGAACCAAGATATATTGCATAACCAGAGACTGACTTACGATCTGAAGTATCTGAAGCCCAGTCAGCGTCAGAATAGACATGAAGATCAAAATTGGCGCTCTTCAAAATGAATAATCCATAATCTGAAGTTTGCTGCAAATAACGCAGAATGCGTTTTGTGGATGCCCAATGGGATTCAAGAGGATTATGCAAAAACTGAGCAACTCTGTTTACTGCAAATGTGATGTCAGGTTGTGTGAAAGACAAGTATTGCAAGCTGCCCACCACTTGCCGATATAACATCGCATCAGAAAATACAGAGTTTGAAGAAGGCAGTGTTGGTTCACGAGCTACAACAGGAGTTGAAATCCCTTTGCAAGTGGTCATTTTAGCTTTGTCTAATAAGTCAGCTATATATTTGCGTTGAGTTAACAGCAAACCTGAACTTTTCTGTTGAATTTCAATACCAAGGAAATAATCCAAGTCACCCAACTCTCGTAACTTGAATTTTGAATGCAAAAATTTAATCACTCTTGCAACAACAGTATCATCCGAACCAGTAATCACAAGATCATCCACATAAATCATACAAAATACTTGAATATCATGAACAGTATAAATCATCAAAGAAGAATCTGCATTTGAAAGTCGAAAACCAAATTGTTTTAAAACTGAAGTTAAGCACTTGTACCATTGTAATGGTGCTTGCTTAAGACCATATAAAGAACGCCGAAGCTTGCAGACATGAGTAGGAAATCGAGCATCTGAGAATCCTGGAGGTTGCTCCATGTACACCACATCATCAAGCGCCCCATGTAAAAATGCGTTCGACACATCTAATTGATTAAGCTTCCAACCTTTAGATACTGCAATAGATAAAATTAGCCGGATTGTTGCTGGTTTAACAACAGGAGAAAATGTCTCCTTATAATCTATGCTGGGTCGTTGGTTGTAACCCTTTGCAACAAGGCGGGCTTTGTATCGGTCGATTGAACCATCAGGCTTCTCCTTGATTCTAAATACCCATTTGCAGCCTATAATATTTGTGGCAGTGGACCGAGGAACAAGAACCCAAGTATCATTATGCAATAATGCATTTATTTCATCAGTCATGGCGGTCCGCCAGTTAATATCAGAATTTGCTTTGGAAAAACATGTAGGAATTGGATGTTGCTGATATGCTATATGAACAAATAGTCTAGGCTTGAGTGAACCCGTTTGTGATCTAGTGATCATAGAATGTGATCTCGTCGAAACAGGAGCTGATGTAGCAGATGAAACCAATGGCAGAGTTGGAGTATCTGTGTCTAAAGATAAAACATCAGACACAATATCTGTTGATTCTTGGAGTGGCGGTTCAAGAGCAGAAGTAGATTCTTGAGTTGGAATAGGTCCGAAAATTCCTTTTTGTTGCTGCACACAAAGTGGAACAAGCAAACCATATTGATGTGAGGAAGCAGTGGACGTAGGAGCCAATTTATCATTTAACGCACGAAATGGAAAGTCCTGATAAAAAAAGTGAACATGCCGTGAGATATAAATTTTATCAGAAAGTATATCCAAGCAATAATAGCCTTTATGAAGCTTACTATACCCAAGAAAAACACATTTTGTAGACCGAGAATCGAGTTTGTGTTTGGCATAAGGCCGCAACCACGGATAACACAGACAACAAAAAACATGAAGAAATGTATAATCAGGTTTTTGATTAAAAAGAGACTCATAAGGGGTAATATTTGATTGTGTTTGAATTGGTAGTCGATTGATACAGTAAACAACACACTCAAAAGCATAACTCCAATATTTTAATGGTACCTTTGCATGAAACAACAAGGACCGACCAGTTTCCACAATGTGACGGTGTTTACGCTCTGCACACCCATTTTGTTCTGGAGTATATGGACACGACACTCTCTGTACAATTTCATTTTCTCTCAAATAATTCGTTAAAGCCTGAAACTCACCCCCCCAATCAGCTTGAAACATCTTAATAGAAACCGCAAAATATTTTTCCACTAATTTTCGAAATTGAATAAAAATGGGTAAGACATCTGATTTCTGTTTCATGAAATATATCCAGGAGTATTTGGAAAAATGATCATAAAATAAAACGTAATAGCGATAACCATTAACAGAAGTTATAGGGGATGGCCCCCAAACATCAGAACAGACCAACTCTAAGGGCCAAGTAGCCTTAAATTGAGAAGCAGAAAAGGGAAGTTTATGCATCTTGCTAGAGAAACAAGCATCACAGGGTCCTAAAGAACAATTGTTATTACAAGCCAAATTATTGAAAGAAATAACACTACGAATTAAATGAGAGTTTGCATGTCCTAATTTGGCATGCCAATCAGAAAAAGTGGCAACATTGGCTTGTGGTCGAAACATAGACAATGGAAGACTGTATAACCCATTCTTACTCCGGCCTCTGTAGACGACCATCTTCGTGGGGATATCCTTCAAAAGAAAATAGTTAGGAAAAAACTCTACAGACATATTATTCTGTTCTGCAAATGCGGAAATAGAGGCTAAATTTCGTGAAACAGTAGGTGAGTGTAAGATATTACGAAAATGAAAAATACGAGAAGAATTGTGAAACAATGAGGAACCAACAGAAGAGACAGGAATTGTGTTACCATTGCCAATAGTGACAGCATCTGGTCCAGAAAAAGGCTCTTGATGATCAAGATTTCCAGCATTCGGTGTTAAATGATAATTCGCTCCTGAGTCCATAGTCCAGTCTTGAATTTGAGGAGATGACCCTGTAGCAGCAAGTTTAGAAACAGCAGCTTTGTCATTCTGATTTTGACGTGGAGATGAACACTGCCTACTTGTGTGACCACTGCCCCCACAGTTATAACAGACAATAATTGATGAGGTCCGAGTGGAAGTATTCTGAGAAGAACGACTTGAGGACTCTCTATGATAATTAGAATTATAATTCTGATTTCGAGATGAAAAACCAGAATTATGTCCTCCACGGCCGCCACGACCGCTACGACCACCACGACCACCTCGAGATTGAAAACCTTGCACAAATTGCGCAGAAGGTGAAATAAACGAATCCAAAGTTAAAGTATGCATCTTTAACTGTGCTTCCTCGCTCAATAAGAGAGCATATAACTCATCATAGGTAATAACAGTATTACGGGCTTCCAAAGCACGTACAAAAGGACGATAGGTGGAATCCAGACCGTCCAAAATATCACTGATAAATGATTCATCAGAAACAGGAGATTGCAGAGCTGCCATTGTGTCATATAAAGTTTTAGCCCGCTGTAAGTACACATCAATGGAGTCAGATCCCTGTTTCTGACTAAACCAAATAGCATATGCAGGATTAGGTTGCTTATCCTGTAATTCAGGAGATGGGGGTGAAATATCAGAAGAAATATGATCTGCAAGATGATAACCATGCAAAATTGGCATGATCTGGGCTTTCCAAAGAAGAAAATTAGATGAATTAAGCTTGACAGGCAAAGCATGAGTAATATTGGGTAGAGAACCCGAGGAACTAGAAGAGCTTGAAGAAGAAGAGATCAAGGCTGGAGTGGTCGTCATTGCTGTTAAGCCAAAGGGCTCTGATACCATAAAACAGAGGCTACAAAGAGAATTGAAGGAATAGAAGTTATCTTTTCATTGACCTATACGGTACATATTTATAACCAACAATTACAACAGAAACGTTATCTTAAGTAAATACAAAATATATACAGCTAATATAATCTATAATTTGAATAACCAACAATTACAACAGAAACGTTATCTTAAGTAAATACAAAATATATACAGCTAATATAATCTATAATTTGAATAGCTTAGGATAAGCTAAAGCCTATCCTCCTTATCTCTGTTAATATATATATATAAAAAATTATATATATTAGTAAAAACAGACAGTACATGAGAGTAGAATGTCTCCTAAATTTTGCTAGAGAGTAAAAACCAAGTCCTGAAGTTCAGGCCCTCATTAATTAGTTTTCTTGTTCTTCACAATTCACATATTAAAAGAATATACATCTCTATAAACAGGGGAAAAAAAAATCTAAATTTAGTTTCTTAATATATATAAATAAATGAATTATTGGTTTTTTTTTCTTTTAAATATAGATATTCATAGGTTTTAACTTTTACTCAGAAAGGTGAAAAATAATAAATTTTTTTGTAATTATTGAATGACTGACTCTGCAAATTACTGATAAGTAATTAGAGGTGATTTGGGAGAATCAAGGTTGGAGGGTGCAGTAGATGAATAAATAATAATCTTTTGCTCAGAATAATAAATAATAATCTTCCCCACTTTATATATTATATTATATACATTGGTGTTTGTGTTTGCTGAACTTCAACCTATTTTCAGTCATTTAAATTCCCTAAAGGCGTATGCTTAATCACTTTAATCATAACTTAATTACAGCTTTTGTTTACATATATATAATTGTAAATTGTCTGTCTTATTTTGTAGTGGTATACATTATAAATATGATTAAGGCTTTTGATAAAAATATTAAATTTTTTTTTTAATTTATCAAAATTTTAAAATATATTTAAATTTATAAATTTTTTTATTAGATAGTTTATTATGAATTTATTATGAGCATATAAATTTATATAATTTATCATGAGTTTATTATAAATTTATTATGAAATAATTAAAATATTTTTAATAAAAAATAAAAATTTTATAAAAAAATTACGAAGTCATTTTCTCTATGATTAAACCCGTGAAGTGTGGTTACAAATTCATAGTTGTAGAAACAATATCTTGCGACCGCAGTATGCAAAGAAAGAATACATATAATAGGTTACATTGATCCAACTCTTTTTGTAACCTCTCATATTGCGGAAATATTATAAATGTGAGTTCAGGTTTTGATAATTCTATTCTTTTAAATTATTTTAATCAATAATAAATTTTATTGATATTATTTTTTTTCTTATCTGATTTAATTTTATGGGTCAAAAAAATTTCGGGCGATTTTCGTCTAAAATCAATTATTTTTAGTAGAAGCAATGTCAAATTATTAGCTTTAAATAATTAAACTAGTTAAATATGTATCATTAATTAGTTCTCAAAGGGAAAGGATTTGATCAGTGATTGAATTTGAACTTCTTTGTAATAATTTTGTTTATCATTACCATTTGAATTACTATCGTGATTAAAATTAATATGAATTATTTTTTCTAATAATATTAAAAAAATTAAAAAAAATTAGTTAATTTTATTTAAAATATAAATTTACATAAATTTAATGTATTTTACTCTCATTTTAGTATGAAATATATTTATTAAATATTTTTAATAAATGATATTAAAATATCTGTATAATAAAAATTTAATATAGTAATTAATCTATTAAAATAATAATTGAGTTATAATTTAAGATAAATAAAAAACATATGTCTATTAATTTAAAATTGAGAAAAGAATAACTATTCTCTTTTAAAAAAATTATAACTCATTCTAAAAAAAGTTTATAATTTCAAGCCCAGAATAAAAAAAATGACTAATACAGAGGCGAAGGAGATGGGCATCCCATTTTTTTTTTTTTGGGAAATTTTTCAGGGCAATGTACCAATTTTTTTTTTACCATAGAAATGTACCTTTTTTTTTTATATTATTACAGTGTGATATTTATGAATGGCTTGATAAGATCTAAAACTTTATAGGGTTTGGCGCTGCCATTTTCTTGGCATAATACAGTATGCATTAACTTCATTGTCACCGATGATACAGACATAACACAAAATCAACTATAAAAGGTAAATATATATATATATATATATTCACATCATATTCTCATTGTCTGTGTATAAATGTTACCAAGAAAATGATGAAAGAAATAATTTATAAAAAAAATAAAGAAACTCAAATAAAAAAAGAGATTAATCCAGAGGAGTAAATGCTAAATGAAGAAGAACCATGCAACTTCTTATATATATATATATATATAATATGATAGTTATAGACTGAGTAATTTATAAGTCAGTCTAGGGCAAGTATTGCATTACTGTCAATTTGTCTACACCTTAATGTTTCCATTATATAACATTGAATAAATAAAAAATAATAACAGAAGAATTTAATTAAATGTTTATATTGTAATTAGCAGTCTAATGATCAATCCGGGTTAATAATTTAATTAGTGTAAAAATTCGGAAATTTAAAACTATATATTAATTATGTACAATAGAAGTTATGTTTTCTTCTTCATGATCAGAAAAAAAAAAAGAAAATACATTTTCTTCTCAAAGAAATTAGTTATAGTATATAATATATATATTACTCAAGAGTCATGCCTTGAAAGAGATGATATAGGAGTTCTGATTTTACTCTTTTTTTTTTTTTATTTCTTTTTACTTTTTCTTAATTGATGTCACTTTCTTTAGTAATGTAGACTGCCAGTTTGCGAAATAAATTTAGACAGTCACTCTTCTATATTGAAAGTGATGTAAATGGTACGTTGATATATATAAAGGCCAAAAAAAAAAATATATATATATATATATAATTCAACTGAATAAACCCTTAATTTTAAGTTAATTGAAGTCGGCTATATTTTATTTTATTTCACGCTATTTAAAGTTATATTTTCAAATAAATATATAATTATAAAATATTCTAAACTACTTTTATTCAAGTTAGTTTAGATCTACTCTTTTTTTATCTAATTATATTTATTTTAATTTATTTAATTTTTTTACCAGTATATCACTATATTTTTATTTTATATGGTTCAACCAGCTTTAATTTTATAGTTAACATTTTCTTCGCAGTCCCATTCTTTTGAAAAATTGAGCTAAAATATTTAAAATTAGTATTACAAAGTAATGTTATCCCGTCTAAAATAACTTCGTTTCCCTTTTCATTTGTGTTCTAAAGTTACAATGTATATATATACACACATATATATGTCTTTTTTGGGGTATGGTTAAAGTTAAAAATATTAAACTAAAGATATCACGACTTTAGTATGAAGTGTAGATCTCCTTATGAATGCATGAGTTTAGATTTTATGAATTGAATTTGGGAAGAAAAATTAATTCAAATTAGAGCATGAATTTTTTATATCTATTTTAGACATTTTGTCATATTTATTTTCAATATTACAAGCTCAATTGCTCTCTGTCTCCTCAACAAAGTTGTTGATTTTCTCCTACAATTTTTTTCATTTGGTTAATTTATTTATATCTTAAAATTCCAATTAATTATTGTTACTATTAAAAATGTTTTAATTGGTACATAATAAATACAGTTTTTCCAAGACAAAAAAAAAACCTAATATACATGTATATTTTTGGTCTTTATGTATAATAATATTAGGGAATATATTTAGTAATTAATTTTATTAATTAGAATATTTAGCAAGAAATATTTCATATATTCATAATTTTTTATTTTTTTACATTCGATATAAGATGTCTCCAATATATCAAAGCACTTAATAAATTTCAAAGCTAGTAGAAAGTAGCGTTGTAGGGACTAGTAGACCAAAATCATAATTAAATTTACCCTGAGTTAGATGAAATGATGGAAGTATTTTCTTCCTTATCCAGAGGTTTTGAGTTCAAATTTTAAGTATGGAATACAGAGAAAATGCTTTATTTTTTAATAAGCCTATTTGACTCGAATATAAATTAGTATGCAACCTCTGAGTTGTAGGATACTGGATATATAGTTAGAACAAATAAAAAATCACAGACATTAATATGGGCAAGTGGGCGTGCAAGTAGTGCTTGAAATATTGTGAAAAAAAATCAAATACTTCCTTTGATAAGATTATTATTTTAATCCAAAATATAAATTTATATACATTTTTTATTATAGCTAAAATTTAGTATGAGATAAGTTTATTAAATATATTTAGTGAATATAAGTGTAATAAAAATTTAATATATATTAAAATATAGTAAATAAATTATAATTTGAAATAATAAATAAAAAATGTATATATATGTTTATCAAATTTGGACGTCGAAAGTTAATTAATCAACCACATTGCGTATGTTATATATAGGGTTAGATAAGTTTTTAAACTCTACTATTTATATTTAATTAATGTTAAGTAGGTATATGGGTTAGCCAAAAACTGTCATAGCATTTGGTGGCTTAAATTTGAGGTTAATGTGGTTATGTATATATATATTTTTTATGGAATTAATTTGACGTTACTTAAATTACATTTTTAATTTTTTTTAGTTGTTATCAATAAAAATTGATAGATATTTTCATATATATATACATATATAATATATTTATAAAATTTTACGTGCAATTATTAGCTAGTATTGATAAAATTTAGAGTTCAATTATTCTTATTGATATTAATCCTTTAAAAAGATTAATATATATACATGTAATCAAAGATAACCACAGATTGCATTATTTCATTTCCATTTCAGAGTAAGTTAATCAAGAATATTTACAGTTAAATTTCTCTTTTCTTAAATAATTGCTTAATTAATTAAATATAGGAAAATTTTTTCTTCTATTTTCTTTAGAAAATATTATATTATTCGAATAAATCTTTCTGAATGGCATCAAGAATAAGAATAGAAACATTTTCCTCCTTTCACTATGATTTTGACAAAGAACAAAATAACCTCACAAGAGTATGAATATTTTGATTCGCAGACCTATTACCAAAAATAAAAGAACAATCACTCAATCTTGCCAAAATCTCTACATATTCACCAACTAATAATAAGCTTAAATAAGATCATATTTTAGAAGTTGAGAAATAAAACCTTGATATATGCTTGATTATAATTATAAATAAAATGGCACATCTTAGAAGTTGAGAAAAACTACAATAATAATTAATGGATTCAAATTAGCAATCTTAACTATAATAATTAAAAAAAAAACTCCAGTAATATTGAAAAAACCTCTTATTTGATATATTTTTTTAATTTTTCTTTGTATCCGCTGTTCTTCTTCTTCTTTTCTTTTTTTTTTCTTTTTCTTATGCTTCTTTCATTATTAATAATTTTTAGGAAACGAACCGTGAATTGAGATTAATTGCTTTGCCTGTGGAAACAACAGTGTTTGTCTTCAATTCCGGGACCATTTTTTTTTTCTTTTGTTCTTTTTTTCTTCCTCCAATTTATGGTGGAATCAGAACAGTGCTAAAAAAGCCCTTTCTCGCGATGATCCCACTGTTTTTATTTTTAATCTATAATAACACAAATCAGTAACAGATAATTCAAAAATATAAAAAGGGAAAATTTTCCATGTTATATATAACTAAAAACCCTAACAAAATAAAAATCAGAAAAAGATAATTAATCTAATATAGTAGTTAATAATTGATGACAATAAAAATTAGCATTATTATTGTCATGTTGTTTAAAAACTTTAAAGAGGGATGATATATTTATTCATATTATAGGGCTTTAATTAATAAATTATAAGCTTGGAGAGTACTGTTTTAGGGTTTCGATGAGATAGTGATATAAAGCAGACGTAAGAGATCAGCTTTTGACTGGTGCAACTGCATCTGCAACTTACAGTCTTTTACACCTCAATTATTTTTTGGGACGATTCCATTTTCCATATTGTTAAGGTAACTCTAAACTACATATATATAAACCAAAAAAAAAAAAAAAGAAAAAAATCCTAATATTTTTCTTGTTACCAATTGAAAAATTTTAATTATACAATATTAAAATTAAAATCTGAAGCGTTAGATCTAGAATTTAAACTGTCATTAAGATTAAATTTATTAGAACACCTAAAAAAAATTCAAAGATGTTAGCTTTCTATAGTATACTCACCGAGCTAAATTTATTTAATACTTAAATCACTAATAATCTCGGATGAAACTAAAAAAAGCTGGCAAAATAAATTAGTACTAATTAATTAAGAACCATTGATTAAATTGGTACTATATATAGAAACCATTCATAACTATATTTAATAATTTTGGTTATAATTTGTTTAATATAAATAAATAAATAAATAAAAATATTAGCTTCCATGGATATAGTTAATTTAAGGTCCACTTCTGCTATGAAAATCTCACTGCTATATATATATATATATATATATATATGGAAGTGGTCCTTGATTCTACTATCTGTAGATGCTTTAAAGAACCTACTTTGGTCCCTCATCTACTACATTTTACATTTAGCTATCTATCTATATCTATTGTCTAAATCTAATAACCCCAAAATTTTTCAAACTTTCAAACCCATATATATTAATATCACTAATTAACATTTGTCTAATTTAATTTCTTCTTTAAATTCTGATTTTTAAATTTTGAACATTATAATATGATGAGAGAGAGAATCGAATTTGGATCTATTTAGGGAAGATACACTTGGTATTAGTTTATGCTTCGCATGCAAATTCTACTTTTTAATTAATTATGTTATTCCTTGTGAATTAATTAAGTTAATATTTAACTATATATATACTATTTATTTGTTTATAATTTTCCTTAAGAGTTCAAGATTTAATGATATAGTTTAATATGTATATATATATATGCTAATATTGTCAAAGAATTAATTATACATGTAACTTTTTATTCATCAAGGCATGCATTATAAAGCTACCTGTGGATGTCGATAAAGCATAAGCCCTTCTTTTCTAATTTGGTGGTGGATGGTCCCCTGTGGAAAATTTAACCAAAGGAAGAAAAAGAGAAAAAAAAATTAAAAGAAAAGAAAATTTTAAGATATGCAAACTACAAGAAAGAGCAATTCTAGATTTCATTATTAGGCAGGTGATTGTTCAGTATGTGGTATATGAATAATAATTTTTTTTAATTAATTATAATAACAATTATTATTAATTAATTAGTATATAATAAAAAAAATCTAATGGTCAACTTGAGATGGCAATATATATGGTTTTGAACACGCCATGCTTTTTTTTTTTTCATCTTATAACGCGGTTAAATTTCAGTATCTTTATTATCTTCTTCTTCTTCTTTTTCAGGTTTTGAAAGATAATTATTTATTTTTTTGACAAATAAATTTTGATATGAATTTTAGAGCTTTTGATCATTTAAATTGAAGATAAGACATAAGTTGGATTTTCATGATTCTATTGCCTCCTCCTCCTTCAAGCTAAACATTCAACTAGCAAAAGAACCCTACAGTATTCAGTTTCTTTCTCATGTAAGTATAGGATATATATTAAACTTATCTATTTATAGATATATATTAATTTGCAATTATTTTTTGGTTTGCAATCTTTTCTTGAATTGTCAGATTGGTTTTTAGTAGAAAATTTAGTTTCAGCTATAAACCCTAGCCAGCTAGATTCAACTTAACATCCAGTACTCTTATATACAATTAATTCTTTTTTCAAGTTTGAAATTGAGCAATATGTGCAACCAAGAAAACTGAAGAATTATTTTTCTTTTCATTTTTTTTGCATATTATTTCTTGTTTTCTTGATGAATTATGGCTCAAATTATCAAAGAATTGCAAGAAATGGTGTAAAATTTTTGATGGGGATCTTTATAAATATATAATTGTTACAGGTTCTTGATCATGAGTGGATATTTTGCAAGTCATCAACGATGATAGAAGCAACTACTATAATTACAAAATGATTTCAAGTTCAAAGGAAAAAATTAGTAGTTTTGAAGCAAAGAAAGGAGGTGATGGAAATGACAACAACAAGTTCAGCAAGGCACCACCACCATCAACAAGACAATGGTCTGCATTTAGGAACCCAAGAATCGTTCGAGTTTCACGTTGTTTCGGAGGAAAAGATAGACATAGCAAAGTCTGCACAATAAGAGGATTAAGGGATAGAAGAATTAGGCTTTCAGTACCCACAGCCATTCAATTATATGATCTTCAAGATAAGCTTGGGTTGAGTCAGCCTAGCAAGGTAATTGATTGGTTACTTGATGCTACTAAGGATGATATTGATGAGCTTCCACCACTTCAAATGCCCCAAGGATTTGGTCAATTCCTTCCCCAGATGCAATTTTCTCATCATCATTCCAATAATACTAATAATAGTGTTAATGCAATTTCTCAATCTTCTCTTATTGCTTCTCCTTTCTTTCATGATCTGAATTCAACGTTCAATAATAAGGATAGCGAAGGAGGATCCTTTGCGATAAATATCAACAATAATACTAGTTCTGGTCTTAATAATGATGGGAAGAATCAAGAAAGAATCGCAGTGAAATCAAAATATTGGGAGCTAGATCAGCCAGAGCCAGAGCCAGATCCAAATCGTCCAAGTATTGCTGAGAAAGGCAAATGGATCAAAACAAATTATGATCAAGAAAATAATAATCAAGATGGTGGGTTCTGCAATTACAGTACTAATTATGGTGGGCAAGTCTCATTAGCTGCTCAAAAGTTGTTTCCTTTAACTAGTAATAATTTTCAAAGCAATCACTTTCCTTCGATGAACTCTTATAATTACCATTGGGATGCTTCAAATCTATCTTTATGTCATGGTTTTCTCCCCCATTCACCATTAGAAGCTTCTTTAAACAACAATGGTACTAGCAGTAGTAGAACTAATACTACTGCTACTACAGTTCCATTGCCATCATCACTAGCTTTCTCTTCCAATTCTCAATTCTTGTTTTGTCCGCCGCCTGCAACAATGTCTTCGCGCTTCCCATAATATTATCCTCATCATCCTCCATCTCCATTATCAGATCACAGTGACTCCTGGAGGAATTCACAACACATTCTCCCAAGTTCTTCTAGAACAATAAGCTTGCCAATCAAGAACTTCTCATTGAATGCAAATTCTGGGTTTGCTCAATATTCTCAAAGTAATAACAACCATTACCAAAGACAGTATCAGTAGCAGCAGCCAGCAGATAAAGATACTGCAACTTCTTAATTCAGTGCTCCCCCATGGCTATGTCTATTTATATATATATATAGTTCAAATAATTTTTCTTATTATGAAGGTACTTGCATCATTAAATTTTTATGTATTTTAGTTTCTAGTATATCAACTATTAAAATTGCAGCATTACAATTTCGTCAATGGTCATGTCTTGTTTGATTTGATCGATCAATGTCATCTTACAATGGACTGGGAAGTCAAGAAGATTATAAGCCTGACGATTCGAAAGATCATGTCTTGAATTATTTTGCTTCTAATACAAGTAAGATGCATATATACTTAGACACTTCATTTTCTTCTGCGTATAAAGCTTGTAATTTCATTTTAAGGTTTTAATTAATTAAGTTCTTGTAGTTACTGATGGAATTGTTATGATGATAATTGCATGATCAATTATTTGTTTCAACATTGGTTTTATTAAACTTGGATTTGTTTAGATAATAATAAGGTTAATTTTCCGTAGATTTTGATGGAATTTTCAGCCATATTTTTTTCATGATAAGTAAAACATTTGTGTGATTAAACTTTGGTTTAGTTATTATTGGTAGATTTTGATAGAAATTACTTTAGTCATACTTTAACTTTTAACAAAATACATATATATATATATGTGTGTGTGTGTGTGTGAATATAAATGATATAGAAATTGAAAGGCTGTTAAAATTCATTGATATATCATAATGAAATTACAGCCTTAATTATAATATTCTGTGGTTTATTCTAATTTTTCTATTTCTTTTTCAATTAATTATATATGAAGGAGATAGATATCTACAACTTGAATTCGAAATTTGAGCAAGAGCCATATATACTCTTTGGCTATCAAGTTATTCCTAGCTAGTTAATTTTTCTATTTCTTAGTAATGGCTATTTCTCTCATGAATAATGAAAGCATGTATATATATGCTATAGGCTGTAACAACTGAAACTGTTTGAAGACTTAAATATATAACTTTTCAGAGAATTTGCAAATGCATTTGTATTGGTGCGTTTAGTTGCTATATATGTAGAGACCAATTAATGTGATTAGTAAGATGACAAAGTGAAGTTAATTCTTGTCATGAAAAATTATTAAGGTTTCAAAGAAAACAAAGTGTCTGTTGTGAATGAAAAAGTGGATGAAAGTAGGGGACCTTCTAATAAGAAATAATTAACAAAGAAAGTCCCTTTATTAGAGAGAATTAAAGCAGAACAGTTTTTTTTTTATGCCAAACTTAGAAATTTTACAAGATTGATCAAATTTTATTTGAGTTAATTAATTATTAAAGCTGACTAATTTTTTAATTAATTATTCAGGTGAACAGAAAATATTATATTTTGAAAGAAATACGATCATAAAACAATATATATATATATATATAAATTATCAATAATTTGTTATAATTAATTAACTAAATGTATTTTATTTATCATGGATGCACCGAATATATATAATAGAGAAATAGAAAAAAAAAAGATTTGTTGTAATGCAATTTGATTAAATGAATAATTAATCTGCTTTTTTATTGTTTTACTGAATTTTCACTTAATTGCATTCTAATACTGTCTTATATCTTATTAGATCGATATATATGTGTTAAATATTATCAGATTTAGTTAAATATTAATGATATATTTGTGTGTATGGGCGGGCATTTACTTCAAAATATGGGTTGAAGTTTTAACATAATTACATGATAAAGCACTTTTAGTGATAAGTTTATAAAATTTAATTAATTTCTTGAATATTTCAGTTATATTTAATTTCCATAGAAGAGGGGCAATTATTAATTAAAAGCTTCCATTTTTACATTTAAATTTATATTTGCAGGTTTGTGTTTCATTTCCTAAGTTGATGTCAGTGTTTTTTTCACTTGCATAAGATCAAATAGTGATATCACAATATAAACCCGAATATATATATATACATATTATATTTTTCTAAACACTTTTAAAAATATACATATGTTAATCGGAAAAATTAAGAAATAATATTTGAAGTCAAGTGTGTGCGTGTGTGTATGTATCTGCTTATTTAATTATAGTATATGCTTTATAATATAAGTATTTAATTAAATGCTATATAGTTTCATTATTACATGATATGGTGTATTAATAATATTGATTATATATATCATGCTTGTATATATGGCACAATTTAAATATAAAAATAGTTCTTCTATAATTTTTAATTTTTTTATTGAAATTCCATGTTCTTAATAATTTGGGGTAAATATATATACATTTAAGTTTATAGAATAGAAAATCACCTATTACTAATTAATAAAAAATAATTATCCACCAATGAGCTCCTGAATTTAAGTGATTTCAAATTATTTTTTAATTAAAATAATGAGATTATTTTTAATTTAAACAAATCATAATTAAAAGTATATATTTTTCTCAAAACAATATATGTGCATCAATGGAAGGTAATAATACTGTCTTTAGAAGAGTTATTAATTAAAGATGTAGTCTCCACATTATATTCAACTATTTTACATTTAAAAATTTAGTTAATGGCTGTCCTAGTGCATCAATGGAGAGTAATAATAGGCAAAATGTATAATTTGATCCTTGTATTATACTGTTATTTTCTATTGAATTTCTTTATCTTAATTGTGATCTATTAAGCCTTCAACATTGTTGTCTTATATTAAGTTGGTCATTTTTAATATTTTTTTGTTGAAAATTATATAAACTCAATGTTATAATGGAGGACTTAATAGAAAAAAGCAGTATATTACAAGGGCTTAATAGAAAAAAAAATATAATACAGAGACCAATTGATATTTTTTGCTTTTTTGACTGTTAAAAAAAAGGCAATTTAAAATGAGACAATAATGTACATAAATTTAATAAATCGTAATTAAATTAAAATAAAAGGATTCAATAAAAAAATAGCATAGTGTAGGGGCTAAATTACGTATTTTGCCGTAATAATACTATCCTAGTTCATTGCATACAACAAGGTTCTTCAAATATGTATGAATGTATGTATTATATGTATGTATATATATATACACACACTAATTATTCTAATTTCAAAAAACTTAAAATTAAAATAATTGTTATTTTTGTATTTATAGGGTTTATAATCAGACAGTAATTAATATGTGTTTTCTATAACAAAAACAAAATAAAATGCTATAAATATATTCAAACTAGAAAAGTAAAAAAAAAATTCCGATTTCATTAACTTTAAAATATTTGTCATTTTGTATTTATTTGATTAACCTGACAATAAATATATATTTAAGTTCAGATAAATCCCCAGTTTAAGTTTATCCATTTGGAGTAATAATAATAATAATAATAATAATAATAATAATAATAATAATAATAATAATAATAATATCATTTTCACTTCTTAGAAACCCTAAAGAAAAGATTTCAACAAAAAGATACCATCTATTAATTATAATATTTTTATTATTCAGTCTTTCTATATGTATAAATTTTAAGAAATAATTTTGATAGTACAAAGAGCATAGAAGAATCGATACAATGAAATTGAAAAAGACTTTTTGAGAAGAAATTGAGAAAGACTTAATTATTACTAAAGAAGGAATATGCAATTCCCTTCTGACACATTTTTTTTTTTATCAAAAGTAACCCAAAAAAAAGACTGAAAATTCAAGCAATAAATACTCTCTCACTGCATCCAATAAAACTGGAAATATTACATTTTAATCGTTATTTTATCTTCTTTGTTTAGTTTCCTCTTAAATTTAGGTTTGAGTTTTTATGGTTTCATTTGATTTTCTTCCTTTATTCCTACAATTTTTCTCTTTTTTGATGTTTTGTTTCATTTTTTTTAATTTGATCTTGTTAGGGTTCTTTTGTGTACCTCTTCATTTGTTGATGATGATTTATTGGTCCTTTAACTTATTTTGTTGACCTACCATGGAAGTCTTTAAAGGTTTTCATCATTTCTATTGAAGCAGGTCAAGCTATTATGATTTTGATTCCATAGTTCATCCCTCTCTTCAAACTCGTCTACATAGTTTTATCAGAGCTCGTATTGAAGTAGTTTCTCTCTATATCCATAAATTCTCTCACTTTCAACCTTACTTGATTCTGAAAATGTTTAGAATTTTTGACATACGAAAGTTTTATCTTTTGATTGTTCTTTCTTTCTAGGAAGATTGTTTAAGAAATTAATTTTTGTTTTTTCTATATATCAAACCTTTAGTTATTGGTCGATGTGTATAAGGGATATTATAATTTGTATATTGTACTCTTTGAGATAGGGAGAATTTTTTTAGCCTTATGGGCTTATAGATATCACCAAGTCCTTTTTTCTATTAATGTTACTATTCTATTTGACAAAAAAAAAAAAACTAATTTTCTATATATAACAAAAATGATATTTAAGGAGAATTGAATTTAGATGAAAACTATTTGATATCTTGCTGTGAGATCAATACAATATTTATATACAGTAATATGAGCTAATAATCCTCAACTGATGAGATAAATCCTAACAACCAGTGAATCAAAACTAATATATATACAATCCTAGAATAAAGGAAGAATATTACTTAACAATCCGTTTTACACCCCCCTCAAGTTATCTGGTATGGCAAGAACTGATAACTTGGAAAAATGGAAATCAAAATCGCGACGTGGTAGAGGTTTGGTCAGTAGATCAGCGACTTGATCAGCAGAATGTAGATGACAGACAGAAACCCGTTTAGCCTGCACTTGTTCGCGAACAAAGTGAAAATCAATGGCAATATGTTTCATGCGACTGTGAAAAACTGGATTCTCACAAAGAAATGTTGCACCAACATTGTCACAGTAAATATGAGGTATACCAGACAATGGAAACCTCAATTCCTGTAATAAATTAGTAATCCAATTTGTCTCTGCCAAGGCAGCAGCAACAGCCCTATTCTCTGCTTCAGTAGAGGAGCGAGAAACACCCCGCTGCTTTTTAGAAGACCATGAAATGAGATTGGAACCAAGATAGACAGCATATCCAGTGGTAGTGGTACGATCATTCGGATCCCCAGCCCAGTCCGAATCAGAGTAAGTGTAAAGTTTATTGTCACTGGATTTATTCAAGTAGAGTGCATAATGAGCTGTCCGTTTAAGATACCTCAACACCCGTTTGAGTGCCCGCCAATGTTCAACTGAAGGACAATGAAGAAATTGAGCAAGTTTATTGACAGCAAAGGAAATGTCAGCTCGTGTAAAGGATAGATATAATAGCTTCCCAACAATACGCCGATAAAGCGTGAGGTCAATAATTCTATCTGCTGGCGAAACTGTTAGAACAGTCGTGGAACTCATTGGCGTCGACACTCCCTTTGAATCACTCATGTTTGTTTCTTGTAACAGATCTTGTACATACTTCTGCAGAGAGAGATATAAGCCATTTGCAGAAGGAATTACTTCAACACCTAAGAAGTAATGCAAAGAACCCAAGTCCTTCAAGAAAAAACGCAGGGACAGTCCTGCAATCACTTTTTGTACAGCAGCTGGTTTACTACCGGTGACAATAATGTCATCCACATAAACAAGAATATAAATGAGAACATCCGACTGATGTAAAATAAATAATGAAGGATCTGATTTTGACCTTATGAAACCAACAGATACAAGATAATTTGTAAAAGCAGTATACCATGCGCGCGGAGCCTGTCTCAAACCATAGATGGCTTTTTTTAACTTACAAACATGAGAAGGACGCTGGGCATCTTCAAAACCGGGTGGTTGTCTCATATACACAATCTCATCGAGTTCTCCCTGAAGAAAGGCATTGTTGATGTCAAGTTGTCGTAGAGGCCAATTATTCTGAGTTGCAAGAGCAAGCACTAAACGAACAGTTGTGGATTTTACTACCGGGCTGAATGTAGAATGAAAATCAATGCCCGGGCGTTGTGTGAACCCCTTAGCCACCAACCGTGCTTTGTACCTGTCAACTGAACCATCTGGTTTATATTTGATACGATATAACCATTTACAATCAACAATATTGAAAGAGGGGTCAGAAGGCACAAGAACCCATGTACAATTTCGACATAGAGCTTGAAATTCATCTTTCATTGCCACTTGCCAATGATTGTATTTTTGAGCTTGTTTGTAAGTATTTGGAGTTGTGGCTGCAAGTAGAGAATGGATAACTTTGGGTTTGCTAATATTATTTTTAGAGCGAGTAACCATTGGGTGGGTAGTAGTAGATGGCACCGGTGGAGGCGGTGGTAAGGCTAAGAGAGGAGCAGGTAATAAATTGGCTGGAGATGAGGCTATAGGAGCTGGTGAATTTATTTCTGTTGGAGAGGAAGGAATGGATTGAGGGGTGGCCGGTGTTTGGGGTTGAGCTGGTGTGGAAGGTGCAGATGGCATATCTGTCGCCGGTTGTGTTGTCGGATGGAGTGCAGCAGGGACTGATGGCACTGAAATAACTGGCAATAACTCACTGGAATTAGAAGACGCAGGGGAAGCATTTGATGGAACGGACAACAGATTTTCCCATTTGCAAGATTGTGATGGAAACTGAATGTGAGAAAACATAGATGCAAAAGGAAACTTGTTTTCAAAAAATAACACATCACGAGATAGATATATTTTAGAGGTAGTCGGATCATAACACTGATGGCAGTAATGTTGATTTGAAAAACCAAGATAGACACAGGGTTTTGATCGAGGCTCTAATTTGTGTTTAGTGTAGGGTCGAAGCCATGGGTAACACAAGGAACCAAAGGTGCGAAGTGATGAAATTTTCGGTGTTTCATGAAACAAAAGTTGATGTGGGGATTTTCCATCTAACACTGTGGTGGGTAATTTATTTATGACAAAAACAGCATGAGCACAAGCAAAACTCCAAAAATGTGGTGGAAGAGATGCTTGTGAAAGCAAAGTTTTGGCAGTTTCAATAATATGACGATGACGGCGTTCAACAATTGCAACACGTTGAGGTGTATAGGGTGGAGAGATAAGGTGTTGGATGCCATTTATTTTAAGATAGGATGATAGACTTTGGTATTCTCCACCACCATCAGTGTATAATGATAACAATTTTGTTTTGAATTGTCGTTCAAGGAGGGGGTGGAGAGTGGTAAATACACTGTTAACTTCAGTTTTATTTTTAAGAGAGTAAAACCACATATAACGAGAATATAAATCAACAAACACAACGTAATACTTCTTTTGATCAATGGAGATAACTGGTGATGGACCCCACAAATCACTGTAAACAGTTTGGAGAGGTTTAGCACTGTGTAAAGAATTTTCTGCAAACGGAAGACGATGCATTTTATTAACAGCACAGGAATTACATTGATGCAATGAATCATGATAGGGGATAGATAAACTATTTAAAAGTTGACACAAGATAGTTTTATTTGGATGACATAAACGACGATGCCACAGGTCTAGTGACTGAGACTTAACAGCAGATAAGACATGAACAGTGCGCAGTTTATTTTGGGGCCATTCATACAGTCCATCTCTAGTCTGCCCTCGCACCAACTGCACGCCCGTCTTCAGATCCTTCACAAGAAAATGGTAAGGAAAAAGTTCAATAGAAGTTTTATTGTCACGACAAAAACGTGAAGCAGAAACTAAATTATAATTAATTTCAGGAGAGCATATAGTATTGGAAAGTTGAAATTTGGTGGTGGAGGTTTCAAGAGTACCAGTGCCAATTTGACTTATTTTAATAGGATTACCATTACCCATTGTGACCTGATCCGCACCATTGTAGTCATGAGCTGTGACTAGGTTCTGTGAATTATTGGTGATGTGATGATCAGCGCCTGAATCAATAAGCCAAGGCTGCTGAGCTTGAGACATAGAGGCAGCAAAATTAGCTCTGGCTTGAAGGTGATTGTGGGAAGCGGACCTGCAGAATCGAGCTGTGTGACCTGGGCGTTCACATAGTTGGCAATGAAAAGAATTATCAGAATTCCTTTGATAATTATTTCGACGTCCTCGCCCTCGATTGGAATTCTGCGATTGGCGATATGAGTGATCTGAGTTTTGATGGAATCCATTGTGGTCAGAACCCCTATTGGAGGAGGTGCTTGGGCGTGTGGCAACAGCAGCTGTTATCGCAGGAGCGATTTTTGGTTCATCAAGTTGAAGGAATAACTCATGATCCAGGAGTTTATCATAGAGTTCTTCATAAGAAACTGGAGTATCACGGGTACGAATTGCAGCAGAGATGTTCTTGTATTCAGGTCCAAGGCCCTGTAAAATTCGAACAATAAGTTGGGAATTGGTGAGAGGTTCACCGGCAGTTGCTAGCTCATCAGTAATGGTGCGAATTTCTCTGAGGTAATCAGCAATTGGGCGAGCATCTTTGGTTAGGCGAGCCAATTTATCTTGAAGGCTGAGAATTCTCGTTTGGGATTTGTTGGCAAAGGCTGTTTTCAGCGATTTCCAGGCTGCACTGGCAGTTGTCGAAAGTGCAACTGGAGAGGCAATAGTTGGATCGATAGAAGCTAGGATAGCATTTTGGATAAGTTTGTCTTGACGAAACCATTGATTATATTCTGGATTTGGTTGATCATTGGGAGGGATAGTTTTGGATGGAGCTACGGTGGTGCCGTCAAGATGGCCAAAAAGATTGTGGCCATGCATAAGCATCTCAATTTGAGCCTTCCAAATAGTATAATTGTTGCTGCCAGTTAATTTGATAGGTAATTGGGCAGTGGGATTGAATTGAATGATAGTTGTAGTTTGGGTGGGGTTGTCAGCGTTGAGTGCCATGATCAGAAAGAGGAAGATTAAAAAAAAAAAAAACGAAGATGGAAAGTTTGGCTGATGAGAGCTCTTACTGCTCTGATACCATAAGGAGAATTGAATTTAGATGAAAACTATTTGATATCTTGCTGTGAGATCAATACAATATTTATATACAGTAATATGAGCTAATAATCCTCAACTGATGAGATAAATCCTAACAACCAGTGAATCAAAACTAATATATATACAATCCTAGAATAAAGGAAGAATATTACTTAACAATCCGTTTTAATATTAATATATACATTTAAATTTATAAAATTAAATTTTAATTCTTAATTTGTTTCTTACATTATCAATCAAAGTATAGTTATATTTGAAAGTGAAATTAATAGCGTTTTAAGTGTAATTATTTTACTAATTTCTTAATAATAATGTAAATTAATAAATTTAAAATAAATAAAAAATATATATGAAATATGAAGAAATGAAATGCGAGCGTGGGATAGGAGAGTGGTTGTCATGTTCAGTAAGCATGTAGGCGTGCTTGTAGATAGGAGCTGTTGCTTAGATTTTAAGAATTTTGTGGTCCTCTACTCTTACCTAAATATTATAATAAAATTAAGGGACCATAAATTTCTATATATATATATATATATATATAATTATGTGTGAAAATATGAGCTCTTTTTTTTTTCTCTTTTTTTTCCATAATCAATATTCAATAGGTGCATTAAAATTTTCGTTGGCTTTATACTTTTGGATTTATAAAATTGGTATCAATTATCATAATAAATTATTATACTCGAACCTCGATAATACCATGATGAATTTTCATTATATAGATTTGAAAGAATTAACTTTAAAAGTTCATTGTTAAAGTTGGAAAATTTACTATTCGAGATTTTTCTCAAATATATTTTTATTAAATAATAAAGGATAAGAAAATAATATATATATATATATATATATATAGAAGAGATAATAAGTTTTTCACGAATAAGTTTAATTTGTTTTTATTGCTTTTGCTGGGTTAATAGCTTAATTCTAAGTTTTTACATTGCTTAAAACCTTAAAAACAGTGGACCAATATTTCATTATTATGCTATAATGTATTTTTTAAGGAACTTTTTTGTTCATAAACCAACCACTACATCTTAATTAATTATAGGGCTATTGATAAATTTGCTAGAAAAACCCTTTAATATTATAACATATTAATCTCAAAAAACTTTTTCAAAAATATCATGTTTTTTTTATTAAATAACAATAAATATTAAAAAAAGTTACAATGAGTTCATACTTAGATATATAAGGTTTATACTTTGTACATATTAGATTTATTATACACAAAATTAATAAATTTTTTTTCATGTAATATAAATATTCTAATAATAATACATCACCAAAAATAAAAATATATATTGATGTATTATACAAATATAAAGAATTTATATTTAGTATATATAGAATTTACACTTAGTATATAAAAAATTTATTGAATAAAAAATTCATATATAAATAGTTTATATCAACATTATAAAAAGTATAAGATAATTCACATATCACAAATCATTAAAATAACAACATAGTTATCACAAAAAATAAAAACACATATTAATATATAGTGCAAATGTATAGAGTTTATATTCAATACATAGAGAGTTTATACGTAGTGTATCTGTAAAGTTTACATAATATAAAAAAAATATTAAATAAAAATTATTATCTAAACAATTTACATTAATATTACAAAGGGTATAAATAATCCATATATTATAATTTATTAATATAATAACATAATTATCAACACATGTCGATGTGTTGTATAAATATATATAAAGTTTACATTTTATATACAGGGAGTTTATACTTAATATTATAGAATATAAAACAATATAAATCAAATAACTAAAAAGTAACAATAAACCAACAAGTTACAATGAATTTGAATTTATGCGTAGTATACATAAATTGCAAAATTAGATATTTATTGAGTTTCATTTGCATACATATTAAAACCAATCTAACTGAGATATATTCAAATAATTTCTTTTTGCAAATTATTTGCAAATATATGTATATTTATATTCTTTTTGCAGAACCCATCTCTACAAAACAAGAGAATATGTAGCAAAAATAACAAAGCTACAATTTTCTTTTCCCATCTCAGAAATTCATTACCTAAGATGTCGTGGTTTTGATCATAAATATCTCTTCTTCGAATATAAATGAAAAGAAAAATTGCAATTGGCAATAGATCTGCAATCAAAGGCGAAAACATCTCTGCTTCGAGTCTAAAAATCTGATAAGTTTGTTTGCCCCTTGTGTGCAAGATAGCTAGCCCGCGTGGAATAGGAAGACAGAGATAAAAATCTAGTAATTTTGAAATAAAATAAATAAAAAATTAGTTTTGTAAATGACCAAAAAATCACTGAAAAAATTTGAAAAATATGGCAATTTCCCCTTAATTATAATCTTAATTGTGGATGGACATTTTTTGATTAATTATAATTGTATTGGGTTCAATCTTTTGCAGAAACTTAATATTAAAAAAAATTTGAACTTATAAACAGTGCGACTCAAATCGTAAAGTTAAGTAAAGTTTCGGCTAGAAAAATAAACTATTAATAAATTTTTTTATTAATTCTATTAATAATATATAAATTTTATATTTAAATTTAATTTTAGACGAATGTCAATCCTTTTTCCTTACTTAATTGAATTTCTTATGTTCTTAATTAATCTTTGCCAATTAAGAAAGAGGCAATAACCTTTTTTGTTACACTAATATCAACTTGATTAATTATTTTGTCATTTAATAAATCTATAAATAGCTCAAGCTATATTTATATTAACCTTCTTATAAACAATAAATAGATAAATAAATAATCTCAACTTTTATAAACAATTTATAAGTCTTAAATTAAGTATCATCTTTGAATCAATATTTAATATCTAACAAGTTATTTTTTTTAATTTTTATTAAAAGATCTCTAATAATCTAATCCCTCTATTATTATTGTGCAAATTGAAGGATATAATTAATTGATTTATAAGTTATCAAAATTTTTTTGGATAAATTTTAGTTTAGTAATTTCGTAGAAGGCCATAACTTTAGTCAGCTTATAACCAAGATATCCCAATAAAAATAATGGAATAATTCTTCCATAGGATTGATATATAAATTGTACATTATGTTAACCGGCAGAGGAGGAAACGACTTTATAATAATAATAATAATAATAATAATAATAATAATAATAATAATAATAATAATAATAATAATAATAATAATAATAAACTACTTCATAATAATAATGATAATTAATGACATCTCATGTAAATTAATTAGTTTATTTTAAGAATGAATATCATCATAATGGTAAGAATTCCATTAAAGAATACATATAATAATTAATATAAGCAAGAATTTAATTAATATTGAAAGGAAGAACTTAATAATGTTGCATATACATTTTTAATAAAAAAAAATTCATAACAATAACGTTAATTATTAAAAAGTCTTTGATTTTATAATAATTAAATTAAGACAACAATTAATAATATTATTTTTATTATTATCTAAACTAAGCAGTTTCTCCTCTACCGATTAACCCAAAATAAAAAATTTACCTATTAGACTATTTATTTATTTTATTTATATTTCTAGATTTTGCCGTCTCTTGTCTTGGCTAAAAAGAACGAAGGCGCTGGAATCGTTAGATTACGTAATGGTAATCGGTGAAAAGCCAAAAAGCCCCGGCGTCAGGATCGAACTCGCTTTTGTTTACGAAGCGAACGCATTACCACTATATGCTACGGAGGCCGATTGCCAATGAAAGCTGATTTGACTTATATAAAGATAAAATTGTTAGCATACTCGTTTGCAAAATCAGAATTTTCCTGATTGGATAATGAACTTGCAATGAAAATAAAAGTATGTGGGAACACTGGGATCCAAGCTATAAAGTTTAAATTTATTCGGGGTGACTGAGAATTTTACTGGGTTAATAATTGTTTTTTTTTTAAAAAAAAAGAACAACTGCAATAACTCCAGTCTTATTGAAATAAAAAAATTAAAAACATAAGAAGGTAACGATGTTTCAATAATGGATTTGAAAATGGAAACAAAATTATGACTGCATCCTCTTTATCCATCATGTGCTTAACATCACTATGAGCTGGAATTTTGTAATTCTTGGAATATCATAGTCAATATACCAACAAAGAAACTTCCATCCAAATTCTAAATACTGCATATACAGCAAATTGGGAGGGAAAAAAAGGTTTTTTTGCATATATATATATTTCATTCTTATCAATGTGTATAATGTCAAAACCTGAGAAACTATCTCCTTTACAATCCAACACAACACTCAGTTCTTACCTACAAATTATTTTGCTTTAATATAAAAAAATGTAAATGAGAATAAAATTTAAAGAAAAGAACAAAGGAAAAATCAAGAATTAGAAGATGCTGTTTTTGCAGATTGCTAGCTACTTTGCAAACAGCTGCCTTCGTCTACCTGGTCTGGTGCGCGAGGCAGCTGCTTCACCCATCACAATTTCATCAACTAAATCCTTAAAGATTGATGTCTCAACATCTAACACTACCCCAGACACTTCAGTATGAAAATCAGTCCAACTTTCTGACCTGCACATTACATCATCCCACAAAATGCCTTTTAAATCATCCTCCTCTTCCTCTAAGCTGCATTCTGATTTCTTGGTTTGAAGTTCCTCAATCTCTGAACATAACTCTTTTAGTAGCTTTTGAGCAATGATGGTCTTCTTTGCCAGTTTATCAGATTTCAACCATGGCTCAGGATTAGGAACCACTATGGCTAACTTCTTAACAATCATCTCATTAACAGCATCAAATACGAGTTTTCGGTGAAACCTTTCAGGATTTGGCTTTGAATACGAGCTCTTTCCAGGGCTGCACTCTTCTTTCGAAGGAAAAGTGCTGGTCTTGGTCTGCTCCAATGCAAAAAATAACTCGGGGTTAATGGGGTGACCTGATGGATGGAGCTGAAACATTGTCATGCTAGACCCAAGTTCTCTGAGTAGAAGGCCTGAAGTAACAAGATCTCAGAAATGTATCTGTGATCTGGTTTTGTGTTCTCACAAAGTGAAGCGATGTAATCTGTGCTGGCTTAATCATGAGTCGAGTTTAGTCGTCTGAGTTTCTGTACCAAATTCTTAATGTTCTGTAATTTCTTGCGACTGATCTCCGAAGTAAGACCAGACCCCACAGTGTTAGATGACATGTCGCCAGAAAGGTTCCACTGCTTCACACTTTGTTGGTCCTTGGAATCTTCAGCAGCATCACCTGCTACATGAGAGAATATTCAAGTGAGTTTTGGTAGATGAAACAACAACAATAGATAAGTGTTAATTGTTTGTGGTCTTTTATCTCTAGTTGCTTTGTTGCCATGTTTTCCAAGTGCTACGCTTGAAATGCGCGTTGAGCCAGGAATGTAGGCTCGATAAGAATTAAACTATGACAAGCACAGAAAGCAACATAGGTAAAACTGATTCACCTAACCTATTCTAAAGCAAACTAGCTTATTCAGAAGCTATAATAATTGGAGAATGGTCTTGCTGCAGAATAACACACTGGTTGGCTGACAAGTAGTTGCAATAGAGAAACATACTAACGAGTACAATCAGAATGATGCCAAAGATAATATTAGCTTTTTTGTCTACTTTCTTTTTAATTGTAGTGCTCCAGATAAATAATCTGTCCTATAAATTTTTATCAAAATATCTAGTGTAACTGGAAGTGCATTGGCTAGCAATATCACAAATTTCCATTTTCGACTACCTAAGCCTAAAAGTAACTCATTTAGGAATTTTGTTTTCATTTTCTGAATGCCTCGGTAAGAATGTAGATATTGAAAAAAATATAAAAGTTCAGCAGCCTAATGAGAACTTGCAGCCAATTTTTGAGCCCTGTATCAATCGTCATGTTAGGTTAGACGGACTGATTCTTCCAATCTCAGCATATATAAGATCCAGTAATTGCGATCCTTCAATGTTGTGTTCTGTACAGTCTGAAGTCTGCCACTTTTAACTGTTCGTATTCTAGACAGTAGAGCTTTACCTGTAGGCACATTTGGTATCTGCTTTACAGGAGACAGCGCATCATCTCTATATACAGAAGCATCAAGAACAGAGATGGGACTGGGATGCTCTGGGGTATCAACTGCAAGTTCTGCCAATGTTCCATCTTCTTCTAACCTTGAAGTTGGTTTCTAAAATAAGAAAAACAAAACGTAAACATTTCTATGATCAGAACCAGTTACCAGAGAAGTTCAAGACCACTTACTTTCTGTTTTAAAACAGAGACCAAGTGATTGCCAGCCTTCATGGTTGTACTCTGGCCAGTATTGATCTCTGTTGAATGTTCAGTGCTGGTAACTTCCACATCTGTCTTTAATTCAAAGACGACTGTGCTATCAGAGTGAAGAGATGCATCATCACCTGGATGACTTGATTCATTACTTATTTGACTCAGTTGGTCATCACTCTGAGGCAGTTTGTGAGATTTTAGTCTGCTTTTCCCCCCAGGGGAACCTGATTCAGTTGGTATCTTGTTGGATTGCCTTCTAGGCTTATTTGAATCAGATGGAGGGGTAGGTGGACGAGATCGCTTCTCTAACTCAAGCTTTTTCTGTTGCAGTCTTGGGCTCACAGACCCTGAGCTTTTTATTGAATCCATGGTGCTTTCTTTTGGCAATTGTGGAGGCCTTGTTAAAGATTGAGTGGATCTATTCCTCACACTGGTTTTCTTATCATTGGGGTTGACAGCAGGATCCCGGTGAGTGATTCTAGGGGATTGATCTTTAGCTGTTCGGTTATTAGATGATCTATTTTTACCATCTGCATTTCCACCACCTGGAACTTTATGAAGACCATGATTTCCATCTATTGGAATCACTAAGCAAGCAGGAATACCAGATGTCTCAATCAGTTTGGCTGGTTTCATGATCACAATGGGAGATTCACAAGTCCTCGCAGAATCGGACCCCCTAGTTATGGAAATATTAACATGGTAACTGTGTTGATTTCGTTGGCTTAACGATCTTGCTTTTGACTGGGACTAGTACAGTACAGTTCATACTCCCTTTGGGTTCCAAAGTTTGAACATTTTTCTTCATTTCTGGTCTCCAAGAGACATTTAGCCTGCATTGCTTCCAGAATCTGTTTAAGAGCTCTGAGATCCTTTCCAGATAGATTGAACTCAAGATCTTTCAATCTTTTCTCAATCTCACTGTAAACTGTAGGAAAGGGGTTTGATGTCTTGGCTGGAATTTTTGCAGGTTTTTGAGAAGCTCGATTTCCTTCTGATTGCTTCCATGGTGCTGGTTCAATTGGCAACCTTGATATGGGTTTCACGATCAGATCAGGATTTTTCCACCTTTATGAAATTGGCTCTTTTAGTAAGCTTCTTGGGGACTTAGGAATCCGGATTGGCCTGTTCGTTTCATTTGCTTTCAATGATGTTGAGAAGGAATCTCGAAGTTCAACAGGGAAGCACTTCATTGAACCTGACTGATCAGAACTAGTTGATGCAGAATCTGGCAATGCATCTAAGCCCATCAACTTGGCTACAACATTAGAAGACTGCTTCTGGGTTTCTGATGAATTCTGTACATTATAGACCTTCTCATTTGAATTTCCACCATTCAGTAAATCTTTTGAAATGTAACTTGATCTTGAATCAGGGTTGGAGGCACGCATTGATATTTCTCGACTGTCCAGTGAAAGTCTAGGCAGCTCTTTTAGCCTTAGGGTGGACTTAATGGCATCCCGTGATTCAAAAGATAAACGATTTGCTTCTCTCCCATCATAAGAAAACCGACAAGCATCTCTGGAGATTATACATGAAGGCCCATCTTTCATTTCATGGGATGGTCTTGGTGGTTCTCGAGTTTCATTGTAATCCCAAGGCACTTCTCAAAGTTTAGCAAGAACTCTAAGGGATTCCTTGAGATCAACGGGAGAATTTTGCTTTCCCTTGTTCCCATTTCCATATGATCCATCCACAGATTTGGAGAGCTGCAATGGTCTTGGGGAGTCTTTATGCTTCACTGCATGTGCATGGCCCATTATATCCTCTTTATGTGTAGTTTTGACTGATAGACCTTTGGCTTCCCTATACATTGAGTCCTTGACAACATCTCGAAGATTAAGGGACTGCCGCCCTAAATGTGGAGAGGTACTAGGCTGAGTTAGAACAGCATCCCTTGAGGGAGTTTCAGGGAAAATAATTCTGTCAAAGGAAGATGCTTCTGGCTGTGCTGTTTTGCTACAATCCTGAGAGGACAAAAAGGATGAACAAGAGGATGAGAAAGATGGTCTTGAAGATTCCATAGAAATCCTTTGCTTCTCGTTCACACTCCTGTTTAAATTCATATCCTGCAACCACAAGTTTACATAGCTCAAACATTCACAAATCCATAACAAATCAGGAAAAGTTTAGCTATAAAAATGCAGCAAATTAATGTCTTTGTAGGTAAAAAAAAATTAAAAAAAGAGAACTTTGGAACACAATGCAGATTTCATACTCAACAAATTAATCATGAGTTGTAAATTATATACGGTTAGGCATTGCAGATAAAGTAGAACTATAATGAGACAAGTTTTACTGAAGTACACCTTATCCCATCTATTTAGCAATTAAATGAAGCTCCAAGATTTTGTCAGGAGAAAAAAGGAGAAACTCAGAATTGAGACTGCTTACAGCTACTGCAGGCTGATGGTAGACGTTAAAAGATTCCCTTTCCGAGTTTCCATTGTTCAAGTGAGAATCACCTGCATTATCACAGAATCATTAGGACTCCAGTAATTGTAAAGAGCTCAAAATTAATCAAAATAATGACAATAATAAAGGTCAATTTGTGATAAGCTACTTGACATTACAAAAATGAAAAAAAAAAAAGGGCTCAAGGATAAATGATGAAACAATTAACACATCAAATTAAAAACTGCAGCTACACTTGGGTAGATGGAGAAACAGCCAATCAAGAAGAACATCAAGAAGGTAGAACTGGTCTACAGTTATGTTAAATTTATGAACTTCAGCAATAATTTACCTGAAATCATAGATGTATCGCTAAAATACACTGAAAAATAAGAAAATTAGTTGAACCATTGGCCATAATTCAACAATTTATATCACCGTATCATATGCAACTTAATATATTTACATTCAGCACAAACAAATGAAAATAATAATTAACTAATAGATGTTACTGTGAGATTGCACATCAGAATCAGAGAATTGGGGAACTGACAACGCCAAAAAGGTTTTTCTTTTTTATCAGATCAGATGCTTACATCTTTCTATTGTTGCTGGTGTGAGAGGACATTGATGATAGCTCTAACAAGTGAATAAATAAAATATCAAATTTAGGTATATTCAGTTCCTCAGGAACATGGCAAACAATAAATATTTTAACAGAGTGAAATAATGAATGAAATGACTAACATTTCTTGAAAACTAAGCAAGATCCAAGCCAGGAAAATAACCTGCAGGAAGCCTCCTGTGGCTAAGTCGCCACCGGTAAGGAAATGCTGGCTATCAAAAAGCTGAAAAATCCCAGTCATGCACCCTATTTGCTTCTGCAAATCCGGATTATCATCTGCTAAAGAATGTAAAATTTTTGCTGCCATTTCCACTTCCTCTCCTTAGCCAAACCAATTAATTGAATAATTACACTTCCTAATTTCCCATCATCCTTTATCCAAAACCAGAAAATTACAACACTTCAAGCTCCCACAATGACGTTGAAGCAATTCTTAGCAAACCAATTCATAAATATTGATATCAAATACTTCAGAGAATTTGCTTCACTCTGAGCGAAACTCCAACATTGAACTCTCTTATCTCCTATTAATTTTTTTTCTTCCTCTCAAAACTGTTGAGTATAATTTGAAGGGCAAGCTCCACTTTTATCAATTCCATGGAACAAAAGAGAATAAAGTACTTTCCATATGCATAGAACTCCAAATACTGCATTTCCAAAAACAGAATTTTACCAACAAATGAAAAGGGAATAGAATAAAATCGTTCAGGAGATATAAGGCTCCTTCAAAGTATCTCTTCAAATCCCCACTGATTCCAGCTAATGTCCAGCTCGAAACATGAACTTTTGTCATGCATCCATCAATACCTAAAATATAAAGAATTGTACTTTAGCTATCAAAATCACAAGCTCACAATTCTCCTCCTAAAACATAAAAATGCCCATTTCAGGATTTCCATTAATTCCTCCAGATTCTCAAACTTTTAGCAAAAATCCAGAAAAAAATACAAAGGAATAAACAGAGGAAACTGAATATCAAATTCTTATCATCAGTACATGAAACAGAAGAAGATACTTAAATTGGTTTCTCAAAAGTCAAACAATTACTTTGTAATAATAGAATCAAAATAAAAGGCAAGGGACCCAATACCCAAAAACTCATCACAATATGATGAAAAGAAATAATGTACCCACCATCACATTCACAGTCATAAACAACATTACCTTTTTCAGTAGTTGCCTACAAGAAGTAATACCAAAAACAAAACTGTAAAAGAATCTCTCCAGATCCAAGAATAGAAGTAATCCTGGAACAAAAATGCCTTTTTTTTTTTTTTTCCTTCTTTCTATCTATTGTTTCGTCAGATAACAAATGGAAATACAGCAAGAAGTGGTAGGAAGGTTTGTCATATGGTCAACACGCATAAAAAAAATAAATAAATAAAACTAATATTATTAAAGAATTAAGAGCTGGCAATGGCATACATTTTTTAACAAAGACACCCACATAGAAACAGAGAAAGAGAGGAAGAACTCAAGGATGTGAATGTGGGGCAGATGTCCTGTAGGCTCTATCTCACTTATCCATGTGGGGTGAATATGTGAGTGGGTCTGGATTTGTCTGCATGAGCATGTGGTCTTGTCAGGAAAGTGATAGAGAGAGAGAGAGAGAGAATGGAATGGAAATGGAAATTCAATTCCTACCGGTGTATTTTTTTTTTCCCATTCAATTCCATTTTTGGTTTTTCTTGATCTTGACCATTTCCAATTCTTTAGAAACAAAACCATATTTTTGGCAGTTCCATTTCTAGTTCCAATATATTCAGGGCCGTCTTAAATATTTAAGGGGCCCTGTTCTTAAAGAAAAACAGAATAAATTAGACCATATTCTTAAAAAAAAAAAATTATAAAACCTACTATTAAAACCTACTAATAGTAGGCATAAAACCTACTATTAAAAAAAGAAAAAAAATTGGGGCCCTGTACAAGCTGGGGGCCCTGTGCAGTAGCCCACTTTGCACAGGGCCTTCACCGGCCCTGAATATATTGCCATGCCATATGTAGCCTTTGTTCTTGACTATTTGCAGCCATATGGACCCCTCCTCAAATACAAAATGCTACTGTGAACAATTTAAGTGCTTGGCATGCTCATGTAGATGGTGCTCTTTTCCAACACATGGGCCTAGCAGGATATGGTTTTGTGCTTGAAGATGATGAAAGCCGCTGTCTCCAAGCGGCATTTGGTTTTTATGATGGTGGTGGTTCTCCTGAGATTATTGAAGCTCTGGCAATTCGTACTTATTTAGTCCATATCAAAAATTCCTGAACGGAACAAGGTTTCATTTATTTAGATTCCCAGATAGTGTTTAATGCCTTGAAGTTTCATTTGGTGGACAATTCTTATTTTGGTATTGTTATTCTTGATTGTAAGTCTATTTTGGCTACTAGACTAGATATTAATTGATTTGGGTACGTAGGCAAGCGAATATGAGCGCTCACACTCTTGCTAGAGCGTCTTATCTTTTTGCTCGTACTCAAATTTAGAACTCTGTTTCTATGTGTCTTCGGAAATTTTTTTCTTGAGTAAATGAATTTCATTTTCTCTTTTAAATATATATATATATAATATTGCCATGCCAGTTGTTAGACACTTGTTGAAAACTTTCTTTTTAAAGAAAAAATTACACAAACTTTATTTATTTATTTATTGTTTATTAATTACCCTCGCCCTTTTTATTTATTTAAAACTTCTTTTTTTAAATATCATTTTAAAAAATTTCAATTATATTAAAAAAACTAACTAAAATTATTAATTTATTCTTAATTACACCACATAATAATAACAGTAAATATAAAGAGCAAATTTATAAATAATGTTCAAAATTTACCTTCATATTATTGAATGTAAAATATTTTAAAATAAAATTAAAATTTTAAAATAACATTTAAATTAAAAAAAGAGTAATCAATCATTAATATTTTGATTTATGAATAAACACCTGAAGAAAAAACAAAGGCAAAGTTTCTCCATTGATGAGTAGCTGCCAAGTTTTACCTATTATTGAATGCCTACTTGCACAAGTGGGAGTTATTAAGACTCTTTATATATAAATATGAATAAATAAATAGTTTAAATTTTTTCCTCAAATATTGACTATAATATTGAAATATTAAATGTTTATATGTCTTTATATGGTTAACATATAAGAATATATTTGTATTCTGCATAATTATACAAACAAATGCACTGCAATTCTCCACTTCGCTTCCATTGAAAAGTTTAATTTAGGTGAAGTTTAATTCACTGTGCTCTAAAATTTAATACTGGCGAAAATATCTAGAACATATTATTTTAAAAAATCTACGGTACAGTATTTTATTTATTGATTGAGGGGGCTAGAGGTCGTGAAAGACCTAGAACTGTGTGAAATAAGGTGATAGCAAGAGACTTATGTGCCTTAGATCTTGATGCGAATTTGATTAATGACAGACTTGAATGGAGACGTAAAATCCGTGTCTTGGAGGAGCCTAATACTGGAATATCTTTTTTAGTGTCTTTTGAGCTTATTTTGTTGAGAATCCATACAGCCGACCCCAACTTATTTGGAATTAAGGCTTAGTTGTTGTTGTTGAAATATGGAAAGCCAGATGAAAATACTACAAGAACCAGAAGAGTATAAACAAGCAACCTATAAAGAGGAAACCCAAGAATCCCAAGCAGAAAAAGGAAATTATCTACAACACATACACGAGCTAGATAAAATTTAAATTGGTCGATAAAAAACTCTAGCCCAATAAAATAAAAATAAATAAATAAAACTCAAGTGCTTTGTGCCACAAATCAGGAAAATAGAGGATGCTGAATGGGAGTCGTAGATAAACTACGGTGTGAGGCTTCGTTGTAAAGCTGAAAAGTTACAAACTTCCTCAATGGACAAGGTCTAACCAGACCTGAAAATCAAAAAGCCACCTGTATCTAAGGTGACTCTGATCTGATGTGCTCTTCTTGATGGACAAAGAGAGAATGGATTTGTTTGAATTTGTTATCATTGATTCTTTGGAACCATTTCAAGCCAACAGAGGTCTTGATAGCAAAACAAAAGGAGCTCCCAAACGGCTACAAGGAGCCGACAGAGAGCAGATCAGTAGCAGGCAACAAAAATAAATAAACAAATAACAGGCAAGTAGCAGATCAGGGTTGTAATCAACAGTTCGTCTTGTTGTTATAGCACTTTAAGCCTAGCAAATTTATCTCTATTCTTTTTGCTTGGCATACATAACCTCATGACACCTAATAATTGCCAAGAAGATATGAAAAACTTACAAATCCAGCAGGCTAGCTATGACCGCGGAAACCAAAAATTTTACCAATCTCAAGGTTGAAGAAAACCAGATTACCAATTACAGCAGTTACAATATGGAAGCTTATGTAAACCAGCATCAAAACATGTTTCTGGGTTTCCTATGCAACCAAACCAACTATAGAGTACTCGCATCATGACTGGGCCAAATAAATAGAGACCCTGGCAGCAGCTTGAAGTACATCACTTGAGGCAAAAAGGTTGTTGAATGTCGATTATTACTGCTCCATGTCAGAACCACTGGCAACATTAGAACCACTGGCAACATTTTGGGTTTTGTGTGATAAGGAGTTTAAAATCCTCTTATAGAAGCCCCACGAAGGGTTTGCTTCTGTAATGGGTCTCTGACCAAATGGATTTTGAGCAACAAATTCTTGAACATTTTTAGCCTCAGCTACTTGTTCAAGATATACTCGAAGGTCACCTCCAGGTCCTGTTCAGAAATAGATTTAAAAAAGAACATTAGTACTATAAGATTTGAATCTTTTCTGACTACTACAAAATGCAAAATTAATAAAATAACAGAACGGTAATTTCAACAAGAAGACAGCACCAAGTGAAAAATGACATCCAATTTGGAATTAACCACAAACGATAAAACTGCCACATCAGAACTAACAGCTACAACACAATAAAAACACAGGCAATAAGGTACTAAATATGGAAATAAAGAAATACAAAAAGGCTAGTAATATGCTTGACTACAATGTTAAAAATTGAAGAATTTACAGCCAGAATAAATATCCAGCTAATATAGCTGGAACAAACTCATTTGTGATTTCTGTTGTAGTTCTACAAATACCCATAAAGCTAAAACTTCACCTGGTGAAGAAATGTGAGCACTATCAAACAGTCAACCTATCACAAAATGCATCTGCCAGAAAATAGTGGCAAAAGAAAAGGTTACTCATGAGCTTAGGCTTTGACCTAGCATTTATAGGTTAGATCAACCACGTGTCCTGCAACCTTCATAAATGTATCATGTCAAACTTGCATATTGTGGATGTTAAAATTGCTACAACATAATTCTACATCTGCATTGAGAATGTCTCACCTAAAGAGGAGTCTCTAGCATCCTTGTACCGGTATGAATGGGGGAATATAGCAGTATGCGCCTATGGAAAGCCGACATACCAGGGAGACAAAACAAAATAGCATTAGAATAGTGTTCAGCAGTGAGTCAAAATTATCCCAAATGACAGAGATGAGAAACATACTGGATTGATCAAGGCTTTATATGGTGAATCATCCAACAATAATGTATTAGATTCATTATACTCCCCTTTACTCCATGGAAGTTCAGGCTCATATTTGTCCCATAATTTCTTTAATTCCTTCAAAAGCAGGGGTTTGTCCAAATTCTCAACAGTAGTGAATCCTGTATCAGTACAGTGAGATTGATGCTGCATAAAAAATAAAAAAACCATAACAAATTAAAATGACAGGCATAAAAAAAGTATAAAACAACAATTCAAATGGTAAGAGATGTGATGGCCTTGAAATGCCTAACTGTATATCTATATCAAATGTTCCATAAACTTCCATCAATCCAGATATAATAATGTTCTTCTAAAGTCACTTACGTCAATACCATCTTACAGTTTTTAACACCTAAACTTTACAAATATTGAATTTAAATCCCTTCAGATGCTCAAAATCAAATATTACTCCAGCTCCAGAAAGGGAAAACTGGAAACATATCTGTGTAGGATAATTCAGGACAAAATTTCACCAGAGAGAAAATATTGCCACACAAGAAAAAAGCACAGTATCAAGAAAAGCATGAATGAGAATGATAATGCCTCAAAAACAGTACCTCTACCAATCAAAACCAGCAATTAAAATGCAAATTAGGTATTTTACACATTCTGTAATGTCCTTTATTGGTGGATTAGAAAGTCATAATTTCAGTACGGAGAAATTTCAAAATTTTATACGACTTAGAATCATTAATAGTGTGTTCGGTAAATTACTGAAAAACTGATTACTGAAAATATATTTTACAGAGGTATATTACTGGGAAATATTATATTACCGTGTTTGGAAGATGCAACAAAATACTGAGAAAATAAATTGAAAAAAATGTTATTTGTTTGGTTACAACCCAATTTTACATGAAAAGTTTAAGCAATACCTAAACTACTCTTATAAATTTCTCTTTTTTATTTTATCATATCCTAAAATAAGAGTATGATTGTCTTTGGATATGTAAACCCCTCAATCTCCTTTTCCAGTAAAATATTTTTCCCTACTCTTCCCTAAATAAAATATTTTACGAACTGGTTGGTAAAGTTTAGTAGGTCCGGCATTTTATTTTACATATATCATTTGCAAACAAACATATTATTGTTAATCAAATATAATTACATAGTTAACTTTCCTGAGATTCTTGTGCAACCAATCGTACTATAAAATAATTTTGAAACTCCAGTCATCTTTATGCAGCAGTAGCAGTGTGCATTATTCAATTTAAACAGCACAAATTTAAAATAAACTAGATCATACTTAAGAATCAATGCATTTTGCAGTCAATTAGATAAAGAATGAGAACCAACCCCCTAGTAAACATATTTCAAATATGGATAAATATTGTCTTATAAATTTGTAACAAGATTTTATTTATCTTATATTTTTATAAAAATAAAATGCATATATTTTTAGGCTCCCCAATTAAGTTTAAGCCCTACTACATTAGACACCGAAACATTATAGTTTAGTTTGGTATCATTTAGTTTTCTTTATCTCCCAGATATTTAAAAAAAAAAAAAGAAAAGTTTGGTTAGAAAATAATTTCTCCAAACAGGATCAAACTAAATTGTGCACATCCCTAATCAATAGTCTTTTCATGACAATACAATGACTTGAAAATGATACATCCAAAAACCAAAGCATGATTCCTTGCAACATAACATACTTACCCAACAAAATTTTAACTTCTGTCTAAAATCTCCCATGAGAAAATCAATCACCATGTCCACATTTTTCCTGTAATTAGTATGCATATGGTTAGGGTACAATGCCGATCATTAAGCACTCCTAATTTTTTATGCATGAATATGAAAACCAATGAGCATTATTTGCTGAAGATGAAACATTATTAAGAAATGGTAAAATGTGAAAGTATAATTGCTTTGTAGGTAGAAGAATACTTTGTTCTTGATGACCAAATGCCAACGTTAAACTTCTCAAAACAAAACTGCAGAAAATCATCACAGAAAGGCCTTTTGAATACTGAAAAATAGATAGCAACAATGAAGTTAGACTTAAGCTATTAAATAGAAAATGGAAAAACCTAATTATAAAAACAACTTTGCATATCACTTTTTACCTGCCTTTCTGGATATTACAATGTCGGGCTTCCATGGATCATGACAATATGGAACAATATCAGCTAGAAGTCCATTAACATCAAGGATAAGAAGCTTTTTATTGGAAAATCCTGCACGAGGTCCTTCTAGTGGAGATTGAGATACTTGTGCAAGAATGTCCTCCTTGATAGGAACATATAAATCTGTATCCTTCTTTGTTTCAATTATATTCTTGCTTTCTACTAATCCGAAATCACCACTTGAACCGTAAGAAGACACATTCTCATTAAAAGCATTTTCCACAATATTAACTGGAGCACTTTGTTCCCCAGCTTCTACTCTTTGTAACTCATTCTCTGAAAGTTCAAATGAATGTACTTCATTTATATCTGATGAAGTCTGTCTTGAAACATTGATAGACTTCACATTTTCTTCAGTCTCAGAAGAATGCCTTCTTTTCTTGTATGTTCCAATATTTTCCTTCATCCGATGGGTTTTAATATTTTCCTTCTCAACCAAAACGATACCAGCCTCACCATTGTTTTCAAGTTTATTCATCAAACCAGAACTTGGACTTCTTTCACCACTTACATCCTTAGATATCAAAGCATTTTCCCCCACCTTTATCAAGTCTAATACAGCAACAGGGGCCTGAGGTTTATCATCAATCACAGTGGCAGTAAGCTTTTCCTTCTTTCTTTTTTTCTTCTTTTTTGACCCATCCAATTTTGAAAGTGGGGTTGCTTCCAATTCAGCCTTCATATTAACATCAACTACAGACTCAAGAAGACCAGCATCCCCATTGTTATCATGTTTCTTTGTCAAACTAGTACATGGACTAGTTTGGGAATCACTTAGTTTTTCAGATATCAAAGCATTTTCGTCCACCTTTATCAAGTCCAAATCAGCAATAGGAACATGAGCTTTATAATTAATTGCAGCAGCACTACACTTCTGCTTCTTTCTATTTCTCTTCCTCTGCAACTGACTCAATTCTGAGAGTGGAGCGATTTTCAAATCAGCCTTTGTACTAGTATCAGCTACAGACTTAATAATACCATACTCAACATTGTCATCATGTTTCTCCATCAAACTAGTACTTGGACTAATAGGGCAATCACTTGGTTGTCCAGGTATCAAAGCATTTTCGCCCAACTTTATCAAGTCTAGCTCAGCAACAGGAACATGAGCTTTATCACGATTTTTCTTTTTCTTCTTCTTTCTCTTTGCCTTCTTCTGTGACTCGGTCGATTCTGAAGTCATGGCTATTGTGGCATCAGTCCCTGTATCTGCATCAATTATAGACTCATGGCATGAATTTGTTCCAATAGAATCATCCTTTATCATAGCTGTTTTCAAATCAGTCTTTGTAATAGTATCAGCCACAGACTCAAGAATACTATAATCCCCATTGTCATTATGTTTTTCCATCAAACTATCACATGGGCTAGTAGGGGAATCACTTTGTCTTCCAGATACTAAAGCATTTCCCCCAACCTTTATCAAGTCTGGTTCAGGAACAGGAAGATGAGCTTTATCATTTATCTCAACAGCACTAAGCTTCTGCTTCTTTCTCTTTCTCTTTCCCTTCTTCTGTGACTCACTCAATTCTGAGGTCATGGCTGTTTCAAAATTGTTCCTTGTATCTGCATCAACTACAGACTCATGACGTGAATTTGTTCCAGTAGAATCATCCTTTATTGAGGCCTCCCCCTGACCATCTATCTTGACATTCTGCCTAATTTTTGGGGTTTTCTTTTTCTTTTTCTTTGTTTGTGAACAATTTGATTCCAAATTACATTGTGAGTCTATTACATCTGACTCTATACTATCATTGATCGGAGGTTCTACACTTGTATCTCTTTCCAAGGATGTATTTCTCATTAAACATGATTTATTAACAGAATCATGATCTACCACATTAACATTATTTGAAACATCATATCTCTCTCTTGACTTCTTTCTAGTCCTCTCAGCCTTACATGATGTCGTTTCTGCATTACATGATGTCATTTCTCCCTATATAACCAGGAATCAAATTATAAATCTCCTTTTTTCTGAATTTGTCTATGGAATTGTTGCCCCGCCAAAATATTTCTGAATCCCACTCAAAAAACTCCCTCTCATTCTTCAATTCTCATCAAAGTTGACATCCACATCATCAGGAAAAAACTATGATTAGCTTTGCAAAAATATTATGAGTAAGTTTAAGATGTAAAATATTATATTGTCTTTTGGTCCTCGTCTAGCAAATTACCTGAAATTATCCAGAATAATTACTAGCAATAAACTTCACAAAACTCTAAATAACAGAACAAATAAAACTACCTGCAAACATAAACTCCACCGCTAGTAATTCATAAAAAAGAAGAAGAAATCCTATTGCTAGCAGAATCTTTAGAATAATTTTCAAACAAAAATTACTCCTTGCCAACAATCCCAATTAATTGTTAATATAAAAACACTAGAACAAAAGAATACATTGGTATAATATCAACTGTTTCATCAACTAAATCTCTAACTTTGGCATACCTGCCCATCGAATAATTAATCAAGAATGAACTAACAAATACAGGGCACATTATATATAGAATTAGATGCAACATATCTACAGCTAAAATTCACAATCATAACATCTCCTAATAAGCCAATAATCACAATTGATAAATTATTAAAATCTAAAAGTTCTTTTAAATTCTCAAGCGCAATACAAACATTATAAGCCCACTTAATTGGCTTTAATTATCATCCAAAAAGTCAAATATAGAGCATCAACAATGATAATTATTAAAACCGAACAAATCAAGAACAAAAATTTTAAAAGTTAATAAGAACGTATATAACAGCAACAAAAAGTGTACCAAAGTGAAAAAAAAAAACGAACCGTCGTTGATTGATGTGAATTGGTAAACCGCCTCCGGCGAAATGAAAAACCGATGAGCAGCGGAGAGATAGATTGGAAGAGAAGAAAGGAAATGGCGGTTGTGAAGTCGGAAAAACGACTACTGTGTGTTACGACGAGGAGAGAAGCGGAAGCGAGAAGAAAACGAAGAGAAAGAGGTTTTAGTTGTAGGCTAAAGTGGTGTAGTGGTGCTTGTGACTTGCATTAATGGTGCTTGTTGGTCTCCTTAAACTGTAATATTGCAGTAGCCATTAGGGCCGGCCAACAAACGCTTGACTTGGGCTCTATAAGCTCGCTCTTTGTAAAGATGAAATCACAAGCCAGTTTTTTAATTTTTTTTTTCCTAGGCTTTCTACAAAACTAACTAAAAAATTATAAACAAAAAAAAAACAAAAATTGTCATAAATATTTATAAATATACACAAAATATCTTCAACAAATAATAAAAATGCCAACCAGAATGTGACCTGGTTGGTCATCCTACCTTCCAAAAAAGTTGGTAGGATACGGAGGTCTCGGGTTCGATTCCTGCCGACCACACATTCAGCACCATTATGGTGCATGCTAGTATCTCTATGGTGCTCAGGAGAGGGCTACCCCCTGCTGTGTAGCCCACAATGTTATCCGGTCCGTTAGTGGCTTCCTTAGTATTCAAAAAAATAATAAAAATACGCTGATTTAAATGAAAAAGAAACATTGTTCATCTCCTTCAACTTCTCTCAAACTCCATCTTCGTCTTTCTCTTCAATGGCATTTCATCTTTTTTCTTCAATAAAAATCATTTTTATCTTTTTATTCAATAAATTTTCATCTTCTTCGCACATACAAATCAACAAAAATAAATGGGAAAAATTAAAAAAAAATATATCTACATGTAAATCGATATTCAAAAACTTTCAACGAGAAAAAATTAAATAAAATAACTCAACAAAAAACTGGATAAGAAGCATGTCGAAAGATTAATTTCTATTTTCATATTCAATGTAATCCTCACCTCCATCTTCTTATTCAACAAAATATTCATCCTTCATCTTTTTTTTTCAATAAATATTCATCTTTTCAAAAAGCACAAATTTAAGTCATCAATTGAAATTAAAAAAAAAGTGATGAGAAGCAAAATTATTTTTATTTCATATATATTGTCTAGTTAGAAAAATAAAAAATAAAATTTATTGAAGTAGTATTGATATATAATAAATATTTAGTATATATTAGAAAAATATTAAAAAAAGTATTAGATATATTGTAGATATTTTACTCATGATAGAATAATATAAAATAAAATTTAATGTATTATTAATATATTATAAATATTTTTTAGATGTTGTAGATTTGTTATAGATAATTTGCATAAATTATATTTTTGTTTATGTAAATTGTGTATATATTATATAAATATTACGCGGGTGTTACGTGCAAATAAAATTATTAATATATTATATGTTACTTATGTTAGAAAAATATAAAATAAAATTGTTGATGTAATGTTGATGGATGGTAAATGTTTAGTGTATGTTAGAAAAATACAGAATAAAAGTGTTGATATATTGTAGATATTTTATGGATCATATGTATAAATAAAATTATTAATGTACTATATATTGTATGTATTAGAATAAAATAAAAAAAAATTATTAAGATATGATAGATATTTTTATTTATTATAGATAATTTGTTTATATTGTATATTTATAAAACAACATGAAATGAAGTAAAAAAATAAAAAAATAAAAATAAAACAGAAAAAATAAAAATCAATGTCAAAATAATATTGAGAAAATTGAGGGGCTGAGATAAAAATGAAAAAAAAATTCAACAGGAAATAAACCTAAAAAAATAATATAATTTATTTAGTATATTTGAAAACGAAAATTGAAATAAATAAATGGTGCACTTTTTTTAAATTCTCATATAATTTTTTAAAAAATTTATTCATTTTAATTTAAATTTATGTATATTTAATATAATCCCAATAAATATTTTTAAAATTAAAATTTAACAAATAAATATTTTAAAATGAATATTTTTAAAAATATTTTTATTTTCTTAGAGTATTTTGTATAAAGTAGAGATTTGTTAGGTTCTAATATGGACAAGATTAGAATAGGCTGATGCTTGATTGGACTCTACTGAAATCGAAATTGATTTTGATCGAATTAGAGTGATAGGCACCCTAAATTCAGGTCTAAATTTTATAAATTGAATCGAGTATATTGAAAAAAAAAACCCTTAATTTTGATAAACATCAGTTGAATCAATTAAAAAATTTAAAAATTTAAATTACAGAGTAAATGAGAATGTATTAAAAATATAGACTAGGAAAAAAAAACTATAGAGTCTCATGTTTATTTTAAGATAAAATAAAAGAATATTATATTTATTGTCTATCTTTATTTAAGGACATCTAATGTATGAGCTTATACAAAAAAAATAGACACAAAAATGATGTTACATAATACACATATTTCAAGAATTTATTTTTTATTTTATATCTGAGTTTAAAATAAAAAAAAACATATTTTTTATTAATTTAATTTTTATATAAGTAAATTCTTATTTGAAGGATAGGACAAAGCCTTTTTACCAATTTTAAGAAGATGATTTAGCTATTCTATCTATTTTTCACAGTTAAAATTCTGTAAAAAAATTAAAATAATTCTCTTTTATAATTTAAGTTTTCAACTTATATAAACTTAATTTTTTTTATCCCTAATTTTTTTATCCCAGCAATTAAAAAATGCGAATTAAAGTAATTCAGATCACCAATATAATTGAATTCATATCATATATAACAAAGCAAAAGAAAAAAAATTAATCATCATATAAAACAAAAGCAAACGATCCTTCAAAAAACCAAAACAGAAAAAAACAAAAGCAAACCAAAATTAAAGTAAATTTGGAAAATGGAAAAATTAAAGCAGACAAGATCTGGAAAAATGAAGATAAGGGGAACAAGAAAAATAGAAAAATAAAATATGAAAAAACAAAGAAAATAAAATAATTCACCCAAAATTAAAGGAATGAAAATAAAAAGGAAAAACAGATGTAAAATTCCGGCGCAAATTATAAATTCCTGTGCAAATTATAACGATGAATGGTGAGGAGAGAAAGAAGAGCTTACAAATTGTGATGATATTATATTACAATGATGAAGCTTAAACCTCAAAAAATCGAATTAGACAGAGAAAATTTTCAAAGATGTATTTTGAAAACAAAATATTTTATTTTTTACTTTTAATTTTTTAACAGAAAAGTGAGAAAATAAATAAAATAATTATATAATATGAAAATCAAAATTGAGATAGAGACAAACTTTTTTATTTTTCTGAAATTGACATATTAAATATCTATTATATTTATATTTAACATATTTATTAAAAAATTTTGTCCGCCAAGTCTGCTTAAATAGCACATTAGTTTTTTGCCCTAGTTTTTGTCTGCTGAATTAGCACGTTGGTTTTACAGTCCATTGCGGCCATGGAAGAGGACTTCGCTAAGCTTTCTTTGCAATAAGCGAGAGAGGATGAGGGGTTACTGTTGGCTCAGGTATAAGATGAGCATGAGGAGTCATTTGAACTGTGCATGGTTTAGTGTTTTTTAACGTATAGTGTGGTGAAGTTTGAACCTATGTATAATACCCTTACAGATTTATGGCATCCAATTGGAGAGGTTAATATTAGTGACTTAGGTGAGAAGGGGTTTTTGTTTAGATTTTTTCATGCAGTTGATATGGATCGTGTTGATGCCAGAGGTTCGTGGACCTTTAATCGTCACTTGTTTATTCTTTATAGATTGAAGCTAGGAGAAGAACCATTAAGGGTTGATCTTAACCATTGTGCCTTCTGGGTTCAGATTTATAAACTCCCAATAGGGTATATGTCAAAGGCCTTTGCCCTAAATCTAGGGAATTTTATAGGAGAGTTTAAGGATTATGATATGAGGGCCTCTAGCGCTGACCAAAAGGGGATGATGCGTATTCGGGTCAATGTCGATGTCAAAAAGCCCCTAGCCAGGCGTAAGAAGCTTCTACAAAGGGATGGCAGTGAAGTTTAAGTACGAGAAGTTAACTACTTTCCGCTTCCTTTGTGGTAGACTGGGTTATTCAGAAAGTTTCTATAAACTTCAAACTGTTGCCAACCAACAACAACTGAAGATGGAATGAGATAACTCTCTTAGAGCAGAGACTCGCTGAAATTCGGCTCAGATGAGTCAGTGGTTGTGTGACAATTATGGAATGGGTGTTGCAAGATTAGAAGAAGATTTTATGGATAAAGATAGACTTTCAATACCAGGTTTAAATTCAAATCGGAAGGGTAAGGGCCTCTTGTGTGAAGATGGAAACATATAGGGTAGTGCTAAGGAGAAGCTAATGATGATGGATCTTGATAGTGGGCTTCAGTATGTTGGACTAATGAATGAAGATAATCCATTACTATTAGAGAAAAATAAAAAGTGGCCCAGACCTAGTGCTAGGAGTACTATTACTGCCCTTACAGATTTGAATAATGAGGAGTTGTCCTCTTTGAAACAACAATATAACCATAGTGTATCGTCCGGCCTTGCTTTGCTGGCCCACCGATCACCATGAAACTTCTCAATTGAAACTGTTGGGGGTTAGGTAACCCTCGAGCAGTTAAAGCTCTCCAGGATATTTATCGGAGATATAAGCCCATTATTATTTTCTTAATGGAAATGTTAGTTGTTACCAGTAGAATTGAGGAAATTAAAGTTAGTTTGGGTTTTAATAGTTGTTATGTGGTGGATAAGTTTGGCAGAGGTGAGGGTTTAGCTTTGTTATGGGATGCATCTGTGGACATTAATATTATTGGTTATGGGCAGAACTTCATTGAGGGGCATGTTCAGGAGTTATGAAATGGTGTTTGATGATTTATGGGCTTTTATAGATTCTTAGAGCATCATCGTCGTAGGGACTTTTAAAATTTGCTTCGTTGTCTATATGGTATTATTTCATTATCCTGGGTATGTATGGGGGATTTTAATAATTTGCGCTCACCTTTAGAAAAAGATGGAGGCAATGATCATCCACTTTTTTAGAGAAGCAATTTCTGACTGCATGCTCCATGATCTAACATTGCATGGTTATCCTTTTACATGGGAATGAAGGAGGGGGACTGAAAACTAGGTTCGAGAATGGTTGAATAGGTGTCTAGCCTCACATAACTGGTGTGCTATGTTCCCGCAGCACGCCCTTATTAATTTAATAGCCAATGTCTCTGATCATTCCCCTATTATGTTAAAGACTAGTGGTGTCACTCATATTTTAAGGATGATGAGGTTTAAATTTAAGAATGCATGGTTGTTTGAAGAGGCAATTACATTGGTGGTGGAAAATTCTTAGGCTGCTACCAGTATAGATCCTCTTTTGAATATGATTGCAGCTTATGTACATGCCCTTACTGAATGGAGTAAAAATTCATTATGTAATTTTAAGAAGAGACTTAATGATATTTATAATCAAATGCAGTTGTGTTGAGATGGCGTGGATAACTCTAGTACATTGGTGGAGTTAAAGAGGTAGTATGATTTAATTATGTTAGAAGAATATTGCTATTGGAAACGAGCTAAATCCTTTTAGTTGACTTTTGGTGATAGCAATACAAAGTATTTTCATGACCAAGCATCATCACAGAAAAAGAATCAATTATATTAAGTCTCTTAAAAATGATGAAGGGGTATGAGTTTACTCTGAGGAAGATTTGGACAGGTTAGTGAGAGGTTATTTTACAGAAGTATATGCAAATAGTAATGGGGTGTATGAACCAATTCTTGAAGTGGTTGGTAAAAGGGTAACCCAGGAGCAGAATGCTTCGCTTATGGCTCCTTTCAATGCAGAGAAATTTAAAACTGCAGTATTTCAGATGCATCTAGATAAATCTCCAAGCCCAGACAGTATAACCCCTGCTTTTTATCAAAAGTTTTGGCATGTGATTGGTTCTGTTGTAGTTAATAGATGTATTTCATGGCTAAATAATGTAATTTTCCCGGTTAGCCTTTTTGACTCTTTAATTGTGTTGATTCCCAAAAAGTCACATCCTGTTTCTATGAAAGATCTTCGCCCATTTGCTTTATGTAATGTGCTTTATAATATTATTGCAAAGGTTCTTGCTAACGGATTAAAAAGTTTTCTGCCTGATATTATTTCTGAGTCTCGGTCAGCCTTTGTTCCAGGAAGGCTCATTACAAACAATGTTATGATTGCCTTTGAAATAATACATTCAATGAAAACTAAGAATAAAGGTGCTTCTAGAAGTGTGACCCTTAAAATTGATATTAGTAACGCATACGATAGGATGGATTGGAGATTTTTGGAGCATATAATACTGAAGATAGGTTTCTAAAATGATTGGGTGCGCATTATTGTGCTCTGTGTTAGATCGGCCAGATATACTACTGGTTTGAATGGTAGGGAGACTGACCCTATTTTACCTAGAAGAGGTTTAAGGTAGGGTGATCCTCTCTTACCTTACCTATTTATTATTTGTGCAGAAGGTCTTTCAGCTTTGGGGCATAATTGCAGGGTAATATTCATAGATAAAAAATTTATAAAAGGGCACCACCGATGTCCCACTTGCTTTTTACTGATGATTCCTTTTTCTTTTTTAAGGCATCTGGTGGAGAATCTTATACAGTAAGGAATATTTTGTTGATATATGAAAATGCTTTTGGTTAAGCAATTAATTTTTAGAAATATGAAATCTTATATAGTGTTAATGTTGCTGATGAGTTGTGTAATCAAATCTCATGTATTTTTGGTGTATCTCTTCCCCATGATATAGGTCGGTTTGGGTTTTTGCTTTCTTGATGGATAAGATGTTAAAAAGAATTATTTGGTGGCATAGCAAACTCCTTTCTAGTATAGGGAGACAAGTTCTCATCAAGTTTGTGGCTCAGGCTATTGCTTCTTATTGTATGAGTAAGTTTCTTGTGTCAATCTCCTTGTGTGATGAGTTGTAGTGGATAATGAACTCTTTCTGGTGGAGTTCAAATCCTAATGGGAAGAAATCAATTCATTGGTTGAATTGGAAAAGACTGCGTAAGAATAAAAAGTTGGGTGGAATGGGTTTTTGTCTTTTGCATTAGTTTAATTTAGTTATGATTGCTAAGCAGGGATGAAGGTGTATTACTAACCGAAATGGTCTTCTCAGGAGAATGTTCAAGGCTAAATATTATCTAACAAGAGACTTTTTATCAGCTCAATTGAGTAACAATCCGAACTTTGTTTGGAGAGGACTTATTGCTTTGCAATTGTTGCTTAGAAAGGGTGTAAGATGGCAGGTGGGTACAGGTTCTCAAATAAGAATCTGGCAGGACCCTTGACGTCACATCCCAATTTTTTTTTAGGCGCGACAGTCTTAGAGTCCAGGTCGACTTATGGTCGCTGGGTACTTTGTCATCGAACCTTCCCCATATCTTATTCAAATTACCATAATAATTTTAGTACAAATATTAGTTCTAAATTACTTGCATATTAAGGTATACATATATAAGTATTTATCTTTATTTTACATTGTATCCAACAGAGCACTACATAATACTTATATCATACCAAAAAAATACATATGAAATCAGCTTCTTGGAGAAAAGAATTGAAGAAGCAGTCGCTAGCCTCCCAATACCTGCACTAAGCAGTTTATATAGAATGAGCTTTCATCTTAATAAATCATAACTTAATGCGTGACTAAGTGGAATAACCAATAAAATACTTAAGCAGAGGCACAAGCAAAGTGAGTGAGGTAAAGAGTGATCAACAGATCAAAATAACAAGTATCAACTGATAAAAAAAATAATATCAATAACAGAAAACAAATATAACCACAGTCATGTAAAAAAGATACATATTATGACATTCAACACGAATATACGGGTTCCAGAGGTGGCTCCCATGGTTCCAGAGTTAACTCCTACCGTGTAACACTTAGTCTCAATATAAATAGGGCGGTAATTTCTCCTTTTTGTGCATATAAAAATACCAGTGTACACCGTCCAGTAATTTAACCCCACTAAAATTGAGTCATGTCACAATAGTAGACAACAATAAACAGATATTAATATTCTCATCAGTGAAAAGCAGAAGAATTCAATGAAAAATAGATTAAATCAAGATAAAAGTTTATGACAAGTTCCATAATAATCATAGGAACAATGTTTTGAAATAATATTTTCTCAATAAACAAATTGCAAGTAGCAATAAAAATATTGATATTGTTTAACAAGAGTTAAACAATACCGTTTAGCAGAACATGTCAGATATTATATTAGGTTATCACTCACATGTAGTTTCTAGTAATACTTTATTTTTCAGCTCAAAAGGCTCTCCAATTCCCTCCTGCCTTTTTTGCATATTAATAATATTTTATCATTACCATAAGGCATATTATTTCAAATTTTGATTCTATGATGTATGTTTTTTTCCTTATTTTTTTATTTAGTTATGAATATTTTCTCTTTCTCGTTCTTACTATTTTAATAAAATACTTTCTATATTAGTTATAATTTCATAGTTGTTTCTATTATTATTATTTTTCCAAAACTCAAATATTATTATTTGAAGAACAAAATTTCAAAATTTATATTCTTGTTAGTATTTCAATCAATCAATCAATTTCTTTCTTACATTTTGGATCACTTGCCACCCTTCCACCAATCACATGCTATCTTCCATTATAATATATTAATAATTCACGTGTTACAGATTTGGGCATACTAATATACCAAGACCATCCCATACATCTCATTCATAAGCATATATTTAATTAAGATTTTCCTAACAGTAGCTTGGCCACCCAAATTCCAAATATTTTTCCTAATATTCATGGCTTGATTCCTTTTAATCTACATGTTAGATTTCAATTTAAATTTGATATTCATAGCCTCCTAAATTTAAACTTTCCATGCATATTAATTTCATGAATTATCATTAAAGTTTAATAAATTATATTTCATGCATATTTTGCGTATATGTGATGCGTATATCTCATTATCTAAGATCTTTCAAGCAACCTTTTAGTAAATCTTAACATTTTCACGCCGTGACTTTTCATACAGCCCTCTCTCAATCCCTTTTTTATCATCTCACTCTCCTTCTTCCTTTTTCATATTTTACGTTAATAGCAGGTCAGAAACTCCATTTTTTTAGCTAATAACTTAATATTCTTCTAGCTATAACACCTTAACGAGATTCCTGAAATTATAGCTTGTTTCATTCGGTTTGATGTTCACTCTACCTAAGTTTTATGAATTGAAACTTCCATTTTTCTTGGTTCTAATATAATCAGCTCATGCACTTCCTCTAATACACAATTTCAGACCAAATTTAGCTTGTCTTTTTCTTGTTTCTTTTCGTTTTAAGCTTCCCAAAATTTAATAGAGCTTCTGACTTGAAGCTTTAGCAGGTTACCTATAAAGGTCTCTCTCTCAATTCACTTTGAATAACTTTTCTTCTAATTTCCAGCAGAAACTCATGAAGACAGAGGTGTAAATCAGTTTACTTTTTATTTCTAACTTCTATTCAGTTTATATAATAAAGATGTTTGAGATGGACATGATTTAAAACTCTATAAATTTCAGAGTTCTTACCTAGCTTTTCTCTTCTTCTTCTTCTCGATTCCCAGCTGCAATTTCAGTTTGCTCCCTTTATTATAACTTAAATTAGTTTCTAATGTTTGGTGCAGCTCTTATACGTTCAAAAGAGGAGCTAAGGTTGTAAAGTTTCTTTTTAATTTCTTTTTTTTACATAGAAAGAGAGAATTGCAGCTTTCTACTTCTTCTTGCAATTAAAAAGGCCATAGCTTAGTCAAGGACACTTGTGGCCTTCTCATTCCTTCCTTTACCACAATCCAACATCTGTAATGTTTATAAATATTTTACTTAGTTTGCTCATCCCACTCAACTTCTCCACCGATTTGTAAGCTTGCATTGTGTGTTTATAGTGTCCAATACTCAAACCATTTGCTAGGCTTTTCTTGGTGGGTTTCAGTACGTGACTTCACCCAACTATTTCCCTTACTTCCTGCATCCAAACTTGCACAGGTCTTCTAAATTACAATTGGCCAACTTTCAATTATACCAACATATTAACTCATGTCCATTTAATTTCTACAAATTAATCCAACTTTAATCTTTATTAATGATAAATTCTTAGATCAATTCTTAATTACTAATAAGATTTTATCACAACTGTTAAAAATTAAATTTTACAAATATTCTATCTATTTTTAATTCTTTTGCAGAATTTCTTAATTAAAATAAAAATTAGATTTCACTTTCAGCTGCTAATTACATTTCTTTGCACTTTCATATTACTTCACTTCTTGCTTACATATAAATTCTTCTCGATTCAAATTTTATCTCAGAATTTTCTAAGTACATTGCCTTAATCAGAAATTCAGTTATCATAAAATAGAATTTAGTTATCACATATAATTGAATTTAACTATTTCAGGTTAGGGTGTTACACTTGGCTTCCCAATTCAAATAATTTTTATGTCTCTAGCCCATGTGTTGAAGGGTTGGGTCAATTTACGGTTGAAGATCTTTTAGCTGATGATCATCAGAGTTGGGACTTGGAAAAGATTAATAACATGTTTCATGCTACTGATGTTAAAAGGAATCCCACTAAGTTGTCGAAGAACAGTGGAGGACGTTATTGTCTGGCATTTTGATAGGAAAGGCATGTACACAGTGAAATCGGGTTACTATCTTACATGTGAGGGTGGTGAACAGTTGATTGATAACCATTTGCATGGTAAATTTTGGAATGGGATTTGGGGTCTTAAAATTCTTACTAAGGTAAAGGTGTTTATTTGGAGGGCAGCAAGCAGCCCCGTTTCTGAGATTTTTAGGGCCCTAGGCGAATAATGAGAAAGATGCCCTAACATTGAGACCAACATCAAGGAACAATACAAGTCTTTAGGATTTTTGGTAGAAAACAAGTCGGAGAGGCTCTAAGGAATATGAAACGATATTTTGGCAGAAGAAAAAAGAAATAAAATTAACCCAAGATTTTATTTTATTTTTTGGCTGCTGTTGTGCTATTTAATACAAGATTTTTTTTTTGAGATTTTGGGCCCCTATTCTGGACTTTCTAGCATGGGCCCTAGGCGGTCGCACTTAGTGCCTACCCTCAGGGCCGGGCCTGGCAGCAAGGAATATTTTACCCACAAAGTCCAGATTGGTGCAACGTGGCTTTGATACGGAGGATACATGCAGTATTTATGGAGAAATTGAGGACATCAACCATGTCTTGTTCAACTGTGTAAAGGCTAGGAGCTGCTGGATTATATGGAGTTTACCTATTAGTTGGCGATTGTCAAGCCTGTTTGATGATTTTAGTGATTATTTTTTCCAGTTTTTGGGACAATATCATCGAGAAGTGGTTGAGATGTTTGTTTGTATTTTATGGCGTATTTGGAGTGCAAGAAATGATTTGATTTGGAGAAATAGGGACAGTACATGGCTGGATATATTCACTTCAGCAACAGGTTTGTTAAATTCGTGGAGAGCACGCAGGTTGCAGCTTAAATCACAGCCAGTGCAGAGAGAAGGTGGAAGTAATAGTACCCCATGTTGCTGGCAGGAACCTCCTACTGGGATGCTCAAGTGTAACATTGACGCTGCTTTTCATGCTGATTCTTTAAGAGCCAATTTTGGTAATTCGTGATAGCAATGATCAGGGGCGGAGGGAGGGGGTCCTGGGGGGCAATGGACCCCCTCCCCCTCCTCCCTCCTTGTATACACATATATGTTTATACATATATATATATAGTACTTTATATACATATTAAATTATTTTTATCATATATATATTTTTAATTATTTGAGTATTTAAAATTTTATAATTAGATATTTATATATATAGTATTTTTTATAAAATTTTAATATTATTTTATATATAGTATTTTATAAAAATATAAAAATTTTATATGGATGGTATTTTGTATACATATTAATTTTTTTTATCATATATATTTTTTTAATTAGCGAGTATTAGTGGGTATTTAGAAATTTGTAATTAGGTGTGTATATATATATATTATTTTTTCAAAATTTTATAGTATTTTGTATACATATTAATTTTTTTATTATATATATTTTTTTAATTAGTAAATATTTAAAATTTTATAATTAGATATTTATATAGATATAGTATTATATATATAAATATATATTTTTTATTTTAATTAGTAAATATTTAGAATTTTATAATTAGGTATTTAGGTTAATACTAGAATTTTATTATTTAATTATAATTTAGATAAAACTAATATTCTTATTTGAAATAGTATTTAATAAAATATTATAAATAAATTAATAGATCAAAAATTAAAATAAAAATATATATATAATTTTTAAAATTCAGTAAATAATAAAAATTTATGATAAAATTTTATAATAAAAATATAAATTTTACTATAATATTAAATATTTTATTTTATTTTCAGTTCATTTATATTTTTTTTTCTTAAATAATTTACCTCCTCTTTATTCTGTTTCCGGTTCGCCGAGAATGATTTCATCACAGCAGCTACAGGTCTGCTTGAAGGCGTTTCTTCCAGTAAATGTGCAGAAGCCTTGGCGTTAAGGTCGGCCTTGCAGCGGTTGGCAAACTTCCAGCAGAGGGAGTTATTTTGTGACGTTGATGCTAAGGAGGTGGTACAAGCTCGCCAATGCCGGAAAGTTGATAACTCTGATTTTGGGTTAATTGTTGCATATTGTAAATCTTTGATTTCTTCTAGACCACTGTTTGTCAAGTGGATTCCTAGGCAGACCAATATGGCTGCTCACTCTGTAGCAAGAGCAGCTATTAATTTAGCAAGCCTTTATAGTAGGGTTTTCCCTCCCAATTATCTCGTACCTGTTATTCAATCTGATCGAAATTAATAAATCTATTGTTGCTTTTAAAAAAAAACATATTTATTAAAAATATTTAATAAATATATTTTATATTAAAATAAAAATAAAAATGTATATATAAATTTATGTTTTAATGAAAATAATTAATTTTTTATGAAATAAAAAACACAAGCGGAGTACAGAGAAACATGCTCCAGTACTAATAATTTCTCCAGTACAAATTGTTGTCATATTCTCACTTAGAATTTATTTTTTTTATAATTTTTTTAAAATCAATTTATGTTTTACAATTAAAAAAGTTGAAATGAAGAAAGTTAATCAAGCTTAATTATAAAATCCATTTTATTATAAAGAGATAATCACAAGCTTAAAACTTAATTTAATTTAAGTTTTCAAAATTTCATTTGAGAATCAAAATTAAATCAAAGCCATTTCCATTCATACATGGTGCTTTTATTATTATTCATTAGTGAGTGAGTGAATGTCGAGCGTTAAATTTCATTTATATTAAACTAAATTCTCTTTCCCAAAACTAATACTCAAATTCCAATAGCAATGGCTGGGTTTGTTGTTCCCAATTACTACTATGCTACAATGGAATACTTTTTCCCTCCCATTAAAATCGTCTTCTGTTCATATATATCAATTAAAAAAATATTAAATTTTTTGAATATTATATAAAATTATTTTGAATGAACTAAAATATCCTCTATTAATTTATTAATATTATACTTTCACTTTATTAATTAAAACATTAATAATAAAAATATAATTAAAAAATATTAATTAATTTTTTTATTATATAAAGTGATAATTTAAAAGAAATAATTTTTTTTATAAAAATAATCACTATGAAAAATGCAAAGAAAATCTTAAAAAAAAAAAACAATTCATGACAAATAAAAACTTCATAGCTAGAAATGGTCTAGGAATAATATTGTCAGGGATGTACATCGATCGAATAAGTCGAGTTTTGAGAACCGATTAACTTGACCACTATTAATTAGTAAAAAAATTATTTTTTCGATCGATTTTTATTAAATTTAATTAATTTTATTAGTAAATATATAAATTAAAATTGACCAACTCAGTTAATTTAAATTGATATGGTCGATCGTAGTAGTCGAATAAGTCAGATTTCAGATTATTTGCTCATCCCTAAATATCACTACAATTTCCAAGTAAAAAAGAGCAGTATTATCATATGATACAAAATTTCAGATGTAACTTGTAAGAAAAGTTTAAATTGTCGCATTCGGCATGTTCACACTGTTAAAAAATTTATTAAACTTTTTAATATTACACAAAAAAAACTTTGAATGAATTAAAATGTACTTCTTAACTCATTGATATTCTAAACAAAATAACACCTAAGTTAAAAATATTCACACACCGACCAGCCCATTCTTGATGAAGCATTTGCATTGACAAAACCATCCATTTATTCCTGACTATCTGCCACCTGATCTGACCTTCGAGTCTTCCACACCGCATTGGTACGGCAGAGGGCTCGCACTGAGGTTCACTCGAGCAAATGTTTAAGAGGATGCTCCAAAATCTTTGAATTAGTAGCAACTTAAACTGGTTAAAAGCTCACATTAACACATGAACCTTATTTTATTGACAGTACCTAGTTTTGTGTAAAATAATAGTGCATCACAAACCAATTCAGCAACCACTAAAATTGACATCACAGACGAATGAATGCTACGTCATAAAATGCTGAGAAAAATTATAAGGTCAAAATCTCATACCCTGATCCAGAACAAAAGGAAATACAACTAGAGAAATACAGTTGTATGTTTGATGCGCAGTTTCAAGGATTAGAAAACCTTTATACTTGAAGCAACTTTGTGGGTTAATTTTTGCATCTCTTTAGGCAAGGAAGTTGAGAAGGGGCAAAAAAAAAACAAAGTGTGATAAGGGAAAAGCAGAAGTTTATTTTACATTGATAGATAGCGAAAGAAAAAGGAAGCAAGAGAAACTAAGAGCACTAAGAATAATTTAACATAATCCTTCCAACATGCATTTTTGCCTTCTAAATACATGCCAAAATATTAGAGTGATTCCCTTCTGCATATGAGAAATCTACAACTAGATGTGATATTACAGAAGAATTTATGATAATTTTGGAACCAACAGAAGAATTTATGATATCTATTTAAGTACATAATTAAAAACTACAAGAGTAAAGGACATGACATATAATCAGTTACATGAAAGAAGAATAGTGTGCATATTAAGTAGAAATTTTTATAACCAACTGTAAGTGAAATATTTTGTAAAAGAAAGAAGAAAAATCAATACCTACAACTAATTAAGTGGTGAAAACTCGAAAGTGATAAAAATCAAATTAAAAAGGTATAAAACCCAATTTAGAAAAGAATTGTGCAATTAACTATGAATATCTCATTTCCAAATTAATGATAGTTAAATATTCTTGCCTCAAATCAACACCATGAATGGGTATATTTTATAATATATAATTTATTAAATTTTATTTATAATGATTAAGATTTCATATTCAAATCAAAAAATGGATCATATGTAATCAAATTTGATTACTAACGTACCATAAGACATCATTGAAATAAACATGCCATAGCAATTAGCACATAGAAAAAGGTAAAACATCAGGGAAATACACATTTGTCATAGCAAAAGTATATAGTTTTCTCTTGGTTTCTCAATTCAATTTTTCAATACGTCAGCTTCCCAATTTTTCATCAGGTAATCCTAACAGTAGTTATATTAGTTAATGAATCGAAAATCAAACATCTGCTCTGTAACTGTCATCACCATAAAACATCAGGTAATTTACACAGATTACTACACAACAGAATAGCTACAGAGGAAATGAAAGGCACAACATTTACATTCAAGGAAGTACGTTAATACATATTTTGGAGCTCCCCCAGAATTTTCCTGAGGTTGAGAAAGGATCCATCATTAAATTCATGAAGCTCTGCAGTTTATAATCAAAGCAACCAAGTTCTGAAGCTCCAATGGCACAGGCGCCCAAAAGACGGGGAAGTTCAAAATCATCAAATAAAATCATAGGTAATATTAACTTTTACCCTTTGGCATACTTGTCCACGTAGCCCTGCAGAATAATTAAACAACCACATTAATCACAATTTTATATAAATCAAGCCTTTCAAGGGGAAAGAAAACACTTTCAACTTTTTCACCTGAAAAAATATTTCATGTCTACTTTCAGGTGTAAAAAGATCTATTCATTACAACATATTCATTTTTTGGAAATACTAACCAATAGTCTCTTGACTTATTTAATGTACATAGAGGGCCAAGTTTTAGATTACTGTAACTAACAGAGTTTCCATGCATTTAACACAAACTCCCATAACTATGTGCCTTTTTTTTCAGTTTTGATCATTCTTTTGTGAAGAAGGGCATTGGTGCACCCAATCTGAACTTAAATCTTGTCATAAAATGGATCCACTAGCAGATAATAGATGAAGAGACCTCATAAAACAAGCTGCAATACCTATATCTATTGATGAATGAAGTATAATTTATTGCAGAAAATAAATATTATCATATGCAAACACGCCAAATTCCAAGTTGCACTCGTAACCATTCCTAACACAGAAACTGGTTCTTGCAATAACACACCACTTTCAGTTTCTCTTCCCTGGAGGATGAGAAATGATGAATGCAAGCATAAGATGCCACTTCAAAGGTGCTTACTGAGTTGTTATAAAAACATATAGGCATGTTATACTCACTACAAACTGTTTATACAAAGTATTAGCATGCATAGATCCAAAATCGATATTGAATTTTTCTGGTGGCAAGTCATTACAAAATCAAGTAGACTAATAAGGAAATCAAAAAATATTTGGGATCCCTATCATCCAATAGGTCCAAGATGATAAGTCATCTCACTAGGGAACATTGCCAGTTAAGTCCCATTATCTGCTGTCATAATGGTTCATATGTCCAATAAACTTATTGTGAAAACATTTACCCAATTTTTTTGTTCTTTTGACAGATTTATTAAGCAAAAGTTTGGTAGGCATAAATTTGACCATCAACTCTAAGAAAAGAAGCGCTTTCCTAGACAAGGTTTGCATGCAGATCTGAAAACAAATTCTAAAATGAGGACTTACCATCACAAGTTTCGTTAATTTCCTCTGCGATGAGTCGATGTATTGATTCATCTTTGCCTTAGACTTGGGTATCTGGTGGCTCTTCATTGCTCCTGACACCTTATCAACAGTCTTCTTGACAACAGTCTTAAATGTTTCCTTGCTCATGTTACCTTGCCGCCATGATGGTTTTAAAACTTCCTTTACAAAATCTGCAAGACAAGCCTTAAAAAGTTTCATTGATCTGGACTCCTTGCTCTTCTTGCCCTTCCCTGGGGACTTGATCTGGTCAATCTCCACTTCACCCATGTTTGTGTTTGCTAAATCATCAAGATTCTGGCTTCCATTTTCAACATCGCCAACTTCTACATCTGCTGTTTCACCAAATTCCTCATTATCAACAGATGTAGCAAATCCAATGCCAACAATCTCTTTCTTCTTGTTGTTTTCTTCCACATCCAGTGGTTGGTTTGAGCCCTTAAGCTTCAACATGATGTCAGAGTCACTAGAGGGTTCGCACTTTTGGATATGATCTGATTTCTTGTATGAGTTTGAAGATGGCTCAATGCTATCAAAGAGTGGATCATACGGATCACCCCCGGCAGTTGATCCAACACCCTGCCCATCAACAGGAGCATGGCCCAAACTTAAAGGATAATCATGCTTGCTAACATATGTTGTGTCTTTCTCTTGTCTGAAGACGTCACAACTGAATCTGGAGCTGAGTGGTTTCTCAAAAGTAGATGCATAAGGATTAAAGTGAATTGTACTTCTAGATACTCCAAAATCAGGCAGATTCAACGACAGATTTTTGTCTTGAACATCTGGAGGATATCCAGATGAAGAACTAATTCCACCTGGCAGACCATAGACACTATCAGGGATAGAATGATGGAAACCATAGGGCGTGCAAGGCTGCTGCAAGTATGGATGAATCTGAGAAGAAGATTTCACAATATCTCCTGCATGTAAATTGTCATCAGAAAAAGATTGAGTTTTGGTTGCAGGTGTGTCCTGTGAAAAGGACATAGGTGGAGGGTAATTGTTGCTCCCAGTGAAGGAGTCTGAAGCACTTAAAGCATGCACGGGAAGCTGTTTTAAGCGATCTTGTCCAACATGACAGGTACCTACAAATTGTTGACCAGATGGGTTGCTTCCAGTTAGAGTCTTCAATCTAAAATCTTCCGCATGTGAGAGAGGCTGATGAGGCTCCAGCACTGATGGGTAACCTTGATGCTTGAACTCACCAACCTGAGAATTACCAGAAGATGCAGTCGAGAAGGGCCTTGAAAACATCTGAGAGCCAAAGTCACTCCTTGGAGGCAAGCAACTCTGCTGAAATTGCAATGTAACACCTGGTTGTGCAGTTCCTGCATTTACTGCTGGACCAGGTGGAGGCAATAGGTGGGCCGGCGGTGGCAAGGAGGCAGAAGAGGAATTCAGAGGTACAGAAAAAAGAGAGATTTGATTGGGTAACATATAAGAAGGAAAATTTTCCAATGCAGCAGATTGAGATTGATATTCTGCATTCTGTGGCAACAAATTATAATCCGTTGATAGCTGCGCCATATGTGGAGCGGTATTACTTTCTGTGTTTGGCACAGGAGGAAAAGGGGGCATCCGAGAGAGATTGCGTAGAGGATCTGCTAAATTTCGAAGAGTTTCACTAGCATGAAGCTTCTTAGGAGAAGTTCTAGTTGTTTTATCAGGTGATGAATCAGATATAGAAGAATCATCAGTTTGTCGGACAGTATGATTAGCATCTTCAAGCACGGGATCTGGCAGACGAGACAGAGATTGCCGAATCACAGAATCCTTCAGAGAAGGAAGTACATTCTGAGAAACTTCACCATGTGATTTCAGGAAGTTAGTATCAGTTGCAGGTTTAGAGGAAAAGCTATCAACAACTGTTGGCCGGTCGGATTCATCCCAGAAAAATTTGATATCTTCAGACCTTTCTTTAACTATCTTTGTTTCTGGAAGTTTAGCACCAACCTCTATAAAACTGTCAGATCTAATTGTTTCTGAATCAACTAATGCAGCACCGACAGAATTTTCTCTGTTATTGACAAAGGTGTCATCTTTTGTAGCACGGCTGCTGCCAGCAGACATATCATAATTGCATTTTATTTCCCCATTCACAACTTCCTGGTCATGGTCCGATACCTTTAATGGAAGTTTTTTGTTATCTCCACGAGTACTGCAATCCTTTGAACTGGGATGAAATTGCTCATATCGATGCTTGCTCCTATAATGCCTTGATGCATCACTTTTCTCAGAATCATGATGCATATAGCGACAAGATGCTCCACGGTAGCACCTGCCTCGGAGAAAGTCAAAACATTCTGGCATCTGAACTTTTTCTCTTCTTGCATTGCCACTGCTAAATTCACCAGCGTGCCTGAAAGAGGGAGACCTGCTCCTGCTTCTCCGATTTCTGGGAGACCAGCTAAAACAAATGCCAAGAAATTCAGCTGATTCCACAAAAGATGAAAATAATGCCACAAACAAAAAGAAATCAGCCGGTACGTTAAATACTAAATAGCATATGATTTCTAAAGCAGTAAAAATAGAACAAAAAGAAATACATATCATCAATATTGCACATTTACCTGTGAGAGCTACTTCTCTTTTCTCTCCTCCTCCGAGGACTCCTCCTTCCCCTCCTCCTCCTCCTCCTATCTACAGGTGATCGGCTCTGGCTCCTGCTATGGCTTCTCCCTCTTTTATTACGCCTTCGAGCATGGTGTGAATCATCAGAGTCACTGTCACTAGCACTCTCTTTGACCAATCTTCCAAACTTATCTATTTTCTGCACATTTGGAGTAAGCTTTGTACTTTTATTTTCATTTTCCTTCTTATATTCACCACTAAAAGCAACTTTTGCCTGCGCACCTACCAAGGCATCTTCTTTTGGTAGAGCCTTAGGAGAAGCAGTATGCTCAATAGATGATCGCTTTTCATGTTTAGCATCAATAAGCTCACTGGTCAACCCACTTGAAATAGAAGTTGGGATAGCCTCCTCAATTTCTCTTTGTGAATCTGACGAAAATCCTAGAGCTCTATATGACATGCCACATTCAGAAAGCCGCCCAGATCCCCTTTTAGTCTCATAGGGACTCTTGGAACCAGTATCTGTATCCATCTTCAAATTAAGTCCAGCATCTCTATGTGCATCTTCAGTGCCAACTGCTAGTAGTGGTGAAAATGTTTCATGATTAGCATCTTTGGGACATGGATCCTCACCAATTTCCGAGCTGTCATTAGAATCATAGTCTTGTAGCAGTCTGAATGGACTACCGCCTTTCATCACTTGACCAGAATATTTGTCAGGATTTATGCACTCAGCAGCAGCAACAGATGAACTTTTATCATTACCCGAGGATGTTGAAGAAGTTACTGTATGGCCAGAAAATGGAAATTCAGTAGTTCCAGCTGAATTGATGACTGGATTTTCGGCTCTTAAAACTGAACTCCCAAATGACAATTCATCAAGCCTGGGCACGAATTTTGATCCTGACAAATTAAATCAAAATTTACTCATCCAATAAACAATAGATCAGTTATTTCTAGTGAATTGAAAATAACTAAGTAAATAACCTATATAAGAAACCAAAAGAAACATTTCGAAGTCACTGCCAAGTAACTATTAACTATTAAATATTTACATGAACTTGAAATATTCATGAAAATCATGAAGCAGAAAGTTCTATGAATAAACAAATTAAAAGCTCCATAACATATAATTCTGTCATTGAAGCAAAAGACTAGAAATGAAAAGTTTCCATAGAAAAGAGGAAAAAGAGGACAGAAAATGCATAAACCGTTCACAATGGAAAAGACATCGCAAGAGGGTAAAAATTTACCTTGTTCACCCAGTCCCGAGGAGCCAGATAATAACAATTTATCAGATAAAACCGTTGTAGCTGCCTCCAATCCTACAGAATTTGACACTATGTTTAACTGCTTATTTGTATCATATTCGCTGCCTATAGGACCAGTCGCTTGAGTTGGACTTTTAATAGGCTGATTAACTGCCTGGTCATTACCAGGCGCCGTGATATCATCTGAAAGAACCAAAGCAGAAAAGAAATTACACAACAAATTAAGAATCAAGAACTTCAAAAATGCAACTGCAATGCAAGAACTTTTGAATTTAAAAGCAAAGCATAGTTACCCAAATTTTATCAATTGTTTTGTTTGTTATTCTGCATGCAACTCTTTTCTTCTACTAACTAAGAAACAACTAATCAATTCTGGGAAGTGATACAATGACATTGGAAATGGCCACTTAATGCAACATCGATTCAGGACAGACAAAGGCCATATTATGCATATTACGTAATAACCCTAAACTCAAAGATTAAGATGGCATTTGGATAGTGAATTTGAAATCTAAAGATTTGGAACTGAGTTGTTACTTTAAATGGTGTAAATGGTTTGTAAAAGGCAGAAAATTCAATTAAATTTGAATAAAGCACTTGAAATTCACCTTTTCTGTAGATATTTCAAATTCATTGCCAATTATTCATTAACATTTTTTAATTCAATCTCCATTCATAAATCTACATAAACCAAAGAAAAACTATGCATTATGAAGTTCATTCATGGTAACTGAAACTGAAGCATCAAATCTCAAAGCCTTTCACTTCCAATCCCCTCATCCAAACACAAACTACAGGAATATTTCTAGTAAATAAAAAGATTATAGGCACCACTGTAACACTTCAAAATACAATGTATTGAGAGTTGAGGGAGGGAGATAGTCTGAATCACATTAACTAAGGGCCAAAAACATAATCGGCATCTAGACAAGGATTTTTGTAAACGAAATGAACCTCTGCTTGAATTTGACATCAATGAACAGTGATAGGATTGGAGTTTGGAAATGAAACACTCACTTGAAGATAATTCTTCCATCAAGTAAATCACATGATCCAGTGAGAACTACTCAATAAAATGATCCATCCATATCATTCGCCAAATATGGCAGGTAATGATGCATTACCATTCTGATGGGAAAGGAAAAAAAATCAGAACAGTTAATCTACAGTTACAGCTGACTTTGGGGCATTGGACTGTCTAAGCATCTCTTTATTTGACTTACTGGTGCACCTGTTTCCTAGTCTCACCCAAAGGATTTGTCAAGGTTATCAGCCATAGAATTCTATATCTATTCTAGGACCCATTCTGCATCAGTTTGCATAAATAAGCACAATAAGAAATCCAAATTATAGATTGTCTAATGTAAATGAAATTAAAATCTCTGAAGCTTTCAAATTAAAAAGTACAAGGCTCGGTCTTTAGAGCAGTCAAAGAAACATTGTCAAGGTTACAACCATATTGAGGTAACCGCTCTCAAATTCGGAAAGAAAAACATGTGGTAATGGTCTTTGAAAACATGTGGTAATGGTCCTTGAACAATCAGAATCAATAATAAGCAGCAGTGCTATGGTTTGCTCACTTTGAACAGTTAATCCTTCAACTGAACAATGACATGAATGATTTAAAGAATTAAAGATCAGAATCCCAATCGCCAACATAAAGGAATAAGGAATAAGGATGCATCTTAATTGTCTAAAACTCAGTTGAATATTCATAAATCATAAGCTCCATCAATGCTTGGTCTGCTCTACAGTCTACATAAAACCAATAAAAAAAACTGTCTAGGAAACATAGGGCCTAAACCATTCAATTTTTTTTCAAGATTTGCCTTATACAGTCAGAGAATCAATTAAGAAAAAATGTGTTCATCCTTGGACGAATGACCACAGTTGCAGGATAGGGAACTGATGGGTGAGTACATGCCTAACCTTCCATCTATTGTTTGCACACACAAGTAAAACTAGATGACTTTTCAACTTTGCAGCAGATACCCATGGCTTGCAAGCATTGAAGTTCAATCTTGAGTGATGAACTCCAAAAATTCCAATAAAATACTTGCCATACATGGAGAAAAATTAACCAACCCTTTCTATCTATTAGAGCTTTTTGATATATAAACCACAAATTTCCAAAACAATGAGCAATTTCTATTGGTGAGAGTGTGAACTGTCAGATCATCAAAATCCAAAAACAAAAACTATCAAGCATAAATACTTTCCCCATTTTATATTATCCTGAATCAACACACCACATGTCATATTAGGTTTTCCACAAGATAATTGCTTCTAGACAAAAGAAGGGGAAAAGAGAAGGGAGGGAGACACACTTCCAGAAAATAACAGACTTCAAAAAAATTCCAAATATGACATAACCCAGTTACACAAACCTTCCATCTCCATGTCCATATCAGAATCGACAGGTGAATGGGGTTCATTGGCAACCATCAAATGCTTAGCTGGCACTGCAGGCTCACTTCCATCCAATTTATTTGTCAGAAGGCATTGCTTCTTCATCCATAAGAAATACTTATGTGCAATTGCCTCTTCACTTCCTGGCATGCCACCAAACAAAAAATTGAACTCTGGATTCCTGGATTCCTTCAGGCGAGCCATATCTTCATAAGATGAACCATTTTTAGCAATATGTAGGCATAATTCTTCAATCTTCTGAACAATTTTTTCTTTTGCTGGCTTGGGTGGAGGAGAAGGACCACCACATGTTACAATTCTCTTTGATTGTAAGCCATCTCCTCCAAGAGAATCCGCCTTACTGCCACATCCACCAAGCATAAAACAACTACCATGTTCCATAGGAAAATTAGGGGCAGGAATACTGTGCTCATCGCAGTTGTGAGGTTTCACTTCATCAACAGAACCTGGATCACCTGACTTATAACCAGAAGGCATGTTGGAACAGGGATCAGAATGACAGGGCAAGCTGGAACCATAAGGGAGAGGAACAGACTTTATCACTGGAGAAGAGACAGGTGGTGGTGAAGAAGGTGGAATGGGTGGCGGAAAAGAATATGCAGGTGGTGGTGGAGGCAGTGATGGTAAGGGAGCCATGGAAGGTAGTTGAGAGTTACCAACAGTTGCCTCTGAAATACTCGCAGGTAGAGCAGAAGTTGAAAAATTAGAAGTTGGCGGGTGAAGTGGGGGTGGGGGGGTTGGAATTTGCTGTAGACCCTGCACACCAGGTGGCTGCTGAGGCAGCTGAAGGGTTGGAGCGTTATATCCACTTGAAAGTGCAGGAAGTAAATTTATAGGAGGCGCTGGAGCCTGCAACGTTTCCATATTATGTGAACCAGAAGGAGGAGGGGGTCCAGGAGTTATATAAGAAGAATGTTGTGGGTTCTGTTGTGCATTCATGTACATACGTGTCAATGAGGCACTTCCATTAATAGGCGGTGGATGCAAATACGGCTGGCCTGGGTTCGGCAATCCGCCAGGTTGCCGAACTGCAGGATGTGTTCCCAAAGGACCGTGCTGATACATACGCAGAGCTGGCTGACCAGGACGAGGCGGGACTTGAGATGGGGTCAGAAGAGGACCATATAAAGGGGGCGGAGCGGGCAGATGTTGTAGATAAGGAGGTGGCCTGGGTGTCTGAGGACCTTGTCCAGGATGAGAATTGTAACTACCAGGATTAAACATTTCAAATTCCGCAACCTGATTAGTACTAAACTTTTTCCGCACCCAGTATAATCCTCACTTCACTTCTATAAAACCACCAGTGGAAATAAATGAAGATGAAGAGTTCAAGTAGTCTATCTGAAAAACACAAATAAGAATCTTTAATAAAGCGAAAACAATTAATGAAACAAAATGCACCAACCCATCCAAACCCAATCATCAATAAAGTAATAAATTAAAATAAACAAAATTAGAAGCAAAATATAATCAATCAATTTCCAATGCCACCAAAGGTAGCAAATAAAATAACCATTCAAACGCCAACGCAAATGCCAGAAACTCGAAAGTTCGTCACTTATTCAATGTTCTTCGACTAACTTGGCGGTGAGATATGGGAACAAAGAGATAAACAAATTGAATGAACGAACACGATATAATCAATTATTGATAATAAAAAAAAAAAAAGTTAAGTGACAAATAAACTTACCGAACCAAAAAGAAGATATGTAGAAATGGAAAGCAAACCCTAGAACTGGATGATTTAAAAAAATGTAGCATTGATTGATCCTAGGGTTTTGTGGGATTGAGAAAAGTCTGGTTTTAATTTATAAACCCTAATGAGGAAGAAGAAGCTCTTGATCATGCTTTTCGCTCTGCGTTTATGGTATTATTTTGATTCGGTTCTGTTTAACACAGCGTAAGAACAAAGAAAAGGTGTGTATAATAATAATTTTTAAGAATGGTGGTTGTTTTAAGGTAACATGAATGTTTATTATATTGTACCAAATTTCAAATAAATTTATAAAAAAATTTCATCAAAATTTTACCACCGTTTAATTTTGTAAATTTTAATTAAATTCTGTATAAATTGAAATATGTAATACCTCTTTATCTCTCTTTTGACTTTATAATATATGAAATTCTATGGTTCTGTATTATATAATATTATAAGCGTTATTCGTTATTTTTAAATAGATAATAAATTATAATATGATTAAATAATTTTTAATTTAATTTACTGGTATTTTAAGATTTAAAAAATTATAAAAATGAAATGTAGATCATACGAATATATTTAGCATTTTGAAAATTTATTAAGTGTTATTGAAAAATAATATTTTTAAATTATAAAAAATTATTAAATTAATAATTTGAAAATTTTATTAAAATTTATGATTTTAAAAATCATGAAAAATTATAAAAAAGAAATAGAAATCAAAATCAATAAACACTAAATCATATTATATCTTATAAAACAATGTGAAACCATGAGACAACCTCTAAATTGATTCATTTTGTAATAACCTCATTTTTAAATTATTTTTAAATGGCATCTTAATAATATAAATAGTTATATTTATATTATTTAGTAATTTACTATTTAAATTTTAAAAAATAAAAACAAATAATAAATAATATTATTATTATTATTAATTAAATAAAAATTTTAAAAATTTAGAATAGAAAAAAAAAGAAGAAGTAAAAAATAAAAAAAAATAAAAAAATATAATATAATAATATTATTGTAACATCCATAATTTTATGTACTTTATAATTGAATTATATAATGGAATAATTAAATATGTTAAAAAAGATATATATAATGTATATATATTAAATACACATAATATATATATAAATAAATACATGTACATACAAGTAAAAAAATATAAATAACTATAAATAAAGGTAGATGGTTGGGCTTAATGATAATGATAATAATAATAATAATAATAATAATAATAATAATAATAATAATAATAATAATGTAGAGACATTGGGGATCTCTCTCATGTTCTTTTTCATTTCCCCAAGGCAAAGGGGTGCTGGCAATCTTGGGATGGTAGTCTCATATGGAACTCCAATCTGGTCGTTGCAGATGTGGTGGGAGTGGTGCTTGAGGGAAATGAGCTGGAGCGGATTAACGAGTTTTGCATGATCCTGTGGAATATTTGGAATGCAAGAGACACTGGGAAGGGAAGGATATTGACGGACGACGAACGTTGTTTATGGCGAAGGAATTTTTGACAAAGTGGACTGAGGCTCAGTGCAAAATTTCATCAGTTCGGTTGAGCAATTCAACAAATATTAAATGGCAAAAACTGGCCTCTGGGTTGTGGAAATGTAACCTCGATACTGGTATTTTTGATATAGTAGGGAATGGAGGCTTTGGGGCAGTAGTCAGAGATTCAGATGGTAAGTTTCTGGCAGGTATTTTTGGTCCTTTGCGTGGCTGCACTAGTCTAAAGATGGCAAAAGTGTTGGTACTTCGTTCTGTTCTTCAATGGTTTTTGCCAAATTTCGATGGCCTAGGAACCGTTGAATTGGATTCTCAGCAAGTATGGCAGTCCTTGTTGTCTGATGAAGATGATTTCAGAGTTTGGGTTGATGGTTATGGATAGCAAGCTTTCTTTAGTTCTAAGAGATAATGTTTCATGTCAGTGGGTGAGGAGACAAGCGAATGGTGTAGCCCATGCACTTCCAAGAGCTGCAAATTCTTTAGCTAGTTTCCAATGGAGAGCTGTTCCACCAGATTTTGTTGTTTCGTTGTTGTGTTATGATGATATTATTTTATTAATGAAGTTCCTTTGGTTTTAAACAAAATTATATAAGGATAAGAATGAAAAAGAAGAAATGATTTTATTCTTCTTCCCCGAGGATATTAAAAATATAAAAAAAATCTTAATTAATTACTTCAAATTTCCGAATTTCGAGTGAATTTTGGAGAAAAAAATTGAAGATTCAAGTGAGTATATTATTTTTAAGTTTAATTTTAAGAATTTTAAATTATATAAATTTATAATTTTGGAAGAAAATTTATTTATATTGAAAAATAAGATGTATGTAAAGTGAATATTATGATTATATATTGGATTTTGATTAATTAGTTGATTTGGATTTGAATTAAGAAATTATGGTTTATAAAACTTTAAGATTATAAATTTTGATGGGGTTTAGTTAGGATTAGTGTAATTAAAAGTTAATTAGAGTATTGTAAGTATAACTATGTGTTTAATTAAAGGATTAAATCTTTTATTGTTTTAAAAATATTTTGGCCAATTTGGTTCAAGCGGTGGAGTTCAGAGTTCTTTGAAATTGAAGCTCGAAAAGTGAAATTAAATTGATTTTGAAATTAATTGAGATTTGTATTTACTTTGAAAATATTTAATTAATATTGATATTTTTTACATTTTATTTAAATTTAATTTGATGTTATTTATAAATTGATACTTGTATATATTTGTGAAATTTGTATTAAAAATTATAAATTATGATAAAAATATTTTTAATATTATTTTTAAATTATTACTTTATTATTTTTAAAATTCAAAAGATAATTTATGAATTTTTAATATAAATATAAAGAGATGTTTGATTTGATTAATTAAATTGAAAATTAGTATATTATAAAATTTTGTAGTTTATAAAAAGGATTAAAGTATTTTAAAACTTATTTGATTATTAAATTTATTTAATTATATGAATGTTAATTTTTGAATCTAAATATTAAATAATCTATTAAAGGAATTATGAAATTTATGTGCGAATATATATATATATATATATTGATTATGTGATTTTGATGAATTATATATATGTATTGAATATGTAATCTTGATAAATTATGAAAAATTATGAAAATAATGATTTGAGAAATGGAAGTTTTGGGAATATTTTTAATATAAGCTGTGTATTTTTAGATTTGAGTTTTAATGAAGTTATAGATGAAATTCTGGCAAAATTTTTATAGATATTTATATGTAATTAAATCAAGCCAAGTTCCAAATAGATTTACTTGTTTACTATATATATATATATATATAATTTTATTTATATGCCTATAACATTTAAGCATTTATTTTTGATAATTAATATATTTAAAGTGTGATTTTATATTAGATTACAGTAGCACATTTATAATCATATACGTATATAGGATATAAAGATATTATATTTATGAGGTGAGACACTAGATGTTACAGATATTATTACGCCCCTAAGTAAGACACATTGGTATCAAAGATATAAGTACATTGTAGATGAGACATTAGGTATCACAACATCTACTAGCTAGACACGTTTATGTCATTCTTGTTGAGATAGGCCAAAATAATATTTCTGAAACTAAATTGTTGTATAAAGTTATTTGGGCCTAATGTGTGTGTGATTCTAATATTTTTTTTATATATATAAAAACGGATTAAAAGTTAATAAATGTTTTATGAAAATATTATATATAAAGCTATTATTTGAGATGAATTGTGAAAAAATGATAGAAATGTTATAGAAATATATACATACATGGATGGAAATTACTGAAAATATTATTATGTTCTAACATCATGCATATGCTCTTATTTATAATATTGGATTTAGTACTATCGAGTTGGCATGCTGACGATTGTAGATAGATCATGACATGATTATTATATTTACTCGGACATATGAGATACTATAGTATTGCGATGTTATGACATAGAGACACTGCGGTATCGAAAGACTTGTAATTTATGATACTTATTTGCTTTTGGGCGAGATATTATACTATTGCAACACTTTGTCTCCGGCATTGAGACGAACGAGTCGCGAAAGGCCTATTCGACATTACTGAAATTTAAATAATCATGTATGGGTATAATTTAAATGTGCTGTGATATGTAAGATTTAAAATGCAAAATTGTTTAAATTTCGATTATTTTATGCATGAAATGTGCTATGTTTTAAATTATAATGAATTGAGTTTTATTTATTTATATTTTTTTACTAAAGTGTATATATATTTATTTATGAGTATATTATGTATATTTAATATGTATATATTATGTATATCGCTTTTAAAATATTTAATTATGCCATTATATAATTTAATTATGGAGTATATAAAATTATGGATGTTATAATAATAATAATAATTATTATTATTAATTAAATAAACAAATTTAAAATTTAGAATAGAAAAAAAAAAGAAGAAGAAGAAGAATAATTATTATTATTAATTAAATAAACAAATTTAAAATTTAGAATAGAAAAAAAAAAGAAGAAGAAGAAGAAGAAGGAAAGAAGTTAATAAAAATAAAAAGGAAACGGGTTAACATTACTGGGGATTGAGTACAAAATCTAAAGAGATAAGGTGAAAACTTTTACCACCAGGTTAGGTGTTTATGCTAATCTATTTATTAAATCAAATAATATATAATATATAAATTGTGTTTAATGCTTATTAAAGTCAAAAGTATCATACTTCAGCATTAATGGAAGAGATAGATATATATATATATATATTAATTAGAGAGAGAAAAATAGAGAAAAGAGAGGAAAGAGAGAAAAAAAGGGGGACGGATGATTTTTCTCTTGCTCTATCGCTTTCTGATCTACCGTCGTCCAATCATTGTTGTTGACATGCGCCGACCATCGACAACGAGCTAACGCCACCTGATTCGCCTCTAACAACTACCAGAGAAACTGTCATGAGCCTTTCAAAGTGGCTTGACACTATACCGTCGGCAACAACTTCAAGTCAAATTTTCATCCAATTTTTTACTTTCTTTTCCAACAAAATTGATATTTTTTAGACTTTCTCTTCATAATCTTTAATTTAATATATTATTTATAAATTTTAGACTACTTTTAAATAGCCAAAATCCGACGACGATATTCCGATGAATTTTTTAGCGAAGTAAAAAAATTTTTTTGGTGACTTAATAATTTTAAGTTATTTTAAGGATAATAGGTTAAATTGACTTAGATTATAATTCTATTAAATATTACGATTTAAAAATTATAATTTTATTTAATTTTTAGATTTAATAAAAGATTATAATTTTAATTGATAATTTAAAATTATAATTATTTACTTTGTAAATTGATTTAGGTTAATCAACTACAAATTTATGATGGAATTATAGTTATTATTTATCAATTCATAAAATTAACTAATTAAATATATGTATGTATGAAATTAGCTAACTAATTGAATAAATAAATAAATAGTTGATTAATTGAGTTATATTTATTATTACCATCAAAATTATTATTAATATGAGGATTATTATTTATTAATTAGTTGAGTTAATTATTAAATAAGTTAATTGATTATTTGATTATTAAATAATTAAATTAAATAGTTAAAGTATTGTATTTAAAAATTTATAAAACTAATATTTTCATAATTATAATATTCAAGTTGTTGTTATTATTATTATTATTATTATTATTATTATTATTATTATTTAAGAATGAACAATATTAATTATTAAAACATAATTAATGTCAAGATAGTAATTAATTATTAATATTAACAATATTATTGTTAGTGTTGTTATTGTTATTGTTATGAAATTTTTAAAAGCTAAATGGGTAAATTAATTTAACGGTATATTGTGTTGTCTTCATATTTATTAAATTATGTTTATTATATAGTTTTAATTGAAGGTCAATCAAAATCAATTTAAGATATATTTCAAAATGCTTAAATAATTATTTTATGTAGAAGATTAAAAATAAATAAATATAAAGTTATTATTAATATTATCTTCCAATTATTGGGACAAATGAATTAAATCAATTTAATAGTGTATTATAACGCATTTGACTTGTACAATTTTATTAGTTCGTTGAGAATTACGATGGAGGCCCAAATTAGATAATTGATTAATAATTGGCGGTTGTAGATTATTTAGAAATGTTAATTCTTATTTTGTTTCAAGTCGATATTTTAGTTATAAGTGAGACAAATGAATATTATCTTATTTTATTCTTATTAATTATTAATTTTAATTTAACGAGGTAAATTAATTAGAAGTCCCAATGCTAATTATGAACAATTTATTATTTTAATAGTATGATCATCTATATATTGAGTATACATGTCTTAATATTTACTCATTTTAATATTTTACATTTATAATCAATATTATATTAATCTTCAATTTGCTCAATTATAATAAATTTATGAAAATATATAATTTTTTTCAAAAAAACTAAGATTATTTTTTCTTGATTAACATTATTTACATTTCATTATCATTCATAAATTATGAAAATTTATTTAGTAAAATGAAATAAAAATATAACACCCTTATATCCTATATATGTACAATATATATTTTCAGCATATGTATAATACGCATATGCAGTACAAAAATATCACAAATCGGTTTAATAAAAAATTTTACATTTCTGATTTAAAATTTCAAATACTAAATATATATAATTAAATAGTATCTAAATATTTTTTACTTGTTATAGGAACCCAAAATAAATATTTTATATGAAAATCTCTAAAAAAATTCACCACAGTTTTGTCTGTAATTTGGACATCCCAAAATTTATCAATTACACAACATGCATCAGAAAACACTCACAAATAATTTCAAATCATCATTTCACCCATACTCCTCAATTTCACCAAGTTTCTCAAATATATATATATATATATAATTCAGAACACATCTCCATTTCAAATAACTTAACCCAAGCATTCTTTATAGTTTACAAAAAATAAAATCTAAAAACATGATATAATATGCATAATACCCAAAGTATACAATAACATAAAATATATGCATGCTGCTGATAGTGTTTCTGATCTTGATATCAACTCTACAAGCACAACTACAAGTCTAGACCCGACCTGATCTAGAAAAACTCTTCGGCTCAGTCGAATCTACCCTGTCACCTGCTCGATGTAAACAATCGCACTAAGTCAAAAGTCTAGTAATACAAATTTTGATAATAATAAAACTCAAATGTAATGCCAATGCACAATGTATATGGATATCACATCATTCCATTTTCTCATACTTTTCAAATATTTCACAATCCACAATTCACATAAAAACAAATACAAGCATGGGCCCAAAGATAATTAATATGCTATTCAAATTTCAGAGTTACTGTTTTGGTCTATAATGACACTATGTGTCTAGCTCCGTAGGCAAAATATCAATGTAATAGTCTAACTAGGTTTGAGCTTACGACTTGGTCATTTCACTCAGCCCAGCTTCAAAGACTTTTTTTGAGGCTTACGATCCGGTCATTTTACCTCAAAAATATTTTCACAATAATTTTCAACGTCTAGCCCTTAGGCAAATCATAGGCATACCGCCAAATATGGAACTCTGAAAATTGAATAACATATTAGGCACAAATTTATTCATATTTCTCATTTATATCGATATCAATTTATTTCATTATGTTTCCAAATATCTTATTACATTATACCATATTTTTGTATTTACAACATATTACCCAATTACTTCGATATTTTCACATAATTCACTTCTAATTACAATGGTTTTTTAACAATGCACTTAATGCATATACAACAAATGACATTAGCCAAACACTTTGGATCATTTTCACATAATACACATTTCACATTTTACACAATTTAGCTATTGTCAATGGCTTTTCACAATACATTTAACACATATATGACATTACAAATGTTATAGCATATTATTCATATATAACCAATGTATCAAGTAGCTTAACACATTTTTCAACCAAAATATGTTAAACCCAAATGTCATGCAAACATATTCAAAGTTTATACTCACCTCAAATAGCAACCAAAACAAGCTTAAAACAACCTTCAATCCTATCCTTCTAACTTGCCATTCACCAGTTGGATGAAGCAAAACAACCTCCCTCAATACATAAATCAAATGTGATAGCAAATAATCATTTAGTATCACATTTAATGATATTTTCAATATTAAACCATAATTAAACCTCATCCAAGCAAAAATTTAAAATTTAAGACTAACCTCATTTTAATTTTGAATTCTCATACTAGGCGATTCATTTTAATATATTAAGTTTATTTATATTATTAGAAATATATTTTAATATATTTAAACCATTTACATTATAAAAATACACTCTTATGTACAAAATCTTAAAATGGCATAACCTTTCCCCATTGAAGGTTTTTTATTCCAACACAATCCATTAATCATTTTAAACTTATATTCATCACTTATATCACCAAATAACAAGATTAAACCAATAAAATTATACAATTCAACAACTTTGAAAAAATTATTTTTCAAAACCCTATATCACACTTTCATTCTCAAACTCCAACCAAACACAATCAAATCAAATATTTGACTTTAAAATACTTGTTTAAGCACCAAAATAACTCATTTAGAACTAATTTGCACACTTAAAAATCATAATTTCTCAAACCCTAAAAATCCAAACCCCTAAATTCTCTCCCTTCACCATTCTTTATCCAAATTCAACCATTTCTTTAATCCAACCTTAAAATCATTAATAACTACCCAAAATAACTTCATACATACCAATTTCAATAAATATAATATACTACTTCAAAAATTCAAAACTCACATATTCAAAATTTTCATGAAAATTCAAAGAAAAAGCTAAAGAACTTACTTTTTCAAGTGAAAATCACTAAAAATCCTTTTTGGACCTTTGGTATCCTTCAATTTTGTAAGCTTGAAAGAAAAAAATCCTTGAGCTATCTCCCATGGTGGTTTGGCCAAAAAGAAGAAGAAGAAGAAGACGACTATTCTTTAATTTCTTTCCTTTCGTCTTTTAATTATAATCATATATATATTATTTAATATTTTAATAATTAATTATTTAATTATTTATTTAATAAATTAAAAGTAAAAAAATCTCTTTTTTATTCAAAAATTATTTATTTTTAAATTAATTTAATAATTTTAAAATTTTAAGATTTAATTACCAAAATACTATTTTTACTTTGAATTTTGATTTTTCTTTTAAAAAGTATTGACTTTTATATGTTATATATATTTTACATATATATCATATTTATATTCCACTTTTTCATTTAAAATCCCTTCATTTTTCATTTAAAATCATTAATTTCATTTATCCAATTTAATTATAATACATTTTATCAAATTTTCAAAAATTAAAAATTTTTAAAAAAATTTAGGATATTACAAAAAAAACCATGCAATTAATTTTTTTTATTTAAATATAAATAACAAAGTTCTTTTTAATTTATAATAATACCTATTATTAAAAAATTTATACACTTAATATATTCTTAAATAATGAAAATAATTATATCATCAGTAATGATATTTATAATAAAATTTCACGTTATAAATGAAAATGTAATTTATAATTAGCTACACCATATTATATTCTCATGAACTTTATTTTTTATAATAAAAAATAATTTTTTATTATTTATAAAAAATTATCGTATAAATAAAGTAATAAACTAGTAACTCAATAAATTTCATATAAATAATTAAAAAACACATTTATAAAAATACATTTATAATAATTTTTTTTGATAATTTTATAATAATTTAATATTAATAAATTTACAACTATTAATAATATTTTAATTATAGAAAATTTAACATAATTTAATTTTTTTATCATAACATAATTTAAAGATAAAGTTTTTTTTTCAATATTTAAAGATTAAAGTTTGACTTCATGCAGAGGAGCTTATAAATTAAAAAATATAAAATAACGAGCTTGTCAAAAAAAAAAAACATAAAATAACGCAATTCAAATTTTAAGCAAAATTTTATAACGTTATTAAAATTTTAAAAATAATTAGAATCACATTGAGGCCCACTTAATTGCTCGACTCTAATTTATAACGTTATTAAAATTTTAAAAAATAAAAAAAAATCATATGTGGGCCCACCTTATTGTTCAACTCTAATTTTAAATTCCTACTTTCTCAGAGTCTCGAACATCGCTTCAGATCTGATCCAAACTCCAGAAAGTCATTCACAGGTTGGTGCCACTCTCTCTTTCCCTCTTACCGCTCTCTGTTTAGTTCGCTAGAAAATATGGGAAAGTAAAGGAAAAAATGAGATTGCTGTTTTTTCAAGCTTTAACATTGCTTCTCTTTTCTCGGCAACCAAACAGATGTGTAGAATAACAAATTTCTTGTAGAGTTTCTGTTGGCTGTATGTGCTGTTTCATTTTCTTTTCTTCCAATTTTCTCTTGGCCTTGTATTTGTAAGATTTTGTTATGGCCTCTTTGTTAAAGGCATTGCATGTTAATTAGGGTAAAGTATTCACAGTATAGCCAGGGGCGGAGGGAGGGGGTCCTCGGGGGGCAATGGACCCCCTCCTCTCCTCCCTCTTATTTTATATAAATATATATATATAAATAATATACATATATATATATATATTATAATTATATGTAAATGTATGTAATTATAATTATATAAATTATAAATTTATATATATAAATTATTAAATAATTATATATAAATGTATATAATTATAAATATTTATAATTATAATTATATAAATTATATATTAATATAAATGTATATAATTATAAATATAAATATTTATAATTATAATTATATAAATTATTATATATAAATGTATATAATTATAATTATATAAATTATATATTTATATATATGTTATTGGTTTTTTTTGTATTATGTATTTTTTTTAATTAGTGAATATTTAGAATTTTGTGATTAGGTATTTAAATTAATACTAAAATTTTACAATTTAATTATAAATTGAATAAAACTAGTGTTCTCATTTAAAATAGTAATTTAAAATTTTAATTTAATAAAATTATTTAAATAAATTAATAGATTCGAGAATTAAAATAAAAAGACATGTAAAAAATTTAATAAAAATAGAAATTTTACTATAATATTAAATATTCAATTTTTATTTTTCATTCGTCTGTATTTTTTTTTTTAATTTTGCCTCTCCTTCATTCAAATTTTGATTCCGTCACTGAATATAGCTTTAGATTGATCGAAAATGACATTCGTTTGGTTATTGTGGGAGTTGATATTATTTTATTGTCAGTATGCGGTTAAATTAAGTTTGTCAATTAGATATGAGCTTTGAAAAATATTTCTCTAGTTAAAATATTTATATGGTGATGCTTTTGTTCATTAGTGGAGCATACTAGGATAGCAAATTCAATTCCTAACCTTTTTGCAATATGATGTAATTATGTAATAAATCATTAGTCTGATGGTTTCTGTGATCGTGATTGATAATGAAGGCAAAAAATAATGGGAATTGTACCGACGGCCTTTTAGTTTAAATAGTGTTGAAGTCTAAAAAGAAAAAAAGATAATGATGTATGTGTTTGAAAGTTCTCGAATGTTATTTGTACTTTTTGGTTAAATGTGAACTGGAAATTTTCTCTTTCTGTTCTGCTACTTTCATGAACTTTATTTTTGGTTATGCTTCTCCTTTGCACATTTGCTAAACAACTTTTATGCCTTTTTTTATGGGTAATATTTGTAGAACTTAGGCTTTGTCTTATAATAGTTCAAATTGGGATAATGGGTCGTGGAGTAAGCAGTGGCGGAGGAGAAAGTTCACTGGGTTACCTTTTTGGAAGTGGAGAGGCTCCAAAACCAACTAACAATAAGGCTGAAGCTTCTCAGAATGTGGGACAGGTTGCCCGCAATGAACCTGCTCAGAAGCCTGCTCCTGCTGCAGCACCTGCAGAGGCCAACAAGCAAATTCCAGCTGGTGTTCCAGCGAGCACAACTAACAACTATTTCCGTGCTGATGGCCAGAACTGTGGCAACTTCCTCACTGTAATGTTCTTAATTGCAAATATATTTTTCTGCAAATTAAACATGTTTTGCTTTAGACATCTATGATTGACGTAGGATAAATTAACATTGTGTAGCCAGTCTTTGTGATAAAATCCCCACCCCAAAGGGGTATAAGGGTGAAGGGTCTATTCCCCAAAAAGTAGCGATAATACTGTGGTTCGAAGATCAGATTTTGAGACAACAAATCGTCTTGATTAATTTTCTAAATGGAAATATGCATATGACCATGTTGATTGTTGCATGTAAGTAGCCTTTGGATATTTTAAGCATATGGATGTTCTTATAATCTCCTTTTTCATGGATGTAAAGATATAGGAACTATTTAGGAAGCTTTTCCGCTGTAATTCATGCTGTGATTTAGGGATTTAGAAAATCTAATTTCCTAATTTAGATGTAGAGTTGTGTATATAAATAACTTAGTGTATATGAAAAATATGAAATTAAAACCCTATTTTCACATGATATCAAATCCTAGGATTTGAACCCAAGCTGTTTCTCTTCTTCTTCCCCTTCTTCTTTTTCCAAACCCATTCTCTCTTCTCTCGGATTCTTTAAGAAGGAAAGAAGCCATTGGTTCTTTAAATCACCATTGAAGAGTGATTTCCTTCTCTCAATACCCAAGTCAGAAGAATCATCGCCCCAACTTCAACCGATCCCCAAAGTCCGGTCGTCATCAGAGTTGCACGTGGACCTCACGGGCTAACCAAAACTCTAGCAAGCTTCTCAATGTGCCGGCCCATGACGACTTGTATGGCTATGTTAGTCCCTCCGATCTTCCTCTCCGACATCGCTACTCCATTTTCGACGAGGTTTCGGCCACACCCAACACTTCCATCGCCGTTCTAGGGTTTGTATTCAAGTTTTGGTTGGTTTGGAGCTTACTGTTTATTTGAAATAGATTCAGAAGGTGTCGTTTTGCTATCTCCATAACAACTAAAGCCTCATAAACCTCAGGTGTTTTCCATTCTCTCTTTTCTTCAAATTTTTCAGCTATTACTACTGTTAAACTTGAGGGTAGTAAAAATTATATTTCATGGGCTGCTTCTGTTGAACTTTGGTTTATGGGACAAGAATATGAAGATTATCTAGAAAAAAATAATACAAATATTAATAAAAAGAATATGGTTGTTTGGCTTAAAACTGATGTTCAATTGTGTAGTCTTTTATGGCATTTATTAGAACCTAAACTTCTTAGTTTGTTTCAGTCATGTAAAACCTATTATAAAGTCTGGACTAAAGCTAAATCTATTAAGTAGTTTTTGATATTGTTCATCTTCAACAAAATTAATCAGCTATAGCCGGTTATCTAGGACAAGTTGAAACACTTAGGTATTAATTCAATTCTCTCATACCATTATCTGAAGAATATTATTACTCAAGAAAAACAAAAAGAAAATTTTTTTTATGATTCTTGCCCTGATAGGATTGAAATCATACCTAAGCTCTTTGAGAGATTAGATTTTAACAAGTCTTACTATCCTTTCATTAGACGATGTGTTTACCAGACTTGTACGTATTTATTCACATTCTACACCAACTAGTGACATTTTAGTTCAGACTAAATTCAGGAATTCCCAAAACAGGAAAGGAAGAAGAACATGTTGTACCTACTATGACAAGGGTAGTCATACTCGAAAAATTTTTAGGCCTTGCACAGTCGACCACCAAGAAACAATCAATCTAACAATAATCACAGTTGCCCCTAAAGTTTGTACGAAGGTATAAATTAGCTTTTATTTTTATTTTTTCTCATTTATACACTTAAAGTTTTAAAAAGTTAATAAATTATCCTATCTTTTAACAAAAAGCTAATCGCTAATTGTTGTTAATTATATATTTAGTTTTTTGTTAAAATGTGCAAATATGCCCCTTAAGTTTGTTCGAAAGTGCAGATTGATACTATTTTTTTTTTGCTCAATTATATACTAAAATAATATTTTTACCTATTTATAAATAAATCAAACATATTTAAGAGCGTTTTATACTAAATAATATTTTGATTCAAATTAAATTTTAATACTTCTTCCAATGAACCTTTAAAATTATTAATTTACATTATATATACATATTGTATTAGATATATTATGCCATTAAGAGGATATATCAAAAAAATAAAATATTTTAAAAATATCATTTTTTTAAAAAAATTATTTTAATTTTCAATTTTTGAATTAAAATTTGATATTTTTAAAAGAAAAAATAATTTTAATTGATTAATTATAAGGTATATAAAAATCTAATTAAAATTTGATATTTTTAAAATTTTCAATTGAAAATTAGGAGCAAATTTTTTTTAAAAAAAAAATTGATATTTTTAAAATATTTTTTTTATATATTTTTAAGAAAATCTCTTAAATATTTTTAAGAAAATCTCTTAAATATATCTTTCTAATGACATAAAACATTTAATTCAATATGTATATATAATGTGAATTAATTATTTTAAAAATTCATTAGAAGAAGTATTGAATAATAATTTTAATTAAAATATTATTTAGTATAAAATGCTTTTAAATATGTTTGATTCATTTATAAATGGGCAAAAATATCATTTTAGTATATAATTGAGCAAAAAAAATAACGTTAATCCTTACTTTCTCGCATACTTAAGAGGGGCATATTTATATCTTACAATAAAAAACTAAACATATAGTTAATGACAGTTAGTTTTTCGTTAAAAGATGAGCTAATTCATTAGTTTTTTAAAACTTTATGTGGATAAATAAGCCCAAAGAAACTTAAAGGGTCAATCTGTACCATCGCTCAAACTTCAGGGGTATTTTTACACCTTTTCCCAAATAATCGCCTAACAACTGATATTGCTCAAACTCAAAGAGATGACTTCTCCCTCTACTTGATGAAGGTATCTAGTAGTCCAATTCCAATTCCATCATCATATTATAATGATTCTACAATGTCAGGCTGTAAAACAATTTAGAGGCTCCTACTCTGGTAAATCTTTTGCCTATCTCACTAAAAATTCTCCTCTTGGACCCTAAATTCTAGACCCTGGTGTATTAGATCATATCTCTGGTAACAAAAGCTATTTCTTTACTCTCACTTCTATTAATGATTTATCTACTTTCTCTCTTGCAAATAGTTCACAAATTGCATTTAAGGGTTTAAGGCATATGCCCAACTTTTCCCGTCAGCTTTTAAAATTTTAAGTGGATAAATAAGCCCAAAGAAACTTGAAGGGTCAATTCGTACCTTCTCTCAAACTCGAGGGGCATTTTTGCACCTTTTCCCAATTAATCGTCCTACAGTTGATATTGCTCAAATTCAAGGAGATGGCTTTCTCCCTCTATCTGATGAAGGCATCCAGTAGTCCAATTCCAATTCCATCATCATATTATAATGATTCTACAATGTCAAGCTGTAAAATAATTTAAAGGCTCCTACTCTGGTAATTCTTTTACCTGTATCACTAAAAATTCTCTTCTTGGACCCTGGATTATAGACCTTGGTGCATTAGAATATATCTCTGGTAACAAAAGCTCTTTCTTTACTCACTCTTCTATTAATGATTTATCTGTTATCTCTCCTGCAAATAGTTCACAAATTGTAGTTAAGGGTATGGGGCAAATGTCCAACTTTCCCTGTCAATCATTTTGACAAATGTCCTATTTGCTTCTGAATACCCATATAATCTTGTTTCAATTAGTAAATTAATAAAAAATCTCCATTGTTCTGTTACCTTTGTAGCTAATTCTGTTATTATACAAGACCGGAGTACGAGGAGGATGATTGGAACAGGATGTGAGTCATGAGGCTTGTACCATCTCTACCATCCAAGTCTATCAGTTGCCTTCTCTTCCACCCTGACCGTTGAACTCACAATCGCCTTGGTCATCCAAATCTTAATAAACTTTAGAAGCTTGTTCTTATTCTTTCCACTTTATCATCCTTGGAGTGTGAGTGATGTCAGCTTGAGAAACAAACTTGTAGTTCCTTTTCCAAATAAATCAATAATAGAGCTACATGTATTTGATTTAGTTCACTCGGATATATGGAATCTGAGTCAAGTTAGTACAACTATGGGATTTCAATATTTTGTTAGATTTATTTTTTATTTTTCCCATTCCAAATGGGTATATTTAATGAGAAATCATTCTGAATTATTCTCTATATTTTAAAAATTTTTTACTGAAATTCATAATCAATTTAATGTGTCAACAAAAACTTTGCGAAGTGATTATGGAAAGGAATTTTTGTCCTTTTCTTAAATTTTTTGTACTTGTAGCGAATCAAACATCAAAATTCTTGTGCATATACACCCTAGCAGAATGGGGTTATAGAACGTAAAAATTGACATCTTATTGAAATCGCCCACATACTTCTTATCACCATAATATTTCACTTCATTTCTGGGGGATGCTTGTTATTTGATTAATCGAATGACTTCTTTTATTCTGTACCATCAAAGTCCTCACTTAATTCTCTTTCTCAATGAAGATCCTTATCACTTACCGTTGCAAGTGTTTGGTTGTACTTGCTTCGTTCATGATCATACTCCAAGAAGAGATAAATTCAAGCCCAAATCCATCAAATGCATATTCCTAAACTATTCACGTCTCCAGAAGGGTTACAAATACTATGACCCTCATAAAGTAAAAGTATTTTGTTTCGATAGATGTAACTTTCTTTGAGTTATCACCATATTTTTCACTCAAAAGTGAAAACACCAAACTCATTTTTTATATTCTACCTATTCCGAGTCTTCCATGGAGATTTTCACCCTACACAAGCTCCTCTATAATTTTACTCATGTTGTTTCCCCAATCATATTCTTTCTAACAATCATAGTCCATGTTCTCTTGATACGTGTACATTGCGAACTACTGATGAATAATTGAAGAAATGAATCATTTTCGTTGTTTCCTACTCCTTCGTCACCATTCTCAACTCTTGTCATTCCTGTGTCAAACACAAAATCAGATACTCCTCCCATTGTCATTCACAAAGGTAATTGTTTCACTCGAAACCCATATTAAATTTATAATTTTCTTAGTTCCCATCTGTTGTCTCCTTCCTATAATTTCTACCTTGTATGCCATTATACTCAAGACTATCAGCGAAGCATTAACACATCTAGGGTAGCGAGAATCAATAATTGAAGAAATGACCACACTACATAGCAATGAAATTTGGAAATTAGTTCTGCTACAACAGAAACAACAAGGCCTTAATCCCTAATTATTTGGGATCGGCTATATGAATTCTTTTTTTTTTTTCATTTTGTTCGGTTAAAGGCTACCTCTTCTGATAAATATAAAACAATAAAGTCATTTTGGACAATATTTATCCAAGTTAGTTTAGGTCTACCCCTGTCTCTCATAACTATTTCTACTTTAACTTGTTCGATTTTTCTGACCGTGCATCCCTAGATCTTCATTTCACATGGCCAAACCATCTCAATATATGATATCTTATCTTATCCTCGATAGGCACTATCTCCACTTTTTCTCTAATGTACTTATTATGAATTTTATCCATCCTAGTGTGTCCATATATTCATCTTACTCATGCGTTGTCCATTTACTGCCCAACACTCACTACCATATATCATCGCAGACAGTATTACAGTACGATAAAACTTTTCTTTTAATTTAACTGGCATCTTTCGATCACATAACACTCCTGTAGCACCCCTTCACTTCATCTAATCAACTTTGATCCCATAACTTATATCTTCTTCACAACCCTCATCCTCTTAAATAATAGTGTCAAGGTACTTAAAATGAGTACTATGAGGTACTGTCACTTTATTTAAAACAACTTCGCCTCCTCCTCCATTCGCGTTGTTAAATCTATAATGCATATACTCAGTCTTAGTTCTACTAAGCTTAAAACCGTTTGATTCCAAATTACTTCTCCATAACCCTAACTTTTGATTTACTCCTGCTTGGTCTCATATATTAACACAATATTATCTGCAAACATCATACACCAAGGGATATCATCTTGTATATGTCTTGTTAGCTCATCCATGATCAAGATAAAGAGATAAAGGTTCAAAGTTGAATCTTAGTGTAACTCAATAGAAACAAAAAAATTCCTAGTATTCCCTCCAATCGTGCAGACACTAGTGATAGCTCCCTCGTACACATCCTTCAAGACTTAGATATATCTTATAAATATCTTTCTACTCTCCAAAACTCACTATAAAACTTCTCTAAGGACTCTATCGTAAGCTTTCTCTAAGTCAATAAAAACCATATGTAAATTTTTTTTCATCTCTTTATACTTTTTCATCAAATCTCTAACAAGAAAGATTGAAAGATTGCTTCCATAGTTGATCGACCAGGTATAAAACCAAACTGGTTTTGGGAGATATAAGTATCTGCATGTAAACGATATTCCTCAACTCTCTCATACAGTTTCATTGTGTGACTCATAAGTTTTATACCTCTGTAATTGAAACAATTTTGAATATCACCTTGATGCTTAAAAATAGGCATCAAAATACTTTGTCTCCATTTATCAGACATTTTCTTTGTACTTAAGATCTTATTAAACAAAGTCATCAACCATGCAACTCCTTTATCTCCTAAACATTTTCACACCTCAATGGGTATTCCATCCAGTCCACAGACTTTACTGATTTTTATTCTTTTTAAAGCTTCTTTTACTTCGAAAAACCTAATCCGTCGAATATACTTCACGTTCTTCTCGGCTATATCATCCATACTATCAATATTTTCACTAGGATTATCATTATTAAGAAGATCTTCAAAATAGCTTCTCCATCTTTCCTTGATATCTTGTTCTTGGACCAAAATCCTATTCTTTTTGTTTTTAATGCACTTAATTTAATTTAAATCTCGACACTTTCTTTCTCTTATTTTAGCCAATATATAAATTGTATTTTTTCCTTCCTTTGTTTTAAGTTTTTCATATAAATTCTTTAAAGATTGTGCTCTTGCTTGCCTACCTGCCTTTTTAACATCCTTTTTTGCTTGTTTATAATGCTCAAAAGCAACATTTTTACTACATTTTGACAAACTCTTATACCAATCCCTTTTACTTTTTACTGCTTTTTGCACTTTCACATTCTACCAGTAAGACTCCTTCAAGGGAATGTCACTCTCTATATTCTCCAAGTACCTTTCTCGCTACTCCTTTAATCAGTGTAGACATGTCCACGCTCATATCATTTGCTGACATATTTATATCCACCTCCCAACCTCCATTTTTAGCCAACTCATCCTTAAATATTAACTGTTTTCCACCTTTTAAAGTCCACCGCCTAATCTTGGGGATTCTATTTCTCCTTGTATTACTTGTCAATCAATTAATCTTGAAATTTAAATGTATTAACCTATGTTGAGTGGTCAAAGCCTCACCTAGAATAACCTTGCAATCCTTACATCAGGTTTGAGTAGTCTTTCTTGTGAGTATAAAGTTAATCTGACTTCTATTTTGCCCACTTTTAAAGGTTTAGATGGGATTTTCTTTTTATAAAGTATGTGTTAGCCAAAATCAAACCGTAAACTATAGCAAAATCAAAGATAGACTTGCCCTCTTCATTTCTAGCTTCGAAACCATAACCTCCATGCACATTCTCAAAATCTACTATGTCTTTTCCTACATGTCCATTTAAGTCTCCTCCTATAAATATATTTTCATCATTCGGCATCCTTTGCATAAGCTCATCTATATCCTTCCAAAATTTTTACTTGCTTTCCTTATTTAATCCAACTTAAGGGGCATATGCACTGTCTATATTGATGGTCTCCTTTTGTAACATAAGTTTTACTGAAGTGATCATATCACCTACTCTTTTCACTGCTACGAGCGTCTCCTTTAGATTACGATCCAAAATTATACCTACGCAATTTTTATTTCTGTCTGTTCCTGTATGCCACACCTTATACCTGATGTTCTCAACTTCTTTACTCTTTTCTCCAACCCATTTAATCTCTTAAATGCAAGCAATGCTACTTTTCCTCCTCTCCTTAGTATTGACAATTACCCTCAACTTACCTGTACGAGATCTAATATTTTAAGTTTCTATTCTAATTTTACTTTCCATTTGTTCTCTCTTATGTCTTCTGCCTTTACTATTATTTGAACTTGTATCTCTCATGTTACTTATATTTTGGACTAACTTCTTTACTCGAACAACTCCTTGATATGAGAACCCTTGCTTATTTAGCGTCACATCTGGGCGTCGACATAGCGCATCGCATTTGAGGAACGCCGTACACCCTTGCCTATTTCTCACTATACCCGGGCTCCGATGCTCGATAAAACCAATGATGACTTTTTAGGGAGTAGAGGAGATTGTGGATGACAACCCTAAAGAATATTGGCAAGAGATTCAAGAAGAAGAAGGAGAAGTGATTGCTTAGCAAGCCCTGCTCTCTATGCAAGACATCGAAGGAATTGTTATCTTATAGGATGTAAATATTCTAAAGGTATCGATGAGAATATTGAAACTTTTCTCCCAATCTTTTCTTCTTTCCCTCTTTCTCTTTTCTTTTCTCCCCTTTATCCCCTGTTTCTTAGCTAATTCTTCCCCTTTCTCACTAATTTCTCCCTTTTATTCCTAATCTTTCTCTGTTTAAGTGTTAGATTGTCAAAATACACTCCAGCTTTGCGAGCGGAAGAGAGGAGGGGGAGGGGGGGAGTGTTAGAATATACTTCTAATGGTAGTGTTGGAATATCCTTGAATATACTTCTAATGGTAATAGGATTATTCTCTATAAATTAATCCAAAACCTATTGTAAATTTAAGATTGCGAAATAATAAAGTTCATAGTTCCCAAAATCTTCATGATCAATGGAAATGTATCTATTTGGTTATTTATGTGAATGATATTGTTATAACAAGAAGTGATCAAGACAGTGTTTCTTATTTGAAAGAACTACAATCATTTCCAAACTAAAGATCAAGAAAAATTGAAGTACTTTGTCGGCATTAAACTACAATCAAAAGCAAGGATTGTTATATTGCAAAGAAAATATGTGTTGGATCTATTAGAAGAGACACAAGTATGTTAGATTGTAAACCCGTAGATACTCTATGGCTCCTAATGGTTAAACTTGTTCTGGGACAGGGGAGCTATTGGAAGTTCCCAAAAAATATCGAAGATTAGTTGGGAGGTTAAATTATCTAACACTCACACGATCGGATATTCTTTTGTGGTTAGTGTGATTAGCTAGTTTCTTCGAGCTCCCTGTAGAAACCATTGGGATGCAGTGATTCGAACTCTCGAATATCTCAAAAAGGGGCACATGGATTTTTATATGAGAATAAGGGTCATTATCAGACAAGATCACTGGGTACTGTGATGTTGATTGGGCTGGCTCTCCTTCATGTAGGCTATATACTTTTGGATATTGTGTTATGATTGGAGATAATATTATTTCTTAGAAAAGTAAAATGTGGTTGTCAATCAAGTGCTAAGGTCGAATATCGAGCCATAGCCCTAGCAACTCGTGAACTTATTTAGTTGAAACTTTTTCAAGAATTAAAGTGGAAAGAAGTCTAAAGCTTGAAGTCATCTAATCTAGTATTTCATGAGAGAACCAAACATATAAAAATTGATTGTCACTTTATCAAGCAGAAGATAGAGTCAGGAAGAATTATCACAAAGTTTGTCAATCGAATCATCAACTGACAGATATATTCACAATGACTTTCAAGAGGGTCTAGAATCAAATATATTTATTAAAAGCTTGGAGCATACAATTTGTACACTTCAGCTTAAGGGGGAGTGTAAAGATATAGGAATTATTTAGGAAGATTTGTTGTGATTTAGGGATTTAGATAATCTAATTTCCAATTTAGATGTAGAGTTGTGTATATTAATAACTGTGTATATGATGAAAAATATGAAATCAAAACCCTATTTTCACAATGGACATCTTATATTAATAATCTTATACTAATAACTTGGCATAGGATTAGGCTGCATAAAGTTTGCTAGAAAACATGTTAAAACTGCAAATTTTTTCTAAACAGTATTTCATTGGAGGCAAATTTGAGCAACTCTTGGATTGGGGTGTTGAGATTTTAAATATGTCATATGGACTTTTCATTTTTAGATACTTGTGAATCAATAGATTTCTTTTCAGGAGCTATTCATCCTTTCCAAATGTAGGATACAATTCTCCATTGTACTGGGCTCTCTAGTATGCTTGTTTTCCTCTTTTTCCTTACCATGGCAAGTTTTTCTGAAATAACTTAAATTAAGTTTTTTTTAGTCAAGTATTCTTTTTACTTGACTAAATCCAATTTCCTGAACCCTGCGAAAAGGAAAAAGAATTTTATCTCCTCGAGGAAAAATCAAATTAATTGTGGCCTTCTCCAAAGCATTAAAAAAAATGGCTTGAAGGGTTCCAATCTCAATTTGAAATGAGTGTTAGGAGACACTGATACTCCGTCCAATACATATTACTTAACCTATAATGTAAAATGTCATCTTATATTTCTTATTAATTCATCCAAAATCAAGGTAAAAAGATAGGGATTTATGGATTTGCCCATAAACCATTTATATGGCCAAATGAGGGGACCATGAGGGTTGAATAGCTAATCTTGTTAGACATGACCAACACAAGACACTTGACTACCTGCCTGGTGGTCTTTTTGTGATGAGATATAGTCAGAGGTCATCATCTTTTTAGTTTCCCTAAAAGAAAAGCATTTCTCCTATCTTTTCATTGTTGTCTTGTTCAGTTGTTGGCACAAGCATAATGTCATCACTATAGGAAGTATAAGAGCATAAAAAGAATTGCAATGTTAATATGTTCGATATTGGACAGATACTCTTCGATAGATGATTTTGTTAAAATTTATTGTACAGGATCGTCCTACAACAAAGGTCCATGCTGCCCCTGGCGGTGGCTCTTCACTGGACTACCTGTTTGGTAGTGGGGAGAAATGAGACGCCACACATAGGATGATCCTGGTGTGGCTCTTCACTACCTGTTTGGTAGTGGTGGAAAATGAGAAACCACGCGTAAGGGCTGGAGCCATTGCTTACAAGATACTATTGCTGCAGGTTTGCTGGAATTTCAGGACGAACAGTATTTTCATGGGTTAAAAAAGATGGAAACAATTAATCTGTATTTGCAGAACGTATAATGCCGTAAGTGGCCTCGTTGATGCCTTTCTATTTATTGCCTTGGATTTACATGAAAGTAATTGCATGATTTGATTTACTATTATTTTGAACGTTCAATGGTACATAAGATAATGATAATATAATTAAAAGATAAATGTCTCGTTGAGGGAATAAACAAATGGGTTAGAGCTTATCTCAAATTGCTAGAACTAATATGATCTAATTTTAACAAAATTTTTCCTATAACTTAGCTCAAATTGTTATTATTATGCTTTTTATGAGACTACCAAGTTTCAGATGGATGGAAATGTATCAGATTCAGCAAAACCTATATCTGGCTTTCCAGAAACTCCAGCACAATGTATGTAAAAACAATCTATGTGAATACTAATAATAAAAGAGTTAATTGATTATAGATTAAAAAATTGAATTTTGAGATTATAACTTTTCTTAGCATTCATAAAAATTCTTTAAAAAAATTCTCTTCATATATTTTTGTGCCCAAGTAATTTAACGATATATCATATATTTTTTTTAATAATTAAAAAGCCGGTTGTATAAAAAAATATTAAATTAAAAATACGTAAAATAATTAAAATTCTTCGCGTAAAACATTGAAGTCTTTCACAATAACTTGGCGAATATTTGAATAACATATTATAAATAAAGTAAATTCAATTTTGTAGTCTACATTCAATTTTGTAGTATCAAGTACATCAATAAATTATCAGTTCAAAAAAAAAGTACATCAATAAATAATAAATTAATATAAACCTTTAACAGAAATTCATGAAGTATTCCTATAATTTGTTATATTATTCTCATTTTTCATGTATATATAATATTAAAATATTATATTATTATAAATAATACTTGTATGGTGAGAATCTTTTTTTTTTTTTGAAGGAAAAAAAAAAAGAGATACAAAGAAAAGAAGCATAGGCACCATCATAAAAATGATATCCCATGATTTGACTTCCTTTCAAAGAAAGAATTACAAAGAAAAAAATAATATAATTCATGCACCGTCTGTGAAACTATATCCTAAGAGACAACAAATTTTTCTGAAGCTATTTCAAGCCTACTTTGAAGCTACTTTGAGAACAAAATTCTGTCTCACAAAAAGCTCTTTTCTCCCCCTTTGCTCGATCTGAAGCAGCAACTATTTAGAGACATTGCAGGTTATATAAAAACAAAGGAACATTTATAACTTAGAAAAGCTAATTTGTAGAAAAGACCTATTTAGTTGGTGGAAAAAAATAGAAAGTAAGAACTAGTAGGTGGCGGATCAAACCAGTTAGAGAGCAGAATCTGTGCATCTATGACCACCTTTATGTCATTAATGTACAGAGGCAGGTGGTTTCTGTCGAGCCATTTCAAAAATAGGTTAAATATTCACCAATCAAAATGATTTTCCTGGTTCACCTTCTATTTCAACAGTTGCTGTCTTGCCATCTGTCAACAACAATCAGTGGTTACTAAAACCTTGACAAAGCACAACATGTAACAATTATGTACTAATCTCCCTCCCTCTACTGTATATTATCTTAAAACCGAATTATGAACAATACCAAACCGCACATTGTAATGAAGGAAAACAAAAATGTCTGTTCTTTGCAGCATTCTTTTAGATGGAAAACAGGAGGCAACCTCTCTCCTCCCCTATCCCTTAATTGAACCAAAAAAAAAAATGTATTGATCACTACATGTCATGCAGGATTCAATTCTTTTAATGTGCAAGTCGCACTAAATCAGGCTGTCTGAGGTGCAGTGTAAAAAAAATGAAAAGCAAAAAGTCATGTTGCGCTTATGAATTAAGCAGATATTCACGTTTAAAATATGGCAACAGGCTACAAGCTTCGCAGACATTCACCTTTAAAAAAAAAAAAGAAAAGAAAAATCTAGCCTTCAAATAAGCTTCACAATATAGTGACATATGACAGTTGAAAATCTTGAACAAAATCTCCATAGTTCATAAACTAGTACCATAAAACTAGAATGTGTTAAAAGCCTAAAATATATGTTGAGTTTTGGGGACAATGAATTTAATCTAAATCCAATGGGTCATCCTGCCATCACATTATTTGCATATTTAACTATCATTTTGTGTTTGAATACACATAAAATGTCACCTTTCAAAAAAGCTTGCTAATGTTAACCCATATTAGAGGTTTTACCTTGCCAAATATATGGAGAATATTTATAAAATTGAGATTATTACAATTCTTGGGTCCATTCAATCGCCTATATACCAAACAAACTTAGAGGTTTTACCTTGCCAAATATATGGAGAATATTAATAAAATTGAGATTATTACAATTGTTGGGTCCATTCAATCCCCTATATACCAAACAACTCATTTCTAAATGCTTTCCAACTTACTAATCTAACCTAGCCCAATATTGTCACTCTTTGATTTAGGATTGAGCAGATGTGGCTGGACTGGATTTCCATTTTTTACTCCCCTAAATGGCCATAGATATAAAAATTTGCAGGATTCATACCTTGCTTTAGAGACAATGTGATAGAATCCTTGTCTGTGGTTGGGAATTCAGTATCAGAGTTTGGTGCATCAGTTATCATATCATCATTTAAATTCAAAGGTGCCACGGATGGTTCTGGATTTTTGGTAACCTGCAGAAAATCCAAGAAAGGTCAGTAAATTCACATCAGACTAATAAAAAAATGTAGAATTAGGTATTTGGATTACTGTTGATAATGTCATGAATTGGTATTTCAGAGCAAAAACAAAATGCACTTGAAATAAAAAAGAATTAAAAAAAAGGGGTAAAAGAGCAAGCAGGTTTTAGAATGCATGATTAACCACTCATTCAATATGTGGAGCAGAAAGTGTATAGTTTTAGCATCTGAGAGTTGAGATGCTTGCAATTATGCTGTAATGTAAGAGAAAATAACATCTAATTGCACAGCGCATACAAGAGAAAAAGACTAACTAGTTGCATAGCACATACAAATCAAAGGAAGTATGCCGAATTTTGTCCACAATAGCTGCTATGATATTTGCAATTTCTATCACAAAATAAACAAGAAAAAAATAAATTATCTGTGCAAATTGCAGCTCCCATCATTGGATGCCTTCAACCATATTCACAAAGTGCAGCACAGTTTAGCCCAGGGAGTTTTTAATTTGAAAAGAATTTTCAGACAAAAAGAAAATCATAATACTCAAAAGATCTGAAGGCAGGGCAGGTTAAAAAGGGGAAAATGTTTAGACCTCGTGGATCTGAGAAATATTGGGCGAAGCTATATTCTTCAAATTAGGAGCAACAGCAGCTTCTGTTTTGGGTTCATGTGATGCACTCTCCTTCCCATGAACATTGTCTGGTTGCATGTGATCTACTGCATCCTGCTTGAGGGTTCTACCAGTTTTTGATTTGCTGTTGTGGTCACCATTCAACACAACACTACCAGTTTCCCCACCAGCCCTTTTCCTGGTATGGGCAAAACAACATTATAGGATAACCATAATTCAAAGGAATGCAATGACAGTAATTAATTATTAGCAAACAAATAAAAAGAAAATTACCGCTCGCACCTAGTGTTACTATTATTAGCCATCTGGGGGGAAATTGGCTTGTTGGAAAATAATATTCCACGCAGAGGCTTTCCATCTATGATGGTTTCAATGGTATATCCATGTGGGAAGCTTTCAGTAACTTTGGCTTGAAACATCTTCTTCCCTTGATGAAGCAACACTTGATTCAAGTGCAAATTCTCTCTGTCTGTGAACAAGATACAAAATTTTCAGAACAATCCACATCCCTTTTAATAAATAACTCATGCCACTGTTACCACAGTTTTCTCAGTTTATATTTGATGTAACCAGACTTTGTAATTCACATGTCAACCAAGTTCCAATAACAAACAAACTAAGACCTCAATGGCTTAAGCCCAATTTACTTGCAATAAGATTATCAAAATGCTAGCCTAAAAGGACATTCAACCCAAAAGGCCTATTATATGGAGAGACCGGTCCAAATCTGTATATTTATACTTAAAATCTGTGGAAGAGTACTCAACAGCCAATCCTCTTTCCCCTCTCTGAGCAAGCCTAATGTAAAAAGGCCTAACACAGCAACATACTATCACAAGAAATAACTGGAGGCACATTGAGCTTGACAACACCAACAATAAACAAGTCTAGCATCTGGATTAGCAACATGGTTTCAAATAATGGCCATCTCATAAAGTTCCAAAATTTCATAACAGACTTCTAGCCAATTGTTTTGTTATTTTCCATTTCTTTATGGGCAAACTGCCAATGGCCAAGCAATGACAGACAAAACATGAGAAAGTTGCAAAGAAACACCAACTTCAATTTTATAACAGAAAAACAAAAACAAAAACAAAAAACATAGTAGTTTAATGATTACTTGGTTGGGCATATGTTGGCACAGTCTGATGGAAGTCGGTGCTCGTGTCAATTCTAATGAGAGCTTTATCATGCAAAGGAGAATTAAGATTTTGTTCTTGACACTTTAGCTTCAATTGTTTCCTCAAGGACAATTTTTCTAGGCGCTTCTCATCTCGTATGCTCGTAAGTCCTAAAATAAGACAACTTATTATGCTATCTAAGAATGTGTATAGAATCATATAATCAAATCCGCATAGAAGGTACAAAACTCTAGTTCAGGGAAAACTTGAAAAAACAGCATCATACCTGTGTAAAAGTAATACATATCATCCAATGCCTCAAGACTCTTATTGCAACCACCTATGAACACAAGTACACCACCCATCTGTGGATCTACACAGTCCCCAGCAACAGAAAATCTAGCAGAAGGTCCGATTCCTGTGGTCATCACTTTTGTCCATACACCAGTGTCTGCAACAATGAAGGAATGTGGATGATCAGAAGAAAAAACTGAAATCTAGTAATAGCAATAAACATATAAAAAAATCAGCCGATATAAATAACAATAAATGTATAACAAAATCAGCCCATATTAAATAGCCACCCAGAAGGAAATTAAGTAGTAAATAACTATAATTAAACAATGGCAAAGAGGAAAGTATAGACATTGGACGGTTCAATCCAGCCACATGTATAAACAGCCTTCCAACCTTCACACGAGACATGTAGTTGCCCAAACACGGGAATAAACACCTTTCCTATATTTCCAAAATGTTTATGACAACAGCAGCACTCAATCTAAGAAATGGTGCTTAAAGGAAGTCAATAAGATTCATTGATGGCTCATGATAAGTCAATGAAACACAGCACCAGATTAATTAAAGATTCTTCAATAAATGGTATTAATACTTTGTTTAGAAAGGCAGGGGAAAATAAAGAGGATTTTGTATAGCCATTAGAATTTTATAGACAGCAGCATTATATTATACATACCAACATCTAGCATATACAGATCATCATACAGATTTTGAGCATCAGTAAATCCTCCAAACACAAATAAGTTCTTGCCAAAAGCAACAGTAGAATGGCCAGCTCGAGGTGGCAACTTCTGGCCTGATGTGTTGAGCTCCTTCCATTCAAGAGTTTCTATTGAAATACCAGAACGCAAACATTTAATAGAAGCAGATAAAATTTAATCAGCATTTCTCCACTTTTCAGCTTGGGAAAAAAACATCAATTTACAAAATTTATGTAACTCCAAAAATTAATCTCATCTGCATGGGCCATTTGTTCATATATAGGCATAAATAAGAATAAGCAAGACCTGCATCTAGGATGTGTACATCAGACAGATAATAATCATGTCCATCTTCACCACCAATGACAATGATTTTGTTCTTCCAAGATGAGCAAGTATGGCTATCACGTGCAGAAGGTGGAGTGCCAGATGTTGATGCTTGTTTCCATACAAATGTCTCTGTCACAGCACAGGGAAAAACAATTCACTTACTGGATGTACAATAAAATTGCACGGCAAGAAAATAATTGACTGAAAAGCAATACAAATGGAATACTTTCATATATATCCAAATTAGGGTCCATGAGAAAGAGTAAAATTAGAAAATCCAATTTTATCTCTTTATTCCCAACCAACATAGATGCACGATATACATAGATCAGACGCTAACCAAAAATCAAAATCATCAAATTCATTCTCACCAAAGTATCCAGACAATCATATATATATGGAACATACCTGTATTTAATATGTAAAGATCATTGTAATACACTTCGTCATTATTATTTGAAGATTTTCCACAGCCACCAAATATGAAGAGACGTTTGCCAACACGAGCCGCACTATGGCCCTCCCGTGCCTCTGGTCCATCTCCTCTCACTGTTGGGGATATCCATGAATGTGATGCTACAATAAAACACGAGAAGTATTATGCAGATGAATCAGCAACTCATCATGATTACAAGCACCAAAAGGAAAAACAAACAACAATTTTGAATTTCCTCCCTTATACACAGCTAGTGGAAACACAACATTAGTTGATTTCTTTGGTAAACACTATCTCATAATCAGTCTACCTGGAAAGAGATGATTTCTATCATACTGTAATTTTATGGTTACAATGCCAAAAGGCACATGATATATTAGAAAGCTCATAGGGACTGAAAATAAGGACAGCAGTCACTCACAAGTATCTAATATATGCAGATCCTTGAGAGGATTCATCCCATCAGTGCCACCAAACACAAACAGATTGTCACCAACAGTTGTACAACTATGGCTGTCCCTTGGAGTGGGTGGTGCTCCTTTGATGACTGGCTGGCTCCAAGTCTGCATGGCTGCAAGTCAGCAACAGAGTGTAAAGAATATTTACGTGCAAAAATTATCTCCATAAGAAAATTCGATAAAACAAAAGGCGATTACATTGTTGTTAAAATAAACAACGAATTACCTGGTCGGAGAAGATAAAGTCATCATAAGTAGAAATTACAACAAAAATTAAACTCTAATAGGTCGATCAAAACTTTAAAACACTCAGATAAGACATATAGATTACAAAAAAGGATACTCATTCACAAGCCACATCAACTTGCAAGCATAAGGAAAAAGGCATAAAATTAGTACCGTTCAACAAAAACTATCGGGGGGAAATATAATAGAAGTTTAAGCACAAATTCCATAACAAGTCAAGAAATGCCACAAAATAAATGCCAAACAAAAGCCCAACAAAGTGTTAATACCTCGCAACAAGAACACTAAAAATTCCAAAAATAAACTAAATAAATACCCTTAAGAAACAAGTGCAACAAAAATCTTGCATGGACATCAATCAAGAGGTTATACCATCCACACGCACACCCTCCCCCACAAATAATAATAATAACAAAAGAAATACAAGAAATACAGAACTTCATCTCAGCAGCCAACACCAAACATAATCCATTGAGAAAAAGTAATGCCAAGCAAGAAAACCCACTAAATAAACCAACAAAACCCCTAAAAAATACAGTTTTAGTGGTTCGCCATGATAACAAACAAAAGAGCCACAGTAGATTTTTTTTTTCACAAAACAAAAAAAAGGAACTTTATTAATGCACGACTCATAACCACCAAAGGAAACCTCAAAAATTGCAAAACTCAAACAGGATAATACATAAAAGAAAGAAAAATGAAAAAAGGAGAGCCCCAAAAACGAAGGAAATCATGTGGAGACCCACCAGTGTCAAAGACGTGAACTTGGTTAGTCTGGCAGTTATCTTTGCCATAGCCACCAAAAACATAGATAAATCTCCCTCCTTTAATGGAATTACAGGTATGTCCCCATCTTTTGCCTGGCCCATTACTACTCTGTTGTGGTAGCTGAGCTCCTTGTTGTTGGTGGATTTGTTGAAGAAGCTGGAGCCTTTCCCACCTCATTCTCCGGGAAATTTTTCTTTTTTCTTCTTTTTTTTAGTGGCTGAGAAAGTGGACGAAGTGAAAATTAATTAGAGAAAATACAAAATCAAGATAAATAATTAAGTGGGAATTTTTGTTTGCTTGGAGTTGTCATGCAGAAGAAAAAAAAAATGGCTGAACAAATTTTGATTAATTAAAGAGTTCAAAGGGATTAAAGAAACAGACGAGGAGGAGAACGAGAGAGAGGGAAAGAGGGAGTATTTGCATCTGATGGGCTCAAAGAGAGGGCTCAGAGGACACGTGGCTCCTAAATAATCGTTCGATGCAGTAGGTCCCACATTGAACTCTCAGGTGAAGATGTGGATATGGCCCCATCAAAGGATTATGGCCCAACCATATTCTCCTCGTTATTTATCAATTGTATATTTTCTTAAAATATTTTAATATTAATTAATCACTATTATTTATTAAAATTAAATATTATTTTCATAATTTAAATATTAATATAAAATATATATTAATCAAATTTGATATATATGAATCAAATTAAACAAATAATAAATATTAAAATAAAAAATATAGAAATTAAAAAATAGTGAAAAAATATTATTCATTTACTAATTTATATAAATTTTTTTTATAAATTTATTAAAATATACCTCATGAAGTGAAATTTATATTATTAAAGAGTTTTTAATTGAATAGTATTAAAATTATTTTCAGTTTTTTAAGTATTAAAATTAGTTGTTTGGGAAGAATGGAAGTTGGTTATCATCATATTTTTTTAATAATTTTTTTTCATTTAATTCATTTTCTTGAGGTCGAGCTAGGTATAAAAAAAATTATTCTTATCAACTAATTTATATGTTCAGTAATAGAAGGAATATTTAATAAAGTATGATTTTATATTTTTGTCAAATAAGATTTTTATATTATACTTACATTGAAATCGTCTTGAATAAATAATTTGATAATTAATATCAAATTTATTATTTTATTATTTATTTTTAAAATATTTGCATTTTTTAAATAAAAAATTTGAAAATATCAAACAATGAAAAAGAATGACTAATTAGAGAAATAAAAATTCATAAACATCAATATAATATTATAAATATAATAAAAGATAAGATAAAACATTAAGTGCTACTGTGCTAGCTCAAATTTTGGCTTTAATCAATTGATTCTCTTTTAAGTGTTAAAGTAAAATTTTAATCAATTGACTAAGAATAAATAAAGCAAAATAAAATAATACAGGAAGAGGAAAAAACTTTAAATGAAAGTTTATCTTGCTAATTATATGTTTACTACGAATAAAAAACAATACATCAAATAATATTTTGGTGCCCAATAATATATTGCTTCTCTTCACATATAATTAATAAAAAAATAATATGTCCCCTCAAGAAAAAAAAACAATATGTCAATATATAACAAAAAAAGAGATAATTATTATCTGAAAATTAAGCTTTAATCAATTATTGTATTGAATTGTTAGTTTAAAGCTGATATTTAATTAATTTATTATTTTAAACAAACCATCCGATACACAAATAAAAAAATTAAAAAATATATTAATATATAATCATAATTATAAATATAACATAAAATAATAATAGTGCGTTTGGTTATAAAGTTATATTATAATTAAATAAGTTAATATTTTTTTAATTTATTTTTTTAATATTTTGATATATTTTTTAAATATAGTAATATATTTTTTTAATAAAATATAATTTATATAATATATCTCTGTAAAATATATTTTTAATAATTATTTTTAAAAAAATTTTACCAAACACACTATAATATTTTCAAAAGGCATATTCATAGATGGGACTAAAAAGTTCATCAATAAGAAAAGATTTTTATTTACACCATGAATTTTAATATCGAATCATAATCAATAAGAATTTAAAAAAAAAACTCTCTTACCCATTAAATTAAATCTTGCAATTAATACTATATGTCTTTTAAAGATTTTATATGACTTGAAAAATTATCAAAAAAAAAAAGTGTTAAATGGCATGTAGTTAATATGTGTATTTAATGAGTTAAAGCAGAGAAAACATTTTAAAAATGATCACAAGACCATGTAAATCTAACTCACCAAATACAAAGAGTGAGGTTTGTGAGTGTTCTTTAAAACTTCTAAAAATTAAACTTTATTTAGCCATCCATTTCCCAAATACACATTTCTTGGTTTTAAAACACTATAAACCCAGACCTTACCATTAAAAAAACCCCTCCTAAAATGTAGCTCAAGTGACTTTCAACATATTAATAGAGTTCACCTAAATACAAGAAAGAGTCATTATTATACATATAATCAATTTTTAAGTACCATTTAATAATTCATAACTACTCACTATGTTCAGGAAAATTACCGTATTCAATTTATATATAATTATTAATAAAATTATTAAAATTTTTAAATATTATATAAAATTATTTTAAATGAACTAAAATACTCTCCATTAAATCATTAATTATTAAATTTATTATACTTTTATTTCATTAATTAATTCATTAATAATAAGTCTCTTAAAAAATTCATTAATAATAATAATATAATTTTAAAAAACTATTTTTTATTTATATAAAATAATAATTTTAATGAAATATATATATTTTTATAAAAATGACAATTTCAATCACCAGTATCAACTCTATGATGCATCAATTTTGCAAATTTAATATTATAAATTAAAAAAAAAGTGGATGTGATTATATGAGAATCAATAATAATAATAATAATAATAAAAGGAATGACAATTATAATTATTTTGAAAAGTGATTATTTAATAATTTTTTTATTGATTAAAAATATTATTATAATTTTAGATAATGAAAAAGATTATTGAATAATTATATTATAAAATAATTGTATTTAATATTTTTAAATAATAATATTGATAATAATAATAGCCGAGTAGTGATTGAAGGACCAAATAATGGCTAAACTGATAGGCCACCCTGCCCATGGGATGCAATTACTTTAGCTATCTTCTGCCACAGAATTTAGTACAAATGCCTGACAAACCTAAAAAATAAAAAAGCTTTGGTTGCTTTATTAGAGTTAAGTTTAGGGCCTGAGACTTAATTAGTAAACTTTTTTTTTGAACATCTAAACTTAATTAAATGTGGAGCAAACAATTACTTAATAGTCACTGAAATAGCAAAAAGTTGGAGAAAAAGTTGTTCCCTAATATATTTGATGTTTGATGTTTATTCAACTTTATGCAGTTTGGGATTTCCTAAGCAATTGCTGACAACATTTTACAGAAAAAGGACTGCTTTTGCTTTTATTTTTTTTTAAATATATATATATAATAAATATAATGTATATATTGTCAACGATAAGAGCACCTGCATCTGGATTAGGAGGAGATTTATTCATTTGCTTTAAGTTGCTATCAGTATCATCTATCTGCCAAGATTCCATGCCTTTCAAACAAGTTATCTGCAATAATTTTTTTTCTTCTTTTTCTTGGGATTTTTCACTCTGGAATTATCAGATTTTGACAGATTTTCTCACGGGATAACAAAATATTTTGAAAGAAAAAAAATATTAATTCCTTTCACATTTTTTTTTATTGGCAGTAAAAGAAAAAATTAATTTTAAATTTATTATTCAACAACATATATACTTAAATTAAAGTGTACTTAGCTATTCACGGTTAAATTAAATATGCATATTAGTATCTTGCAAATCTAGATGGCCAGGAGTAGCAGCAGTCACAAGAACACGTTCAGGCAAAATTATTGATAGTTTGGCTTGTTATTGTATCATTGCTGTATTTCTATTTTATATTAAAAAATATGGGATATGAGTGGAGCCTTTTAAGGCTAAAAATAGAGATCCCTTCTCTCTTAGCAAAATCATCCTGAATAAACTCAATTATCGATAAGATTATTTTTTTTTCTCTTTTTTTTATTTTTTTTAAATTAGTAATATTATTTTGGAGGTATCCGACAACGTAGATAAAATTGATCGAATCTCGTTAAATTTGGTGTTCTCTTTATTAATTATTTAATAGATATTTTTGGTATAGTTATGGTGGTATTTTGTGTTAGTGATTATATGTCTAAAAAAATTCTGTCTAAGGAACGACTTGGTATTTAAGAATATCTATTGTGACGCACCTCTCTTTCCTGAAAATTTTTTAGTATAATTATTGGTGTAATTGTTCACACACTTTACATATTATTGGTGAAAAATAAATCTAATTTTTACAATAATTGGTATCAGAGCCAAGATTTTCTGAGTATGCTCTGTGGTTATAGTCTAGTCTGATCTTCCACATTAGAAAAAATTTTCTTGAATTATTTGTATTCCACTTCGTTAGCTATTAAATAATTTTTAAAGCAGAGATGACAGACGACTCAAGAAAATCATCAACTACAAAGGAGACAGCATCTACTTCGTCAATTTGGTCAAGGACTGTTGTATCAAATGATAGATTTACAGTAGAGATTTTTTATGACACGGGTCATTTTGATATGTGACAAAGTGAGATTTTAGACACTCTCTTTCAGCAAGGTCTAGACATTGCCATTGAATAAGAGAAATCAGAAGATATTGATGAAAAAATTAGAAAATCATCAATCGTGTGGCTTGTGTTACAATTTGATCATGCCTTTTTAGAAAACAGAAGTATGCGTTCTCTAAGAAAATTTTTGCAAGTAAATTGTGGAAGACATTGGAGGAAATTTTTTTAAAGAAAACAGTCATAACAAACTTCATATGAAGAAAAGACTGTTTCATTTCACTTATGTTTTCAGTACCATTATGAATAAGCACATCACCAATTTTAATCAATTGGTAGCTGATTTGATGAATTTGGATGTGACTTTCAAAGATGGAAATTTGATTTTGATGTTGTTGGGGTCCCTTCCAGAAGAGTTTAAATTTCTTGAAATAACTCTACTCCATGGAAAAGCTAAAGTGACTCTCTCTGAAGTAACTATTGTATTTTACAGTTACGAACTATGAAAGAAAGATAAGAAAGAGAGTTCAAGTGAAACAATATAAGTATTGATAGTGAGAGGTTACTCTCAAAGCAGGAAGAGAGAAAAGAATGAGAGATCAAAATTTAGACCACCTAAAAATGAATGTGCCTTTTGCAGAAAAAAGGGCATTGAAAAATAAATTATCTCAAGTTGAGTAATAAAAGCAAATTTGATAAAGGAAAAGTTGTCATAAATTCAAATATAGCTGAGTGTGATGATAAAGACTCAGACCTTTCATTAGTTGTTGTGTCATCAACAAGCTCTTTTAGTGTATGGCTACTTGATTCTAGTTATAGTCATCATATATGTCCCAATCGGGATTGATTATTTGACTTTAGAGAACTAGAAGGAGTAACTATTTACACAACAAATGACGGTCCATGTATGATTAAAGGGATTGGTTTAATCCAATTAAGAAATTATGATGGATCAATAAGAACTTTGACAAATGTCATATATGTACTGAGTTTGAAGAAGAATCTCATCTTTGTAAGAGTCCTAGAATCAAATGGCTCCATTGTAAATGCAACAGATGGAGTAATGAAGATCATCTCCGATGTATTGGTGATAATAAAAGGAATAAGGAAGAACAATAACTTGTATTACTGTCAGGGTAATATAATTATCGGGATAGCAGCAATACCTTCCAGTAATAATCAGGAATTGAAAGCAACCAGATTATGACATATGCACTTAGGACATGCTGGCGATAAATTCTTGAAACTATTGTCAGATCAAAGATTATTGAAAAGAGTGAAACCCCAAAAGTTAGATTTTTGTGAGTATTATGTCAAAAGCAAGCAGACTATAGTGAAGTTTGATACTACAATCCATAATACCAAAGGTATTTTAGACTATATTCACTTAGATGTGTGGGGTTCTTCCAAGACAGCTTCAATGGGAGAAAAGCACTACTTTGTAACATTTATTGATGACTTCTCTCGGAGAGTATGGGTATATACTATGAAGACAAATGATGAAGTATTGAGAGCTTTTCTCATATAAAAAAATATGATGGAAACTCAGCGGGCAGAAAAGTTAAATGTCTCCGTACAGATAATGGTGGACAGTATAAAAGTGATCCATTTTTAAAATTTTGCTAAAATAAAGGTATTGTTAGACACTTCATAGTTAGAGATACACCACAACAGAATGGGGTGATAAAACGTATAAACCAGACATTGATGGAGAAAGTTCGGTGTATATTGTATAATACTGGGTTAGGTAGATAATTTTGGGCCGGGGCTATTACATATGTATGTAATCTTGTTAATCGCTTACTATCAGCTGCTAATGGTGGTAAAACACCTTTGGAGATGTAGTTTAAAAAGCCTACTACTAATTATGATTCTTTACACATGTTTTGTTCCACTACATACTATCATATTAAGAAATCAAAGTTATATCCGAGGGCAAAAAAATCGCTCTTTATGGGGATCACTACTGGTACAAAGAGACTTTGCCTTTGGTGTCCAGAAATAAAGAATATAGTTTTTAGTAGAGATGTTACCTTTAATGAGTCTACCATGTTGAAAAAGGTAACAAATGAAATTGTTCAGCAGACATATGGTACTCCGCAACAGGTGAAGTTTGAAAGAAAAATTATTGACCTAACAATAAATAAAACAGATAAAGATACTCCTATGGTAGAGGTGGAGTCAGATGAAGAAGATGTTCCAATCCAAGAACCCTCACAGCAACAAGAATCTATTGCAACAAATAGGCCACAAAGAGAGATTTATAAACCTGCTCGATTTGATAATGTGGTGGCTTATGTATCTCTAATTGCAAATGATGACATTTATAACACTTATAATGAAGCTTTCCAAAGTTCAGAAAAGAAAAAATAGAGGAAGACCATGAATGATGAAATGCAGTCCCTTGAAAATAATCAGATATGAAAGCTAGCTAATCTTCCAAAGAGAAAGAAGGTAATTTGATGCAAATGGGTTTATACAAAAAAAGCAAGAATTTCCTGACAAGAACGATGTTCGCTACAAGGCAAGGTTGGTAACTAAAGGCTATGCTCAGATGGAGGAAATTAATTATAATAAAATATTTTTTTTCAGTTGTAAAACATTCCTCCATTAGAATTTTATTAGCCTTGGTAATACAATTGGATTTAAAACTCGTTCAACTTGATGTAAAAACTGTATTTCTACATGGAGACTTAGAAGAAAAAATCTATATGACTCAGCCAGAAGGGTTCAAGGTTGCTGGAGAAGAAAAACGGATATATAAATTGGAAAAATTATTGTACAGATTGAAACAATCTTTGAGGCAGTGGTATAAATGATTTGACAATTTTATAGTGAGACAGAAGTATACAAGAAGCAAATACGATCACTGTATATATTTACACAAGCTACAAGATGAATCTTTCATATATATTCTCCTGTATGTTGATGATATGCTGATAGTTTTAAAGAATCTAAAAGAAATTGAGAAGTTGAAGACTCGGTGAATTAGGAGTTTGAAATGAAAGACTTGGGAGAAGCAAAGAAAATTTTAGGCATAGAGATATGCAGAGATAGGAAGAGAGGGAAGCTTTGTTTGAATATGAAATATTATATGGAGAAGGTACTACAAGGTTTTAGATTGAATGAAAAGTCAAAACTTGTAAGTACACCACTTGCACCTCATATGAAACTCAACTCATATTCATATCCTAAAAATGAAGTGGAACGGGAGTACATGTCTAAAATTCCATATGCAAATATTGTTGGTAACTTGATGTATGCTATAGTGTGTATAAGGCCGGATATTTCACGAGCAGTTGGAGTTGCGAGCAGATATATGCATGATCCTGGTAAGGAGCACTGACAAGCTGTAAAATAAATTCTACGGTATATTCTGAACGCCATAGATGTTGGATTGATATTTGAGCGGGATGAGAAAAATGGTCAATGTGTAGTTGGATACTGTAATTTCGACTATGCTGTTGACTTGGATAAACGTCGGCCAACTATTGGTTATGTGTTTACACTTGCTAAGTGCCGGTTAGTTGAAAGTTTATGTTACAGTCAACAGTTACCTTATCCACTATAGAAGCAGAGTACATGGCAGTATCAGAGGTTGTTAAAGAAGTAATTTGGCTTCAAGTGTTGCTTGGTGAATTAAAAATTAGACAAAAGCACATCAAAACGTACCGTGATAGTCAAAACACTATTTATTTAGCAAAGAACCAAGTTTATCATGCAAGGATGAAGCACATCAATATTCGGTATTATTTTGTATGTGAGATTCTGGAAAAATGTGAAATATTGCTTCAGAAAATTCATACCACTTATAATCCCACAGATATGGTAACAAATGTGGTGACAGCTGTCAAGTTCAACCATTGTTTGAACTTGATCAATGTTTTGAGAAATTAAAGATGAGCGCTTTACAGCACAATTGGAGACACTACTATAATAGTTTCTTTTGAGAGAAGACTTGCAGATTGTAAATAAAAAAATAGCCAAAGTGAATATTTATTATATTGTGGCTATATTTCTATCTCATATTAAAAAATATAGAATTTGAGAATGGGCTCCTAAGGCTATAAATAGAAACCCCTCCCCCTTAGCAAAATCATTCCAAATAAGTTCAATTATTTATGAAGTTTATTTTTTTTCTTCTCTCTCTTTTGTATTTCTTCTTTGAAATTATTAATATTATTTTGGCGGTGTCCGAAAACGTAAGCAAAATTAGCCAAACTTCGTTGAGTTTGGTGTTCACTTTATTAATTATTTAATAGCAATTTTTGGTATAATTATGGTAATATTTTGTGCTAGTGATTATATATCTAGAAAAATTCTGTCTAAGAAAAGATTTGATATTTAAGAGTTTCCATTGTAATCCATTTCTCTTTTCTAGAAATTTTTTTAATATAATTATTAGTGTAATTATTCACACACTATACATATTATTAATAAAAAATTAATTTAATTTTTACAACACTTATCATCAAATCTTTTTCCTCTCTCATTAATCAAGCTCAAGCACTTCTGGCAATGGAGAGAGCAGTAACATTTCAGTTGAGTAACTGTATTTTCGAATATGATAATCATGCTCTCATTGATGCAGTTCATGGAGTTTCTTTATGTCCAGTAAAGGTGGAAGCTTTGGTGTCGTCTATTAAAAGTTTGTCTAGAAACCTGAGAAATTTTATTTTTGTTTTTGTAAACAGATAGAAGAACGAAGTCGCAGATTGGCTTGCCTCTTGTCAACCCCCAAGCCAATCGGCAACTAAAAAATTTTGAATTGGCCCGTTGACAAGGTACTCTCCTCTTCGGACCCTAGTGTTTCTCCTACTCGCCCAGCCAAGGTTGCTCCAACTGCATATATAGGGGGGTCCTTCACCGAATTTTCTAGAGTATTGTGGAAGGCTCTAGCCTATTGTGGATATTTATGGAATAATCTCGAAGTCCCTAGCAGAATTGGCCCAGGGTCCCCCAAGAAACTTGAAGCTTGTAGGCCAGTCTGGAAGGTTCTGCCACAATTAGCTGTCCAGCCAGCCTGTCCCGCCCGGAAGCATTTGGAACGCCCCAGATTGTGCCAACCGACTTTGCTAGGTCGGTTTTGCTGCCTATAAATATAGCATAGCTCATTTGTAAATAAAAACATGCAATTGAGTGTGATAGTGAGCTGCTAAGAGCATCCTTGTAAGCTATTATTGTGCATACTGTTGTACTGCCAGTTTCCTTTGTTAATAATACAATTTTCCATTGTTCCTTTGTCTCTTGTTCATGTCTGTTGGTTCATTTGCCGGCTTTGCTTCTGTTTGCTAGCTCAAAGGCTGAATTAGCAAGGCTTCGGGGAAAACTGCCTGCTAGTTGCCATACTTGGACAAGCTGATTTCTCTTGTCCAGTGACACTCTGATCTTATTAGCAAGAGGCTCTGTCAAGATTGGGTGTCTAATCACCCAAATACTTTAAAGACTCTTTTGTCTGCTGAAGCTTCTTAATGAATATCACCTTTATTGTTGATAAAATAATTAATGGTATTATTGTCCTCTCTCTCACTGTTAAATTTTATTATTTAATCAATTATTTTTAGGACAAGCAAATTAATTACTATTTTTATTATATTTAAATTATTATTATTAGCTCATAATTCTTTTATTTACTAATAATTATCACTTTAAAATTTTTTATTAAAAAATTATTTAATAATCTACTTTATATAACTAATTTACTAAACTATCATTCTCTTTAATTTATTACTCATTTCATTATATATTAATTATATAAGAATAAATTTAAAATAAAAATATCAAATTATTTTTATAAAATGATAATTATTTATAAATAAAATTTTTTATTTAAAGTGATAATTATTTATGAATAGATGGAGTATACGCTTATTAAGAAAATAATTAAATTATCTCTATATTATAAAAAATTATTTTAAATGAATTAAAATATTTTTTATTAACTCGTTAATATTAAAAAATTATATTTTTACTTTGTTAATTAACTTATTAATAATAAAAATATAATTAAAAGAATAAATTTTTATTAATTTTATAAAATGATGATTTAAATAAAATAAAATATTTTTTATAAAAATAATAATTTATATGGAACGAAAATAATAGATGATATTATTCATAAAATATCTTAAATTTTGAATTTTTTTAAATATAATATCATATTCGACAGAGAGAATTGATATTGGGCTATTGTTTAAGAAAGATATATTTAGAGCTTCTGTTTAAAAAAAATAGATTTACAGCTAAGTTGCTTACTTCTTAAATTTTAAATTTTTTGTATTATGAGGAATATTATTTTTATATTAGAAGATGGATATTTAATGGTATTTAAGATAAAATTCAAGGCTATTTTATTTTGTCTGTGTCGTGTGGTCAATTTTTTTCACAGGGACAAAGAAAAAAGGCCAAAACCTTCATTTGATAAGAAATTAAATATATGAAAAAATCAAACGGCATTGAGCCAATAGTTGATTTTGCTTTTCAATTGTCTAAAAAAGCTGAGTACTTTCTTGACACACGTAAAATCAGTAATTTGCAGCACTGAAATGAAACTTTGTCTTTGTCAATAAGTGTGTGTGTATATATATATATATATATATAATGCAAACCCTAATAAATGTGTTACTCTAATAGTAACTTCCAAATTAAAGTTCAGTTTCAATTTACTTAATTTGGATTTTTATTCAATAAGATCATTATGGTTAGAATATCATAATGGCCCTAGTGGATGGCAAAAATTTAAATTTTAAATTTAAATTGGGACTAAATCTTTTTATTTGTAAATCTTTAAAATTAAATAACGGTAATAAATCTGGAATCCATTCTACCCCTCCAATATAATATTAATATATTGATATGTGAATAAATTTTAAAAAAATTATATATTTGTATAAAATTTTTAATTTCCATATAATCTTGTTTCCAAAATTTATTTATTTTTATTCTATATATAATAAATCATGTCATGATTCTCAATTTAACAAGGGAAAATGATAAGATAAGGAAGTTAAAATATTATTAATTTTTATTTTGTAAAGAAAATAAAATAATTTAGCGAAAAAAAATAATTAAAGCAAAAGCCTTGTTATTTTCCCTCTTATTTGATGAAGCAAATAATTTATTGACTCGGTTACCTTGGGCTATTTCGTTGGTGATTAATTATTGGGATTTTTTAAAAAAAATACCTAAAAAATTTAAAAAATAGAAATGTTTATAAAAATATATATATATTTTTTCAAAAATTTAAAAACTATAAAAAAAATCAAGAGGTAAAAAAAATACAAAACCTGTGAAACATTTATAAAAAAAATTTAAAAAATGATGTATAATATAATTTCCCTTAATTTATGCATTAAATTAGCTGCTCCATAATGTTCACTGCATTACTAATTAATTATACATTTTACAATACTTCTATTCTCAGGTTTCTTTTTTTTTCCTGCAGTAATGATTAAATATTAAAAATTATAAATCATAATCATTTTAAAAAAAACCTTACTGTTGAATATTTTTAACAAATATACAAGTTTTGTATTTATTGATAGCTGGACCCAACATCATGCTTAAAAAAAATTATGTATAACATATCAGATATAAGTTGCATAAAATAATTTCAATGTTATACAGTTTGAAGTATTACATTTTTTTCAAATTTAATTTTATACTTCAATAATTATTCAAACAATAAATTCAAAATCTAAAATTTCAAAATTCTCACAATCCTAGATTTATACATTTATAGATTTCAAACAATAGATTTTATAATATCAAAATTTAAATCTAAAATCTATCACATACTTAAAAAAATATAGACAAAACATCAATTAAGCTCTTCTAGTTATAATATAATTATGAACTAGGAATTAGGATACTAAACTTTCTCACTCAACACATTAAAAATTTTGATAAAATCTCTAAAAAATTTAGCTGAAATAAACCAAACAGAATAAATTCTACAAATACAAATTGAAGTTTAATTACTGTGCTGAAATTCACTAAAACCTTTAGTTTAGTAACCATGGATGAAAATCATGTCCAGTCAAGTGATCTTTGATTACAATACAATATCAGATCATCGTCTCACAGTTCACCTACAGCAACCTTAGATTCCAAACCAATGTCATATAATTAAAATTTCAAGGAATGTATCAGGCAACTACTACTAACAATAAGAATTTTCACAGCATGAAGTTCAACCCAAGGCAAAAAGCAATTGGAAAGAACTGCTGCTGACTTCCATCTACAATTTGGAATGAACTCCAGAAGAAGATATAATGGCAATTGAATCTAAATCATAAAGTCAATGTAAGTTGAATTAGAAGTTAACAGACAGATATCTCAAGAATTCAAAAGCACCCCTTATTAATTCGAGCATATGCTATTGCTGCAACTGCAGCACCGCCCAGATGTGCTGATCCTGATATATTACTATCTCCCTGCAAATTTTGGATTGATTAAAATATACTTGTTTCCACAACCAACAAGGAAAAATTTTGTTGGGAAGATGGTAATGAAGCTGTAGGAAGAAACCAACAAACCTCTATTATTCTCAGAACATCTTTTCCAATTAAGAAGATTCCCTAGAATGACAAGTGATCAAAGGAATATCATAAGCATTTGCAAAAATGGACTAAGTTAATCAGTAATTCCTTATAAAAGAATATCTACCAGTAAAATGGCAGGGACTGGTATAATGAAATCCAAGTAAAGGGTGGCTCTTGGATTTACGAATATGTTGAGCAGCATGATAGCATTGACAGCCCCACTAGCCCCCTAAAGAATATAAGCACATCCGTAAGTCAAAAGTATTTCAAGCCAAATTAATGACCCATTTGCAAGTCCAGCAGATGAGAAAGGCAGCAACTTTCTGAAATGAAGAACTTATCTAAGACTTAAGATTTCCATCCATCTTCAGCGTACACAGGGTTGCTGGACAAAATAAATTTGCAGGTGTTCACCTCTAGGCAATTCACTAGAAAATTATATAGTCTTTTATATAGACAAATTTGGAGGTGTTTACCTCTAGGCAATTGAATGGATTCGGAGGTATTCAGAAACCAAAGTAAAGCCACTTATACAACAAAAGGCAGGAAACAAAATTTTACAATTTTCAAAATTGATAAGCACAGAAACTAAAAAAAAAGGGTTAACAAAAAAATCACTATGTGGGAATAGAGGTTGGCATTATTCCTTATTTCTCAAAATCATTCCTTCAGATATCAGTTTGTTGGTTAGTTCATTTGTTAACCAGTTTCAAGTTCCAATGCATCAGTCTCTCAAAGATACATGCTCTACAAATGGTATTCGTCATAAGTTAATGACAACAAATCATGGCAGTATTTCAACATTACTTGACTTGAATTGCATGCTATAAGTCGAGTAATAAATGAAAAAAAAAGAAAAAAGAAAATGAGCTTGACATAAACAGTTGCAAAAGCATACCAGTGCTGGAGTTTTTGAAGGGTCCTTCACCAATATTCCTTGTCCCTGTAGTTACAAAAAGCTCAGGTCAGAGTCAAAGGTTTCTGGGCCATTAAAGGCCCTGGATCCACTGTATCTTTGAACCAGAATTCCATCAGGAATATTCAGATTGATGCTGTAGTAAAAACATTACTTAAAATAATATCTAAAACAGAATCTCATGTCCATAGCAGTATAAAAGACTCCATCATTGAAGAGCATCTGCATAAGCATGGTGCTATCAAACACATTTGGAAATATCAATCGACCATTCTTGTGACTTCCTCAAAAGAGGACAACAGAATGGTTGTTGGAGAGCAGCTGTACCTTTGTTGATAAAGCCATAAAGGCATGGTGCACCAAGTAGAGCAGTGAACCACCAATCGCCCCAGCGATATACAACTTTAGCAAGTATTCAGGTCCAAAATTTCTAGCAATCTGATCAATGCGAAAAGAAAAGACAGAAGACGCAGCATAGACATATACATGCTTTAGAACTAACTGATGAAACAAATTTATGCAAAAGAAAAAGTTCACAAGATGTATATTCACAGTTTTGACAATATATTGGTTGTATATTCACAGTTTTGACAATATATTGGTTAACAATAAGAAGTTAATGCTATGAACTTTAATTTAACTAGCAGTAATCAAATAAATCTCTATCACAAGCACTAATAATAAGTCCTAAGACAGATTCCTTTCCACAATTCCAGCATATAGCTTCTCTTAACTTCGATCTTTAGTCTTTTTTCTCCTGAGCCTCTAAATAAATTAGAACCTCTAAATAAATTAACTTCAATCAAGATAGAATGGTAAAAGATAAAGGAAAAAAGGGAACTAAAATAACATCATTAACTATAACTTTCAATGTTATCTACTCTAAACATGTTTGGGTTAATTCAATATCCATCTGAACTAAATGGGCAAAACTCAGATAAGAGAAAAGAAGTGCATAACAAGTGAAGCCTGGCAAGATAATCACAAGCATCCAAGTTTATGGCATATTATAAGGCATTGGGTGTATTTTCAAAATCTCGGTATGATCTTGAACAAGCAGTAAATTAAGGCACTTTTTTATATACTATTAAAAAAACAGTAAATATTCAGTAGTCAGCCTAATTCCAATTTGTATTAATTTAGTAGAACATATAAATAGGAAAAAAGTCAAAAGCAACCAAGCACCTGAATACATTGATTTTTCAAATCTAGCATAGTAGACCTATTTCTATGAATAATTGCAAGGACAGTTCAATAAATAAATAACTGAAAGGATAAAAAACAGTTTCTCCAAGCAAAATTTGAAATCTTTCAAGTTATCGTTCTAAGCTACATATCAAAAAGCATATTTGAATGAAAGCCACAATGAAATCAAAAACCAACTAAAAAGAAGCAGTTTATGGAAGCAAAAGTTTGTAATGTGGAAAAGATTCCAAGTTTTGTAATTGTACGTTCAATCCAAAAAAGTAAAGTCCAATCATGTTAGATATGATGTGTTCAGCAGCAATATGACTGAAGGCAGAAGTAACCAGTGTGTGAACCAGTCCACTCATGAAATTTTCCAGTGAAATCTGCACATGGCCCATTAACATAGTTAGGTTTAAACAAGATTGAATATAATAACTGTTAGATTAAAATATTGTATCATTCTAAAGGGTCCATTCTTCATCATTACAGTGGACTTTCTATCCAGAATCACAAGGTAACAATATAAATATTCTCGAAGAGGAGAAATAATTTCTAAAGATAATAAAAACCATGTTCAAGATTGTTAGGAAAAAAAACTCTCTCATAAGAGTTTCTCAACGGTTAGATCCTTGAATCCTCCCACAATGGTACCAGTCCAATGGCAAGAAGAATGCATCCTGTGGTGAAGGGATCCAGCAATAAAGTTTCTTTGTGGCACCAGTTAGTCAAAAACTAGTTCATATCCTAGGAACTCACCATAAAGTTTTTCTTCATAAATTGTTGATCAGCAATCCGCCATACCATAAAGACAGCAACATTGGCTAGGATCAAGCCTAAAACCATGTTGTCAGGTTTTAACCTATGGAGCCATCCTCTCCTGCATAAAATAAAAACAAATTATGTTGTATTCTAATGAAAATGATTACACTCATGAAATCACTTGCTTCCTGTGCATTAACTATAAAATTTGCAAGTTCAATCCCAGAATTTCCATGTAGATCAAACCGCCACTTGTTCTATGCATTACCATTGTAATTGGTTTTGTTGGAAAAACAATGATGCAAAAATGACACTAAAAAGGCAACCCGGTGCACTAAGGCTCCCGTTAAATGTGTGGTTAGAGGAAGGGTTGGATTCATTGGGCATTTGTATATTGCAACTAATTGGTCTTCCCTTCCAATTACAAGAGGCCATTTTCACGACTAGAACACGTGACCTCTAGGTCACGCAGCGCAAAAATGACACTAATATGCAAAATTATTTAAACAGTGATAATGTCAACAAAGTTGTAGTGCCAGGCATGATATTTTTAGAGAACGATAATTCCTGCTTGCTATAATGTAAAACACTGATTGATTCCCTCCTGCACTAAGCTCGCATCCAATGTTTATAAATTCATTATTAAATGAGTATTTTTTTCCACAATGAACAAAATTATCAAGTTAAAAAGCAACATGCTGAAGTCATAACTCATTAGAATCTCCTAAACAGGCAACATTGATTATGGATTAGGTGACCAGCAATAAAATCAAGGTCTAAAAATAGAACTAGTAAATATTAGCAACCTCGAATCAAGTTGGATTTAAAAATAAAGCTTAATTATATTCAGAAACATGGGATTAAATAAAGAATGAGAGAGTATTTGGTTAAGAATATAAGAGAACACAAAATTCAAGACAACTGAGAATAATTTAACATGACAAATTCAATGAAGCATAGAAAAAGCAATATACTCATAAAAAAGAAAAAAAAACCTGCTACGCCACGCCCACAGGAAACAAAACTTGCATTGAACCCAGAATACCCTCTAGTAAACCGAGGACTTAAGATGTCAAATTGGTAGCCAGTAAGTCTTTTTCTCGAGAACTTGAAATAATTATTCGATAAATTTGAAAGCAATGGGTTTGAAAGAAACCCATGAACTTTCCCTGAAAATGTATGGTACGATGGGTATGAATAGAAATGGTGAACTGGGTATACTTCCGAAATGCCAAAAATATGATTTTGTTGCTTGTGTTTATGGTGGGTTGGTTTGGTAAGAGAGGTGAAGGTTCTTTGAGGCTGAGAAAATAGAGGCGAGGAATTTGTGTTGCTGGATAGGTTTTTACAGAAATTTGATGAAGCAAGTTTGAGAGAGAGAAGCCTTTGCATTTTGATTCTACGGTTATAGCTAAATTTTGCTCTGGGTTTTGAACAATGAAAATTTTGGGATTGTTGGGTTTATGATGCAATCCTTGCTTGTAGAACATGGCAGCTCATTTTGTGTTCGTGTCTGCCCCTTTTATGCGTTAGATTTTTTTTTTATCAGTAACCCTCTGTTTGTACGATGGTTTTGGATTGTTTCACATGGTACGGACGTACAGTATTATTTCATTTTGTATTTATTTTCATTTTGAATATGATTGTATTGTTTTTGATAATTTGCCATGGTTTTAGAAAGTATAGTTTTTGGTCACTTTTTGAAATTAATAATTTAATAATTTCATATGGTTTAATATTTTTTGTTTTAAAAATGCCCTCTACTAATATTTTAAATTTTAAAATTAAAAATTAATCCAATAATCTTTTCTTCTTATTATTTTCTTTATACATTAATTTTATTATAATTTTTTCAACCTAGAATATTAAAAAATAATTTATTATATACTTTATTGATTTTAATATTTATTTTTTATGCCTTTAATTGAAATTAGTTATTGATTATAAAAAATAAAAATAAATTTAGTTGTTGACTATAAAAAATAAAAATTTAAATTAATTATTGATTATAAAAAATAAAAATAAAAATTGATTATAAATTTTAATTAAAAATAATATTAATTTTTATCTGAGGATATTTTATTCATTTTATTATTTTTGCAACTTTATCATACCATATCATTAAATAAAAAAAAACTTAATTAATCATTTTATACCATATTATTTTTTCAAACATAAAAAATATTAGTTATAATACCATACTATACAGTACAATATGATTAATTTTAATCTTAGCCATTGTTTGGATGATGATAAAAAAATAAATAAAATATATGGTAATCTTGATCTTAGCCCTTGTTTGAATGATGGTAATTAGAGATAATAGAGAAAATAAATAAATTTACTATATTTTCTTTTGTTTAATATGAGAAATAGTAGAATAAATAAAAGTAAAGAGAGAATTTATTTTCTCAATTTACTCTCTAATCTTTAAAATATTACTCCTTAAATTAGAGAGAAAAGGTATAAATAAAAATAAATAACAGTTTAAATAAGTAAAATAATTATTCTAACCATTAGTTTTTAATTAAAATTAAAAGAGAAATTTAAATTAGTCTCTTATTTATTTAAACTATCAAATAATAAAAATAATTTAAAATAAATTTTTTATAGTACTCTATTTTCCTTCATTAAAATAAATTCAATTGCACTTCTAACTTACCTCCATCTAAAGTCTAAAAATAGACTTAGTAGTAATTATATTATTTAAATTTAATTAAAACTCATATTTAGTTTATCAAAAAAATCATATTTATTATCTATATAATTTCAATTTTAATTGCGAGATGAAATACTCTCTCAATTCTTTCCAATTCTATTTATTTTTTATAAAGCAAATTAATAATTTATTATAAAATATTTAAAGATTTATTCAACCGACAATTTTAAATTTGAGTTGACAAATCAATCTCCAATAAATTTAAATTTTTTCTAATATTTAATATATTACGAGTATTGTCAAAGTGAAAATTAATTCTGAATTTATTTTTTTAAAAAAATATTTCTTCGTTCTATACCAATAGATATGTTAAACATATTATAAACACAGTCCGCCGCATCATTGATAAACATGAACATATTATAAATTTGTAATACGCTACATCATTAATTTTTAAATAAAATATTAAAAAAATTTAAATAAAACAAGACACTAGCTTCGTCGTTTGACGGGCTCCGTTGAATCGGCCACATTTTTTGCGCGCAGCCGCTTAGCTTATCTGCCACCGATTATGACTTTTCAGGTTCTCTCTGTCGCCGCAGCTCTATATACTTTCTTTCCCATGATTAATTCCAGTTTGTTTTGATATATTTTGGATTTCAATTTTTGGTTCTTTGTTGCTAATGTAACCTTTTATGTCCTTAAATTAGCACTCGTCATCAGCTTTTTTTGCCTTTTTAGTTCCATCATCTATCAATTTGTTTATGGTTTTCTCTAATAATCTGTTCCCTTTCGAGTTATGGGTTCTTGGTTGTTTTTGGTTTTGTTTACTTTTTCCCATTTCTTCATGTTTAATCTGAAATAAGGGTTATCTTTCAATTCCCGTTCCATATATATATTTTTTAATACTTTGAAGGCCATTGCTTTCTCTCTTAAAAAAAATAAAAAAGCAAATATCTTTGAGTTAATAGGAACCATTTGTGACCTTACATGAAGTCTAATTGACGTTTTCACTGATAACGGGAGTAGTGAGTTATTGGGAGATTTTGCCTACAGTGGCAATGGTTTGATCAGGTTTATTAGTATCTTGATATCTTAAATTCATAACTGATAGCCTCCTCTCTTTATCTATCTTTGGCATATTTTTAGCATTTCCATACAAGCTCGGCCTTCCTCTTTCCACTTATCCTTTGCATCTTATGGGGGCAAAAGAGATACACTTCCATGGTGTACTCTTTTCGTTATTTTTCAATGAACTTTCTTTCTTATAAAAAAATATGTTAACAATTATACTTTCTATTATCACAGCAATGAAAGTGGCAGGGTGGCGTAGCACTGTGGGTAACAAGAAGTTTGCTAGTATTTTTTTGATGGTAATATGGGAACATTCTCTCCAGCTTCGACTTGGTCAATGGCTGCTAAGATCCTTCATATTAGAACCGCTTTCCATTACTTCATATCATCCTCAAAACCCCTCACTAATCCAAATGCAAGACTTCATTTATTGTCCACAAAAGCAAAATCCCCAAATCAGTCTCTATACAGGAAACAGATTTCGCTGGCCAATCTCTTCCAAAGGTACGGTTTTCCTCCATTCCAACTCCACAGTTTCATCAGTACAAATCACTTTCTTTCAAATTCCAATTTACATGACATTGAGAAGTCCCTAGGTATTCTCTTATCCTTCAAAATTCCTCAACAATCTATTGTTTGTTTGATCATTGAATGTCCTGGGGTTTTGGAATTTGAATTTTTGAAGAAATGGGAAATAGTGATTTCAAAGTTGAGGGATTTGAGCATTCCCCCATTGGTGATAAAGAGTGTTTTGGCACATTCTAAAAGATTACAGATTGATCCAGATTGGTTAAATAAGTGTGTTAATGTTTTGAAATGTTTAGGTTTTAGTGAAGGTACTATAAGGAAGATGTTAGAGGGTTTTCCTGGAGTGATTACAATGAAGAAAAGTGAAATACATAGGAGAATTAAGTTCTTAACACACATCGGGATTCCTAACGATGAGATTGATTGGATTTTCAGTTCATATCCGAAGGCTCTAAGATTTGGAGTTGAAAATAGGCTGATGCCATTGGTCGATGAGTTTGAGAATTTGGGTTTTAGCAAAAAAACTATTTCAAAAGAGATTATTAAGGAGCCACAAATTCTTGGTATGGAATTAGGTGAACTTGCAAGGTGTCTCCAATTTCTTAGTTCATTGAAATGCCGAGAACCAATCAAATTAAAGATTTTTATGGATGGAGCATTTAGAGCTGGGTTTGTAGTAAAACTAAGAGTTGATTGCTTATGCAATCATGGTTTGATTCGTAGAGAAGCTTTTAAGGTTTTGTGGAAAGAACCAAGGGTTGTTATTTACGATTTAGAAGACGTTGAGCAGAAGATTGAGTTTTTAGTGAACACAATGAGATTTAATGTTGGCTGCTTGGTTGAAGTTCCAGAATACCTGGGTGTAAGTTTTGAGAAACAGATTGTTCCTCGCTACAATGTGATTAAGTATTTGGGTGCAAAAGGTGCGCTTGGTGAAGAGGTAGGACTAAAAGGTATGATAAATTTGAGTAGGCTTAAATTTTACAATCTATATGTCAAGCCATATCCAGAATGTGAAAAAATGTTTGGGAGGTTTTCAGGAGATGTTCACGTCAAAAGACATCATCCTGTTGGACTCTGGGAACTGTTTAAGCCACAAATGAAATCAGAGTCAAAAGAAGATGTGAAAAATATGAAGACATTCATGGAAGGACTTGTTTAGTGGAGATGACTGATCCTATTACTTTTTAAAGATTGCTGTTAAAATGATCCTGGGCTTGTCCCTCTACCAATCTTTGTGATGGAAGGATTATGAGCAACTGTTATTCTTCTAATGCATGGCAACTGCCTTGTTGAAAGAGAGTGGACTGGCTTTTGGACTTGATTTTAAGAATGCCTTGAGAATGTGGAGAAATTGAATTCTATTAATTGGAGTAGTTGTTTTCATGCGTCCAAGTGCCAACGAAAATTTTCCTTGGAAAGCCAGCTGGTTGCAATATCTTCGCATCAACGGACTACATGACTATCAACTACAACGGGGTAAACTAAGGGACTTTTTGGCTCCATATTTTGTTGCAGTTTAATCAACATTTTTGAAAATTCAAAAAAATAAATGTGGTAAAAAGCATAATACTTATTGCTTTTTTGCTATTTTCTTCTCTTTTAACAATGGTATGCCAGGTTGCCATAGTTAATTTATTTTTCACATGGGCTCAATCCTGTCATGTACCTTTTTTTTTTCTCTGATTTGCCCTGCCTCCAAAGAACAGAAGTGATGCAGCTAAGAAAAGAAGATAAGATTCAGAAATTATTTTTGTTTAATTTTAAGTTAGGAATTTCATATAGTTTTCCTATTTTAGCTTTGTTTTAGATTTATTCCCGATGCTTGTTTGTTCTTGAAAATGCTTTCTTAGTTAGTATCAGGTTCTCGGTTTAGAATATTTCAAATTCAAAATATTTCAGTTTTTAAAGAGATTTTAATACAGAGATTTTTCAAATAATATATAATTGAGGAAACTATATGTTGAGGATATTATATATTATTATTATTTTGATAAGAGTGGTGAGAATATTAATTAATTAGCAATATATATACATATCGATTATTACATTTTAATTTATATTACAATCAAACAGTTCATATGTTGTCTCTAAAAATGCTTATAATGTATGGCTTCTGTCTTCTGCTAAGATATTACAACTATTGTTCTTAGATTATGATGTATATTCTTTTTAACATATAAATAGTGAAATTTATGATATATATATATATTTTTTATTATATATAAATATAAACAAATATATATATATTCAATGTTCCTTAAGCGGAAAAAATAAAAATAAAAAAATTTTACATCCAGAGATCTCGTCTTCAGATTTCAAACAGTTAAGTCTGCCAAGATTTAGATTTGCAATTTACATTCTATATAGTTTATATTATAAAATAAAGATTCAATTGCTGAATATATTATTTTAACTTCTCCTTTTTTTTGTTTTGCTTTATATCGTACTAGTTTTTGGAATATTTGCTTTACCTATGATGTATTAAAAAAATCAAATATATAAATTAACTTAAATTAAATTAAAAACATAAAATAATTGGTATCCAAGCAAAATAATGTTAAACCTTTCATGATGAATTATCGATATTCATGCAAAAGGTTATAAAAGACCAAAACTTATTTTTGTAAAACAAAATAGATTAACAAATAAGAATTTTAAAATATTGTCCTTGTAAAATTTATATAATATTTTTGTTTGTTAAATTAAAAATAAATATAAAATTGAACAAATAATAAAAAATAATAAACAAAGTATAGTTATATATAAATCACAAACAATGCATAATACTATTAAAATACGGAAAATGAAACATCATAATTCTTATTTTTGAGTGATGATCAATTAAAATAAAATATATATAATAAAATATAAAACTAAAACTGAAGGTCAAAAATGCAGTACCACAGTTCTATTTTTTCGACAATTATATATTTTTTTATTAATATGATATAATATAATTACAGAGAATGACAATTAATATCTCAATTCTAATTTAAAATAATCAAAAAGCAAAAAAAAAAATTCTTACCTTTTATTGCATTTTGAATTTCAAGTTAATAATAATAATAGTAGTAGTAGTATAAGTAAGGAAATATTAAAAATCAATGAATATATATGTTCCTATATATATTATTATCTATTCACCTCTATATATACAGTGGCGAAATTGAAAGTTTAGAGAGGGAAATGAATCCCCCTTCCCCTGTCCCCTACAAAATCGGGGGTTATAAGCTCCCGCGCGGGGAGGGGGGGGGGGGGTTCTAGTTATGCCATCAGCCGCCCCTCTCTATATTGACGAGCGATGGGTTGAAGAAACGATGACATTTTTAATTTATTTTGTTTAACTTTGTCTTAAAAAAATAATGACGTTTTGCCAAGATAACTTTTTTTTTTAAACAATCATTGGTGAAACGATAACATTTATCGTTTTCATTAAAAGTTGATTTAAATATATATATATATATATGCCTTGGTGAAACGTTGTCATTTCTCCAAGGCAAAGTTAAAAAAAAAATAAAAAATGAGAGAGACACAAAGAGCAAGTAGAGAGGGAGAGACAAGAGTCAAGCAGCCAACAGAGGGAGAAAGAGAGAGGCGAGGATGCGAGGTGGTGACCGATGAGGAGGAGGAATCCAGTGGCCGCCGACCACCCTTCGCCGACTAAATTTTTGCCGGCCTGAGGTATTTATGCCTCTATTTTTTTTCATTTTACTATTTTGAAAACTTGAAAGTGGAAATAATTTAGGATTTTTTTTAAATGTTGTTGAAATGTTGTTGATTTTGTTTGTTTTAATTGTTGTTTGTTGATTGTGTTGTGATTATATGGATGATGGTAAATAATTTGTGTATGATTGTTTTTAATTTGTAAATATGTATAATTTTGAGGTTTTTGTGTAGGTTTTTTTTAATTAGGGTTTAATTTATTAGAATTTATAAATTAAGTATATTAATATGTTTTAATTATTGATTTTTGGTGTTGTGATTAAAATGATTTTTGTTTAGATTTTTTTTAAGGAAATTAGAATATGGCTTGATTGGGTTAAATTGAAATGTTGAATATAAATTAAAAAGTAAATATATTAGGTTTAATTAAAATGTTGAATATAAATTAAAAAGTAAATATAAACTAAGCCCTAAATTTAATATAAGTTAATTATATTTTGAACATAAACTAATTATAAATTAAATATAAATTAAATATAAACTAATTAATAGTCAAATATAAATTAAATATAAATAAATTAAAAAATTAAAAAAACTAAACTCTAAACCTTATATTTAACCAAAATGTCCAAATCTAAATATCTATAGTATAAACGACATATAAATTGAATATAAAATAATTATAAATTATATATAAACTAATTAATAGTTAAATATAAATTTAAAATAAATAAATTATAAAATTTAAAATACTAAACTCTAAACCTTATATTTAACCAAAATGTCCAAACCTAAATATCTATAGTATAAACTACATATAAATTGAATATAAAATAATTATAAATTATATATAAACTAATTAATAGTTAAATATAAATTAAATATAAACTAACTATAAAATGAGGAATGCTAAATCCTAAACCTTAAATATAACTAAAAGGTCCAAAACTAATAATATTTAGAATGTAAATTACTTATAAATTGAATATAATCTAATTATAAATTGAAGCATATATGGATAAATTTATGATGAAGACTAAAAGATTGCGGAGTGAAGGTGGTGAATCTTTAAATATTCTGACTTTAACACTGATTCCGACCAAAAGAAGTCATGCAAATATTAGAAAAACTAGTGATACAATAGGGCGTTCGAAGTTTTATTTTGATGATATTGTAGGCGATTCGGTATTGCGTAAATCCATTGATGAGTTTCAAGTTAGGATTAGGGATGATGTTAGAAGACAATATGTGGTCAAAGAATCATGCCAACCATATGGCCATAATTATCCTCAAACAGAATTTGAAAAAATTAAGAGAAGTTTTAGAGATGTTTGATTTTCTAAATATGAGTGGTTGGAATATAGTGTTTCAAAAGATGCAACATTTTGTTTATGGTATTATCTTTTTAGCTCGAATAGAGAAGCTAAAAAGAAAGATAATGTCTTCACAGAAATTGAATTTCGTAATTGGAAGAAAGCCATGGAAAAGTTTAATGAACATGTCGGAGGTCCAAGTAGTTCACACAATAATGCTAAAACACAATATGCTATTTTCAATAATCAAAGATAAAGTGTGTCTTATATCTTATCTTCTCAAAGCCAAGAGCAGGAGGTTTCTTACTGCACACGTTTGAACGCTATTGTTAATTGTGTTCATTTCCTTAATGGATAAGTAAGTTGATTATTTCTTGGAGCCCTTAAATTAACCACATTCCCAACATCAATATTACGTTGGCAGTACCAACTTAGAAGTGCAAGAAAGTTACCTCGTTAAAGTGAATTTTATGACCCATCATGTTCTCGGAAGGCCAATCTTCACAGAAATTGAATTTCGTAATTGGAAGAAAGCCATGGAAAAGTTTAATGAACATATCGGAGGTCCAAGTAGTTCACACAATAATGCTAAAACACAATATGCTATTTTCAATAATCAAAGATAAAGTATGTCTTATATCTTATCTTCTCAAAGCCAAGAGCAGGAGGCTTCTTACTGCACACGTTTGAACGCTATTGTTAATTGTGTTCATTTCCTTATAGAATAAGGATTGGCCTTCCGAGAACATGATGGGTCATAAAATTCACTTTAACTAGGTAACTTTCTTGCACTTCTAAGTTGGTACTGCCAACGTAATATTGATGTTGGAAATGTGGTTGATTTAAGGGCTCCAAGAAATAATCAACTTACTTATCCATTAATCTAAAAATAAATAGTGAGTTCTTTGTAATTTGGAGATGACAGTAGCCATTATTAAGGAGATTGAAGATGACTTTTATTCTTTATTAATCGGTGAGGCTCGAGATAATTCAGTGAATGAGCAAATGATTGTAGTATTAAGATATATCAACAAGTTGTGATAAGTGATGGAGCGATTTATTGGAGTAGTATATGTGAGTGACACATCTTCTCTGTCTTTGAAAAGTGTAATTGGTGATTTATTTACAAAATATGCGTTATCACTAAGTAGAGTTTGAGGTCAAGGTTTTGATGGAGCTTCTAATATGCGAGGTAAATTTAATGATTTAAAAACCCTCATTTTAAATAAAAATTTCCAAGCAAGATATATTCACTATTCCGCTTATCAATTTCAATTGGTGTTTGTTGCAGAAGCAAGGAGTAATAAATTTGCGAGTAATTTTTTTAAAAGATGTTACAATGATTGTGAATATGGTTGGAGCTTCATGTAAAAGAAGGAATACTCTAAATAAAAAAATGATGAAACCTTTCAATGTTTGGAAAGAGGTAATATTCAATCTGGAAGAGGATTATATCAAAAAATAAATTTAGCTTGACCTGGTGATACACGTTGGGGTTCTCATTATAAAATAATTGTGCATCTTCTCTCTATGTGATCAGCAGTGAAAGAGATTTGTTAGAATATAATAGATTATAGGGCTGAACAAAGAAATCAAGGGACGACTTTGAGCTGGTTGATAAAATGAAAATTTATGAATTTATTTTCATTACTTGCTTAATGAAGATAGTTTTGAAAATGAAAAATAATCTATCTCAAGTCTTGCAAAGAAATAATCAAAATATTGACAATACGTTTTATTGCAACTGTTAAACAACAATTGCAAGACTTCAGGAATAATGGATATAATGATTTATTAACAGATGTTAATGATTTTTTATATAGACATGATATCACAATCCCTAATATGAAAGATAATATTTCAGGTCGTCTGGGTTTCAAGTGTGCTGGTATCTCTATTACTTATTATCACTACTTTCGAATAGAAATATTTTGTCAGGTACTCATTTTTTTTTTTTTGTATTATGATACTAGAACTATTTATAACACTACAACCTAATTTTTTTCATTCAATATTAGGTTGTTGATTTTATTTCGCAAGAAATGAAAAATCATTTTACAGAAACAAGTAAAGAATTATTTTTATGCATTTTTTATTTTTCTTCTAGAAATTCATTCTCCAATTTCAAGCGATCTAGATTACTTCATCTTGTTAAATTATATCCAAATGATTTCTCCAATACTGATTGAATGGTACTTAAAAATCAACTTAAGACTTACATTGTTGATGTAACAACGAATACAACTTTCTCTAACCTCCATGATATTAAAGCTCTTTCTCAGAAAATGATTGAGACATGTTACAATACTATGTTTCCTTTGGTATATATGTTTAACAAGTTAGTTTTAGTTTTACATGTTGCAACTGCAACTGTTGAGAGAGTTTTTTCAACAATAAACACTATCAAGACAGATTTGGGCAACAAGATGGAAGATGATTTTCTGACAGACTGCTTAGTGTGTTATGTAGAGAAATAAATTTTTGTAAAAATTAAAAATGAATTTATTATTCAATATTTTCAAAAAATGCAAACTCATAGGATATAATTACCACAACTTAGGCATAGTCATTCTAATAGTATAAATTAATTATCGAACTATTATAATATTAAATATTTAATTTTATTCAAATTTTGTCTGTAATTTTTTTCTCTTGGTAATTTTGCCCTCATTTAATAACTTTTCGGTTCCTCCACTATGTATATATATACATATATTATAAATAGATATAGATGTAAATTGGTGGATAGATATTATACACAATAAAAGTTGGCTATAGTGGAAACATTTTGCATGACATAATCGACAGTTCAAAGTTAAAGTTTAGATATTATAATGTTGGGATCTTATTTAATAATTAATTGTGTAAATTAATGCATAATAGTAAGAAGCAAAGAATAACCACAAGAATAAGAGACACAAAATTTAATGTGGAAAATCCTCCAATATAAAGAAAAAAATTACGGGACAAGCTCCGAAATAAAATCCACTAATTCAAAGAAATCAAGTACAACAACTTCTCAAGTAATTCATAATTGACTACTTGAGATCACCAATATTGGAAAAAATATCTAAATATCTCTCTAGTAGACTTTTCACTATTTAGACGATCACACCAAGAAACTAGAGACTAATTCTCTAATATTTATCTCACAAACTACTTGAAATCTTTTTTTCTCTCTTATTTCTTCTCTCTTATATATTTTAAAATGAACGGAAGAAGGCTATCTATAGGCCTTCAAATACGTGTGAACATCCTAATTTGTGCCTAACTTTTACTATTCAAATTATGACTACAACAATAAAAAAATGTGGTAAATATTTTTCTTCTTTTTTTTCTTATTTCATCTAGTTAAATATTGCAACTCGCCAAACCTATTATTTTCATGTGTTGGATGAGCCAACAAACTTCCCCTCCAACCCATGGGGAGATATTTACACATTCATTTCTTAATTATCATTCAGTCCTACCATCTTGGTGCAGAACTGATGCTTGTCATGAGTCACCACTTTAGTCAACATGTTAGCTGAATTTTAATCAGTGTGAATCTTTTTCAAAAATATCTCTTGATTATTAACCACTTCATGAATTCAGTGGCATCTTATATTAATATATTTTGTCCGACCATGGTATGTAGCATTCTTGCTCAAATCTAGAGCATTTTGACTATCACAATTCATCACATACTCACTTTACTTCAACCCTAACTCTTCTAGAAACTTGTTCAACCAAAGCATCTATTTACTTGCTTCAGTCATACTATATACTCCGCCTCAATTGTGCATAGAGTAACACACTTTTATAATTTGGACTGCTATGATACAACTCCCCTGCAAAAGTAAATACATACCCTGAAGCCGATTTTCTGCCATCAAGGTCACTTACTATATCCGCATTTGTATATCCTTCTAGAGTCAGTTTTGAGCCTCCAAAGCATAAATCCATTTTAGAAGTACCTCTCAGATATCTGAGAATCCATTTGACCGCCTCCTAATGATATTTACCAAAATTTGAAAGAAATCTGCTGACCAAACCAACAGAATGAGCAATATTTGGTCAGGTGCTAACCATAACATACATTAAACTTCCAACTGCAGAGGAGTAAGTAATAGCCGCCATTTCTTCTTTTTTATTTTGTGTAGAAGGATAAGATTTCTTGCTAAATATAAAGTGATTAGCAAGAGGTGTGCTAACTAGTTTAGCACTCTTCATATTAAATCTGCTTAGAACCTGCTCAATATATTTCTCTTGTAATAGCCATAACTTCTTAGCTTTCCTGTCACGAGTAATCTGCATGCCTAAAATTTATCTTGCTAGTCCCAAATTTTTCTTATCAAAGAAGATAAATAACTCCTCTTTCAAACCACTAATTATTATAGTATCTTATCCTACTATCAATATATCTTCCGCATAGAGCAAAAGAATGACAAATTTACCATTTGAAAATATCTTGAAGTACACACAATGATTTGCTTTTATTCTGGTATAGCCATGGCTTACCATGAAAGAGTCAAATTTCTTATACCATTGTCTCGGAGCCTGTTTCAATCCATACAGACTCTTCTTCAAACCACAAACCATATGTTCTTTCTCTCTTACTTTAAATCCCTCTAGTTGCTCCATGTAGATTTTTTCCTTCAAATTACCATGAAGGAATGTAATTTTCACATCTAACTACTCAAGCTCAAGATTCAGACTAGCAGTCAAACCAAGAATCACTCAAAGGGAGCTCATCTTTACAATAAGAAAAAATATCTCATCGAGATCAACCCATTTCTTTTTATTGAAGCCCTTTACTACCAAACGAGCTTTGTATTTTACTAGCTTCTCTCCATCCATCTTAAGCTTGTACATATATTTGTTCTTCAAGGATTTTCTGTCTTTTGGAAGTTCAATAAGCTCATAAGTATTGCTCTTTTTCAAAAAAAAAAAAACTCATCTCCTCTTGCATTGCTTTCATCCACTGAGTCTTCTCTTTATGATTCTGAACTTTCTAAAAGCTTTCTGGCTCTCCCTCTTCAGTAACTGTTATATACTCAGAACTGGAATATCTGATAGATGGATGATGTGCTCTAGTTGCTCCATGTAGATTTCTTCCTCCAAATCACCATGAAGGAATGCAGTTTTCACATCTAACCACCCAAGCTCAAGATTCATGCTAGCAGTCAAACCAAGAATCACTCGAATGGAGCTCATCTTTATAACAGGAGAAAATATCTCATCGAAATCAACCCATTTCTTCTGATTGAAGCCCTTTACTACCAAACGAGCTTTGAATTTTACTGGCTTCTCTCCATCCATCTTAAGCTTGTACACATATTTGTTCTTCAAGGATTTTCTGCATTCTCAATAAGCTCATAAGTATAATTCTTTTTCAAAAAAACTCATCTCCTCTTGCATTGCTTTCATCCACTGAGTCTTCTCTTTATGATTCTAAACTTTCTGGAAGCTTTCTGGCTCTCTCTCTTCAATAACTGTTATATACTCAGAACTGGAATATCTGATAGATGGATGATGTGCTCTGGTTAACCTTCTGACATTAGATTCTTCTACAGTCTGAGAAGGAAGGGGTTGCTCCCCCTGTTCGATATCATCATTAACATCAACTTCTACTGATATGTCATCAATCCCATGTTCTTCAAGTAACTCTCCTTCAACTGTGGGATTTTTTATTAAAGAAGAAATTAATATAGGAAGAAGAATATCATCACTACTTGTAATTTTCTCTGATGGCTCAGAGTCCAATAAGGTCTTGTGTTCATGAAAGATTATATCTCTGGACCTGATAAATTTTTTCTTCAATGGACCACATAACTTGTATCTAAACTCTGCATCTCCATAACCCAGAAAAATGTATGGAACAACTCTATCATCAAGTGCCTGTCTCTGCTCTTTAGGTACATGAATAAAAGTCTTATATTCAAATACCTTCAAGTGAGAGTAAGCAACATCTTTTCCAGACCATACACTTTCAAGCACATCAAAATTTAAAGGAGTTGATGGAGAGTGATCCATCAAGTAGCAGGCGGTATAGAGTACTTCACCCCAAAATGGCTTAGGGAGTTTAGCCATTTTCAGTATGGATCTGACTTTCTCCAAAATAGTTTTGTTTGTCATTTCAGCTACACCATTATATTGTGGAGTACCAGAAACTGTCTTCTTATATCTGATTTCATGCTCTAAGCAGTAATTTGCAAACTCTTTTGAAGTGCATTCACCTCCATTGTCACTGCAAAGACACTTCAAGGATGTTCCATTCTATCTTTCCACCATTATATAGAAATGCTTAAAGCGCTGAAGAACCTGGTCTTTTGATTTCAGAACAAACACTCAAACCCTTCGTGAAGCATCATCAATAAAAGCAACAAAATATCTACTACTTCCTAAAGTTTTCACATCAATAGGACCACATACATTAGAGTAAACTAATTCAAATATATTATTTTTCCTTTCATGTGAACTGCTAAAGGAGACTCTATGTTGTTTGTCTTACAAACAATCATCACAAGGGTTTAGACTCATATCTTTGGCAAATGAAATGAGAGACTGATTTGCTAAAATTTGTAACCCTTTCTCACTCATATGAGCCAGCCTTTTGTGCCACAAGTCTAGCAAAACATCATCTTCAACTGCATTCAGCGCACCTTTGACTGTCTTCACTTGAGTCTTGTAGAATGTATAACACAATCTATTTTTAGCAACAACATGATGAGTTTTCACTTTTTGTCACCAAAGATATTGTAATAGCCATCTAGATCCAGGACATGAGTAGAAATCTAATTCAGGCGTAAATCCGGTACATAGAAATCTAATTCAGGCGTAAATCCGGTACATGTCGCACATTCTTCAAAGTCAACATGTAACCAACACCCACTATATCTGTATAACTGGTATTACACATTTTTATTATGCCAAAATTACATGCTTTGTACATAGTAAATATTTCTCTCCTTGGTGTAGCATAGTATGATGCTGGTGAATCAACAACTGACTCTATGTTAGAATTAGTAATCTTGTCATGCTCCTCAATTATAGAGAGTACAACCATCTCTTTATTATCATCAGCAATAGTTGCAATGTTATTTTGATCATCCGTCTTCTTTTAATTTTTTTCATTATTCTGTTCTCTTTTTTAAACTTCGTAATTTATTTTCATATGCCCCTCTTTGCCGCAGTGATAACAGCTAAATTTCACTTTCGATTGTGACTTGCCTCTGGATTTATAACTCCCTCTAGGACTCCTGCTTTTACTTCTATCTCTGTTCTCTGTGGTTGTAACAAGAGCCTATAAAGTGTTAAAGCCCATATCTTTCCTTCTAGTCTTCTCATTATAAAGACTATCATTTACCGATGATAAAGACAAAACACCGCTTAAAGCAGAGTTACTGAGAGACGCCATCAAGGCCTCCCAACTATATGGCAAGAAACTCAAGAGCAATAATACCTGCAATTCATCATCTTGGGTTATCTTCACGATGCTCAGCTGATTTACTAATTCTTAAAACTCACTCAAGTGTTCTGCAATTGATCGTTCATATCTTAGCTTCAAATTCACAAGCTTTCTAATGGAAAAAGCTTTATTCTGAGCATTTTTCCTCTCATACATGGTTTTTAAATCTTTCCATAATTTCTGTGCATCAACTTCTTTGCTTATATGATGGTAGATATTATTATTTACCCACTATCGAATAGTAACGACAGTTTTTCTATGCATCTTCTCCCAATCATCATCTGATTTTTCACTTGGCTTGTTAGATCTTAATTTTATAGGACCATACATGTCCTTACAATGGAGAAGGTCTTCCATCTTTGACTTTCAAATTAAATAATTTGAAGCCGATAATTTAATCACGGTCTCTATGAATTCCTCCATTCTAATTTACATAATTAATTCTACACCTAAAGAACAAAATTATGATACCACTTGTTGGGATCTTAGTCAATAATTAATTATGTAAATCAATACACAATAGTAAGAAGTAAAGAATAACCATAAGAATAAGAGACACAAGATTTAACGTGAAAAATATTTTAATATAACGGGACAAGCTCCGAAATAAAATCCACTAATTTAAAAAAAATCTAGTACAATAATTTTTCAAGTAATACACACTTGAGATCACTAATATTGGAGAAAATATCTAAATATCTCTCTAGCAAAATTTTCACTCTTTGAATGATCACACTAATAAACTAGAGAATAATTTTATAATATTTATTTCGTAAACTACTTGAAATTTTTTTTTCTTATATTTCTTCTCTATTGTATATTTTGAAGTGAATAAAAAAGATTATTTATAAACCTTCAAATATATGTAAATATCTTAATTTGTGACTAATTTTTACTATTCAAATTATGTCTACAATAACAAAAAAAACGTGGTAAATATTTTTTTTTATTTTATCTAGTCAAATATTACAAATCACCAAATTCATTATTTTCAAGGGATTAAATGAGCCAACATATAATTCACATACATTAAAATATTTTAAGAATATAAATAAATAACATATAATAAGACCACACAAAGCTAGTGGATGTTGCAATATATACATAGCACATAAATTTTGAAACATTAAATACTATTTGTTATTTTATACAGTAGTTAAATAAATAAATATATTTAGACCAAATTGTAATTAAAAAATTGATTACTTATTATTAAATTGTAATCAACAAATATTCCATATCAGGTATATGTTCCTTTGACGAATGATTTTATTCAACCCTACACAAAAACAAATAACAATTATTAATTGTTTGATTAACCAATCAAAGCGCAATGCGCGAAGTTCGGTTGACAGCCAATATAAAATGTCAAATTTTGAAAGATTATTTAGAGTATTTTATAATATAATAATTCATTTAAAAGTACAAAGTGTAAGGTGTTAAGAATTAAAGTATTTTACATCAAATTAAATATTTTAATATAAAATATTTTTAAACGATGAAAATATATTACATTTTTAAATTCAGTATAGAAGTATTTAATTTATAAAAAAATAATTTTTATATAAAAAAATTATAATACGGTTTACTAACAAATCAAGTATTAGAGACTATTAATTTTAAAAAGCGAAAATTAAAATATATAAATATTTAAAAAAATAATATACTACATCTATTTTGTTAAAATTATTATTTTTAAAAAATTATTTTATTAAAATTATAAATTTTTATAATTAAAAAATTAATTAATTTTTTAATTATATTTTTATTATTTATAAATTAATTAATAAAATATAATATAGTAATTTTAATATTAATAAATTAATAAATAATATTTTAATATATTTAAAATAATTTAAAATAATATTTAATAATTTAATAATTTTTTATAATTAAATATAAACAATTACTCCAACTAGTCGGTGAACAATATTGAATCAAAGGGGGGTAATAATTAAGTTAGTTGTACTACACTTGCATACAGTTGTTCAGCAACTAGCTAGCTAGGTAAGCTTGTGCGCAATCTCCATAGCTTAATTAATTTAATTGTTCTTTTTTTTTGAGGAAAATTAATTTAATTAATCTTAATTAGTGAAAAAAAAGCTTAGAAAAATCAATACGAATCTTATCTAACCACAATCAATATATGAATCAATATATTAATATTAATAATAAAAGATGATCCACAATTACATAAACTCAAGTATGGTTTTAGATACATACACTTAAGACCAAAAACCAGAAGCTAATCAATATATCACTAAAGTCTGAAACAAATTCTTTGATACAAATATCATGGAAAATAAGTAAGAAATTTCTTGTACTTGAGGAGCCCCCAATTGCAAAGGCAAAAAACATAAAATGTCCAAACACAAAGGGACAATGAGCTGAACCCCAAAAGGGTACGAGGCAAGAAGGAAGGTCCATACATAAGACCGTAAAACTCTTCATTCTCTGAAGAGGGCCACAAATGAGTGAAGATGATGCGTGATTTTAAGAGGCTAACTGTTCAATAGTAATACCAATACAAATTTTGAATAAAGGGGGCATCCCAGTCTCTATTCAAAGGGAGATGTTAGTTGGGACTATCACACAGAAATATTCATTGAGAAAAACAAAAAATCATCGACCACTAAGAATTTCTTGAGCAGAAAATCTTAAATCAAATACTCCACATAGAAAATTATCCTGCTCATGGTATCGGTCAAAATAGAAAGGTTAGAAGAGCTAGAAGAACCACACAACTGAATGGAGCAATAGGAAAAAAGAGAGAGTCTCTATACTGAGGACAGCTGAATGAGTCACTTCTATAAAATTCAAAAAACACATGTCGTTATAACCCTATTTAGAAAATAAGAGAAAAATAAAGAAAAATAAAAGATAAGAAAGGAAAATAAAAGAAAAGTGGAAGATCTAGGGCTACCGATGGCAACTCTAGATCCAAAAAAGAAAAAAAAACAAAAACTTATAAAATGAGAGAGAGGCTTCATATGGGAGAGAAAACTTCACAAATAATATAGATGATGGGCTCCAAGATTACTTCTATTAAGGTTGAAGCTAAAAAATTTTCACTTAGAAATTATGAATCCAACTTTATTGAATCAAAACTTAATTATTGGTTCAAAATACTATTTTTTTTTGTTTAATAACTATTTGAACTTCTATATTATGTCCTCAATTTTTCACGGGAAAGAAATTTCTTAATAAAAATTTAAATGCATTCAAAATAATTTTATAATTTTTTAAAAGAGGAATTAATTACTTATTTAGCTCTAGCTAGAAAATGAAATATTAATTTCAGCAAATCTAAGTTTTTCATGTTTTATCTATTAAAAAATTCAATCTTTTAAAGTATTAGTGTGTTTAGTAAATTACTGAAAAAATTGATTACTAAAAATGTATTTTACATATATATATTATTATGATTATATTTTACTAAAAATATTATATTAACGTGTTTAAAATATGTAATAAAATGCTAAAAAAATGGATTGAAAAAAATATTAACTTATTTAGTTGAATCCAACTTTACAGAAAAAATTTAAATAATATCTAAACTATCTTTATAAAATCTCTTTATTGTTTTATCAATAAGAATATAATTATTTTTTAATACATGATCCTCTCAATCTTCTTTCTAGTGAAATATTTTTTCTAATATTCCTAAAATAAAATATTTTACCAACTAATTAGTAAAATTTAGTGGATTCATTATTTTATTTTACTTAGATTATTTACAAACAAACACAGTATTATTGGTCAAACATGATTTATATAATTAACTTTTTTTTGAGATTACTGTGCAACTACATGCACTATTAGAAATTTTTAGTAATTTGTAAACTACCATTAAAGAACTTTTTACGGATCTAACTTTTATCATAAAAAATCCTATTTGAAAACAAAATAAGAACTCTAATAATTTCATGTGAAAAAATAAAAATTGAAATGCTCAAAATAGAATAAATTAATTTAAGAACTCCAAAATAGTTTTTTTTTACCCCCTACGATATTATAAGGTCCAGGGTGAAAATACATAAAATGGCTTCCTAATAATCAAACTTTAATGTTCTTTTATCATTATTATCATTATTATTATTATTATTATCATTATTATTATTATTATCATTATTATTATTATTCTACATATCTTTTTCAATCATTTCCATTGTACTTTCAAGTCAACCAATAATTCAATTATCCAAGTTCACCTGACACCCATTTTGACCGCTTCTAAACAAGAATGATCAATGAAACAAAGCGGAACAGGGGAGCTATTCAGCTCTATCCATTTCATGCTTCAATTATTTTTTTTTTATCTTTTTATAATATATATATTTTAATTGTGTATATTAAACAAAGGAGAAAATTTTAATACATTATACCCTAAAGCATAAGTACTAATTTTATACAGTTATATTTGTGCCTCTAAAAAACTCAGTAAATTCACTGCATCACTAAAAAATTATATTCTTCTCCATTTTTCTTTTCCAGAAAAAAGTAAATTTGCATTAAACAAAGAAGAGAAGTACATAATCCTTTATAAGGAGAATCACAACCCCGGTGAGTCAAGATATCACGGAGTTGGGCAAACTAACAACTAAAGAGACAATTATACAAATAAAAAATTAAGGAAGCAAAAATATGAATAATAGTAAGGACTAACCACATAATATCACTAACAACTAAAGAGACAATTATAGCTCACCAACATAAATAACAAAAAGTAAGCAATCTAATCCATTGTACCCATAAAAACCTTGGCATTAAAACACGACAAATCCAAACAGTCCGGCCCTAGATAAGCTAAGAAGCGGCTTACACCGAAAAAAAGCCCCAATGCCTCGAAACTACTGCTCGATAAAAATAAATAAGGAAGACAGAATGTAGCCATTTTTCCAAACCATGCATCCCATGCATCCTCAATTAGACAGGAAAATGGGAAAAAAAAAAGATAAAATGTCCTTAAATGGGATAATATAAAACAAGCTTTGATATTTTTTTGTGAATGAGGTAGAGGTAATTAACTTTCCAAAATACTGATGAATCATCTTTCTTGTAGCCAAGAGGAAGAGGAGGTTGTAACCTCTTCCGAAAGAGGTGTGGTAGCCTTCAAAGACCACCAAGGTAGCTTAGGGAGGATTGTCTTACTTTTGAAGGTAGAAAAGTAATCTTGAAGCTCCAAAAGGAGAAAGAGAAGCTAGATAAACAAAACTTAAATCCTATACTCGAACCAAAAGTCCAATAGACAAGATATTAGTTCATGGACTAAAATTAAATAACCAAAAACAATCCATATGTCCAAAACTTTACTGGCTATGGAGATACTAAAAGTTCTGAAAACCTAACCGGATTCTTCATGGTTAACCATGGCAGAGGGAACATACCCAAATCGAGTAGATATGGGATGGGGCTCTAGGGGTCGACTATTCAGTGTTGACTAGATATCGATGATCAGTAGAGCGAAGGATTTTAGATTTGACTAAGGTCGATCTTGATAGATGTCGAGATAGAAAATGAATGTGGGGAGCTATAGGTAGGGAGGAGCTATAACTATTAAATTTGGGAAGGATATGTCGGCCAAAGAGATTAGGGTTAGAACCATTAGGAGAGACAACACCACAAATAGTAAAAAGCTCTACTTTGCAAGAGAGTATGCATAGAAATGACAAACAGGTCGAGTATTTTGGATACCATATCCATCCCAGTATATTTATATAGTTTATGAATAATTTATAGATAAATTTGAATAAATATAGATAATATTTTTACTGTTTATAATAAATTTGGATTAAATTCAAATATATATTTTTGAAAATTCGTTATTTGAATTTAGTTATATATATTTATTATATTTTATTAAATTTTAATTATATATTTATTAAATTTTATTTTATTTTAATTATAAAATTATGTGATATTAAATTATTTTAATAAAATTATATTAATATTAAATTTTTATTTATAATTATTTTATTAAAAAAATTATAATTTATATTCAAAATTTTATAACTTGTTTTCGATTTTTATATTTAAATAGTTATAAATAGTAAATAAACAGGGTTAAATGGATTCGGAACGGCTATAAGTAATAAAATAGTAATTATAATTAAATTAGTTTTAAATTTAAATACAATAATTGTTGAGGAAATCCTGCCTATCGCTCCGAATTACGCAATCTCTCTTTCTGCTTTTCCAGTAACCTTTTCAAACTTTTGTAATTTAATATATCCTTCTCTATTAACTACTACTACTGCAATTACGTACTATATAATTTTTTAAATATTTTTTTTATTAATTTTCAAAAATATAATCAACATAATATTTTTTTTTTTGCAAATATATATATATTAAAAAATTCTACAGTTCAAAAAAATCAAAAAACAAATGCTCGTAAAATAAATTAGGGGATTTAGTTTAGTTCTCAATTTTTTTTTCTTTTTGACCCAATTTAGTTTAGTTCTCGTAACACAACGGAAGAGTTGCTCGTCACTCGAAATCAAAGCCCAGTAAATTATTACGAGTAGTTGACGGATTATGAGAGAATCAAAGTATGCTTCGCCTTACTAGCTAGTTTTTTTTTTTTTCTGCGTCAATCAGCCTTACTAGCTAGGTTTGCTAGACTGCTAGCTAGGATTTATAGTAAAAAATAACAACTTTTTTTTAATAAAACTAATAAATGAAAAGTAAAAGAAGATGGCCATAATTAAAAATAAAAGACCTCCCATTATCTTAACTAATGATTATTTTGCTTTTCGCATTCGGTATCTAAGTACTCTCGATTAATTCAAACTCGGACACTGCAGAGGTGAGGTTAACTGCGCTATTCTCTCGGTGCCATTTTTTATACACATATTGTTAAGATCAATAATATAACCCATGACGTTACTTAAAAAATTCAGATAAAGTATATATATATATATATATGGTAATGAAATGGATTTTTAACTTCAAAATGCTTTAATTTAGTTCTTTGACTATCCAGTTTCATCATAAAATAATTATTTCGTCCATTTGCGATCTTAGTTTCTTGACTATCCAGTTTCTCATTCGGTCCGTTTGCCATCCAATCTTCCAACGGCGATCTAATGTGGCTCCACTTATCACCATGCCATCTCAGCGGACAACACTGTATATACTTCGTCACTATTCCACCTGCTCTTCTGTCGCCGGTTTTCCTTTTTTTTTGTTCGTCCCCATAAAAATGACAGTTGAGCCCTAATACCAGGCAATTGGAGGAACCATATGAGAAGAAGCATCACCACAAGACTTCAAAGAAGCTCCATGGATGCTTTGAAAAAGCTTCAGCACTATGCCACCAGTTTAATCTTAAGAACCTCCCCACAGTAAAATACCCAGAAAATCAACACTAGAAATCTTCTATTTAAATACAGTATCTCAGACTCAAGCATATAAAAACGGAAATTTAGATATATATAAAAACAAATATACTTCAATATATATATATATATATATATATATATATATATACTTCAAAAACAACAGCTGCTATCTTAGACTAGCAATTCATAGTTCATGGGAGACACGTCTATATATATATAATATCTAATAAATATGAACAAAGGGCACAATTTACAGAACCAAGATTCGCCAAGAGTATAAAGCAACTTTGAAGGTTCCAACCGTTGCAATCTTTCCTTTTAATGTTTCACTTTTGTAATTTCTTGCTTGTAAAAGAAGCTCTCAGAGACCACAATGAAACTCAATATTTTGGGAATATTCCCGGCATTTCTCCATTAACACCAAAATTATAGAAATAATTATGGAATTAAAAGCCAAGTAATAACGGATGAATCCGGAGCTTGGAACGGTCAATTGAGCTATTAGTACTCTCCCCAAATCAAACAATCAAGTCCAAAAGGTAACGCAGATTTATAGAGGCATAATAATTAATTAGTACCTGAACCCAGATGAGAATTTCACTTTTCAGTTGAAAACCCACTCACCAAGAAGCTCCAAAACCACCGAGAATGGCGAATATTTTCAGCAGAGAAGAGCCTTCGAAACCATGCACCACCAAGCAATGTTTCAGAAGCAGTGGCTAAATCGCCCAAGAATTTTGAGATAAATCATGATTAAACAGTGGCAATATCAGGAAAAAAAGGAGGGCATGAAAGAAAAAAAGGAAAACGGAGACAGAAAAGCAGGTGTTGATTAGTCACAGTGTTGTTCGGTAAGGTGGCACGGTGATCGGATTGCCTTTAGAGGGTTAGCTGGCAAATAGATGGAAGAACCGTTTTGTGATGAAACTGGATAGTCAAAGAATTAAATGGAAGCATTTTAAAATCAAGAGATCATTTTATTATAATATGTATTTTTAGAAGCCCAATAGTATAATTTACCCTTAAAAAAATCTAAATTCTCGTTCTTCTGAACTAATGACCATTAGTATTAACTAACTAATAATTATTAATCACATTAAACTCAAACCATCCAATAATTAAAAGAATTTTCTATAAGGCGATCCAAGTAATAATTATCACCCAAAATAGAGAAGGCCTTCACTACTCAAGGGTAGGGCTGTAATCGAGCCGAGCCGAGCCGAACTTTGGAAAGCTTAAGCTCGGCTCATTATAAAATAGTCGAGTTCGAACTCGAACTCGAATCGAGCTCGAGACGAGCTCGAACTTGTATCGAGCCTGCTCATATATCATGTATCTCGAGCTTGAACTCGAGCTTAATTTAAATAAGTTTAACGAGCTCAATAAACTTATTTTAATTTTTATTTTCCATTCACTTTTTCTAAATTTTCATAAAAGATATATTAAAATTTATGTTTGTATGAAAGATGAATAATATAATTATATATTAATAAAAATAAAATATTATATTACTATAATTTTTATTTTACTATAAATTACTAAACTATTTTATGATGTATATTATTTAATTTATCACATATACCATATATTAATAAATTATATAAATTAAGTTAGTCAAAAATTAATATATTCACATACATAGTTTAATATAAATAAATTAAATTATATATATTTTTAATCCAATACACTAAACGAGCTAGTTAACAGCTTAACTCACGAGCTTTTTAAATGAGTTAGCTCGCGAGCTAACGAGCCGAGTATTTCATAGCTTGAGCTTGGTTCATTTAACAAATGAGCAGTTCGAGCTCGAGCCTGAACGAGTTTTTATCGAGCCGACATCTAAGCCGAGCTCGAATAGCTTGACTCATTTACAGACTTAAAGTCAGCTCCAATAGAATTATGGCAAACCACGTGATTACTAATAATTAATTTTGTAATTTATAATTCAATTACACTAATCAATTGGCTAGTATACCCCACCTTCAGCCTACGCCACTATAAGATTCATGAATGTTTGACCCCTACTCAAATTTTCTCTCTCAAATAGTTTTTTACAAGTTTGCCTAAAAGATTTTTATTAAATCTTCATACAAGCTTTACAGAAGAGAAATTCAAGACCGATAACTTGGAAATTACAGAAGAAAGTAAGATTTTCCTGAAAGAGAATGGTTGCATAAATATAAAATAAAAGTAGTGGTACGGAAGTGAAAAGTTGAAAAGTCGTCAACCTCTGAATCACTATGGAATAGAACAGAGAGTACTGGTAAGCGATTAAATGAGATATATATATATATATATATATATGTATGGTACAGTGAAAATAGGCATGCGTATTCTGTTTTTTTTTTTATTGGCAGCCGGCGTATGCATGTTTGCAGACAGATAGAATCCTCTTCGATCTGAGAATCAATAATAATAAATGGATTCTTTCTAACTCCATGTTTATCTGTACGTACTGTGAACCTTTGAAGCTCTGCAATGCGCGTGATCATTATTATCATCCAAAACCAATACCCTCAAGTCTCAACTATGCCCATCAAACTCCAACTAGAAAACTTTTTCAATCCACATATGTCACTGCATTGTCAACTCAAGGGTATCATCCCCACTTTGATTAACCATAATCATGTTAAGGTTTTCATATTTACAAATAAGCTATTTAGCCATGCAAATAAGTTTTTAAGATTCTTAAATTCAGAAGAAAAATATTAATTGACATCCATATAATAAATTTAAATATTTAAAATAAAATAATAATAATATATTAATTTATATGTAAATATAGTATAAATTAAAAATTAAATATATTAATAATTTTTTACTCTTATCTTATAAAGGATCTTAATATAAGATGAGGAGTGATAATATTATTTTCATTGAATGATATCTTTCAACGTCATCTTGAATTGAATGGGTAAGAAGTGACCCAAAGAAAAATAATTCTCCATACATAATATGTAATCGCAAATGGGAAGCCGTCCCAACCGAAAAAGAGATGGTCTCAAAGCCTCAAACAAATTGTTAAAACGGGACAAAGATTAAAATATTTTTACCCATAAACTTGCATCTATCATGCATGGTTATTAACAAAAGACCACTTAGAGCTAAATCTAAAAGAAAAAAACAAGATCTTACCAAAAAAAAAAGAAGAGCAAGAATTTAGAGCTGCCGACTACTTTTGAAAAGAAAAAGAGTTTCAAAGAGAATCCTAGAGCGAGCTTTTTTTTAGTTAATTAAATGATATTTTATGATTTTATGGAATCATGGTAAATCATGAAATAAATAAATGGTAAAGAATTGTAGTGCATTTTATTTGACTGATAAAATTCATTATGATTCATTTTTAAATTAATTACCAATTAGGTTAGTAAATATATATATAATGTTCAAGACCTGACCACTCTCAGTTAAAAAAAAAAAAAAAAGACCTGACCACTCAATTTGTAATTTTCTTTAAAAAGTGGAGTTAGAAGCTGTCTTTCGATTAAGTCTATTCATACATGATATAAAAAATAGCATATTGGACACATCAATTAACTGAATATGTAGTAATTGAACTGAACAATAACGTACTGTCATCAAACCCTAACCACAAAACAAAACCAGCTAAGAAGTGAAGGTCGCTTTTACATTTAATATTACACTGTAGACTAGGACTGCTACTCCACCCTTTGAACCATGCAATTGCATGCATGCCAATGTGTGTAATTATCACTTTTTCACCACTTTACTCTTTTTTTTGAATTTACTGCTACTTTATGATTTCCTGACATTAGTTTATTATTATTATTATTTATTATATATATATATATATAGTTACCTATATATATATATGTACAAGCATGAGGAAAGGATCTCTACTACTGCTGTTGTTGCCATGGGCTTGCAGTTGAGCTGTGGATGACCAGCCATTTATTATTTGAGATTTTGCTACTGCAAAGCTCTTAGATGTCGACTTTTCGTTTCAGAATAAATTTTCAGTATCTGTTTTTCAAGTAAATTTTCAGATCTGCTTCTCTTTTTACAACTCAACTAATCTTTTTCTCCTTGACTATCCGATCAATTTTATCTCTAACTAAATATATATATATTTTTAAAAAAAATAAATTATTAAGATTATCTTAAATAATTTAAGATAATAATTCGCTGACCGATTGGTTTATATATGTGAAAATCATTTCACTTGTCTAATAATTCTTTGGTCATGTATTAATTCAGTGACACATTAAATCTGCGTTTAAATTCTCATATCGCTTTACTCTTTGGGAAATTTTGAATATATAGAAATGCTTTTTTTCGATTCTATTCCATCAACGAAATAAAATGTCTGTTAAAATTGTTCAAAAAAAATCTTTACGTAAAAAAATGCAAAACAAAAAAAATTATTATCAAAACAACTAAACATGAAATCTCATAATTTTTTTCATATAAAAAAACTGTAACTCTTTATAAGTTGGTAATTAAAAATTATGATCATCAACTCATTAATAAAAAAATAAAATTAATAACATTAATTTAATATTATTTAATAAATATTATTAAAATTAATAATTAGGAAAAATTGTTACTAAATATAGTAATAAAATGTTAATGACTTTATCAAATTCTTATAATACTATTAAAATATTACCCTAAAAGAATTAAAAATTTTAGTGATCGGAGTTATTTTTAAAAATTGAGCGATAATATTATTAATAATTATTAATATCAAATTTTTTTTATTTTTAATGTGATAAATTGACAATTACACGTTAACTGTCAAACAGTAAATGGTTTTGAAAATTAAAAATTAAAATCATCTATCGATTTTATTATTAAATATTAATTTTTTAATGAAATAATAATAATATATTCGATTTTTAATTTTACCCATAGTGATAGTGATAATTAATGAGTGAGAGAGTGATGGAACAAAAATCAAGGGGTGCAGAGGTACGTAGAGATTCGCCTTATAAACTATGGGCTCTACACGCAAAACAGTTAACAGAAACTATTTTATTATTCTTATTATTATTTTCACCAACTTGCTTTGCCTATTTGTTATAAATTTATAAACAGTATTGAATTTGTTTTTACTATTTGGAGTATATTAAAAAAAATAATTATTTTACTCTAATTTATGAGAATGTACATTTTGGAATCGTAGGGAAATAAAGATCAAATAATAACGATTTCCTCCCTTAATAACAGGTTTTAAATTCAAACTCTAAATATAAAATATCTTTAAAATTTAATAGAGTATTTTATTCTTTTAATATATATTTAATAAGAATTTAAATTAGTTTATAATTTTTAAATTATAGCATGTTGAATGGTAAATTCAAAATAATATATATTTTAAAAACATATTTTTTGTTTACTATTTTATGTGAAAAATAACTAAATTTTAATATATTTTGACAATGGTGGTAATGATTGATAACTCGTGATTATTATTAATTAATTTTTTAGCATAATAATTATTAATTGTTTAGGTCAAAGTATTCATATGCAAATCTTTTATTTATTTTTTATCTTTAGGTGGATTTATCAAAAATTTAGAAAATTTATATATGTTTTTTTGACTAATTTGATTGGTTTTTTTGACAAGAGATTAAGAAAATATTTTTCATAAAACAAATAAAATCTAATTAAAATTTTGCATTAATAATTTATATTTTTAAACTGAATTTACTTGTCAGATATCAAGTTTAACCAAAAAAAAGTTATCATGTAGAAAGATTAAAATTAAAGAAATGGTATACGAAAAATTATTTAATTTATTTTATAAAAATAACGTTGTAAGTTCAAATAATCAAAATGTCTAGGATTATGTTATTTATCCTTTTCCATCTATTTTTTCTTTTTATTTAGTATAAAAATTTTAAGAGAATTTTATTATTTCTCATCGTAATTATTTTAGCATTATGGAGAAAATTTTAACATGAATCTATTTAAAAAATTTATATTTATCATTAGATCATATCTCAATTTATTATTTTCATATAATATAAATGTTAATGTAATTGTAAATTAATTAAAAAATAATTTAATTACACATAGTAGTATATAATTAGGTATCCCTGAATGAGATTTGATAGTTTTGAAAAATTAATGATCTAATCACACAGATGATCAAGAATCATGATCCTAGCAAGTAAAAACCATAATTGTCCATGGTGCGTTGCTTCGAAGGAATGATGCGTTAATTATTGCATCATTATTAATTGTTTCATAATCAATTAATTTCCTATACAAAAATTAAATTACCATTATTAATTTCGTTTTCTGGAAAAGCGAGAAAAGGCTACAGACATCATTAGATCGACAATAATGATAATTATTCAAAACATAAATTGCTGATTTTCTTGTAGATTTGTAACGCCATAGCCTATAATCTCATACGAGTCAATAATAACATAAATTATAGTCCCTTCATTTTATTTTAAATGTAATTTAAAAATAATATACATATATCAATAAAATAATTAATTATTATAAAATTTATAAAATTTTTATTATAATTTATCTACATACCCTTTTTATATTTTTTACTTTAATTATTCTTTTTCATTGAATAAAAAATTTAATTAGAGACAATATTAAAATTTTTTAATTAATACTCTCTTAAAATTTGAAAAGAGCTTGAAGTGAAAAAAAAAATTTTACATTACACTTGAAATAAAACGAAAAAAATACTATTTTATAGTAAAATTTAATAAATTTTTGAGTGGGTTATAATAAAACAATAATACCAAATTAAGGCTAAGATTTTATATAATATGGCATATATTAATGATGTTGTTACACGAGTTGTGACATTAATTGTCCCGTGATGGAGGCCTAAATATAGAGTTAAATCACAGTCGAATGTCATGGATGCTCTTGTGTAGTGAATGCATTACAAGGTTAGGATATGCATCTTTCCTAACACCAATTAATTTTAAGAAAAATGGTAGCGCTTAAGGTCCTATAGATGTGAATTGATCGATTTTATCAAATTTGAGAGTTTGATCAATCCAACCACTATTAATCGGTCATAAAAATAAAATTTTAAAAATAAATAATTATTAGTCTGTTCAGTCATATTCAAACGAATTTAATAATAAATGTACAAGCTGAAATCGATCAATTCAATTGATTTAAATGGATATAATCGATCTAATTTTCAATTGAATGGATTGAATTCAGATACATACAATACACATATAAAATATAAGAATGTCACGTTACAGTATTGTTTAAACATTTATCTTAATTTCACTTCATAATATATTTAATGTAAAAACATTTTAAATTATCAAATCTCATTCTTAAGAAGTAACATTTCAAAAATTATTAAAATTTTCATTTAATTACATATATACATTTATACATTATCTTTTCAAAATTCACTTATATACATATACATATGATCAAAATATAACATAACACATTATACAAGCATGCACCGCCTTCTAGTTGGTCTCGTAATACTCGTAGTTCTCTTGTAGCACCACTCTCCCATTCTCGGATCAGCCATCTATTCGCCTGTATGATTCATACAACTGCGCTAAGCTCGAAAACTTAGTGGTATATATAAACAACATATACATACATTACAGAAAATTACATTTTCTGCACTAGCACCATTTATCATCATATTCTTTCATCATTTACCAATTTACATGCAATACCAATGCATAAAGTTTATGTACTTCATGTCACTATGTAACATATCATTTCATTTTCAACACATTTATCGATCAGTTTACAATTCACATAACAATAAATACAATTATGGGCCAAAAGGATCTAATATGCTATTCAAATATCAGAGTTACTATTTTGGTCCAAGTTGACATTATGTGTCTAGTCCTGAAGACAAATCAAGTAATTGCTTAAGAGCTAGCCCCGAAGGCAGATCAAGTAATTGCTCAAAAGCTAGCCCCGAAGACAGATAATAATAATTGCTTAAAATCTAGTCTCGAAGACAGATCATATCATAGTGACACCAAGCTTCTAGCCCTGAAGGCAAATCAAATAATTGCTGAAAAACTAGCCCCAGAGACAAATAATGAGGATAACCTCATAGGCATGCCGTTAAACACAGAACTCTGAAAATTGAATAACATACTAGGTACGTAATTATTTCATATTTTCCATTATCCATTTCTTTCATACTTTCTTGCATTCAATTAGACACATTGTCTCATTTCACATTATCAATTAGGCGTATTGCCTCATTTCTCATTTTTCTCATTCATTTCAATGTATTATCATTTCATTTCATCATTTCAATGTCATATCATATCATCACAATGTATCAGATTTTATGGAATCTAGCCATTGCCAATAGCTTTTCACAATATTTTTAATGCATACACAACAAATCACATTACCCAAATATTTTGGGTCATTTCACATATTGCACACATTTCACTTTTTACTCAATTTAGCCATTATCAATGGCTTTTTATAATGTATTTAATGCATACAAGACAAATCACATGTCATAACATATTGTTCATCCATGTTCAAAGTAACAAATACCTTAACACATTTTCCTATCCAACGTGCTAAGCCGCATGTAATGTAAACATAACCCAAACTCAAGCCAAACTTCTTAAATTTTCACTTTCTGTAACTCTTCATAACTTGATTTTCTAATCAAGATGTGAATAATTAAGTTATTAACAACATCAATCTACATATATCAATTATACAACTCAAATTCTCTCTTTCATTCTCAACTAATGACACTTAATTCAATACTCTATACTTTGAAATTTCTCATTAATTAATACTATATAAATTTTTCAAACTAATAATAATATCATATTTATCTCATATTTATCATATTCATTATTAATTAATAATTCACACTTAACATCCAACCACATTTCTCATTTCATATTTTCATCATGCAGACATAAACCACACTCACCATATGACTCATCAACATACCAATATTTAGCATAATCAACATATTTTATCATAATTCTTCAAATGACACACTCAGCTTACAGAAACTTTGACACGCTCAGAGGCATGGGCATGTCATTGCCCGTGTCCTTAATTCTGCCTTATATTAGCTATGACAAGCCCAGAGACATGAACATATCACCACACATGCTGTTAGTCCAGCGTTATAGTAGCTACGACACGCCTAAAGATATGGACGTGTCATTGCCCGCGTCTTTAATCCTGTATTACAGTAGCTGCGACACGCCCAAAGACATGAGCGTGTCAGGCTAAATCTTTAGGTACGCCCATGACATCGCAAAAATACTCTTTCACTCCATTTTTATCGATACAATACTCATATATCACATAAGCAACTCTAAATCATGTTAAATCAATTATGTATAACCTCAAGATCATATATATAAACTCAAGATCATGTGTATAAATAAAAAATATTATGTACTAAACTTTGGTTATTTCAAGTTTACTCTTCTTTATTTACTTCATATTAATCTAAACACAAAATCATAATAACAATCATCATGTATTTCAATATATCATTGTCAGCATATTATTCAATTAATCATCACTTTCTCTCGATAACTATATCATACACACATATATATAATCCATAAAATAAGCTTAAGAAGAAAGTACTTACTTGAATTACTTATCAAATCTTAACTATTTTCTTTAATCTCTTGTAAAATTTGATATGTAGCATGAAACATTCACTCTTCCCACACTCTCTCTCTGTCTCACATTGAAGAATAAGAAGAAGAAGAATAAGACTTATTTCTTCTTTTCTCATCATTATCTTTATATAAATAAAATATTATAAATAATTTCCACTTAAATTCTCAATCACTCATCTTCTTCATTTTTTTGACTTTGTGCTTTACCTTTATTATTATTATTAAAATTAACTTTTCCTACATTCAATTATACTTCATATATATATATGGTGTATAAGTTGGATATATGTATATGTCTTATATATGTCATGTTTATTTTAAATATATTTTAAATATATATAATATATACATATATATTACATCTATCATACAAACTCATTTTATATTTTCTCTATCCATCATAACTATTTACTCTCACATATTTACTATTTTCAAATACATAAAAATCGGGATGTTATACTATATTTGTAAAATATTAAATAATTCAAGTATTCCCAGTTTTTTTATTTGTTAGAAATATATTATGATGTAGAAAATGTATGCATTATATATATAATATTTTGTTTCTTCCAATTTTCGTCGATAAGATAAAAAACAAATTCAAATTCAACAACATTTTTTGAGGTATTTTAATGATAAAGAGTTCAAAAATTACCTTATAAAAGCACGCAATTTCTTTTTATATTTAGAAAGGGAAATTAAAATTTCTATTTATTTTTTATATCGTATTTGGCTTTACTATTATATTATAATTTTTATTTGTAAATTTAAGTTTATATTTTTAAGTGTTAAAAAAATGAACACCATATCTTATATTTTAATGTTTTGATATGTTTAATGGTTAGAATTTACTTAATTTAGCTGTTAATAAGAGCTATTGCACATAATTGATTGTTGAAATATAATTATTTGATATTTCAAAAAAAATATAATTATTTGATAAAATTATATTTATTATTAATGTTAAAATATTGAATATAATTTATTCCCTCAAAAGTATAATTTATTATACGTGTTCTAACTAGTTTTGTGCTTTAATATACATCTCAAAATGATAAAGTTATTAGTTTAAAATTATTACTAATATTTTTTTTTTTTTGATACAAAAGAGGGTGTCACCCAATTAGACATTCACAAGCCGTGGCCAAGCCACTTGAATCATGTCAGACCGAAGTAAATCTGCTACCTCTGCAGGAGCACTATCCAAAATGAACAAACCAGGACGGCCTTGGCCTGCCATGTTTGCCAATTTATCCGCCACTTGATTACCCTCCCGATACGTGTGTTGGAGATGAACAACCCATGGGTACCCAAGTAAAACTTTAGCTCTTTGTCTGAAATTTGCAAAACGGACATTCATAGAAGCAGGGTCTTGGATTAGCCGAAGACATTCAAGGGAATCCATTTCAAGAATGATTTTCTTGTAGCCTGTATCCCAAGCCAATTGTAAACCACAAAGGAGACCATTTAATTCAGCTAGCATGGAGGAACACACACCCAAACCATAGCAGGCCCCTCGTAACCATCTACCCATATTATCACGAATTACCACTCCACACCCAGCTCGGCCAGGATTGCCTCTGGATGAGCCGTCGACATTAACCTTACACCAACCATTAGGAGGTGGAAACCAAGAAATTAAAGAGAACTGCCGATCAGGTTCACTTGTAGGAGCCTTCAAAGACCACGCTTCAACACAAGAAATTACTAATATTTTTATTGTTGAAATATATCATTTTATAAATATTTTTTGTAATATTTAAATAGCTATTAATTATAATTATAACTCTATAAAAATAAAATTTTAATTTTTTTAATTAAAACATTTTTACACGATTTATTAGGAATGGCAACGAAATGGAGCAGAAACCGAAGGCAATTCCCATCACCCTCTCCCTCCATATTATTGTCTCAGCAAGGATCCCTCGAGGACAAGGATCTCCAAAAGAAATTTATATTTTTTTTAAATTGAAGTTTAATTATATAAAAAATTAATAATTCATAATAATTATATATTTAATAATATAATAATATAATAATTATAAATAATAAAATTTTAAAAATATAATAAAATTAAATATATTAAATTAAATTTATTTTGTATATACAAATAATTAAAATTTAACATATATAATATATATAATAATATATTTGTATTATATTTATTTATACTGTCTTCATAGGTAGGGATCGCTGCAAGCAAAGAGCATACTGTCATCTTTACCCTATTCGAGTAGCGGGGAGAAAATTCTTCTTATTTTCATCTTCATGAAAGAAAATTATTAAAAATTTCTGTGTTCGAGATGATAAATCTCTACAGAAAATAAAAAATTTTCAACCTACCGTCAAGCCTACATATTACATTATTAACTTTAAATCAATTATCAATTGATATAAAAAAAATATTTTTTTTCTTGGGTTGCTATTCATGTGTTAATTTTTAAATATGTTGGTGGAGTATGAAATGTATTAATGGACTAAATTAAAAAGAAAACTTAAATTTAATTATCATTTATTAATTAGTTTAGAATCATCCTTGACTGGTGAAGAAAAAAAAGTTATTTTTCAATGCAATAGTTGTTTTCTGGAAAGTTTTTTATAGTTAGTGAAATAATCTTTTCAGCGAAAAAAAAAAGAATACAATAGTTGTTTGAATTTTTAACAAGCAATGTATTTTAATAAAAAAAAGTAATATATTATTATTTTATTTTTTATATCATCAATTGAAGTAAAAAAAAAAAAAAAGAACTGTCATGCCATATCAAATATAGTTAAAATTAAACAGTTATAGTGTATTTAATAAATTATATAAAAAATTAATTATTAAAAATATATTTTACAAAATTATATTATATAGATTATATTTTATTAAAAAGTTATATTATAATTTTTAAAAAATAAATTAAAAAATATTAATTTATTTAAATACAACCTAATTTTATAATTAAATAATATCTAAAATATTATTATAATATCTATTTTTTATTTTATCATATTTTAAATTAAAAATATAATTATCTTTTAATATATAAAATTCTTAAATTACTTTTTTAGTTTAATATTTTTTTAATCTCATTAATAAAATATTTTATCAATTAATTGATAAAATTTAATGGTCCAACATTTTATTTTATATAAATTATTTATAAATAAATATAATATTATTAGTTAAATATAATTATATATTTAATTTTTTTAAATTTGTATTCAACTAAATATATTATTAATTAATATTATAATATATAATATTTAAGCTTAAAAATACTTAAATTTAAAAATGAAGTAACCACAGTAAATATATGTAAAGTTTTTTTTTAACCATAGTTAACATTTTCCCTAAACCGCTCCTATATAACCGCCATCTCCCATTCACTTCGTTCATCACCTGCAAACTCTCAACTCTCTCTCTCCCTCTTAAACATCTTTTTTAAGACCTCTTTCCGTTTCTCAGTACCTTTTCAGCTTCACCATAAGCCTACATTAATAGTCTTCTCTGCCCCTCATCGTCTTTAAATACCTACCCACTGCCACAATCCAAAACTCAACCCTTTCGTAGGCCGACTTTACAGAAAATATCCTTAATTTGTGCCTTCAGACCCCCAGTAAAACTTCAAAAAAAAATAGCAAGTTTGTCTTCTCGTCTTCTAGCAACCTTCTTTCTGTTATTTGTCAACTACCTATTACAAAAAATGTCGCAAGCTTTCGTCTTTGATTGTTTTCCCTTCATTTCTGGAACTGGGTCTTCACCATTTTTCAGTTTTGAGGTTGTTCTCTGCCTGTTTCTCTTTATTTCCATTTTCTCTTTCTGGCTAGCTCCTGGGGGCTTGGCTTGGGCTCTGCACAAGACCCGTTTTAATGTTCAATCTAAAACAGCAATCCCTGGTCCTTCGGGTTTTCCTATTCTTGGGATGGTCTTTGCTTTTACTGGTTCTTTGACTCACAGAGTTCTTTCAAAGACCTCCCACCTTTTAAAGGCAGAGCCTTTAATGGCTTTTTCTGTTGGGTTCACTCGTTTTATTATCTCTAGCCATCCTGAAACGGCTAAAGAGATTTTGAATAGTTCAGCCTTTGCTGATAGACCCATTAAAGAATCTGCTTATGAGCTTTTGTTTCACAAAGCAATGGGTTTTGCACCTTTTGGAGAGTATTGGAGAAACTTGAGGAGAATCTCATCTACCCATTTGTTTAGCCCTAAAAGAATCGCTTCTTTTGGTGAGTTCAGGAAAGAAATAGGGTTAAAAATGGTCACTGAAATAAAAGATTTAGTGGGAAAAAATGGTGAGATTGAAATTAGGAAGGTATTGCACTTTGTGTCTCTAAATAATGTTATGAAAAGTGTATTTGGTAAAAGTTTTGATTTTAATGATAAGAACAACGTTGATGGTTGTGAGCTAGAGGGTTTGGTGAGTGAAGGATATGAATTGCTAGGGATTTTTAATTGGAGTGATCACTATCCTTTGTTGGGTTGGTTGGATTTGCAAGGAGTGAGGAAGAGATGCAGAAATTTAGTTGCCAAAGTGAATGTTTTTGTAGGAAAAGTCATAGAGGAGCACAGAATGAGAAGAATTGTGGAAGGAAGAGATCTTCAGAAAGCTAATGATTCTGGTGATTTTGTTGATGTGTTACTTGACTTGGAGGAAGAGAACAGACTTGCTGACAATGATATGATTGCTGTTTTGTGGGTATGCACACATAACTTATGATTCAATTTCTTTGCTATTTATTATATTGCATTCTTTGCTGTTGTTTGCCTTATGTGATGTTTCCTGTTCCATTATTTTCATTCAAAGTGTATATTATACTATTATATGTTGCACTCATAATTAAAAAATTCCTTAACAAGGCCCTTGCTTGGCCAATCTAATCATCTTTTAAGTAGTATAGATGCTCAATGGTTATAAATCAATCGTTTCGTTGATTCTTTATATCATAAAATTTTTAATATCTTGTTCTATTATCATGTACACCATATGTATATTAAACCTTTTTTGTTGTATGGGATTCTCCTGGAAACTATTCTTTTTACCAGATGCTAGAATATGGTTCCTTGTTGCCCAAAGACGTTGAGAACCTGCATATTTTCCCCCTTTTTGTCTTGAATATATTCTTTGTTGTCTCGTTTCTCTAATGCTTGACACATATATCATAATCATAAACTAGCTCATAATGGAAATTTAATTTTAATTAAATATTGCATATCATCAATTATTTTATTTTCTTTCCAGGAAATGATTTTTAGGGGGACTGATACAGTAGCAATCCTGTTGGAATGGATTCTAGCAAGAATGGTTCTGCATCAAGAAATCCAATCCAAAGCTCAATATGAAATTGACGAAGTTGTTGGCTCTAGCCGTGCAGTCTCTGATGCTGACTTGCCAAACTTGCCTTATGTTCGTGCCATTGTGAAAGAAACACTAAGAATGCACCCACCAGGCCCCCTTCTTTCTTGGGCAAGGTTAGCGATCCATGACACTCAGATAGGCGACCATATGATTCCTGCAGGCACCACAGCTATGGTGAACATGTGGTCGATAACCCATGACGAGCTGTTATGGTCAGAGCCGGAGAAGTTTAAGCCTGAAAGGTTCATTGAGGAAGATGTAGCTATAATGGGAAGTGATCTAAGGTTGGCCCCTTTTGGTTCTGGCAGAAGGGTTTGTCCTGGTAAGGCTATGGGCTTAGCTACTGTTGAGCTTTGGCTTGCTCAGCTCCTTCAAAATTTCAAGTGGGTTACTAATAATAATAATGGAGTTGTTGATTTGTCTGAGACACTCAAGCTTTCTTTGGAAATGAAGAACTCTTTGGTTTGCAAAGCTCTGCCTAGGGTTTCTGCTTAAAAAAATAAATAAATAAAAGAAGTTTGGTTTGGTTTTGGTTCTGGTTTGGGCGTGGTGTTAATCAACCTACTTCATGATATTGGAAAAACCTCTCTATGAGGCGATAAAAAAATAATTAAGGTTTGGTTTGGTATGTGGGACTAATTAGATTTTCTTTTTTTAGCGATTTGGGTGGTTTTTTAATTTTCTAGTATTTGCAGGTTTTTGAGTATTATTGTAAAAAAAATATTATATGAATGGTAAGGTGCATGTTTAATTAATTATTACTCTTTATAATATAATTAAGCATGAAATTTTGTTGCGTAAACACGTTAGTTAAGTATGCAATAATATTTATATATTAATGCAAATAATGGCTTGTTTCTTGTTGCAGTATATCCAAGTTTTTTTTGGTTAATTGACAGTTTTATTCCAGATAAAATTACTTAAATATCTGACTAGTTTATGATAAAAAATCCAAATAAAAAATGTACATTATCCACAACGGTCATGTTTCTCTCATGAAGGGAAAAATTAATTAGAGTTTAATAATGAATTTACACTAATAAGAAATTAAAGTATATAATAAAATGGTCATGTGTGTGTCATGAATTGATGTTAGGCCAAAAATGAGTTTATTGCCGTTAAGAGTTGGGTTGCCAGATTAAAAATGTGTGATGGGTTTCATATTTTCTTTGACTATAGTCTTGGTTTATCTTTTATCAATGTTTATTTCTTGTTTGTTAGTTGGAAGTTAAAAATGAAAGTATTACCTAAAATCAATTCATTTCAAGATTTGTTATTCCTATTTTTGATTATGATAAACTACATTGGCATTCATAACTGTTAGTACTCCTAGTAACCAAATAAACTTCATCTTTATTTCAGAAGCAATTAGTCAAATAAAAAAAATTGGAAATGCTAATATTTTTCAATATATTTTAAAAACAAACGTAATAACTTTACTTGTAATATAAATGCATATGATTATTTGATTCTTTACTTGTTATTTTAATCGAATAACTTATTAAATTATAAAAGATATATACGGTTTATATGTTAAGATATTTCAGTAAATTATATAATTCAAAAATTAAAATATAATATTAGTAGGATTACAATTTAAAATTTAATTTGGTAAATTATCTTTTTTTGAAATATGAAAAAATTCGCTTAAGAAATAAAATTTACCAAATTAATATTTAAGAATAAAAAAGTAAAAAAATTATTTTATTATATATTAAAATGAACATTTTCTTTTATTTTTTTTAATACATATATAAGTCTAGTTTTATGAAAATTATAAAAGTAAATATTAAATATATATAATATTTTTTTGGTATATTGATTATATTTTATTATCAAAGTTTTATATCTATACATTTATGTGTGAAATATAATAATAAATGAAAAATTAATTAAATGCTCTTTCCTTTTAAATGTTTTTATCTAAATATTTAATGCTAAAAAAAATAAAAACTAAAACATTTGTGCAAAAAAAAAATCGTATTACAAATGCAATTGTAAGAACTATGCCATAAAACTTTAATTGATAATACAATTTACATTCACAATACTATATATTCCTAAAAACAGAGAAAGAATAAAAAAGAAAACGACACAACCTTTATATCTTTTATTTCGCAATCGATATATATCTTTATTCTTATGTGAGTCCTGTATTTTTCTCCCTTGAATATATCCTTTTTGTATGTGAATAATGTATAAGTGGAAAAAAAAATGAGGTTATAAATTTATCTTATTAAATTATATATATATATATTGAAATAACAATAAGATTCCTTAGCTAATGTTCTTTTTTGATTTGAAGAATTACAGTAGAGAAACTTTTAAATGATTGTAGAATAAGAACTTAATTAATTAACCTAATTAATATAAGACTGATATGGTTTCCTCTTTAATAAGTATCCAAATCTTATAATATATAATTTTTTCAAGAAGTTATTTATATGTAAAGTTTTCTTCTTTTTTCCCACCTGTAAAGAGAATATGCATATTGGATTTGAATATCCAAAATTATTACAATTAGGGGTTCCGATTTTTATTAAAATGAATGCAAATTGAAGACAGATTCTTTTTCAATATTGATCGTCACACCCATCCCCTATATTTAATTTTTTTAATTGAATAAAAAATCAAATCATTTAATGAGAGCCAAAATAAAATATATATGTAATTTAAAAAATAATTTTTGAGGATATCCAAACAAAGGACATTTTTTAGGGGCACCTATATGTATATATATATATTTGCCTTATTAATAGCAAATACAGTAAATTTGCAAATCCGTACACAAAAGCTTTACATTATAAAGATAATGTAAAATTATAAAATTATCAATGTTCTTGAGATTATACTAAATTTGAATCCCTAATTATTATATAATTTTTTTAGTGTAGATCTTTTTTTAGCCTAGTTGAATAAAATTATGTATTTAACATAACTGCATACTCAAAACTTAAACTCGATATCTCTAGTTAAATTAGAATAATATTTCCTTATAAATTGATAAACATGTACTGCATGGTTTATTATATTATATATTAATTATATGTTTGACTATAAGTAATTAATAAATTTAACAATCCAGTGTTTTATTCATGTATTTTTAATATTGGAATTCTTCTTATCTTTTTATTTAAATTTCTGATGAATTTAATTATTTCAGACAGAATAAATTAAAAAATTGAGATGAATCAATTATATAAATATCAAAGAAGCATCAAAGTGTTCCAAGCCCTTTTTATAGGCTGCAGAGGGAATGGTGAAAATAATACAGTGTTGTTAGATAGTGCCACAAATAATAGTAATAATAATATCAATGATTATTGGCGAAGCTATGTTGTTCAGAATGGGTAGTTGCCCCTCTTCTCTTTTAAAAAAAATATATAAATATAATATTTTTAAAAAAAATTTAAATTATTTATTAATTTTTTTAAATTTTAAATTGAATCTCTCTTTTTTTTATAAGAAGTCAAAAAATTATAATAAATTATTTATTCTATATGCAATAGTTCTCTTTTAAAAAATTGACAAAATATTTATAATATACAAATACAAAAATAAAATAAAAAAAATAAAATTTTCAAATAAATTAATTTGAACCCATTTAATGAATTAAAGTACTCATTTATTTTAATTATTTTTTAAGAAATCATATTCAATATTTAATTTTTTTTCTTTTTATTTTATTTTTATTATTAACAATCTTATAAATTTAAAATTTTATATATATGTATATATTAATATTTTTTATTAATTATTTTTTTTAATAATAAAAATATATTATTAATAAATTAATAAATTTATAAAATACTATAAAAATAAAAAGAGTAATAAATAATTATGAAAAAACTAAAATTTATAAAAAAAATTTTATCTGACTTCATCCTCGTCAATGATGATATGAAAATGAAAAAGAAAAAAAAAAAGAATAGAATTTTGTCGAAAAAAAAATCCCATACGTTATTCCAAAGTCTCCATGCACCCTTCTCTTGTTATTTTTAAAATCGAAAATGGAACCCTATTGGATTAAAAAAAAGGAGAAAAAAAAAACTTTTCTCTATGTCTAAATATTTGTCTCTTTTCACCAGCCAGCAGTTCTTTTTTTTTTTCTTTTATTTCGGTAATAAGCTAATATCACGTATCAATTTTTACATTTATAATAATACTAAATTTATTTTTTTTATCTGATTAATTATATATATATATAATTGCAATGACACTGTTAACATTTTAATAGTTCGAGCATTGTTTAAAAATGATCAATTATGAAGTCTTCAAGACAAATAAATTTTAGGTTTTTTTGTGGGATTGCAAAACTTTTTTTAATCAAAGAGGTAATGTATTTTTTATACGAGTTAGACAACAAGCAGATTTAATAGCTCATAGTTTAGCTTGAACATCAAATTTAAATGTTAGCCACCATATTTAAAATTATATTTCTTTTGTATATTTTCTTTGCTTATATATGTTTAACAAATTCTGCTGCAAGCAGCTTTCGAAGAATAATATTAATAAATTTGAAAACAAACTGAATATTTAAAAATTAATTAAACTAGCTAGCTATGATTAATAAAGTGAGAAATAAATCCACCCACCAACCAACCAATCTTAAGATAGGATGAATATGTATTTTAAATGGACTATAAAACGAAAAATTAGTACTAATGTAGAGGGTCATCTCATTTTTGAATCCCTAACAACTAACAATTCTTGTACTAAGAAGCAAGCAAGCTATAATTGATTGTTATTGTATTATAGTATAATTTATACAAAGAGATTAATCCATTAATTAATGCCACTAATGATGTTTAGTTATTAAAATAATACACCAAATGAGACCGACACTGCATAATGAACTGTTGGGTTTGTTCAAGGGCAGATTGCCAATGAAATAACAAAATATTAAGGTTGGTGTTATATATATATATATATATATATATATATTGTTAACTAGGAGGACATGGGTGCCTGCCTTTAGGGAAGCTACCATTATTTTGGTAGCCAAGTTTTTTTTTTAAAAATTTTTTTTGCCATAAATATTATGTAATTGAATGCAATCCAAAATGGGTTTGAAACAAACCCAAATTATCAAATGCTAATCAACTACATTTTCCAATATGAGATATCTAATTAGGATTCAACCCTAATCCATGGTGATCATTAGAGATCACTCACTTAATTATATGAGTTTATCAACGAAAAATCGTGAGTAAATTAATATATTAGGGTTTGAAATTGAAGTATGAATTAAAAACGTAATAAGTAAAAAAAATATTTTACCTTTTTTATTAGGGTTTTTTTAGAGATAAATATGTCGGTTGTGCTTGAATTATTAGTGTCCGTCGGTGCTCTTCTTCATTGTAATTAAGTATTTGAAAAGATAAAAAAAAATTTCTAAATCAATTAAATATAAAATTTGGTTCATGAGTATCATTTTATCTCAATAAACAATATTATATATATTTTCCTACTTTCGACTCTGTTAATCTCCTTAACTTCCACTTATTATTTCTCTTCTATATTATTATTACCTTTGGGCTTTGTCTCTTTTCCCTTGCTAAATTTCATTTTTCTTCTTTTAATCTTTAATACGTTACAATAAAATAAAATAACTAGCTAGTACATATCATTTCTAAACTTATTTAACATTGAACTCATTCTCCATATATAAATGACAATATTTTCCACACATAAGCAGAAATCAAAATCTAATTTTTGTACTTGTTTGGTTGTTAAGAAAATATAAGAAAAAGTATAACGAAAGAGACAAATAAAATCGAAAGGTGAGAATTTTTTTTTTAAAAAAAAACAGATTTATTATTTCGATTCATTATATACACTTATTATTAAATTATATCTTAATGTATCAATTTTATTTAAACGCACACATAATTATTATAAATAATAAATAATTCAAATTATTGTCATTGGATATTTATTTTTTAATAGAACTAAATTAAATTAGAATTTAAGAATTCCCATCGCTGATAACTTGTATAATATAAAACTAATATTAACTTTTGATTCAAAGTTCAATTAGTTCCATATGAAAAATAATACATGAAAAATCTCATAAGTTCACTAAATTAAAACATTAATTATCTTAAAATACAAAGGTTCTAAAAAAGATTGTAATACTAATTAAGTAAAAGACATGGAAATTAATAAAAATGTTTAAAGAAATAGTACACCTTTACACTGCATGCGTGAGTGGTAAAGTAAGTGGGCAAACTAATTTGTATAATAATAATAAATAAATACATAAATAAATAATGTTTGGTGACCATCATAATAATATTCTCTTGTTTGATGCTTCTCCAACATTACCTTTCACTTGTTAAAGAAACGTTTTGTGAAAAATTCTTTTCATGCTCTTATATATGCTTTTAATGGACCACAAAATATATAAAAACATTTGAGATAGTGCTACACCTTAATATATATTTATCAATTACTTAATCATCACATCTTAATCTAATTAATTCCCAAATATGTGCCTTTGATGAAGCAATAAATTAATTAACTAATTAATAGCTATGGAAAATCCCATATAAGATCATAAATAATTAACTTTTATGTTGGCATCACTTATTATATATATATATATGTATGTATATATATAGTTTACGTACATATTCACAATAAACTCTTGAATTTCCCTTATTTTAATTAGACATTTTGTACTTAATTATAATATTAATTACAATATTGATAAAATAATTTGAATTATTTTTTAACAATAATTTAGTAATGTTTAAGTGATATATTTTTTAATAAGAAAATTAATTAAATATTGTTTGAATTTATAGCATATTACATATCAGTTTGATATATATATATATTTTAAAATTTTATTGAATTGGAAGGTACAAAGAAAAATACATTGTGAAAAGAAAAAATTTGAGTGTGTGGCGGCTTCAAAGGTATCCTACTATAGGTTCACTAAATATATAGTGGATGTATCGTTGATTTAGCATTAATGAGTAGGTCCACATATAGCAAAGTTAATTAATTAGCAGTAAGCAACTAATTCAGCAAGTGAAAGATGGGTTCCACATGGCTTAGTACAGTATACCTAATTATGCATCTTCTTCATTATAATTATTTTCACCATTATTATATATGTAATGACAATGATTACTCATGACTATTTCAATTATCATCATTACATGGATACTAACCATAAATTAAATATTCCACAATTTTATATGTTTGAGTACAAATGTGCTTTATTAATTAATAAAAATTTTAAGGTGGATTAGATCTATAAATAAATATAAATTTAATTTTTACCTTTATTTATAGATTTAATCAATTATAATTCTCTATTTAGAATTAAAAATTATTTTTAATTAATTTTTTTAAATATTATAATTTAAATATAAAATTATGATTGGCTGAAATGCATAAATAAAAATATAGACCCGATTCATAATAAAATTTTCTTATTAATTAATATTTTTTCCTTGTAAACTTTCACATTTTCTTTATATTTATATCATATGTTAAGCATAATACATATTCCACATAGTTTAAATATAAAATATTAAATAGTTTTATATATAATGAACTTTTCAATTTTAATAGTTAGTTTTTTATATTAATTTTTATAAGAGTATATAAACTTTTAATATTTTTATATTATATTATATATTCTAATAATGTTAAAAAAAGATTTTATTAGTTTAATTATAATCAACAATTTGATGAGATATTAAAAGCTTAAGTTTTTTTTTTTAGATTAGAGAGTAAAATTTTAAATTCATTGTATAATTTCATTTTTATATGAATTATATCCATATTAATAAAAATTTGAGTAAGTATATTTATAAAAAAAAAATTGAGGAAGAATAAAAAAATCACTGTCTATATCAGACATATCATAGTTTTTATCTAAATCTCATGAAACACTATCTCGTAGATTTTATTCTATACCAATTCCAATAATTTAAAAATAAAAACAAAGTAAAATTCCGTGTGATATGTACATATATAGAGAGTGAGAGATAAAAAGTATAGTAGATATGAAAAAAATATGTTAAAAATGGAAGAGAAGGTGAGTTTACCTGATAAGGACCGTCTATTAAAGTTGTCGAGTCGCATTTCAGAATTTTTTTTTATTTTTTAAATAAAGTGTTATTCATAATTAACATAAATTGATGTTGACATGTCCATATCTACAAAATAATAATAATAATAATCATAATAATAATTCAGATAAAAAATCATAATAAAAAAATTATTTTAATCCTAAGTGAATATTAAAAATATTTATACAAATTGAAACTTGCTATAATTAATATTTCTGATATGTATGAATGTAATTGATGAAATATTTTTTTTTGTTGGAAGATGAAGTAATACACACACACACACACATACACACATATGTACGTATTGCCCTTATGATTTTCTTTTGCTTGAAATTTAAATAAAAAAATGCAATGCAAAATTCTAAGATTGATTAAGGTTTTGTAAGTCAGAAAAGAGGGCTTGGATTTTGCTATAGACCTTACCTAACAAATATAACACTAATAGATGGAATTAAATCTTAAGAAATAAACTAAGTATTAATTAATTAAGTACAATCTTTTCTAAATATAAGTGAACTTTCCAAACTTTTTCAGTTTTATGCCTTCCAAAGGGACATCTAATTATAATGTTTTGGCAACATATTTAATTATTTATATATTATAAATTAATATATATTTAAGTAGATGTATTGGCATAATTAACCAACTTTGCATATATAATTGCTATGAAAGAAAGCTATAATAACAAGGAAATTTGGCTTTTATATAGTGATTTTGAATATGATATTGACTTCCCAGTTGTTGTTAGATTTGGGACAAATTTGTGTGAAATAACTTGCACATATAAATTATTTTCTTGGTAAAAAAAAATCAAAACCACATTATTTAAAAGCTTTTTCAATAAATTCATAAATCAGAATTATGCTATCTTTGTTTTATTCATTGAATGGGAATTACACATTTACAATCAAACATATATTTGGCCTCCGAAAGTTGAATACAGTTTTAGACAATAATTGAACTGAGCCAACTGATAAATATGAACATTTTTCACATTATCAATTGTGTTTAAGAATTGAAAGAGGTATCTTTCAATTTCTTATAAGTATTCATAGCTTAATTTAGTACGTATAAATAATTTTCTTTGATCAAATCCATAAGTGATGTTGACATGTTGAATAAGAATTATTTAAAATAACATTTATTTTAACCCAAAAAATTGGAATTATAAGAATAGTGAATTTATATATAGATGGGTTTATGGTTGACTAACTAGTAGGGGAGCATGGGTCATGTTCAACCTTTTTTTTTAACCCGACTAAACCTAACTTAATTTTAAAAATAGCATATCTAATTCGACCAAAATTATATATATATTTGATCAATTAATATACTTTTGATTTAACTCGAGTTCAATGAGATTATATAATATTTAATATATGATATAAAAATATGTATACTATACACATAATATTACATATATAACTTTATGAGTTAGGTTCGGTTGATCAAGTTATGTAATGAGTATTATAAATAAATATATATAGTATATATAATAATATTATATATTTATACAATTTTATCTGTCAAATTTGGATTCAAATGAAAAAATAAATTTTAGCCCGAGCAACTGATCGAAATTAAAATATTTTAAAATACAAACTCAATTTTACCGAATATACATCATAGACCAACTGAATTTGACCAACATTTATTCGTATTGATATAGTTCTGTCGGATTGAAAAAAATATGCTCACCCCTTAACTAGTGTTGATAAACTATTTGCAGGGAGCGGGTATAAAGCGGAAACAACCCGGATCGAAACAACGTTTGAAGGCAAACAAAAACCATAAAAACAACAATCGAGACTGACCTCTTGAAGCGCAGAATCGTTCACCAGTCTTCTTGCCTGAGACCTTGGAGTCACCCACGATCTTCTGTTGTGTTCCTCGATTATTCTCTTTGGAATAGTTTTCTGAGAGTGGGCAGAAACTGTACGTTCAACTCTATTTTATCCCTTAGAGTTTTATTCTATTTTAAATTCCTTAAAAATATCTCTTCGATGGGAAGATAATATTTTTAAATTTAAAATAAAAACATCTGTATATATTCTAAATAATCAAGGCACAGCAGGGACCACAGGAATAAAATTAATAAGGCTACTAATTATAATAAGACCACATACAAGACCAGTATATTCTTATTATAATTAATCATAAATTATTCCACTAAAAATTCATGATCGAACTCCTTATTAATATTACCATTCCATAACATAATATTCATGTTCCCCATATTAAGATTACAGATGCTGCTACATTAAATAAATTACTGACAATTTATTTAAATAACAATATATCTTTAAGATTGTCGCTTAACTTATTTCATGTGTCGGATTAAAAATTCACCTGCAGGGTTTACACTATGAAACCTTATAAGCTTACTTAAAGTGCATCATCAATCTCTAAACCGAGACATGGATTCTATCATTAACTTAATATTTCACAAATATAAAATGCCTTTGCTCAACTCACCGAGAAATATTATTCCATTAAATGAAACTCACTCTTTAATGAATCAAAGCACAAGACAATGTTTATTTGCTCATATTAATTAAATCAAGATTAAAAACACAAATCTTATTTCTAATGTCCTAGAGAATATATTTTAATAGTCAGTATAAAACATTCATTCTCTACTTGGTCCTATCAAGTATATACACAATATACTAATACAATTATTATAACATTTTTATTTATTTAGTATAAATCTCCAATTAAATACAAAGAAATAATTGTTCTATAGAATGACAATAAAACTATACTATTACACATGCATGGTTAATAGTATAACTCCATCAATCTCCCACTTAGACTCATAATCATGCATCAACAATTTTAACTCTCATTCCTTCTACATGACTATCAAAAGTCTTAGCCGGTAAGCTCTTTGTAAAAGGATCAGCCAGGTTGTTTTCCGATGCAATCTTTGTGACCACCACATCACCCCTTTGAACTATATCTCGTATCAAATGATACTTTCGCTCAATGTGCTTTGCCCTTTTATGGCTCCGTGGCTCTTTCGAATTTGCAACTGCCCCACTATTATCACAATAAAGTGTAATAGGCAATTGAACTGATGGAACCACACCCAGATCCATAAGGAAGTTTCTAAGCCATACAGCTTCTTTGGCTGCCTCAGAGGCTGCCACATATTCAGCTTCCATGGTAGAGTCAGCAACACAAGTTTGCTTAACACTCCTCCAACTAATGGCTCCACCTCCCAAAACAAAAACATATCCTGAGGTAGATTTTCGAGAATCCTTGTCAGATTGAAAATCTGAATCTGTATACCCAATGGGTATAAGATTTTCTGACTGGAAAACTAACATATAATCTCTAGTCCTTTTTAAGTACTTGATTATATGTTTAACTGCTGTCCAATGTTCTCGCCCTGGGCTAGACTGAAATCTACTAACCATGCCAACAGCAAAGCAGATATCAGGTCTAGTGCACAACATTGCATACATGAGACTTCCTACTGCCGAAGCATAAGGAACTGCCTTCATGTTCTCTATCTCTTCAGGAGTCTTAGGAGACTGATCCTTAGATAGAGTAATTCCATGTCTAAAAGGAAGAAAACCTTTCTTGGAATCCTGCATGTTGAAACGAGCAAGAATGGTATCAATATAAAGTGCTTGAGACAAGCCAATCATCCTCTTCTTGCGATCTCGCATAAGCTTGATCCCAAGAATATGAGCAGCTTCTCCTAAGTCCTTCATATCAAAACGTTGAGATAGCCAAACCTTGACAGAAGTCAACATACCTACACAATTCCCTATAAGCAGAATGTCATCCACATATAGCACTAGAAAAACAACCTTACTACCATTCCATTTCTTATACACACAAGACTCGTCATGACACTGATCAAAACTAAAAGTTTTGATCGTCTGGTCAAAACAAGTATTCCATGACCTAGATGCTTGTTTAAGGCCATAAATGGACCTATTTAATTTGCATAGCAAATTTTCTTGTCCACTAGTTATGAAACCCTCTGGTTGCTTCATATAGATGCATTCATCAAGACTTCCATTCAGGAAAGCCGTCTTGACATCCATTTGCCAAATCTCATAATCAAAATAAGCAGCAATGGATAGAAGAGTTCTAATAGACTTCAGCATGGCTACCGGCGAAAAAGTTTCCTCATAATCGATCCCTTCTTTCTGAGTAAACCCTTTCGCAACAAGCCTTGCCTTAAAAGTTTGCACTTTACCGTCTATACCCCTCTTTTTCTTATAGATCCACTTACATCCAATGGGTTTAATCCCTTCAGGTGGTTCTACAAGTTCCCAGACTTGATTAGAGTACATAGACTCCATCTCAGATTTCATAGCTATAAGCCACTTATCAGCATCTTTATCTTGTAGTGCTTCATCGTAACAAGCTGGTTCGGTATTCACTTCTTCAGGGATTCTATCAAAAGCTTCTCCCAAAAGTGTATATCGAACCGGGGTTTGTCTAATTCTCCCACTACGACGAAGTACTACAGGCTCTGCAATCACACCTTCATCTTGCTGTGGCTGTAATGCCGGCAAGTCTATGACTGGTGGTATTGCATCCTGGTCATGTTCTGGAGCCTGAACATGTCCTTCATTACCAACAGGCAATGAAATGTCAGAAGCTCCAACATCTTGCTCATGTACATAAGGATCATCAGCCGCCACTGTAGCTCCAACATTACTCTCACTATTTTCGGGCTGTAGTGGAATGTTAGGCTAAAAGCTCAGGCGGATGTTGATCTTCTAGTGCACTGACATTTCCCCCACTACGACGAGGTAATTGAATGTCAGCTCCGACCATGGATGGTTCAGGTTGATATTCTAATGGAAAGGTCCTAGTTGGTATGTTTTCTCCTCTCAATTCATATAAGGCTAATTGGCTTTTGGGAATATGGTTTCTAATATAGTCTTCCTCAAGATAATGTGCATTGGTGCTAACAATGACCCTTTTATCTTTTGAACTATAAAATAAACCTCCTTTCGTTCCTCTAGGATATCCAATAAAGAAGCACAAGTCTGTTTTTGATTCCAACTTATCTGCTTTCCCTTTCAGCACATGGGCTGGGCAACCCCACATCCGAATATGTCTTAGACTTGGCTTTCGCCCAGTCCACAGTTCTGTAGGAGTTTTAGGTACTGACTTAGATGGAACCAAATTCAAAATATATGCTGCTGTTTCTATGGCATAGCCCCAAAACGAAATAGGCAAATCTGAATAACTCATCATTGATCTAACCATTTCCATAAGCGTCCTATTTTTTCTTTCTGCTATACCATTCTGTTGTGGCATACCAGGTGCAGACAATTGTGAAGTAATTCCTTGTTCTGATAAATAGTCAATGAATTCCCTAGAGAGATATTCGCCACCACGGTCAGACCGCAATGACTTGATATATTTTCCATGTCGTTTCTCCGTTTCTGCCTTGAATTCTTTGAATTTCTCAAAGCATTCAGACTTACGGCGCAACAGGTAAATATATCCATATCTTGAGTAGTCATCTGTGAAAGTCACAAAATACTCAAAACCACCCCTAGCTTGGACACTCATTGGGCCACACAAATCAGAATGAATTAATTCAAGAACATCATTGGCTCTATTACCCTTTAAGGGAAAAGGCCTCTTAGTCATTTTACCTTCTAAATAGGATTCGCAAGTTGGTAGTGCCTCCACTTTCAATGAACTCAAAGGTCCATCTTTAACCAACCTAGAAATCCTATTTAGATTAATATGACCAAGCCTTAAATGCCAAAGATAAGTACAACTGAATTCAATAGGACATTTTTCTTTTTAATGGTACATTGACATCAAAGTTATTTAACTCAGAACTAGTATGTTGCAGTTCAGGTGAAACTTTAAGAATAAATAGATCATCCATTAATGAGCCAGAACATATCACTTGTTTTTTAAATTTGATAATGACAGAATCATCATAAAATTCATTAAAACAAACAGAGTATCCATTCTTGCTCAAACTAGAAACAGAAATTAAATTCCTTCTAATTGAAGGAACATATAAAACATCCTTCAAAAACAATGTTCTATTATTCTCAAAATTCAAAATAACATTTCCTATAGCTAGAACTGCAACCTCAGTGCCATCTCCCAGAAAAATGCTCACTTCTCCTTCATTTAGCTGGCGTGTTGTCTGAAACCCCTGCAAAGAATTGCAGACATGATTAGTGGCTCCTGAATCTACACACCATTGGAGTGTAGTCAATACCGCTAAGCAAGTTTCAACAACCAGTAAATAAAAAAGTGACATACCTTGCTTTTTCTTGGTTATCCAAGTTGGACATTGCTGCTTCCAGTGACCCTTTTGCTTGCAGTGAAAACACTTACCCTTAGGCTTTTTCACAGCACCATTAGCACCAGCAGCTGCACCATTTGTCTTAGGCTTAGGCTTTTGAGCATTTTTCTTCTTCTTACCCTTATTCTGGGCAGATGAAGAACCTCGCTCAACATTAAGCACAATAGGTGCGGCTCCTTGCATAGTAATAGTCTCAGCAGCTACCAGCTCATTCAGCAACTTAGATAGAGTAAAATCCATCTTATTCATGTTATAGTTCAAACGAAACTGCTGAAAACTGGCTGGCAAAGTGTTCAAGACCATCTCAACCTGAGTTGCCTTGTCAACCTCAGCACCTAGAACTTCCATGTCATTCAGAAGACTCATCATCTTCAAGATATGAGTTCTAACAGGAGTTCCTTGCTCTATTTTAGAAGTAAGAATCTCCCTCAGTGCATTCTGCTTGGCTGCACTAGTTTGGTCTCCAAACATCTCCTTGAGATTCTCTAAGATGTCAAAAGCAGTGTCCATCTTCTGATGCTGATGTTGCAAAACATTTGACATGGATGCCAAAATGTAACATCGCGCCATCTCATCAGCTTTAACCCATTTATGGTAAGCTCTGGTAGCCTCCTCAGAGGCACCCTCACCGGGTTTTTCAGGACATACTTCAGTCAGCACAAACTTGTACTCCTCAGCAGTAAGCAAAATGTCCAAATTTCTTTTCCAGTCCACATAGTTAGGACCCTCAAGCTTGTTTTGGGTAATGATGTTTGCTAGGAGATTGAAAGATGTCATTTCTATCACAAGATCATACAAAAAAAATCAGCATAATTATAATAATCATTACCAAATTTATAACATACATTGCATTAACAATGAAGTCAAAATTCACATATGCATCTCAACAACATTCACAATCAGTAATCTCGATGGGAGAATTAACTAATCACATGCTATGCATATAATAGTAAGATAAGACTGACATGTACCACTCGATGGGAGAAAACATGCCTCTTAAATAATATGTGAGAAAATATTACATCTAGTTCATGTCACTAATAAATTTTCTCAGATAGAGAGATAAATAAATACAGACAATACTAGACTAGTTCAGTGATTACATTTAAACATAACATCTTCCGATGGGGAAGAAATGCAAATAATCACAACTATAAAATAATAAATAACCACTCACAAATAATTTTAATATATATCATTATTTTTTTAAAATTAGTTATAAGTGAAAATATTATGTTTAGTTCATGTCTCTAATTAATTTGCTCAGATGGAGAGTCAAAATAATATAGACAAGATAACTAGATCCAGTAATCACATCACAATCATCTTCCGATGGGAAAGAAAATGTAAATGACCATAACTAATTATAATAGTAACACTCATAAAAAAAAACTTGAAATTCATAAAGAATTCAAAAAAAAAATTTCTATGCCAAATGCAAAATAGAAAACTGTCAAAATAATTCATCATTTCATTCATTTTTCCAAAAAAAAAATTCCTATTCCATTTTGCAAAAAAAAAAAAATCAGCATAATTATAATAATCATTACCAAATTTATAACATACATTGCATTAACAATGAAGTCAAAATTCACATATGCATCTCAACAACATTCACAATCAGTAATCTCGATGGGAGAATTAACTAATCACATGCTATGCATATAATAGTAAGATAAGACTGACATATACCACTCGATGGGAGAAAACATGCCTCTTAAATAATATGTGAGAAAATATTACATCTAGTTCATGTCACTAATAAATTTTCTCAGATAGAGAGATAAATAAATACAGACAATACTAGACTAGTTCAGTGATTACATTTAAACATAACATCTTCCGATGGGGAAGAAATGCAAATAATCACAACTATAAAATAATAAATAACCACTCACAAATAATTTTAATATATATCATTATTTTTTTAAAATTAGTTATAAGTGAAAATATTATGTTTAGTTCATGTCTCTAATTAATTTGCTCAGATGGAGAGTCAAAATAATATAGTCAAAATAAAAAAATTCCTATTCCATTTTGCAAAAAAAAAAAAAATTTATAAACCATCTTACAAAATTAAGAAATTTTCTAACTATTTTGCAAAATTAGATAATATATCTAAATCATTTGCAAAAATAAGAAACTTTCTATACAATTGAGTAAAAAAAAATTATTTTTGCAAAATTAGAAAATTTTAGGACTATATCGCAAGAAACAGAAAATTTTCTGAACTATTTTACAAAAACAGAAACATTATGGGCTATACTGCAAAAACAAAAAAAAATTGGGTCTGTTTCATAAAAAATGAAACTGTCTGGGTCAAAAAACAATTTCTGGGTCAGTTATGAAAACCAAAAATTTGGAGGACTAAAACCAAAAAAAAAAAAAATTTCCAGCAAACTTCATCTTCTTCATGAAGATGAACAGGAGCCGCCGCCGTCCAGCCTCCATAAACGCCGGTCAGGAGGTTTCGCCGCCACCAGAACACTGCCCAAGAGGTCCCGAGACCGGAGCCGTCCGTCCTAGCACCGGCAAGCCCACCGACGAGAAGAACCAAACACAAAAAAAATTCAGATTTCTCTCTGCAATTTTTGAGACCCAAAACCCAGATTTTTTAATTTTTTTTTTATAAATAGTTTTCAATTTTCATTTATAAAATCTTTACTGCAAACAAAATCTTGAAATGAATTTACTGCAAACAAAATCTTGAAATGAATCAAGATCCACAAAATCGTTTTACAAAGAAAAAACGATTCCAAAATTTTTTTTTTTTATAAAACTGGTCTTCTTCTTCGCGAGAAAGACCAAGCCGCCGCCCCAAAAATTCCAGCCGCCATTAACGTCGTCCAGAAGCTTCTGCCGCGCCGGACCAGGACTCCAGTGGTCTCACGACCGCCGGCTTTCCATTCCCGCACCAGAAAACGGACCGTCGGCGAGCGGAATCAACGAAGAAGAAAAAAAAAACAAAATGGAACTCGAGCTGTCCAGAAAATTGATTGATTTTCTCAGCCGATTTTGAGCCTCAAACGATCGATCCAGCCTACCGGAGGCGAGCTAGCGTCGGCCTGAGACCTCCGCACTGCCCACCGTCAACGATGTTGGCGATCAAAAAAAATTTCTGGTCTCTTGTATTCAAGTTGTTCTTCACGAAACAAAAACAAGCTCTCTCTAATTAGGCAAACAATTTCATGTATTCCAAAAAAAAATTTACATAAACTGTTTGAAAAAAAACAAAACAATTTACGTTTAATTTTTTTTTTAAATAATCGTTTTCAACCCAAATAGAAATCAAAAACCAATCGTTTTGCTCTTTACAATCAAAACGATTCTGTACACATAAATACAAAATATGTACCAATCGAATGATAAGAACAATCAAACGAAAAAGAACATGATAAACATATGGCAAACTAGCCACCTCCAAACGAGTTTCGAAAGCTCTGATACCAATTGCAGGGAGCGGGTATAAAGCGGAAACAACCCGGATCGAAACAACGTTTGAAGGCAAACAAAAACCATAAAAACAACAATCGAGACTGACCTCTTGAAGCGCAAAATCGTTCACCAGTCTTCTTGCCTGAGACCTTGGAGTCACCCACGATCTTCTGTTGTGTTCCTCGATTATTCTCTTTGGAATAGTTTTCTGAGAGTGGGCAGAAACTGTACGTTCAACTCTATTTTATCCCTTAGAGTTTTATTCTATTTTAAATTCCTTAAAAATATATCTTCGATGGGAAGATAATATTTTTAAATTTAAAATAAAAACATCTGTATATATTCTAAATAATCAAGGCACAGCAGGGACCACAAGAATAAAATTAATAAGGCTACTAATTATAATAAGACCACATACAGGACCAGTATATTCTTATTATAATTAATCATAAATTATTCCACTAAAAATTCATGATCGAACTCCTTATTAATATTACCATTCCATAACATAATATTCATGTTCCCCATGTTAAGATTACAGATGCTGCTACATTAAATAAATTACTGACAATTTATTTAAATAACAATATATCTTTAAGATTGTCGCTTAACTTATTTCATGTGTCGGATTAAAAATCCACCTGCAGGGTTTACACTATGAAACCTTATAAGCTTACTTAAAGTGCATCATCAATCTCTAAACCGAGACATGGATTCTATCATTAACTTAATATTTCACAAATATAAAATGCCTTTGCTCAACTCACAGAGAAATATTATTCCATTAAATGAAACTCACTCTTTAATGAATCAAAGCACAAGACAATGTTTATTTGCTCATATTAATTAAATCAAGATTAAGAACACAAATCTTATTTCTAATGTCCTAGAGAATATGTTTTAATAGTCAGTATAAAACATTCATTCTCTACTTGGTCCTATCAAATATATACACAATATACTAATACAATTATTATAACATTTTTATTTATTTAGTATAAATCTCCAATTAAATACAAAGAAATAATTGTTCCATAGAATGACAATAAAACTATACTATTATCATTAATTCGTGTTGACTGAAATTAGATTTGTTTATAAATTGGATTTATATTTAGAAAATACTGAAAATTTTCAAAGATTAAATTCAACAGTCCGCAATATTTTTATTAATTAAGATTTATATGCTCAGATAGTAAAATCTAATTTAAATTAATTTTTTTTCTTGAGAAGAATTTAAGTATGCATGCAGTTTGAATATGCACAATGCCGAATTAGAATACCAACTATAATCGCTAAAAAGAGAAACAAATTATCTTATCACCTAATGCTAACGTGGAGATTAGATTGGTGCATTTCAACAGTAAGCAATCTTGTTTTATTCATAAGAAGGCAAGCAAAATCAAACATGCATTTGGACTTCAACAAATCAATTAGTTATTTGAATGTTAATTAGACCCTAAAGACTCAAGTTGATGATAAATTACTCCTTTATTAGGTGATTAATTTGGTAAACCATCTTTTTCTAATAAGTCAAATTAGTGAGTAATTCTATTTATAAGATTTGTTATTATCACAAATTAAGAAAAAACCTAATGAAATTTATTTTAATTGCACATTTCCTTCTCCAGAGCCAAAACGAAAAACACATGGATTAATATAAAAATTATTTTGTCAAGGCGGAAAAATACACTTTCCATGAACATATTCAAGTTCGATTCCTCTCTCCCTATATTATAATATAAAACCACTTCAATTAACATCATGAATCAATACACTATACATGTAATTATATCTCAAGCTAATCATCTTGTTTTTATTAATTAAGTTAATTATAATTTAATAAGTATAATTATACAATTGCTTGAGAAAGGTGTAATCAAACATACTCAAATTAAGAGAGGATTGACACATTTTTTGGAAGCAAGAAAAAGTGTAATCCTACTTGGCTTCACTTTAGAGAACAAATAATTGGTGGTATGATCTAATATTATTTATTTTTTTTAATTCTTAATTTATGGTGCCAATTCCTAACACTAATAATAATTAATTCTTAATTACATATAACCATTTCTTAATCTAAACGGAGCTTTGTTAATTATTAATTAGTTGCCAATCCTTAATCAAGATGTTTAATTTAATATATGTGTATCTTATTCAATTAAACCATTGATCATGTGTTTCATTTTTTTTTTCATTAAATTTAAAGTAGATTCAGGTGAAACATTTTAATAATTTAGACAATAATATTCTCAATGAATTGTTAATTAAATTTCTAATACATCCATTCTTGTGTAGATATCATTTCACAATATTCTTTTTAATCAATCAATTTGTATACATATCTAATTTTAATGAGTTTTTAAGGGTCCTTTGAACTTTTCAACAACAAGATGATTGAATTAATGGTTTTAATTTTTTTTTTCAAATAAAAAAATTGAATTTTTTATCACATCTATTTCAATAGTTGTGCTTAAAAAAGATTTAATTTTTCTAGAAGTAATAATATTTCCTTAGAATGGATTATGTTTAACACTAATAAAATTATGTGGACCTCATGTGTATAAAAGCTAGGGCACAATATTTCTTTTGCATAATATTTCAAAAGAATTTCTCTACGTCTTTTAGAAAGAAAAATATTAAATTGAAGTGATCTTATTTTTTGCATTTTTTTTGGGGCTAAATTTAGTGTGTCCTTTTTCAAAAGAGGGATAAAAAGTCCTAAAGAGAAACCAAATAATTTGAATTGGATGATTTTTCATTCAAAAGTACCATTTTAATGAACTATGGACCAGCCCTTCACTGTTCACAAATGTAAGTCCAGCCCAAACAGAAGTTATGGTATTGAACACAAATTTACCCCAAAATTTTGTATTTTTTTTCAAAAATATTTCGAAAAATAAAAATATTTTAAAAATATCTATTTATTTCTTTAAAAATATCCATTTTTCAATTTTTAATTTTATAAATGTCCTCTTATATAACTCTAACATAAATCGAATATAATAAAAGTATAATCTATTACTAGGTATATATTAAAGATATATTTATTATATACTAAAAATTTTAAAATATTTTAAAAAAAATTATAAGGTGATATGTAATGTAATTTTCTCTTTAATACTGGATCAAAATTTGAGTTAAAACTTGGTCTTAAAAATCATTATATGAAAACTTGAATTTGAAACCTTTCAATTATACCAATCAGCTTTTAATTCGGTGTATTATTGAATAAAAATATAAAAACTTTATTTATATTAATGAGTTTTTGACTAAGTGGGAATAGAGTTTTTTCACACCAAAAATATTTCAATTTTTTTATAAAAAAAAATCAAGTTTAAATGGCAATGAAACCAAATTAATTGAAAAAAATACCCTCCATTTGGAAAGAGAGTAATTAAACCAGATTGTGTTGGCCTATAAAAATATTAGGGATAGTTATATGTTTATATAACTATTCTAAAAAATAATTTTTATTATAAAAATTAAAATTTTTTATATTTTTATAAAAACTTAATGAAAATTTTATAAATATCACATTTCTAAATAAAATAATTTTTTCAAAAAATATTTCTTTTCTCTGACTATAATCAATATTTTACTTAAAATTTTATTTTTTTAAACTTCAATATTAAATAAAATTACTCTAACAAAATAATAAAAATTTATATTTTAAATTATTTTTCATTATATAAAAATTATAATTTTCATAAAAAATAATTTTTAATTATAAAAAAATATCACTCAAAAAAATAAAAATAAAATAAAACATATAAATTTTTTTAATAAAAATAACTAAATTTATTTTCAAATGAAAATTTTACATATTATATATATAAAAAACTAAAAAAATATATACAACTTTATTATTTAGATGTATAGTATATGTGTTATAAATGTATTGTAAATATTACAGATGTTATATATTCATCTATATTTGTTACTTGAATTATGTATATTTTATGAAAAAAATTATTAAATATTGTATTAATATTATATGAATGTTGTTTGGATGTTGTTAGAATAAAAAATTAAAAAAATAAAATTTAACAAATATTAAAAAAATTATCAAATATATTGTAGATTTATTATAGATGTAATATTAATGTGTTTTACATTAGTAGATATAGTTTATATTGTTTAGTTTATATTTTATATATGTTATGTATATATTATGTATATATTTATTTTTTTATATGTATATTAAAAATATGATATAAAAAATTTTTTAGATAAAAAATATAATTAAAATAAAATTGCAAAAAAAATAACAAAAAAAAGGAAAAAATAATGATTTTTCCTTAACTAAAAAAAATTCCGTGTCCGTCATTGAAAAACCAAAATTTTTAACGTGCTGGTTGTAAATTTCTCAAAGTATTTTTTATGTGGCCTATTAAACATTCTCTGTACAGTCCATATCAATATCATAAATACGCGAAGAAGCTCTAAAGCCCAAAATCTTAGCAAACTTTTGGGCTTGGAATAAACGGCCCATAAACTTATCATGCACACTTCCTCTCCGGGTCACTCCCTCAGCTAGGTTTCCAAGTTTCTCCATTTTTCAAGGTTTTAGAAAAGCTTCTCTCTCTCTCTCCCTTTCTCTCGAACGTTAAAAAAAAAAAGAGAAATTAAAAAATGCCTCTTTTATCCTATCTGCAGCTCCGTCGTCTTCTCCACCATTACTGTCTCTCTCCTCCTCCTCCTCCGTCTTTCAATCAGGTCGTTTTATCTTGCTATTTTGCCCCTACCCATATCCCCAAATTCGCATTCTTGCCACTTTCTCTCTCTAAACCTTTCTCCTCTCAGACCTTAAACCCTAACAATGACCCAGATCCCATCGCTCTCTCTCTATCGACGGAGCTCATCAAAAACCCTGATAGTGATTCCCTCTCAATTTTCCAGAGACTCAATCTCAATTTCTCTCACATCACTAACTCCATAACACCTTTAGTGGTCTTTCAGACTCTGAATCTCTCTCCGGATGCTGGTCGTACCATGCTAGGATTTAACCAGTGGCTGCTCACGGCTGCTGGCTTTAAGCATACTGATGAAACTTTATCGTTTTTTGTTGATTACTTTGGTCGAAGGAAGGATTTTCAATCGACGAATGAGCTCCTTCATGATGGTAAAGGTGTTGTTGGGCGTAGAAGTCTGGAATCAATGGTTGATAGGCTTGTACGGGCGGGGAGACCCACCAAAGTTATTGGGTTTTTTGATAGGATGGAGAGAGATTATGGGTTTAAGCGAGACAGGGAGTCTCTTTCGTTGATAGTTAAGAAATTGTGTGATTATGGCTATGCGAGTTATGCTGAGAAAATGGTGAAAGACTTGGCTACTGAGATTTTTCCTGATGAGATTATCTGTGATTTGTTGATCAGAGGTTGGTGTGTTGATGGGAAACTTGAGGAGGCTAAAAGGTTGGCGGGGGAGATGTATAGGGGCGGCTTTGAGATTGGTCCAATGGCTTATAATGCAATTCTTGATTGTGGTTGTAAACTATGCAGAGAGAAAGAACCATTTAGGTTATATTCTGAGGCAGAGAAGGTTTTGCTGGAAATGGATACCCGTGGAGTTCCAAGAAATGTGGAGACTTTTAATGTACTGATTAATAATCTATGCAAGATGAGGAAAACTCAGGATGCCTTGAATTTGTTTAACAGGATGAGGGAATGGGGGTGCGATCCTGATGACACTACTTTTCTTATTTTGATTAGGAGTTTATATCAGGCAGCGAGAGTTGGAGAGGGGGATGAGATGATTGATAGAATGAAAAGTGCTGGATATGGTGATAAGCTTGATAAGAAGGCCTATTACAGCTTTTTGAAAATTTTGTGTGGTATTGAGAGGCTTGAGCATGCTATGAGTGTATTTGAGATGATGAAGGCGAATGGATGTAAACCTGGGATAAAGACCTACGATTTGTTGATTGGGAAGTGGTGCTCTCATAATCGTCTTGATAAAGCAAATGTCCTCTTTAAAGAAGCTTTGAGTAATGGGGCGCCAGTCACACCCAAAGAGTACAAGGTGGACGCTGAGTTTTTGAAGAAGCCAAGGGATGTGAAGAAAGAGAAGAAGAGGGAGACATTACCTGAGAAAATGGCAAGAAAGAGGAGACGTCTTAGGCAGATAAGACTAAGTTTCGTGAAGAAGCCAAAGAGAACGATGCTTCGAGCCTTTTAATCACACTGAAATTGTTTCTACCAAGTGGGGGATCATCAAAGGGTATGTCAAATGTCGATTTTTGAACTGCAGGAATTTCTTTTTTCATGGTGGTGACATTTTGAATTTTCCTGGTTTAATTTTATCGTTGTAACGGTTGGGAATAAGATTTTGTTTAAAGGCATACATTTATTTTAAAGTTCAAACAACATGAGCATTGTAGTCTAATCAAAATTAGAATAGACTAGTGAATTTGCTAGGTTTTTTACATATAGCTATGGTACTTTGACTACTTTGAGTTACGAACTTACTTTCTTATCTGGGTATCTTTATTCAGATGACATATGTTGAAAGATATACCAAGTATGTGAAGGCAAAAAAAAGTTGGCTATTTAACGGAAACCCAACCTACGAATGTTCAGATTGTTTTGAAACGGCTTCGTTTATTTCATGCACAATCATAGCTATCTTCAATTTTCTGTACTTTCTTTTGGATGCTTGTTTAGCACTAGTTCAGGATAAATCTTGATAGCTCCAGCTGATTTCGTTGCCTGATTGGCATCGTCACAGCAGGCATTCAATCCTGTTTATTTTTTCTCACCAGGATGATAATATTTATTCTTTTTATTGCTTGATTCTTGAAGCGAGACAAACTAATTACATCCATATGGAAGTATGTTCGAGATTATTTGATATCAGAGATTGTTTCTTAATAAATAGTAATGCCTTTATTCTGGAGATTAAACAACCTGAAAGTTTGGATGAGCAGAGCCTAAATGCAATAAAGATTTTCACAGATAAGGATGAAGAAATCGGGGAAATGTTTATCGATTTTTTTTCTCAAACAGGTCTATTTCTTAAAATTATGGTGTTAGATTTTACTTTCCTGTTGATATGGCTTTGTTATATAAAGAATTCACGGGAAAAAATACGGGCTTTTTATAAAAATATAAAAAAAAAATTAAATATAATTTTTAATTTATTATATTTATAAAATATTTATTAAAATATCATAATTTATAAAATATTTATTAAAATATCATATTTTTATTAGTTTAGTTTATCATGAGTTTATAATGTATTTATAAATTTTATTATCATGAGTTTATAATGTATTTATAAATTTTATACAATTTATAATTAGTTTATTATGAGTTTATATTAAAATGATTAAAATATTTTTGATAAAAAAGTAAAAATTTTAAAAAATATGATACCTAAATTTGATATTCTTAAAAAAAAAATAGTGAAATCAAAACCAAGCCAAGATGATACAGATCAACTCTTTCTTCTTGCGCCAAAGATTTGGTTATCAAATGATTGAAGAGCCTAGAGTAATTTATTTACGATACTTAGTTGATATTCATAAAAAATATCTAATGAATTATGAATTCAATACATCCAGTTTAGCAGAAAGAATGATATTTCTTGTTTATTATCAGACAACTTTGGCACTGAATGTTTCTAAAATAAAATGGACATTCTCGGATCCGGTGAATTCAATAATAGATAAATGTTGGCATTCTAGCCTGGGTGTCATTTTTATTAATAAAAAAAAATACTGTTGTCTTCTCCAACGGGTGAAATGGCTATTAATAATAGTATATATATATATATATATATATGTTAAATGATAATTCTCTATTTGAGAGAAGTTTAATCCTGATATCCTTGCGTACTTGACAGTGAAGAAACTAAAAAATAAATCCATCCAAAAAATTGAAAGCACAAATCAAATATGACAAATCAGAAATTTTCTTTTAACTATAGTAATGACAACCTTTTAATTCATTAATCACAAAATTAGAACTTGAATTGAGTGAGTGCGGCGCGAACGCAGCCCCCGCTGCCACAAATTATGACGTAGGCTCTCCCACACAGAGGAGACCTTAGGACAGCAACCCTCCAGAAGTGCAATGGAGGTCACTGGCCTAGGCCATAGGCCTTCTTGATCACCATTGACCCCGTCCAGGTAAGTATGTTCTGCTGTTGCTTTGAGCTTTTTCTTTATTAACTTGTTGCTTTGCTTATCATTTTACTTCTTCCGATGTGGAAACTTCCTCCCCACAAATCACTACTACATTTATATTATTTTATCTCTATAGAAATATTAATTACAATTATTTTTAAAAATAATTATTAAATAATTTTTTTATTAATTAAAATTTTTTTTATTATAATTTCTCTTTTCATAAATAAATTTATAATAAATATTTTTTATTTTTTATCCAATTAAAAAAAATTATTTAAAAATTACTTTTTAAAATAAATATGATGAGCATTTCTCTTTATCTCAGTATTCATACAATCCCTGATAAGCATATTAAATTTTAGCCGCCTTTGTCCCCATCCCAAAAAAAAATGCAGAACTAGTGACCAAAATATTAAATCTAATTTATAGTGTTTGTTTCTTTAATTCTATCGTTCGAGCAATCTTTTTATTAATTAATCATACTTCTTCTTTTCCAGAAAAAGAAAAAAAAAGGCAGAATTAGTGTCCAAAATATCATTGAATCAAGTTTTCTTCGAACAATTGAAACAAAGAGTTGAAAGTTCAACAAAATTAGCTGTTGAAAAGTTAAATCTCTTTTTTTTCTAATTTATTTGTTGCGTTCTGAAAATTAAAATATTACTCTTGATTTAATTGTATTTTGATCACTAATTATATCAGTGTGACTGAGGGGGCAAAAAAGAATTGGTCAAAATTAAAATTCACATTTCAGTTAACTACATCAAACCAAATCTGATTCAGCCTTAAAAGTCTAATGTGTTGCATAACTATACCGTACAGGCCAGTAGAAAAATCATTTATTAATAATAATTGTACATAGTAATAAAAGCAAATTTAAATACATTTCAAGGAAATGCCACATGCACAGCAGCAGAAACAAAAGACAACCGTAGAAAACTAGCCTGAGACTTCAAGATACATTCTCCAAATAAAAAATATCCGTTGCTGCGGTCGCATATTCGGAAAAGCAGCCTCAAATACCCTATCATGTGCTTAATTTTACAAGATTATTATGGAAAGCTGTGATCTTTTCTACTCACTTAAAGAGTTTCCTTCCAAAACCGGACTGACCTGTCAGTCCCGCAGGAAATAAAAGCTGCCTCTATTGGGGAGTGCTCAATCCACCGCGGTGCACCGATATGGTTTGAGGGCCACCTTGCCACTTTCTCTGTTGTTAGAGCATCCCAGATAACAACCTGCATTCACCAGCTAGTGATAAAGAGTCCAAATAAATAAATGATATGCTAGCATAGAACTGCAAGTAAAACAGCAGAGACAACCTCGTTGCTTGCTTCATCTATGGATAGTACAAATTCTTCAGTATCATTGAAAACTGCCTGCAAAGAACATCCTGAATCAACTTTCGCAACAAAGTCTTTAAAAGAAAAAAATTAAGCAGTAAATTTGGAACTTCCTACTGCAAAAGATCATTTGAGAATGCAATTAATAAAAATTGGCAGAAATGTTCACGAAAACAGAAAAATATCTTGTACAGAACATTCAAACCCAGAAAATATTACTAGAGAACCTTGGTGTGTGGTTTTACTTGGCCAGCATCTTCCAATACCCATGTCTAGGAACAAATGTAATTTCAATCAAGATCACAAATTCATCTTCTTACCAAATGAACGTACAGATTAAAAGAATTGGATTTTCTAATAACAATGGGAAACTGCAAGCGCCACCAGCAGTTCTTAAATTCAGATCCGCTAATGCCTGCTTCTTACATGCAAACAGATTGCCAACCAGATGTGCAGACATAATTACAAGCTAACTATAATTTTCTTTTCCCACATTTATGAAATGTCTCCAATTGTTGTGCTACCAATTATACAAATAGATGAGTTTTTGATGGATAAGTGTCAAGTTGATGGAATGCAGCCGTTATGTGTAGCTATTTTTTGCTTTTAAGAGGAGAAAGGAAACAAAATTACAACAGTTTTTTGCTAAAGATATTTATCAGTGCAAAATAGTTGAAAAACATAGTTCAAAAGATGTATAGCCAATATTTGCCCATACCCTTCACTAGCATGGATTTTCTATATAAAGGTTTCCCAGCATACCTGGCACCTCAATTGTGTATGTGTAGCTCCAAGATATTGTTTGACCAATCTTCCACTGCCAACCTCCCAAAGATTTACAGTGGAGTCCTTCCCGGAAGACAGAACAAACCTAGCAAAATATAACTCAGTCATGTTGCAAACGCATCTTGAGACTATCTCAAATCCAACGAGGGAGAGTGATGTTAGATGTTGCAACAAGTCACATAAACTTGTATATTTATTAGGACTAATTATAAATTGAAACCTGAGATTACTTTATTAATGTTGCAAGAAAGTAGTAATTAATTCTCACTTTGACAATTGTATCCCAGTGCAAGCTCTTTTATCTTTTTTTTTAATCCCTCTACGTTTCTGATTTTGATATCTACTATTTAGAACACTAAGAACAAAAATTGACAGATGCAGACACAGACTTGCATGTATATGTATATGCAGGAGCATCTATACCGTTGATCCTTTGTAAAAGTTGCACTTGTGGCCTCTGTTGTTCCATGTGCACCAACTATGGTTCGAACACAATTGGCAGTTACCCCATCCCAAAACTGAATAGCACCGTCTTTAGATGCCGTCACATACATCCCACCTGTAGATGAATACCTCACCTGCATAACCAAGATGTGCTGATCACCTTAATGTACTTGCATTTATATGTTTAATGTGGACATTAGATAAAAACAGAATGAAAAAAGGTATAATGTCAACCGTGCCTGATTAATGGCTCCATTAGTTCTAATTTCTGGGGCATTAGCAGATAGATAACACTGAAACGTATTGACATCATACAGGTGTGCAATATGATGATCAGTTCCTGCAATTTTTAGGTCTATCCTTGTCAGTAATCCAATCATATCAAGGGTGTCAAACTTCATCAATTAACTCTTGAATGAATGTCAAAAGACAAATTAAGGAGAGGGAAAAAGGATGTTTTTGACTTTTGACACAGTGAAAATGAAAGAAAAAGTGTAAAGTATGATGTATTTTTTTTTCGCCTTGGTCATGGATGAGCTAACAAGACATATACAGGATGACATCCCTTGGTGTATGATGTTTACAGATGATATTGTATTAATAGATGAGACTCAAGCTCAAGTCAAAAGTTGGAGTTATGGAGAAGCACTTTGAAATCTAAGAGTTTTAAGCTAAGTAGGACTAAGATTAAGTATATACATTGTAGATTTAATAGCGAGAATAGAGAGAGAGGCAAAATTATTTTAGACGGAATAGCAGTACCTCATAGTACTTATTTTAGATACTCTGGCTTTATTCTTCAAGAAGATGGAAGTTGTGAAGAAGATGTAAATCATAGGATTAAAGCTGGTTGGATGAAGTGAAGTGGTGCTACAAGAGTTCTATGTGATCGAAAGATGCCAATTAAATTAAAAGGAAAATTTTACCGCACTGTAATACGGCCAGTGATGATGTATGGTAATGAGTGTTGGGCAGTAAAAGGACAACACATGAGTAAAATGCATGTTGCAAAAATGAGAATGATAAGATGGATGTGTGGTCATACTAGGATGGATAGAATCCGCAATGAGTGCATTAGAGAAAAAGTGGGGGCAGCACCTATTGAGAATAAGATAAGAGAGCAAAGATTAAGATGGCTTGGCCATGTGAAACGAAGATCTAGCGATGCGCCGGTTAGAAAAACCGAACAAGTTAGAATAGATATAGTTAAGAGAGGCAGAGGTAGGCTTCAACTGACTTGGTCAAAGGTGGTCCAAAATGATCTTATGATGTTACATCTATCAGAAGAGATAACCTTAAATCGTATTGAGTGGAAAAGAAGAATCCACATAGCCGACTCCAATTGACTTGAGATTAAAGCTCTGTTGTTGTTGTTGTTGTTGCATGATGTATTTTTATAACTAGAATAGGAAAATGTCTTAAAAAGAATATAGGTTAAAAAGTTTATCCACTCATATTTAAAATTTTTAGAAGGCTGTATACAAACAGAGCATGTTGCTAACCAATGCATGCTGATAAACCCAATTTTGCTCAAAATTCATTCTTAATCATTATATAGAATTGCATAAAAGAACTTCAGAACAATGTAAGATTCTCAGATCTGAGACAATAGAAGGAATTAATAGCTTGAAAGCTGTAAAGAACAATTGCCTTATAAAATTCAAAATGAAAAAACATACTGAATTTCCTTAATATTTTGGATGAAAGCGAAAACAAATTGTCATAACCTAAATAAAATGTGTTTGAAAAAATAAAATATATAAATAACAATTACCTGCAAGAAGGAAATCCCCAGAAGGATGAAAAGACACAGAACGCACATTGTGAGTATCCTGCATCATTGCACATACAAATTCAGCAACTGCATCAGTGTGTTCTTGAGACATCAATTCCACTTGGAAAACTTAAGAACCTAGTTCAGGTCAATAACAATGTGAAGACAAAAAAAAAAAACCTGAATAACTCTGAATGCTCTCTTTGCAGTAGCTTTCGAAAAGTCAAAGAATCTGAAAATAATTAGCAAGCATTACGCGAAAAAGTGCAATTCCAATCTGAGGACATCAAGTGTTCAAGTTGGCAATGTCTAATACACTGGTACAATGGATCTGTATGAATAGAAGCGCATGCATAGAATAAGAGAACTTCTAGTTTGGTGTAAAGACTTCATACTTTATTGTGTGGTCCTTGGCTCCTGATATAAGAATTGTGCTTTGAGGGTGGAAATCCAAATCATTTATTGGCTACAATAATGTGAACAAAACATTAGATCATATGGGACTGCATCCCTAAAGGATTTTAACCATTAAAAAGTACAATTAGGAAAAAATGGAAAGTCCTATTTCTAGTTTAAAGATTTAAAAACAATGAGAACAAACATATGGTAATAGTCAATTCCTTGAACTTGATAAAGACAATAACAAGACAAATGCTGAGATTTCAATGTGCCGTACAGATAATTGAGCCAACATAACATTTAACGAGACAAGATGTGCAAATACAGAATAAGCAAATGATGAGAGATGAGGATAAAAAGCTATATAACTCAAATTTGGAACTTGGTTTAATGTAACAACAGTTTCTTTTTAAGTATTTCATGCAGCAATTGGCTGTGCAACAGAAAGGTAAATGCAGGGGAAATACTTGTATATGATCATAGAATGTTCGTATGACAGGTCGGACAGGACCATCCCTTGCATCTGACAGCAGCATCTGCTTTATTTTTGAAACCTGCACAAAGATAAGTGCTTAGTAGGTATATAATATTATCACCAAATAGATAACAAATCACATAATCGGAATAGGGAGAAACAACACCTCAAAAAGCTTAATTGATGTGTCTGCACTTCCAGTGGCAATAAACCTCCCATCAGGACTAAATCTGGCACATCTAGCAATATTCTAGAAAAGCTAAACCCTCAGTTTATTAAAAATATGGCTTCTGAATTAAAAGCAGCAGACTGGTCTGCAGAAGAGTAGATCAAATTATTTTTTTCCCCGCTTTTCATACCTTATGCTCAGAAAGATGCCGGGTCTCATGCTTTGGAAAACTTTTTGATGAGCCTTTGGTCTCCTGCATGGAACTGATTTGACAAGAGATGTGTCATGATTTCTATCTTCCTTTTTCTTTTTGTGTGTGTGTTTTTGTGGATGGAGAGGGAAGTATGGAACCGTCTTTTTTTTTTTTTATATAGTTCTATAAAATTGTTGATCCAATCAGCAAGGTAAAAGAAGAAAAAAAAAATCAAGTTTCCATTGAGAAAAAAATGGCCAGAATTTTAGTCATGAGTACATCATTGAGTGGCCAAGACAAATATCTAAACTGTAAGTTACCTGAAATCAACAGAAGCAGCACGGGGAGCTGGGATTGAACCGTATGCTGCAGGTATCAATGTGCCCAAATCATACACTGCAGTGGAAGCAACCCCTCTTAACATCTCCTCTTTCTCTGCTGCAAGACCCTGCGACTCATCTTAGTATCCGAAAATTTCATTTCCTCGTTTATACAGCCACCACATGCTATATAAAATAACAATAGAAAGAATTAAACAAATTGTAAATAAGAACCTTAGCAACTAGCTCAAGAAGCTTATTAGGAGGAGCCTCAACATTCAATGGAGTCATTGTGGCAGATGCAACTGCACTTGCAGCCTGCAAAAGACAAAATTTTCATCAAACTCCCAAACAATCCCATAGTTCACTAAAGAAAAATGCAAAAAGACGACAAATTTAAAACCCTAATTTTTGTTTTAGCTAATCAAATGCATTGAACCCAAATCACTGGAGGGAGGCAAGGAAACAACTTTGGCAAATTTGGCACCAATTATGACACAATTAAACTATGGTAGTACCTATAATGCGATTGAGTTGAAAAGAAGTAATATTCATACGTCTTTTGTGGTTAAAAAAATTTCCTAGGGAACCAAACAGGACAAAAAAAAAGTTGTAACTAGAGGATTGCCTGGGTGAGATTATTGTCGCGAAGATAAGCAACTATAAGGGAATTGAGCTGTCGATAGAGCTTCCCATCTTGCAGTGTCTGCTCCAAGCTGCTGTTTTCCATTTTTTTTTTAATAATTTTCTCCGTTTCTCAGTCACTTTCTAAACCCCCTAAAACCCCTAGCACTAACAGAATGATTTTTGAGGAAATCACAGTTTTCATTTTTCAAGTATACGGATGTTCTTTTATTTTTCACTTTTATTTTTTTTTTAATTTTCATTTTCATTTTTCTTTTATTATTATTTTTTTCGTTTTTTACACGATTTTTAGTTTTTTAACGTTGCTTTCCTTCAATTTTCTCTGGTTTTTTTCTTGACTGCTTTCCTTTCAAAATTTCTGTACTAAGCTTTCTTCCTGTTTTAAGTTGTTTCATTTCGTTTTTTATAGTTTTATTTAGAGTTAGACATCGATCAATTCAGTTAATTAAGCGATTAAATTGATCAGTTAACCAAATTAAAATATAAGAAAATTACTAATCAAGCCGACCGAATTTATATTTCTATCAGTTCGGTTAATTAGTTGAACTAAATTGATCGATTCAGTTAATTAACCGAACCGATTAATTTTTTAAAATTTTAAAATAAAATTATATTTATAAAAAAATTAATATAATTAAATAACTAAATAAAATTTATTATAAAAATAAACAACATATAACTTTATTTTATAATAAAAATATATATTTATAATAAAAATTTATAACATTAAAAAATTAAACAAAAAAATAAATAACTAATTTTTTTAAATAATTCGGTTAATCGGTTAACTGATCGAATCGAATTGGTTAACTATTAATCGAATCAAAAATTAAAATATTCTAAATTTTTAATCGATCAGATCAAATTACACTACTGGTCAGTTAATTAAATTAAATTTTTGATCGATTAATTAAAAATTCAGTATGTTAAAAAAATATTATTATTTTAGATAAAGGTTGTACTAAAATTGGCGAAAAGCAAAACATTAAAGAAAATGTTGATAAAATATTTTATTATTTTTTAATAGATTATATTTTGTTTGTTTAATATTTATATTTATATTATTTGTGATATATATATTATATATATTAAATAAAATTATATGATATATATATAGTATAATTAAAAATATAAAAAATTATATCTTAATATATATATAATATATATATAATATCTATATAGCTTTTACATTATATTTTAGAACATATAAAAGTTAAAAAGACAATATATATTTAATATTTATATAATATTTACTCGTTAATTAGTAATATATACACTGTAATTAAAAATTTATAAAGATTATAATTCAATATATATATATATATGTAATATGTTTATATGACATCTACGTAATATTTATGCTATATTTATGAATATATAAATGTTATAATGTATAATATATATATAATATTTATATAATATTTATATATTAATTAAAAATATTTATATATTATAATTAAGAATATGTAAATATTGTAACTTAATATATGATTATTAGAATATTGATTGTATAATATATGGGTAGAAATAATTAACAACTTTAGATGTTGAAATTGAAAAAATATGCCTCTATTATGATAATTATTTAATGTTATGAGATAAGATAATAATATTATGCTTTTGAAACTAAATAGTATATTGAGAAAAGAGAATGTTAATTAATAATTGTGTTTTTTTTATATTTTTTATATAATATATAGATAATTAATAATTATCAATATCAAAATAGACTATTATAATTATATTTAAACTCTCTATGTAAAGATAATTATTATTAATATCAAATAAGATATATCAAATAAAATATTATAATTATATTTAATCTTTTAAAATAAATATAATTATTATTAATATCAAATGAAATATGTTAATTCTATTTAAACTCTTTAAAAAAATATTTATTATAATAAAAAATAAAAAATATTATTTTAAAAAATTAAGACACATAGTAATATGAGCGACACGTAATATAATATTGTGTTGGTGTTGACCATTTTAATATACTAATAAATATATGCATATATAATCTTAGACTTACGTTTAAAATTTAAAATATTTTACAGTGATTTTTCATTGGAATAATTATCTGAATCAATATATATATATAATATTTGTTATTTATTGTTGATTTCTAGTATGTGAATAAGAAATTGTTTTTTCATGTGTCAAATATCGTGAAATTTTAATGTTCTATTAATAATATATTGATTTGGTATAGAAAAATATATAAAAACTTCGTATATATCTTATATTAATACAGTTAGAGATTTAATATCAACTGATGATAATACTAAGGATTTTTAAGAATAATAAAATAATTGTTATGCAGATGTAAATGATTTTTTAATATAAGGTTTCTTCTTCTTCTTCTATGAATTTGTAATAATTTAATGATAACATTTTCCTCTAAAAAATAGAACAAGCTTTTTCTAATATCGTTTTTAATTTTTTAAAAGCAATGTCTAATTATTGAAGCAGCATTAGAAAAATATTTTGATTTTAATATTTTAAAAAGGTTCTCCACACAAATGATGACATCGTTTGGTGAAGCTATTAATATCATGATATTATTAATATTATTATTATTATAAACGGTCGGTAGGATTGATAAAAAAAAAACATTAATGTAAAAATATATATTAAAGTGTGATTTTTCAAATTCAGAACTTAAAAGTTGACACGTGTGGGATTTTAATAGTGATTGTCGTGTTGTTCTACATATGAATGTTTCTACTAAATCATTTAATAATATAATGATTCTCATAATTTTCTTCATAAAAGCTTTTTACTCCAAACAGAAAAATATTTTAACTATTAAACTCAACTAAACAATATAAAGTTAGCGATGAATTATTATTATTATTATTCATGAAATCTCTTTAAATAAATAATTATTTTTAAGAATTGAAAAATATTAACTATTTAATATTTTTCACATACAATTAAATTGTAGGTGAAAAAGTTAAAAAAAAAAACATAAAAAATGTCAAAAAAAAAAACTTCATTATATTTTATTACATGACAAATCAAAATTGTTAAAAATTTAATTTTTGAAGTTCAGAGTGACCTATGACCACACACGTGATGAAGTATGTTGAATTTCATGTTCCCATAATCATAAGTCCATAACCATGTGGTTCAAAAAATATTGCTTATGAATGTTTGTTTTAAAAATCCTCAATGCAATATTTGGTAAGGGGTATACTCGAATCAAATTGGGTCCAAATAGTCATAGCTTGCAGGCTAGCTCGAGTACAACTTGAATATGATTGTTCAGCCCACAATTCAACTTTAAGTTTGAACCAGTTAGGATAACCTAAGTAACCAAGTTGAGACAGTAAATTTTATTTTATTTATATATATATTGGATTTGGTTGAATTAATTTCAGCATCTTTTAACCTAGCCTAATCAAAAAATTAAATTGGATCGAATCGAATTATTTTAGTTTTCAACCTCATAAACAACCATAACATTTGGAAAAAAAATTTGACACGTTAATTATAATTTTTATTATTGTAATTATGATAAATTTAAACTACAAAATAAATAATATTTTAAAATTTTAAAAATTAAACAAATTTTTTATTGTTGAAAATTCATAAAGAGTGGTATAGTAATTTAGCCACACAAATTCACATGTAAGTTTTCCCAAATCACAGCAATACAAATTTATTTCGTGAAACATTGACCATAATGAAAAATTATTAATAAAATTATGCATGTAGAAAGAAAAGTAGGGTACACGATTGTATTAAATAATAATAATAATAATAATAATAATAGTAATAATAACAACAAATGCGATAGAAACCAAATAAAAAAAAGAGAGTAAATTATTTTAATTAATAATTATTAGGTGGCAAGATTGAGACAAAGAATGAAGAAAAAACCCCAAAAAAAAATCTCAAAACGCTGTCGTTGTCTTAATTGAATTTTCTCTCCAGTCTCACCGACAGCAGAAAAATGAGACAGCATTGGTTCTTCAGTCCACAGTCCCACACATACTGTTGTCGGTAATTACTCTTTATTTTATGGTCTTTCTTTTAACCTGTCCAATTATTTTCGTCTTATACCAATATTATCCCTAGCCATTCTCTGCATATTTTTTTTTCAATTTATCTTTTACTGGCCAATAAAAAAATTATTTTTATTTACTCACAGTAAAAAAAGAAAAAAAATTATAAGTAAAAAAAAGTTAATTTAAATTAAAAAATACTTTTAAATCATAATTAAAAATTATATAAACATGGCAATGATACAAAAAGAAATAATAAATGCGTTTTTGGAAATTTAATTTTAAAAAATAAGAATAAACTAATTATTGATTAGATTATATTACAGTGAGTTAGATAATGAAATAAACTTTTTATTCCCTACTTGTCAATTAATTATTCCCTCTATTAAGGGATTAATTCCCATACGATCCCTTGATAGAAAAAATTCTGTACATATTTGAAAAGATTAATCTTGTTTTTTTTTTCTTTACCTCAAGCGACGAAGTTACGTATAAGAGAAGAAGAGCAATTGCCCCCTTCTTTTTTTTTTAAATTATATATACATATATTTATATATATAATTATTAAAAATTATAAAATATTTTATTTACCCCCTCAAAATTTTTAATTACCCCTATTTTTTAACTTATGTAAAAAGAAAAAAATAAATTTTAATAAATTATTTTATCCTCATGTATTATTTTTCTTTTAAAAAAAATAATATCCTTCAAATACAAAAAGGAAAAAGAAAAAAGAAATTAAAAAAGAGATAACCTCTTCAACCAAATTAATTTAAACACATTCAATTAGTCAAAAAATTATAAAAAATTAAAAGTTTAATAACAAATAATAAAAATTGAAAAAGAATGCAAGTTTAAAATTTTTTACTTCTAATATTATGTGATGATTTTTTACTTCAACTATTTATTAAAAAATTATATTTATAATTTAATATTTTTTATTTTACTTTTTTATATATAATTAGCTAAATTTAGAAATATGAACGTATATGATTAGTTTATTTTTTTTATATAAAAAATGTCTTATTGATAGATTAACAAATTTATAAGATGGTAATTATATATGAATATAATGAGGATAAAAAGAGACCGTTAGTGGTAAAATTAAGACTTTAAAAAAGCCACATAGTTGAGAAGGAGTACAGTTCATTTTAAAAAAATAAAATAAACATATATATTTATTAAAGTTTTTAAAACATTTTATTTATCTCTCTTAAAATTTTAAGTTATTTTTCTATCTAAGAGGAGAAAAACATATAAATTTTAAAATTTTTAACAAAAATATAAAATTTTATCTTTATTTTTTATTTTTTTGTATTTAATTCTTTTTTTCTTTAAATTTTATTTTATTATTTATACTTTTAATATCCTTTGATGATTTTTGAATTAATTATATTTGTTAAAAAATTATTTTTTATATTTTTTATATTTTTTTATTTTTGTTAACTAATAAAAATGTCTTATTAATAAATTAATAAATTTATTAAATAATTATTATATAGAAAGAATGTATAAAAAAAAAAATGCCCCCTTATAATATAATTCTGACTTTGCCTCAGACCTCAACAGTGATTTTTAAAAAAAAAGAAGATAAGAAAGTACCAAACTTGAAAAACAAGTTAAAATGGCAATAGAGTTCTTTTCAAGAATTTCTTTTAATTAAAGGAATCAAAATAGTGTTGATTTATCATTGTGTTAATGGCCAAAGTATCATAACTTGATGAATTGGTGTTTTTTTGTTTTATGTCTTTACAAAAATTGCTTTTATAATGATGTAAACAAAATTTAATAAAAAAAATGCAAACAAAATAACTATTTTTAAATTTCGATTTAAATTTAAATGTAAAATAACTAATTTATTAAGTACTAGATTAAAATTATAAATTTTAAATAAGATTTTAAATATATAATAATTTAGTTTGTACAGTAAACAGTTTTAAATTTATAAAAATTTACGTTTGATAAAAAAAATGAATAAGTTATATGGAATAACTATTTTTTCCATATAGTTAGAAGAATTTCTTTCCAGTGAAAGATCTATCATAATAAAAAGTTATAACAAAAAATACTGTTAATATTTTAAAATTATTTTATTGTCAAGATGAATATATGCTTAGTTTTATATCTGGGCATGCAAAATTAAGCTAATCAACAATTATTAATTAAGCAAATTTACTATTATTAGCAATTTGCAAACTAATTTTACCTTATTATTAGATTATCAGTTTTTTTAAAAAAAAAATTTAAAACTATTTTCAGTTGTATTTTATATCTTTTAAATTTTATTTTTTATTTTTAAAAATTATATTATAATTATTAAATTATAATCATTAAAAATAAAAAAAAATAAACATCAAAAATAAAATTTTATAATAAAGAAAAACATTTTATCCATATAAAATGTCTTATATTAAAAAATAATTTTATTAATATAAAATACCCTTTCAAAATTATATGTTAGAAATTCGGTGATATTACCAAATATATATATATATATATATTAAAAAATAAAAATCATCCCTAATATAACTTTAGAATGTATTTGTTTATGTTATAGATTTTTAATTTTTTTTAAATTAGAAACTATTTTTAATTTTTAATTTATATTTTTTAATAATATGTTTTATAATTTTAAAAATTATATTATATTTATTAAAAAAATTAAAAAAATAAACATCATAAAATAATTTTGACAGTATAAATTTTTTTTATTGATATAAAATATCATATATAAAAAGTTTTTTTTTATTAATACAAGGGGGCGAAGACAGAGTTTTAAAGCCATCTCAAGATGATCTTTTATACAAGTTGCATTCTTGCTATAAAAAACACATCCCTCGTGACTATTATAGTAATTTCATTTAGACGACATTAACTAACAAACACTTGACCTTCATCCGCATTAACTTGCCCTTTTAAACGTAAGCTTTGACACGCAATTACAGACTGGCTTTGTAAGTTCTGCTCATGATAGCTTTCTTCCCATGTGAGAACAAAGTCTACACACCCATTGCAGATCTTGAGCTGACCCAGAAACATAAAATTCTGATTTACATTCCAAATCTGCATTAATGATGCGGAGCATATTGAATTGCAGTACATGAAGAATCTGGATTGCGGCAAGATTAGCGGCCGTTTGCGAAAATAGACATAACTTTTGCTCAGAAAGTCCGAATTGAACCTTCGATAGCTTTCCGGAATCGTTTTCGCGAGCCGGATAATTTTGAAAAGTGCCACCTGTCTTTTGGACTACAGTGGCAAAGTTCAGGGTCAAATTTTACTGTTTAGAGCTTCAAAATCGCGTTTTAAGTTTTTAGGGACTATTTTGTAATTTTTTTTATTTTCGAGTTTAATTTCAGATTCTTTATTATTTCGGATTTTAGGGTTAATTAGCCATTATAAATAAGCCTTAATTTTGCTGCTTATGCAGATCATTGTTTTCGAATAAAATTCTTATGAAATACAGGCTTTCAGCCTTTTATCAAGATTAATCTCATTTCTTTCGTCCAACCAAAAACTCTTGAATATAGTCTAAACGTTTTTGTTATTTATTATTTTTCGTTCTGCGTCAGAATTTTGAAACATTAGTATGAACCAAAAAAATTCTGTGACTGTCAGGGAAGAAAAGAGTAAATGCTTACGTGACACAATTATTCTTGTTCTGGCAGCCACAAGAGCATTTTGGACAAGGAGTGATTGTGGAGTTATAAAAAGATGACATGGAGACACAACAGTTTGGATTTGGAGAAGCTAACATTTGTAAGTACAAGTCACATTCCATATCACTGTAAATAAAAAAAGATGGAATCTTGAGGTATTTTATTAAGCAAAAGTAACAACTTAGCATTGAAATTTTACAAGAAAATGAAACTCACTCATTGCTTGAGTTTTTCTTCTACCATCAGAGGAAAAAAAGTTGTAGGTCTAACAACTGTTGAAGTGTAGCCTCGTCTGGGACGGAGCAAAGTAAACTTCTCAGGCAGTCTTACTGTTTTGTATCCACTACCTGAAAGTCCTACACTAACCTGAAAGGCAGAAATTGCAGTAGAAGAGTCCTGTCCCCAAGATGAGCCCACACCACCTTTGCAGCAATTAGCAATCTGTTGATTGTAGGGCACTCCAGGAAGCAAGTCAACAATTGTAGGATTTCTCTTACAACAATGTGGAATATTAATTTTGAACTTGGAACAGTCTCCTTGATCGGTAACTTGAGCTCCTACAATTGACCATATCACTTCTTCTTTAGCCGATGTCCACCCAAGACTCGTTATGTGTCTATACATTTGGAAATTTGTCAATGTCACTACTGCCTGGAAAATCATACAATTTGCTTAATTTGACTCTAGCGAAGGTCAGAACTTGTAATCTTGAGTAGTTAAGACAACTACCACATAACCATCTGAAGTCTATGACATAATGTCCCATTTGATCGTTATGTTCCCAGTTGGAACCAATGAGTCAAATGCCCCTAAAAAGTTTTGCAGATTACAGCTGAAAACAGGCAGAAATTAAGAGTATTTAAGTATGAATATAATCGAAACTCTAACATTGAAATCCATGAAAACAAAGACTGACCTGCATAAGAAAAAATCAGAACAAAGACAGCAATTGAGACAAATGGGTACTCAAAACTATTTAACTTCATGTCTTAAATTGTACTTGAGGCCTTTTCTGCAGAAGATACAGAACTTGATTAGTATCAACTACTAGTTTCTGATTAATTTGTATTCATATATATGGAAGCAGATATTCTATTGATAGTAATTAACTACTAAACAGTTAATTAATATAGACTAGAGATTTCAAATGACATTATTTCACATTCTATAAGAACAGATGCAGTGAAGGATGTTGCTGTCAATGATAGAGCAGCAGAAGCTTTCAGAGCTTCAACCAAATAATTAAAAACTATGATCACATATTCTAATTCATTTTCTATGATTTAATTTCTTTTCATTTGATTTTCTTTTGTAACTAGACCAATAAGAGCTGAAACATTCAGTCAACTCTTCATTTGACAATGGCTTTTTAGATGTTCTTATATGGAGGTTAAAGAGATTAATTTTCCAACTCCTAGAAATTAATTATTTCCAGAGTAATATTAAGTAGCAGTTCAGTCAAGGAACATCAGATTATACTTCCAATCTAACTCATTTGAAACAAAAAAAAAAGTGAAAATAATTCTTAAGTTAGGATTAATTAAGTAGAGATTGACTTTAGCAATATTACACAATAAATTAGAATGGATTCATCTTGAGCATGCCTACATTACAGAAGTAATTGATTTGACTTTCAGTTTAAGAGAAACGTTAATTTTAGTAATTTTAGAGAATAATTGTTAGATAATTTTTTTTCTATTGGCTAAAAAATATTTATTATAATATATTTCTTTATAAATAAACTTATAATTAATTTTTTTAATCAATAAAAAAGAAATTATTTAACAACCACTCTCTAAAATCTCTATAATTAATATTTTTCTCTGTTTAAATAATAATTATATTTAATTTTAAAAATTAAATTTCAATAGTAGTAGGTAATCACTATTATTTTTTTCTTCTATTAACTAAAAAATATTTATTATAATATATCTCTTTATAAATAAACTTATAATTAATTTTTTTAATCAATAAAACGAAATTATTCAATAATCACTCTCTAAAATCACTATAATTAATATTTTTCTATAATTAATATTTTTTCAGTTTAAATAGTAATTATATTTAATTTAAAAAAATAAATTTCAATAGTAGTACGTAATAAATATAAAATAATATATTTATCTTAAATGCATGTGCTTGTCTAATTTTTTAGCAAAACCCAAACGCAACGCGGCAAAAAGCTGCGTTTTAATTATTTCAAAGACCCGCTCAATTTCAACTCCACCAAATCCACACTATCGATCTCCAGAACAATAACCCATCCAACGGTCAATAATCTATACCCAATCCCTCACACGGATCGCCAAACAATCTAACGGTCCCCAACACCATCTTTTCATCTATAAATTCATCAATCAATCAATCATTTGGTTTCATTCATTCCCAAATTGAAACCAGAAAAAAGAGATTGAAATTGAAGAATGTCAGGAAGAGGAAAGGGAGGAAAAGGACTGGGTAAAGGAGGTGCCAAGAGGCACCGGAAAGTTCTCAGAGATAATATTCAGGGTATCACCAAGCCGGCAATTCGGAGGTTGGCCAGGCGTGGAGGAGTCAAGCGTATCAGCGGTCTCATATACGAGGAGACTAGAGGCGTTCTGAAGATCTTTCTTGAGAATGTTATCAGAGACGCAGTTACCTACACAGAGCACGCTCGCCGCAAGACTGTTACTGCCATGGATGTTGTATATGCCTTGAAAAGACAGGGAAGGACCCTCTATGGTTTTGGTGGTTAGAGAAGCTTAGAATTAGGGTTAGGGTTTTAATGGTTTTGATTGTATTGGTTGAAAATGTTTAATCGATGGTTTTCATGTGATTTCCCAAGTGATATTGATTTTCACTTTGTTTTCTGTGCTCTGTTTGGATTATGAGAAAATGGTTGGGATTTATTGGATTTAAACATCGTTTTTTGCATAAGCAAATTCGAATTTTAGTTTAAGGTGTTTTTTTTTTTTAGTACAATAGAGTCTCAGCAGAGTTGTATTGAAGTCATAAATGATACACCGAACCAGGGGACAACGGGGTAATTTTTTTTTTAATTTCTTTTTATTATGATGTTTAGTCTTTCATATATAATAATTTTTTTTTTTTCCGAAGAAAACATGCATGCAGTATTACCTTTCAGAATAAATGTCAAACAAAGTATTTAGTATGTCCATCCAAAGATGGAATCTGCTATGATGAATAGAATCTCGCGCAAGCAAGTGAGCACACCTGTTGTCACGACGCCTAATCCAAAAAACTTTAATGTTCGGCCTAGAAACAAGAATGGCCTTATAATCAGAAACTATTAAACCAAACTCCGAACTATCCTCCGTAAGAGAATTAATAGCAAAAAATAAAGATTGACAATCTGTAAAAATGCAACCCGGATCAAAAAGAGAATCTCTTGCATAACACAAACATTGTCTCAAGGCTATTGCTTCAGCAATATCAGCTCGACTTCCGCCCTCCTCGAAGCCAGAAATTGCTAATGAGAAATTGTCTTCTGCATCTTCAATAGTCAAGTCGAAACCCATAAAATCTAAGGCTTCAAAGATGGCTCCATCAACAAATGCTAGCCAATCACCCTGATGATGAATATGTGCAAGTCGAGAAGGTGCATCGCTTGTATAAACATCGCTTTTATAATAATTATTTTATAAATTTATTAATCTATTAATAAGCTATTTTTATTTGTAAAAAAAATATAAAAAAAATTTTTAACATATAACGTCGATTCAAAAATATTAAAATTTATTAGAATTATAAATAATAAAATGTAAATTTGAAGTAAAAAAATTAATAAATAAAATAAATAAAAATCTTAATTTTATAATCTTTCTTAATTTTTTAATTGTATTTTTAATATATTTTTAATTTTTTAATTGATTGGATGAATTTAAAATTAATTTGTTGAAGATTTTAGAATTTTTTTTATTCTCTTGAACTTAGAGATAATTTAAAATTTTAAGGGGATAAATAAAAAATTTTAAAAATTTTAAAAATATATATGTAGATATTTAAAAAAAAAATTTAAGAGGAACAATTGCTCCCCTTTCCATCCAAGTAGTTCGCCATTGCACCGAACTGTAAAGTTTCAGTATAAATTATCATTTGAGATTTCAGTTTCTGCTATGCTGGTGACTCTTAATCTAGAAGTCAAAAATCCTGCTGAGATTATAACAACGAAAATAGAGGATGAAAGCGTGTACACAAAAAGCTTTGAAGAATTGAAGGGAAAAGGGGGAAACCCCACAGAAACAATACATTTGGGTGGCATAGGAACCAGCTGCCTAAATTAAAATAATTATTAAGTTAGATTGCAATCCGCCTATTTTTATAATAAATTATACATTAGAATGATGATTTTGATTAAACATACTATTTAAAAAATAGTAAATTAATTAAATAATTTTAATATTTTCTTAAAATATATTTTAAATTTTTTAATTTTTCAGTAATAAAATATAAAATATTTATTAGAATATCTCATTGAAATTATAGTTTATAGTATAATTTTTCCATTTCCATTGGTCTCTAGGAAGGGTTAATCTCCCATTTCACATCAGCCTCAAATTTTTGTTCAAGGATGGTCCTTAATATCAAGCTATTATTGTATATAGATTCTAGTTTCATGGTAAAACAGCTTTCCAGTCCATCGATTCATCCACGAGTGTTTTTTAGTGACTGAAGTTTTGTGGTTATGGAGCATAAATAGATTGATAAAATATCACTAAGCCTTTTGTGAATGAGTGGGTCATGTGATTATTTCAGACAGATATTGAAGTATCCAGAAGGAAATATTAAATGTCTTTTTAAATATATTTCATGGGATATGTATGTATCACATTCTTAATAATCTTAAATGTAAATTCTGACATATTACAAATAATCTTCAAAAGTATTATTATAAAATGGCTAAATTATATAAAATTCATGATTTCAATTTACTCTTTCGTTCATTTTGTATTGATATTCCTAGTGTAAAAGACTATCTCGAAGAGATTGGTCTTGATAGATGGACACATTCTCATATGAATGAAAGAAGATACAATATCATAACTACTAACATATCAGAATCTGTGAATGTTGCACTTATTAAGGCACTAGAGCTTTTCATAATCGCATTTGTGAGCAAGATACGAAATATGTTAGAAAGGTAATTTTTCAAACGGCAAAGTAACGCAGAAAAATATACTATAAAGATGGCACTTGTTGTTGAGAGAAAGCTAAAAAAGAGAATGATATATGCTTCAAAATTGAATGTGAGTGCATTATTCAAATTTAATGCGGCTGCTACATTATAGATCAATTACGTAATAATATAATTTTACTAATATGTATTTAATGATAGATGGAACTTACTAGTAATATGAGGTATGATGTGTACAACGTTGATTAGAACTATGTGGTGGATATGTCACTTGGTAATTGTTGTTGTAAGAGGTTTCAATTAGACTGAATTCTATGCATGCATGCTCTTGTGGTTGTGAAAAGTGGTGAATATAATGCTTACGACTTGTGTTTCCCATATTATTCTCGAGATTATTTGTACGAAATATATAAAGGAGTCATAAATTATTTACCTCACATAATATATTGGATTTTACCAAACAATGTGAGACAAATTACTTTTTTACCTCTAGATGTTTGAACCTCAACTGACAGACGTAAAAAATGTAGAATTGCTTTCTTGGGTGAGGATAAAACATTTCCTAAGTGTATCCGTTGCCGAGAGAAATGTCATAATAGACTCACTTATCAAAATCTCATATCACTTCATTCTACTTCACAAGCTGTAAGTATCCAGACTACTCAAAAATAAAATTTATGTTGTCTTCCCTCATCTGTAATAAACTCTATAATAAACATTACAATCTGATTGATATTATTCTGTTCGATATTATATGTACTGTTCAAGAATTTTTTTTAATAGAAATTATCTATATCATGCCAGTGAAAATAAAAATTTGTACATATATCTTATGTAGTCCAGGATTGTATACAGTGAGAGTTAGGGCAAGTTAGGACATTCATGCAAGTCATATTAAAATCACATATTTGGTACTGTTTACAATTTTTTTTCAATATAAATTATCCATATCATGCTAGTGGGAATGAAAATTTGTACAAGTTGATCTTATGTGGTCTAAGATTGCATAAAGTGGGGGTTAGGGCAAGTTAGGACATTTCTGTAAATCATGTTAAAAGCACACATTTGGCACCGTTCACCAACTTTTTTTATATATAAATTATGCAAACATGCCAGTGAAAATGGATATTTGTATAAGTTGATCCCATGTGGTCTAGAGTTGTATACAGTGGGGGTTAGGACAAGTTAGAGCATTCATACAAGTCATGTTAAAATCACACATTTGATATTATTTATGAACTTTTTTCAATATAAAGTATTCATATCATGCCAGTGAGAATGGAAATTTGTACAAGATCTCATGTGGTCCAGGGTTGCATACAGTGAGGGTTAGAGCAAGTTAGGGCATTCCTGCAAGACATGTTAAAATCACATATTTGGTACTGTTCACGAACTTTTTTCAGTATAAATTATCCAAATCATGCCAGTAGAAAAGGATATTTGTACATGTTGATCTTATATGATCCAGAGTTGCATACAGTGGGGGTTAGGATAAGTTAGGGCATTCATGCAAGTCATGTTAAAATCACACATTTGATACTGTTTATGTACTTTTTTCAATATAAATTATCCATATCATGCTAGTGGGAATGAAAATTTGTACAAGCTGATTCCATGTGGTCAAGGATTACATACATGGGGGTTAGGGCAAGTTAGAATATTCATGTAAGTCATATTAAAATCAACATTTGGCACTGTTCATCATTTTTTTTATATAAATTATCGAAATCATGCCAGTGAGAATGAATATTTATATAGATTGATCCCATGTGGTTCAGGATTGCATACAATGGGGGGTTAGGGCAAGTTAGGGCATTCATGCAAGTCATGTTAAAATCACACATTTGCTACTATTTACGAACTTTTTTCAATATAAATTATTCATACCATGCCGGTGAGAATGAAAATTTGTACATGATCTCATGTGGTCCAGAGTTACATACAGTGAGAGTTAGGACAAGTTAGGTTATTCCTGCAAATCATGTTAAAATCACATATTTGGTATTATTTATAAACTTTTTTCGATATAAATTATCTAAATTATACCAGTGGGAATGTATATTTGTGCATATTGATCCTATGTGATCCAGGATTGCATACAATGGGAGTTAATGCAAATTAGGGCATTCATGCAAATCATGTTAAAATCACACATTTGGTTACAAAATTTTTTCAATATAAATTATCCATATCATGCCGGTGAAAATGAAAATTTCATAAGTTGATACCATATGATCCAGGGCTGCATACAGTGAGGGGTTAGGGCAAGTTAGGAATTCATGCAAGTCATGTTAAAATCACACATTTAATACTGTTCAAGAACTTTTTTCAATATAAATTATTCAAATCATGCCAATTGAAATGGATATTTATACAGGTTAATCTCATGTGGTCCAGGGTTACATACAGTGGGGGTTAGGGCAAGTTAGAAAAGTTAGGGCATTCTTGCAAGTCATGTTAAAATCACACATTTGTTACTGTGCATGAACATTTTTAAACATAAATTATCCAAATTATACCAGTAAGAATGAAAATTTATACAAGTTGATTCCATGTGGTTCGGGATTACATATAGTGGGGGTTAAAGCAAGTTAGAGTATTCGTGCAAGTCATATTAAAATTATACATTTGGTACTGTTTATGAACTTTTTTCAATATAAATTATCCATATCATGCCAGTGAAAATAAAAATTTATACAAGTTGATCCCATGTGATCCAACATTGCATATATTGAGGTTAGGTCAAGTTAGGGCAATTTAGGGCATTTCATGCAAGTCATTTTAAAATCACACATTTGGTATTGTTTACAAACTTTTTTTAATATAAATTATCTATATTATGTCAGTGGGGATGAAAATTTATACAAGTTGATCCCATGTGGTTCAGGATTGCATACAGTGGCAGTTAGAATAAGTTAGGAAAATCATATAAGTCATGTTAAATTCACACATTTGGTACTATTTATGAACTTTTTTTAATATAAATTATCCAAATTATGCCAGTGAGAATGAATATTTATACATGTTGATCCCATGTAGTCCATGGTTGCATATAATGGGAGTTAGGACAAGTTAGGGCATTCCTACAAGGGAGGTTAAATTTCACATAATTAGACTATATATATAACTTTAAATTTACACCAAGTATTATGGATAGTCACTTGTTATTATCAGTGTTAAATACAAAATATAAAAATTTACATCATGTATTAAATTATTCACTGCTCATCATCACTGTAATATACCAGCATACTTCTGTGTTGCATTGTACCATAAGCAGCATGCGGTGGTATATCTCATTTGCTTCATATTTTCATGGATGTATTGTCATATATCACAATTTGGGGACATTAAGAATTCAATGAACTTAGTAATAAACATCATACAATCTGACCTATTAATAAAACAAAAATTAAATCTCATATTTAACAATCAATAAAATTATGGAATATCAAGTTACTAATATGGTCAGTTACTTACCCAATCTACTGTGGACATTGATTCTTTTCATATTTGACATTAACCTTCTTTCCTTGATATTTTTTAAGTTTTGGGTGGAAATTGAAATATCCAACATACTCTAACGTAATTGATAGCATTTCTGAAATTGGAGTCACACAATTCATTCTTTCATTAACATACTTTTTCTTGAATATTGAATTATAAACAGTGATTGTCCAATATATAAGTGATATCTGCATCATAAATCAGTGGCTACTTTTGTGGTTTGCTAGCAAATAAATAGTGTCAATCTCTCATTATGCTTTGCCATACCGAAGATTTTCTCTCAAAAATCTTTTGATATTCAATGTGTGCATCCATATTTTATTTCCAGCAATGGACTGATTGAATGATCTATGTTCCCACATAAAACTCTAGTTAATTATACATCCCCACACGTTATTCTCTTATCAAAACTGCTGGGAAGAAAATGTTGTTTTAGTCTCACACAGTATAACACTATACCTATATCCTGCAACACGATTGTAGTCAAGCTATATTAGTTGCAGAGTATTGCTTTACACATATAAGTATTAAATATATGGTATCGATAATACACACTTATGTCATTATTGAGCCATTGATCAGAGTTCCTTATGCGCTAGAAAGATCTAAAGACTTGACCAAGTGTACTGTAAAATCATATACAATATCATATTATAGTATTTGATTCTTGAGTTTATCACTAATAAAAAGAAAAAAAAGACAAAATAATAGTAATTAAATCCCATAACTCCATATTATTTGCCGTAATTATCACCAGTCATATTGTATTAACATAATTGTTCATAACTTACTATTCATAATTAGTGAAATTCATGCTCCATCATTCTTTGAATGCAAACTCTTCTTCAAAAGTAGGCCTCTGAACAAGATTCAAGGGAAGAACTGGTGAATACTTGTCTAAATCACCCAATCATCTTTCATAGAATTGTTATTTATTATCATTGTGTCTTCACACCTCATTCTTTCCTCATGACATCCAATCACCACCAATGTACTTTGGATTGAAAATAATCTTTCTTTTTTAGCAACCAACTCGAATGCATGTTCTGAGACAGGCATGAGAGATGGACTGCCTCCATGTGTTTTATTCTTATTTGGTTCACTGACAGTTGCAGATTCATACCCTTGTAATGGAGTCTAAAAATAAAATGGTTCCTTCTCTTCAGTATTGCTCTCAATCAAAGCGATTTTACCATTTAACTACTGAATCAATTCATGATTTTTTTTATTTTATGTACTAACCATCTTGTGCAGTTCTTTATTTTCATCTCTCAAAGTCTTCATCTCCTTTTCCTTTTCTTCTAATATTTTCTGAATTCTTTATTTTGATTTTTCAGAGAAGACAACCGTCTCTCAAAATTTGAAGAAAGTGTTGTCTTTTCTCTCTCTAATTGAGAAATCCTTTTCATGATATTTTTAATATCTGAAGATTGAAAACCACATTGAGGACATTTTTCTTTGGTTGTGTGGCTTGGTTCAGGAGAAGGCAACATAAAATGTTCAATAATCCCCCTCTCTGTTGAGAGATATATCATAGGATGTTGGATCCTATGATTCTTCTTTGGTCGCGGCAAATGAAATAATTTGCAGCTCCTGTACACAATATATTAATGTGAGAAAGGCCATGATATAACAAATAAAGCAGAGATTAGCAATAATAAATTTGTTAATAATGAGAGAATGTGATGTACCGATTCACAAATTTTTATGTGAATTTTTTGATAAGACACTTTTGACTCCATGCTCCAATTAATGATCCTATGAATCTCATTATTAATTCTCTTAACCCCGACCCTATCTAAATATAGCAATATCTCCATTGCATAAATTGTTATGATATTAAAAAATCTACTTAAAGAGTATCCATCAACTTTTTTCTTATTCTTCAAGCTTCAAATAACATTCTTCACATTTGAATATACAAACTTCCAATTCAGTTTGCCCCACGCAATGCTGTTAAAGGTATGAACATCATCAACAAGTAACATAATTTAGGAATCAACTTTTGCTTTAGCAGCTTTGCACAAAACTATAAGGTTAATCAGGCATGCAACCCCTAACTTAACCTGAACATTCATGTCCTTACAACTTTTAAATGCCGCAAACATCTCTTTGCGGGTCATATTTCTATACTCATGCACAAGAAGACCGCTAGTAGCAACTAAATCCTCATTGCCATTATATTTCAACTTAGAAATTAGATAACAATTCTCCTGCTCCCATGGTAGCCACTACGCTACCAAACTTAAATGACAACTCATCTATCTTTGGATTGTGAACTTAGTATAAGAAAATGTAGTTTATCAATCCAAGCCAATGAAATTTTTTTTCCATCCACTTTCAGTAAGTGGCCGACATCATATTTTGAAAAGGCATCAATATACATAAATTTGAAAATAAAATTAAGAAATAACTACTTCATAAATAGAAACATAAATCACTTGTAAGTTAAATATATTGCAATTATCTTTTTATTGTTATCAGCAAATGCGTTTTGAAAGACACTTATAATTTTTAAGCCAGCACCAATAATGTTAATATGGTGGTATCTACACATTGATTGTTCAATTATATAATCAGATTAAAGTCTATCAATATTTATCTCTTCTTAGACATTTTTTTCATCGCTTTAAAATTCAACAGCTCGCTTCGGCTTGTTAGCTGCAATGATTTTACCAACTTTACTTCTTTGAAGACATAACGATGGCCAGATGAAGACATTTCCCCCAAGAATTACCATTTTCTTATTAGATGCGATGGGTGTTCCTTCGCTAAGAGAAGATGATGCAGAAACTAACACCATTTACCTAAAAAATTTTGAGTTATGGTTAATTAGAGGTAGTCAGGGTAGTTCAATTCAATAAATTTTTTCTAAAAACAAAAAAAAAATCAAACAGATACCAATGACATGACCATGTATGCAGATTGACTTAGGAAGTACTGTGGATATTTTATGATGGCAGAAACATGCAACTTCACCAGTGTCAGGGCAAGTTATAAGTAATTACGGCAGTTCAGTTCACTAAATTTATTCTAAAAAAAAAGAAGAAAAATCAAACAGATACCATTGTAAAAATCAAGTGTTCAGATTGACTTAGTAGTTGCTTTGGAGATTTTCAGATGGGAGAAACATGTAATTTTACCAGAGTTAGGGAAAATTATGGATAGTTAGGGTACTTCGGCTCACTAAATTTCTCCTAAAAAATATCAAAATAAATCAACACAATACCATTAAAAAAATCAAGTGTGCAGATTGACTTAGGAAGTGTAGTGAAAATTTTCAAATGATAGAAATATGAAACTTCACTATAGTTAGGGCAAGTTATTGGTAGTTAGAGCAATTCAATTCACTAAATTTCTTATGAAAAATCAAAATAAATCAAACAGATACCATTAACATTACTAAGTATGCCGATTAAATTAGGAAGTTCATTTTCATTGGAGAATTTTTCGATGGAAAAAACATCCAACTTCACTACAATTAGAGAAAGTTATGACAAGTTAAGACATATCAGTTCACTAAATTTTTTCTAAAAAAATAAAAAAATTAAACAGATACCATTGCAAAAATTAATTGTGCAGATTGACTTAGAAATTGTAGTGGTGATTTTCATATGGCAGAAACATGCAACTTCACTAGAGTCAGGGCAAGTTAAAGTAGTTAGCAGTGAAAACTTAAAGACTCATAACTTCCCCTAACTCTATCTAACTTCACTTATATAAATGATACACCCTCAAAAAAACTAAAAAAAAAAAAAACTGAAAACACATACTTCAAATAGGCAAAACATCCATCGTTGAAGAAAACACGTCAATAAACAACGGCTACTGCTACCCATCAAGACATCAACTTTCACGCATACATCTGCTTTATTATATATTTACATATTTCGCATCCAATATTTTATCATTTTTAAAGTAAAAAAAAAATAATAGAATACAGACTTATTGTGAATATAGGAAAAAATGATGAAGTTTACAAATAACGGTGAAAAATGAAAATTTCAAACATTAAGAGTGCAAAAAAGTTATAGGCTGTGAGAGGAAGAGTGAATGACAGTGAGAGAAAGAGATAGACTGACGGCAACAGAGAGCGATCGACGAAAGTGAGTCGATTTTGCTCTAATTTGAAATGACAGAAAATGATTCAGTTTATGTGTAATTCGTTTAACAATGATATTTTTGTCTTTTTCAGCCTATTTAAGGTGATATGTGTTAAAAAAATATTAATGCTTTAAAGAATGATATATTTTAAATGATTTTTCAATTCTAAATATTTGAACAATGGGCTTAGCGAAGTCCAAACAACTAAGGCTTAAGGCTAAAATCTTTGTGACAGAGATTCGTCCCAACCATGTTCTCTCAAGTGTGGTTGGAGTTTATTTTATGCACATAAAATTGATGAAATTACGAGCCATACTATTTTTTTTAGTTTTGTTTTTAATTTTTTTATTTATAACTCTTTTTTATTTTTTATTTTCAAATTTCCAACTGTTTACGCTTTTTTTCCTCCATTTTCATTGTCTTCTCCATCACCATCATCACTCTTCATTTTCAATACCACATCCTCTTCCATATCGAATTCATCACCATCGCAAATATCGGATTCATTATTGTTTTTTTGTTTTCCTTTCCATTCGGCATTTCTCAATCTTTTCATTTCTCTATCTCTATGTTTTTTTATGGGTGTTGATTTTTTTTCCTATATGATTTTATACTTTATTTAGATATTTGATTTTAATTTGATTTGTTTAGAGATTTTATTTATGTTTGTAAATGTTTTGACATTTTTATTTTCAATAACTATAATGATTGAAGATTTTTTGTTCCTTAACTATAACGCAATTTACATATTCAATAAAATACTTTAAAGTATTTTTTTATAATTTTTTTCTATTATTCTTTTTAATTTTGCATTTGATGAATGTATATATGTCACGTTATTTGAGTTATATTTGTTAAAATTTTGATTAATGCATGTTTATATTGTTTGATTTGGAGTATGAAAGAGTGAAAAAGAAACAAAAAAATTTCAGTGTTTTACAAAATATACAATATATATAACATATAAACAATATATATAGCATACAAACAATATGTAAAAATATAAAGTCAATATATACAACTTATAAATGAGCATATAATCAACATATACATTATATAATCTACATATAAATAAGTAAGTAATCAATAAAGTTAAATTACAGTCACATCAAATTGAATATTAAATCTGAAAATAATAAATTATAACAGAATTATGATTTTATAATAATAATTCTTTTATGTGTCCTACGTTGTTGTATATAGTATATATATCTTAATATATATGGTAGATATCAAATGAAGAAATATATAAATATTTTATATGTCATGCACGTGTTATACGTTGTATATTATATATATATATATATATAAAGTAGGCTCAAATGAAGAAATATACACATCTTTTATATGTTGTACATATTCTGATATATATATGCTTAATTCTAAATGAGAAAATATATAATTCTTTTATATAGTGTTTATATGTTGATTACATGTCTGATATGTTATTTACATGTTGATTATGTGCTAATTATGTTATTTATATGTTGAGTATAAATTTTATATTTTGATTATATGTTACATATGATGTTTACATGTTAAGTTTATATTTTCATTATATGTTGCATATGTTATTTATATGTTGATTATATGTCTTCTTTGTTATATATATATATATATTATTGTTTATAAATTTTTTAGTTCTTTATTTATTAATTATATACTATATATGTTCAATATTTTTGAAATTAGAACAACGACCGAAATATTTTTGAATTTTTTTAAAATTCCGTATTTTTTAAAATGGTTTTATTTTTTAGGTTAACTTTGTAAATATTCCCATAAAATTTGTATTAATATTTTCTTGTATATGATATTAAAAAAAATAAATTAATTTTAAATTCATTCCTTTTTTACTTATGAAATTGGGATTGGAGCTTGGAAATAGTTTTATGAAAAGAAATCTATTTTTTTTAAAATTCTTACACGTTTTGCTAGATTTTTTTTATTTTACAAAATTATATAATAAACTTAAATAAATTATAATGTATATAATAAATTTATAATAAATTTTGTATATTTTATATGAATATAATAAATTTATAAATTGATTAAAATTCTAATAAATTTAAATATATTTTAAAATTCTGATAAATTTTATAATTTTTCTGAAAAATCCTTTTACTAAAGGTACCACTATTTGGAATCTCCGAGTTTTTTCCCTTTTATTTATTTATTAGATTCACTAGGCCTGAATTACATTAAATCTATTGATTTTTCTCCTTTTCAGATCCTATTATTTTTTCCCAGTATTAAAATCATGCATCATACTGGTGATATTAAAATTTACTCTATAATGAAAAAAAAATCATATGTTACATAAATTATAAAATTATTACATTTTAAAAAATAAAAACATTATATACACAATCTAAACAAATAAATTTTAATTGAAATAAAATTTTTTTATATGTTAAAAATTTATATAATATCTGATATTTTTAATCTAAACATAATCATAATTTATATTTATATTCTTGGTTCATTAAGATTTATTTGGAATTTAAATTCAGCCAAGTCAATAAATTAAGATTGAAAATTAATTTTATTTTGATATTAACTTTACTTGTTTATTAATTGATTTCTCATGCATATATTAAATCTCCAATGAATAAAAATAAAAATAATCGTTGAAGGTTTCTCTGTCTTATGTAAGATAATTTTTGCTTTTAAACTATTTCAAATATCGGATTTTAGTAATTTTAGCGTTTGAATGATTTAAATTTTTTATTCTCTTTTTTTTTGTATAAAAAATAAAAAAAAAATATTTGAAGAAATTGAAGTTTCTATAATATCGAAGCAGCTTGTTACAAGTGGCAAAAGTTGGTAACCAATGAAGACCAACTTTGTTTGACCTGTCATCCCCAGTCAAATTAAGTGAAACGCAAACGCAAAGGTTTCATCTTTTATTATTGACACGGTCAAAGGCATTATGATTCACGCAATAAAGTTGACTACTAGACTTAACATGCCACGTGTACGATGAAAGTTTGAAGATCCATGACGAAGCAATGGATGGGATTATACACGGTACAGTAATCCTACAAAGTGAAGTCCAAAAACATGAAAAGCCAAAGCCGGCGGCGCAGCGACTTTTAACTTTAAAGTAATCGCCCCTCTGACCCGCTCCCACCGCGCTTTTAAGTTTTCACTCTTTGGCTCGTGCCGATCACGCCGGTGTCGCACGTGCCGCATGCCCTTTTCATCTCGTTTACTCGGGTCTTTAAAACAATTTTTTAAAATTATAACTTGAGAAACGTTAATTATAGTTAATTTAGAAAATAATTATTAGATAATTTTTTATTAATTAAAAAATATTAATTATTATATTTTTTATAATAAATAAATTTATAATAAATATTTTTAAATCAATAAAAAATTATTTATTAATCACTTATTAAAATATCTGCAATTAATATTACTCAATTTACTAACAAATAATTAGCATTTTATTATAGTATCTAACAAACAATTCAATTTATTTCAGTTTACTATATTGGGCGTCCTCAACTTGTAATATTTCTCGAGATAATCAGTCCTTAAGGTCATATGTTTCTAAATTCTAAGGTTACGTGAATTTTTAGTGTACAATACGGAATATTTATTTATTTATTTAGGAACTCATATGAAAAATATGATAAGGAAAAATATGTTTTTGTATAACCTATTTAATTTTTGCCATGTCCACAACATTTTGAACATTTTTCTTTTTGTGAACTTAATAATTTAATAATTAGTTTTTTAATTATAATAATTGACTTTAATTAATATTTTAAAAAAGATAATTTAGTTAAGTATTTGAATATTGATAATCTTTAATGAGTTACATATTTTTTTTAATTTGATAATTTTCATTATACTTTAATGATTATCTTTTATTTATAAATTTTTTAATTAACTTTGATACATGAATAATTTAATTCTGATTATATTCAAAAAATAAATTTAATATCATCTTCACATAATAAAACAAATTTGTTTTCTGTTACAAATTATGCATAAGATACATAAACAGAAATATATAATTTTTTTCGAATTTGGAATTTTGCGATGACAATAAAATTATTAAAGCATAAGCATTAAATTTTAAATATGTTCACAAAATTTTATTATTTTTAAATTTCCAAATATATATATATATATATCTTTTGATTCTAAAGACAAAAAAATTAACTATACAAAGAAATTTAAAATATATTTTGTATAGACGTGGCAAGAAAAGGACGTGAGAAAACATGCTGGCATGTTGAATCTTCTTGGCTAGATCTACGCGGCTTTTCAAAATCTGGAACACAACCAATTATGTTTTTACAAATACCAAATCACACCCGCATGTACTCTTCATCTCCTTCCTTAATTCTCAGCTCTTTCTCTCTCACTCTCTCTATAGTTCCAAGCTCTCACAGCAACAGAAATGGCCGGCGCCAAAGTCTCTCCCACTCCTTTGCTCAAAGATGAGCTCGACATAGTTATCCCAACTATCAGAAACCTCGATTTCTTGGAGATGTGGAGGCCATTTTTCCAGCCATACCATCTTATCATTGTTCAAGATGGTGACCCTTCAAAGACCATTAAGGTCCCTGAAGGTTTCGATTATGAGCTCTATAATAGGAACGACATTAATCGGATTCTGGGTCCAAAGGCTTCTTGTATTTCCTTTAAGGATTCTGCTTGTAGGTGCTTTGGCTATATGGTTTCTAAGAAGAAGTATATCTACACCATTGACGATGATTGCTTTGTATGTCACTCTTTATCTCTTCTGTTTCTTTATCTTTTACTTTTTATAGTTCTACTCTGATTTTGGATGTGGGTTTTGAGTTTTGTTGTGATTTGGGTTCGTTTTTGGAAGAAAGTCTGAATTTTGCATGTGGGTTTTGAAGATCTGGTTGCAATTGAGGTTTATATTATATGGATGTGGAAATAGTCAGTAGGGTTTTTGAGGATCTTTTGTTTTGGTTGGAATCTTTTTAAGTTTGGATTTTGTTTTTGGGGCTGGATACGTGGGGCTTGGTTGATTGATTTAAATTCGATATCGTTTGGCGTTACTTAAGTTTCAATTATTGATACTTTGATCTAGTTTTGTTGTAGTTTTCAATTTATACTTTGTTTTTTCAAGTATAAATACAATCTGCCCCCATTGCATGCTTTGATCTCGTGTTGCCTGATCAATTTCATTGTTTTCTAACAGTTTGATCTATTTAGTATCACTTACTTTTGGATTTTGAATAGAAAAATTATCTGTATGGCATTACATTGAATGATAAGCTATTCTCGTAGAACAACAGCAATGTCAACCTTAACATGAATCTATGTTTTTTTTTTGGAATAATCAAAGAATCAAATTTTGATTGGTGCATTTTCTCATTTCTTTGATTGAGAAATTAATATCCATGGGACTTTAAGACTGCAGTTTTCTACACTATTATAGTTAATGTGAGAACTTAAGAAGTGAGTTTGGTCAGTTGTTTCGACAACAAAAGAGAAATGTTTGGTTTCTTAATTTATTTTTTGGGGTTTGGATCTGTCGGCAAACGACATTCATAAACTGGTAGTCTCTTGTTGTTGGTCTATATTTGCATTATAAATTTGTAATACATCTCACGTTATGTTTCCTGTGAATGAGCTGTTTTGTTCACGTGCATTTCAAATGGTATCACATCCACCATGTTCTGCATTTATATTATTCATGTTAAGCGTTTAATAATTTTCTTGGAAGGAATGCATTGTATTTATCTCTTGTATTGAATTTAATTTGGGAGTGAGGGAGAGAGGGAGTGTGATCTAAACTAGAGTATCTTTTGTGTGATGGCAGGTTGCTAAAGATCCTTCTGGGAAAGAAATTAATGCACTTGAGCAGCACATAAAAAACCTTTTGACTCCATCCACACCATTTTTCTTCAATACACTGTATGACCCATACCGAGATGGTGCAGATTTTGTCCGTGGCTATCCATTTAGCCTTCGCGAGGGTGTTCCCACAGCTGTGTCTCATGGCCTTTGGCTCAACATACCTGATTATGATGCTCCTACACAGCTTGTCAAGCCTTTAGAGAGGAACACTAGGTAGGAAGATTTTTAGTGCGCCTATGGCTCCTGCTCATGTGTGTCAAATTATAGTAAACAGAAGATTTAACTTTGCATCTATCTTTCAGGTATGTGGATGCTGTAATGACGGTTCCAAAGGGGACCTTGTTCCCAATGTGTGGTATGAATCTAGCATTCAACCGTGGATTAATTGGTCCTGCAATGTACTTTGGTCTCATGGGCGACGGTCAGCCAATTGGTCGCTACGATGATATGTGGGCCGGCTGGTGCATGAAGGTTTATGCCTGTCTTGTTTAATTCTGCTTACCAAAATTTCATGGCTATTACAACTCAAATTAGTTATGTCATTGATCCTGTAGGTTATTTCTGATCACTTGGGTTTGGGAGTCAAAACAGGATTGCCATACATCTGGCACAGCAAAGCAAGCAACCCATTTGTGAACCTGAAAAAGGAATACAGAGGAATCTACTGGCAGGAAGAGCTGATCCCATTTTTCCAAACTGCAGTCCTTCCAAAGGACTGCACCACCGTTCAGAAGTGCTACATTGAGCTCTCCAAGCAAGTTAGGGCAAAACTTGGTAAAGTTGATGAATACTTTACTAAGCTAGCGGATGCCATGGTCACATGGATTGAAGCCTGGGAAGAGCTGAACCCATCTGGGAACTCTGGCGAATTTGAATTTTCCAAAGATGCTGGAAAATAGACGAATCTCTGTAGCAAGGGAGGCTATAACAGTTATCAGGTTAGAGATGATATAGTCTTCAGGTTTGTAAGCTGATGAGTCCATTCATCCAAGCCTTTTGCTTTGAGGCTTGGAATAATTATTTTTGAGGTCGAGGATCGAGATTACATTTGGCTTATTACTAAGAGTTCATTCATAACAAAATATTGATGCTATTCTGTATTCCATTAGATTTTATTGGTAGCGATTTAAACTCTAACAATGATTGAGTTGATTGATTTTAGAAATGGTAGTGCTTCTTTGTTGTTAAAATTGTTAGGTTTCTCTTTGTCTTTTCTTTTGGGAAATTATTGAAAATGATTTGGTCTTTGATCATAGAAAAGAAAATGGGGCCAAAAATTCAAACTTTTGACAAATCAATGATGTTCAATTGAGAAATTTCGTGGAGATGAAAAAAAAAATCCAATTTCTGATCTTGGTTTGGCTTTTCATTCAAAATGCAAGTGCGTTAAATCTTATAGATAAATAAAATTCAAAATTAAAAAAAAAAAAGAAGAAGAAAAGAAACAGAAATCAAACATAAAACCTGTATAAACAGGAAAACGTTGGTCCAAAATTACAGGACCAAATCAAATAGATTCTGTTTCCATGTGAATGTCCCTAAATATATATGGAATTAAATTTCATTGAAATCGGACATGGACACAGCTAATTACAGCAACGCATTGTTGCCTTTCAACTTCAATTTCTTTGTTCTTTTGTAATTATCAAAATGGTCCACCATTACCTTATTTCTTGGAGACCGTGTGATTCTCTAACATCTTGTGCAGAGAAACAACACTGGTCACTTTTTTTTTTCACTTCTTAATTCGGATAAAATTTAATGTGAGTAAAACTACAGTTTTAGAAAATCATTTTTAAAATAATTTTACCTTATTATTATAAAAAATTTTGGTCCTTAAAATCTATGAATTTAATATAATCATTCAAAATTATTAGTAAGAATTAAAATATTAATATATTTCAAACTTGAGAATTATTGTAATAATTTACACTCTCATATGATAATTATTATAAAAATTTCAGGCGGCTTGTACTTTCCTCGAAATTTCTTTTAGGATTTTATTTCATTAGCTTTCCGTTTCTGGCTTATTTAACTAATTTCCTTGGAAAAGAAATCATCGAAATATTATTTTTATTTCATAATTCAGGTTTTAAACGAATTTGATTATTAAGTTATATAATGTCCTGATCGAAAATGACATAATAATTATATAGTAGCTTAGATTATTAATTCACATGTTCACGTTAATTATATATATATATATATAGAGAGAGAGAGAGTTTAAATATAAATAATTTTTAAAAATGGGATGAAATACCATGATTGATTCATAATTTAATTAGTTTAATTGGATTTATTTAAATTTAATAATATAATAATATTATAAATTTTTATTTATAAACATTAATAAAAAAAATTAAAAATTATAGAAATTTAAAAATAATAAAAAATATATTTTATCAATTTAAAAATATTATATAATAAATCTAATATATATAAAAAATTATTCTAATTTTTTTTCTCTTATTTTTATTAAAAAATACTTAAAAATTAAAAAACTTATTTTCGAATTGATTTGATTTAACAGGATTTTTTTATTGATATTGACTGATTTTTATAAATTTTATTTTTTTAATGTTTTAAATCAAGCCAATCTCCAGTTCCGGTTAACCCGGTTTTACCTCACCAATATAAATGAAAATTTCTTAAGGATATCTATCCTTAAAAATATTGTTGAAATATGTTATTGGTGCTCCCATTACTCATGCATAAGGAGACAATTCTCGACCTCACGAAGACCGATTCAAACGGCAATTTCTTGCAGTTTTTTCACCCTATAAATTAAACCATTTCATTTCTGTGCCATCTTCATAATCAAATTAAATATGGAGAATGTATCGTTCAAATTTGTCTTTTTAGTCATGCTTTTAGTCACTGCATCAAGTTAGTTCATTTTTTATCTATCTTATTAAAATTTAATTTTATGGGATTTTTTTAGTAAACCCATAATTAAATATTTATTAGTATTATTTATTAATTGAAAATGAAACTAATTATAGTGTGGTTTTGGTAGGTTTGCCATTAACAACTGCAACTGGATCTAATAAGAAGGCAAATTTGGGAGGTCAATGTGTCACTAATGATGATTGCAAGGGCAAATGCATGCTCTTTTTGAAGAAAAAATGTATCGGAGGACTGTGCACTTGCTAACTATACATCATGATGATTTGTATAAGAAATTATATTTCTTTGTAGATTAATATTATATATATATATTTGTTTTTTTATGATTATAAATAAAAATTGAAGTGCTTGATATTGTATTTTATTATTTTATCAATCTAAAGCACAATAGTTTCTTTATTTTTTTTTATTTTCTCCTTTCATTATAATTTTCTTTAAAAAACTAAATTGATCATATTTAATAAAATTGACAATTAATAATTGAAAATTTGGGAATTAAATTTTAAATACTTAAACTTTTAAACTGTAAAATTGCTTTAAAATCAAATGGCTTGCTGTCTTTTAACATAAAATTTAACCTAAAAATTTTGATTTGTTATTTTAAATAAATATTTAATTAATTAAAATTTACTTTTAAGCTTTATATTATTAATAGCATAAGAGATAGAGACATAGCGAAGTATAAAAAAAATGTTTGGTTTAATAGATTGAACTCTTTCAAATATTGAATAACATTCTCTTTGATATGTATAAGTTATTATAATTATATTTCCAAATATATCCATTTCTTTTTTCATTAGTCTTTTTTTTAAATTAATTAATTTGTGATTTATGTTTTGAATTTTAGGACCAATTCTCAAAAGAATGATAATAAAAATATTTGTTGATAAATTTATTAGAAAGAATGGATTTTAATAATAATTTATATCTTTCATGATTGACAATTAATTTTAGCAAATCACAAAAAATTTATAATTTAAATAAAGCAAAGGACACAAACCAAGTTATAACCTAATTATATAGTGTATCTTTTCTCCTAAATGGTTAGATTCATAATCGATTTTTTTCTTCCGATAAAATAATAATAATAATAATAATAATAATAATAATAATAATAATAATAATAATAATAAAAGGACCTTTGTTTAAATGAAGTCATTTTTGAATTTGAACTACCACGCAATCCAATAAATGACTATCAAGTTATCAACCAAGCAATAAATTATTGCCATATTAAAAAAAATATTCTAAGTATTGAAAACTCCTTATGAAATCTAAAACAGAAAAAATGGCACCAACACTTTGATTGGATTTCAAATCTCTCATTTTCTAGGGATTTTTTTTTTTACATTTTTCTAAGTGCGTCCTCGGCAGATAGATTAAATAACAGGAAATACTTCAATTTTTATTGAAATATATTTTATTTTTTATTATAATTTATTGTAATCATTTAAAAAAACATTGATAATAACATTACAAATAATTCATGCTAAATTTAATAAAGGTTTAATCTTAATAAAAATTGAAATATTTATTATTACTTAGAAAAATTATTTTTTTAGGGTAACACGCTAACACTTTTTTTGTAGATTTTATTATTACTATTATTATTATTTTTGTATTGAAAATTTCATTGTGCAAAAAATTCAATTGAACTGAATTTTGTGAACAGGATTTATCTCAATTAATTAAATATATAATTATTATATTTCAAATAAATTTTAAAATGATAAATTTTATTTAACTATTCAAAATAATAGAATTATTTTTCATTTTATTACTGTATAGCAAAAAATATGTTAAATTTAAATAATCTCTAAAATTATTAGTTTAGATTTTGGTGACATATAAATATTTAGTAATTAGTAAAGAGTTTAATTAAATGAATTAAATTTAAGTGAAAAATAAGTGCAATTCTGGCATAAATATTATTTAATCTAAATCACTCAAATTTCATTTATTTTGGGCATTACAAAGGTGCGAAAAGCACCCCTAACAAATTACCAGACTAAAAACATAATAAAATGAGGAAATAATAATATATTCTTTAGTTTTTTTTTGTTTAATAATTTTATAATCAGCCAGGCCTATAAATAATGGTAAGGGTAGAGGAGTTTGTACAATAAAATAAAAACCATCTTGTAATCACTAAATAAGTTCAAACTTGATAGGCTACTAAACATGGGGGAAATCTCAATCAAGCTGAAGCTGGCCCTTATGCTCGTGCTTCTAATCTTTTCATCAGGTTGTATTAAAAATACTATTAACGTGTATATGTTATGTATTTATACTATTAATAGTAGAATTCCATGTGAGTCTTGTTGGAAGATATTAAAATCTAATTTTTATTTTGACATTGAAATTAGTCTTTATAAAACAAATTAAAGAATGGAGTTTCTTGTAATTGTTGTGATATATCAAAGATGATTTTAACTGATCCTTGTTTTTATATAATATAATCAGTCATTTGAAGGTCACTAATGATAATTGGTTTTTGATAGGTTTAGCATTTTCAAGGCCAGGTGGATTTTAAAATAGCAAAGAAGCGCAGGGGACATTTGCCAATTAGATGTATTGATGATAGTGATTGTGCTGACAAATGCATGGGAGTGGAAAGCACTTGTGTATATGGGTTTTGCACTTGCCCATCACACTAGCATCTCAGCTACCTTCAAATGATTGCTGCTTAATAAGTTCTGAATCCTTTTTTTTTTTTTTTTTTTTTACAGTAATAAAGGTCCTGTATCTGTGAATACATGCAATATATCAGAACTGAATAAGTGGTGGTTTTACTATTTTATGAATCAGACATGGATTTTTTTTTTTTGGGGTAAATTTTGGCTACGATTAAAGATAAAAATAGAAACCTCAGTCCTGAAAATGAGTTCAATACCGCTCAACTAAAGACTTAATGAATGATTATATACAATGGGAAGAAACTAAACTGAAATCAAATTATCATTCTAGTCAATGGGAGTAAATGTAGCAGAACATTGCGTGCGTTTCTAGTTAATTGATAGCTAGAAGAATTGAATTTGCCACTGAAATTCTTTATGTTGCAGAGAAAGGAACAAAAGTAATAATCAATCATGTACGCAAGAATAGCACATTTGATTATTCATTCCTCAGAACGGAATGATTTTCTGACAGTAACAGTCACCTTGTTAGTATTTTAATGGAGCTGCGAGAAATAACTCAAGTTTATTTCTATGGAATGATATATTTATGTATGAATTGAGTAATAAAAAAAAATCTAAATAAATCCATAAAAACTGATTTAACATATCAAATAAAAACTATTTAATTTATTTTTTTAATTTAAATATTCTTTTTGATCTTTGCTTAATTTTTAATGTAAATGAGATATGTACATCTTCAACATTTTTCCATGCATTATTTGCTGCAAATTTAAAATTCTTCTCATATGACTTCAAATTTAGCTTATTATTATAGTTAGTATGCTCCTCTTTGATGATAGCACTCTTTATTGAATATTTAATTTTTTTTATTTCTAAAAATAGAAAAAATCACATAGCTCGTAATATTGTAATATAACATTTTAGTAGTTTATTGATATATTATCATTCACATCATTATTTGAGTTATAATTTATAAACACGTCAATCTTCATCATGTTATATTTTATTATAATTTTATAACATACCGGTCATCATCATTTTATATTTTATTATAATTTTATAATATATCGATTATTATCATTTTATATTTTATCATAATTTTATGACATACTGATCATTTTATATTTATATTTAATATAGGCTTAATTATATATATTTTTATTATGATTATAATTATGAATGCAAAATTTGGCGGTGATCGTGATTATGAGTTATGATTATAATTATAAACACGATTAAAACGTTTGATTGTGTATGGCCATAGATATTTTTATAAAGATATAACAGGTTCCTTAAAAATCATTGAAGTTCTGATATCACTGTTAATTTTTTAATGAAGCTATGAGAAATAACTCAAGTTTATTTCTATCAAATGGCATATTTATACATAAATTGAGTAACAAACAAATCTAAATAAATTCATAAAAAACTGATTTAACATATCAGATAAAAACTATTTAATTTCTTTTTTGAATTTAAATATTCTTTTTGATGTTTGATTAATTTTTGCTGTAAATGGGGTATGCATATCTTCATCACAACTTAAACTTACTCCTGGCGTGCTCCATAGCATTTCAGTTTATGCAGCCTCAGAAGATTCAGTGTACATGTTACTGAAGGCACTGCATGCTCTGGCTCCTGCTCCCTGTGCCAAACCAAGCACAATATTTTTAGTTTTTTAAGGCCAAATGAGGTTATAGTACGAGATGAAGCTCATTTAACTGGACAAGAGCTTCGTTTTCTCCCTTTTGTATTTGAGACCCTATGGTTATGATAAACTTTTCAAACAAATCATCATTTTGAGGTACGATTATGGTTGGAAAAGGCAATTAACATGTATATAAAGCAGAACCAAGCAAATGTCTAAAAAGAAATCATTTAATGTTCTGCAAAGAAGAACAGACAAAGGAGAAAAAATAGACAATTTATGCAATTTTGGCTCATAGCACAATAGAAATATATTCATTTAATATATAAATGTACTCGTACAAAGTTACCCTTTGCCATACAGCCGAAGTGGGATGGATGCTACTTCTGGTCTTCCAGTATGTTCCAGTGAAACAGGTAAGAGATCTAAATGCAATGGGGGTTCTGTCAACCAATCTGTCATGGAGTGATGGTGATTCCAATAGTATTATAAATAATAGGCTACCGTTTTGATTTTTGATTGAATTACTTCATGATTATAAGCAAATAGGAATTGCATTACTAACCCGTCTTTTGTATACTCCAACATAATGATTAAAAGGATGGCAGCTGAAGCACAAAGATGAATGAGCTGCCTTTATTCTGATAATGCCAAGCATCATTAAGCAGAGGAATACCTCATCCGCTCATCTAATATTCTCTAAGTATACCCTTGTTTTGAGAAAGATCAACCACATAGTTACTCTTAGCAATCTCTAACAACTCAAACCCTTTCGATATTTAAAGCCAATTCCAACATCTTAGAAAAAAGAAGGGTATATGTTGAATTGGGTTCAGAAGAGAAAATACTCATTGGGAGAGCAGGGTGGGGTTGAGAGTCCAAATTTTCCCAAAATAAGGGAAAATATCAGAAATGATTCAAAAAGTGGGAAACTTGAAGTTGATAAAAGAGGACATATTGCTTCTCAAAGCCATTTGCATAGTTCAAATTTCAAATGTGCTGTACCAATTTAATTGTTTCTCATAATATTTATTTTCATTCTTTTTACAGAAGTTTTTCCTTTCAGATCATTTTAAGTTCATTGAAAATGTGATAAGCCAAGAGAATTAATTTCCATGGAATGGAAATCATTTCATGAGAAAGCAACGAAGACCACACAAATTCATGTCTTTCAAGAACAATATTTTGGATAATTAGATGACAAAATTGAAGATTTCCAATGAAGTTAAGTAGGTACCTTCTTTGCATGGCACTTAAGTGAAGTGGGGCCAGCCGAAAGCATCATTTTCCTGCTTCACTTGCATGGATTGCTTTTGACGTTCCACTCGCTGAAGCTGTGATGACAGTTGAAGCAAGTCGATGTCACAGGAAAGACGATCCTTGGTATTCATAAGGTTTGATCCTTGGTAAATACCATCAGAAATATCAAAATTGATAGCATCACTGCCATCAGATATCAATATGGAGCCCAAGTGACCCCCTTCTGCAGAACTTGTTCCTGATGAAGAAAAATTGCTTGGTATCCCACTTGTTGAAGCCTGCGAGCTAACTCCTATAAGCTTTTCAGAGACTTGGCTCACACTATAGTGAATATTGCTGCCAGGAACCACTGATGGGCAGGCTATGGAAATTCCTGATGAATGACTCGAAAAATTCTGTGATTGAGATGACAGAAGAGAGAAAGCACAACCAGAGTTTGTCATCCCTGATAGTCCTTGAATGGTTGACACTGCATCAAAAGCAGTGAAGTCTTCATTTCCCATCGACACGTCCTGGATTAATGAATGTGAATCACAATTTGAGCCTCCTAAATCATGTGGATATCGATTAGTGCTCGCACTGAAAATGTTTCCTGTTGCAATAGCAGCTACAAAAGTAAGAAATAATTTACCCAAGTTATTAGAAGGCAAGAGGAATTTTGAATGCATATACCTACTTGCAACAGGAATAGATGATAGAGGATTAATATCAGAACCCTCTTCAACTTTTATTTGCCTGCACCTATTATTTGTTCCATATTTATCAGGATTAAACGGGCCACTGGGAAGTATATCTTGGCAGATAAAAGATGTGGCATGAAATCTGCTGACAAAGCCTGCAAGCATTTGAAAAACCATAGAAGGTTTACAATGTACCATAACTGCAAGAATTGGCATAGGCTACAATCTAATGAAATTCGACAGAACGCCTAAATATCCTAATTCTAGAATATTAAAAACATAAAATAAGTAACTTTTTGAGAATTCAAAGAAATTTCATCATCAAATGCAATGAAATTAATGATATATAACTCGCCATAAAACAATACAACATGCTACCATGAACTAACAAGATTAATTTGGCATAAAAATCAAACACATAAAACAGAATTAAGTGATTTATGCTATCAATGTGAATCCCAAATTCCAGAGTTAAGGACATTAAAGTTCCTGTTGTTCCATTGTGCTGGTAGTAACTTTTGCCATTTTAGAATGTAATTACCTGCTATCTAGGCTTAAAATCCCGGATCCTGGATATAGATAGTTCAAAGTAACTAATTGTCCATCCTCTACGATGGGATTTCCATCACACAAAATTCCTACCGATAATCATTGGACAGTTTGAGTTTGTTAAATTGGAATCAACAGTTTGAGTTTGTTAAATTGGAATCAGACTCGCCAAAGTGTTATACTGACATTACATGCCCAAATCTGGACGAAGTGACAGGCTAACATGCCCTATTCATAACTCTTGCTTTGCTCTCTTTACCACAGAAGAGAGGGATGACCATTTCAAGAACAAACACACAAGCCTTGATACAGATAACTTTTTTGAAGAGTGAAATACTACAGCTGATTATGAGAGTCAACAACGTGGTAATGATTAAATATATTCTATTCTATTAGATAATGCAATTGAAAAGGACAAGTAATGGTCACCCAAACCTTCACTGTCTTATAACATTTCATCACATCACTTGGAAACATAAATGCCTCCAAACCTCAAATAAAAGTAAAAAAGTTTTTACATAAAAAATCAGTTTATCAAACCCAAAATAGCATTTTCAAAAGTGATAGCAGCTTCTATAGTTGGAAGTAAAAAAGAGGGATCAAATAGTTAACTGTCATTAAACAACTAGGAAACTATGTAATGAATAGAAATTAGATAATATGGATGGTTGACCATTGTATGACTGAAATAGCCTCCTAGTCCTCCCAGAGTTAAGACCAACTTGAGGTTTTCTCCGACGTTCATTGTGGCCTGCAAGGCGTTTACGACAGCTGCGCTTGCCATCATCAAATTCCATTAGCAAATGAAACCTGGAAGGTAAAAACTAGTACTCATTATATCAGTAATAAGATTCCTGCATTAGAATAGAGCTACTATGAACCCAAACTTGAGCAAAAGATCCAAAAATTCACATCTAAGTTTTCCAGAATCTAAACTGAAGGGCTAGAGCAAAAATTCAAAAAGAACATTTAGAGATATTTGGATTTTTTTTAAACAAGAAAACCCATCCACATGAACATAGAAACAGGTTTATTTAGTACTGACAGGCTTTTTTCATGTATTACTTCAGCTAAAAAATAATTCATCATAACTACTTAAAAGAATAGGATAAAAGAATTAAGATTTTCTATTAACATGCATCATCAGTGATTCATGCGAATGCTAATGAGGACATAACAAACCTGCTGCATTGCTGACAAAACCTTTGTTCGATTCCATTGACAATAACTTTTGCAGTCTTGGAGTGAACTTCACAGACTTTATGCCTCTTATGATATTCTTTTGAGGAACTAAGGTCCTTATTACAACCATAAACTTGGCAATGTGCAGGATGGGAATTCACTCCCACTCTCACTCTCTTTGGACGAGTGGATGGTTCGGATGAAGATAAAAAGGATTGTCCTTTAGAAATTATGGAATTCTGAGCATCTGTAGCGTCACCAAACCTCCCAAGCTTCAAATCAATGAATGAAGAATCCCTACTATTAGATTCTACAACAGAGCCAGAAAGTCTAGAAGTGGACTCATCTTCTAAAGGAAAAACGTTGGTGTTAACCATAAAAGGATAGATGATTTTCCCACCATCAGCCTCGCTACTTAAAGCTTCCCTCGTTGAATTGTCAGGTAATTGTTTTCCCACCAAATCCTGATAGCTAAATTCCCCAGAATTGTGATTCTCAATAGCTTGTTGACTTGAGATTACCGTGTTGTTGCCAAAATTACAAGCAGTCAAATTCCAGCCCATCAACCCATTTTTGCTTTTGGTAATAGCATCAGAAGATGAAATTGTTTCATTTGATACAAATTCCTTTCCTCCAGGAACAAAGCTCCAAGACTGCATTGCAATATAAAAAATCTCTGTTCAAGATATTAAATTACAATCACCACAAACCCACTTGCTAATTCACGCAACAAAATGATATCCCTTACACACTTTTTCCCCAACAAGGCAAAAACCAAATTAAATTTTCTCCAAAACCATTTATAATAACAAAGATTGAAGAATCTTGCCACACCGCAAAATTGTCCTCCTCAATATACAAAGAAAATCCCCACTAACACCCTCCTCCTTGCAAGTCTCCAAGTCACAAGAAACTCAATTTCTGAGATATCAAATGCAAAAAAAAAACCCATCAGGGATAGCTCAAAACCCAGAAAAATTTAATCAGCAAAATCTCAATAAAATAACTAAAGAGCATATAACCGCACGTGAATTTAATAAAGAAAACTCTGTTCAAGAAAGAATTTAAGAAACAGAGTCACAAATGGGGAAAAAAACAGAGACGGTGAACAGTGCAGGGAGAGACAGAGCAAACAAGAAAGGTGTTCTCTATTCAGTGACTGGAAAAAGAAAGTAAGAAAGCAAAAAGGTTGTCTAAATTACATGAGATACAGAGTGGTATTTGCTTTAACAGGGTAGAGTAGTGAAGTTGTGTAATAAAGCATTTAAGGCAGATGCCCAATTCATTGAAAATGATTTTAGGTGACAACCAAACCCAAACTTCATGGAAAGATAACCTGTGGCTGCTATTTTCACACTTATTGAGATGGGTACTGACATTGACTCATTGAGGGCTGAGCAGAGTTAGAAAGAAAGAGAGAGATTTGTAAACGTCCTTTTGCTTCGTTTAGTAACTACAAAAGATGATTAGTTGCTGCCTTCCAGTTGTTGTTACCCAACAAAGAACAAGAACAGAACAAACAAAAAAAACTTGCATTAGCAATATATTTTTTAACTCAACATTTAATGTTATTATATAGGATTGGATTCTCATAACAAACAATTGACAATTATCACATTAATGTTATTATATATATGTGGGTGTACAATTCTTATTCCTTTTAATTTTAATTAGAAGACCAATTTATTCTTTTATTTATGATAATAAGAATTTAAAAATGTTTTATTATCTGAGTAACCCAAATAAAAATTTTAATTTAAATAACATTGAAATTTCATATATATATATATGCATGTTTATATATATATATATATTTCATATTTTTTACATTTTATGCCCAACACTATTTAAACTTTATTTTATGTAGACAAAGTAGGACTAATAGAAGAGAAACGTTGGGCAATACTAATATAGAAAACTTGCCACTTATGGCTTTTCCACGAGAGAAAAAAAAAAAGAAAAAAAAACGACTACAATTTATATTTTGAATCCCAACTTTACTTGTTAGATAGCCAAAGACAATATATATATATATATATATTGGTTAATAATTTTGAAAGTGAATTTAGAATTTTGGACATGAGAAATTCAAAGTCTGTTTGATTCAGTGACAGCAGTTAATGGTGAACTATTTTAGTTGTTGTATTTATTTACATAATAATTAGTATTTAATGATATATAAAAGTTGACATTTAGATACTTAAATGATTAATAATGACACGAATTTATGTTAACTTATTTCTATAAGGTTTTACTTGTTTTATAGATTTTTTATTTCTAAAAATTTAAAATTTAACAGTATAACAATTCTTTTTATATATACAAATTAAAATAAATATTTATTTGATATTCATTGATTTTATTGCAATAATTTTAATTTGGCTAAATAATTATAAAATTTATAAAATTTTATAAATTATATTAGTTAATTTTTATATTTTTAATATCTAATTTTTATATTATTATATTTTTAATAATTAAACTATTTAGTCCTTTTGTCAATATTTTCATTCTAAAATCATTAATCAATTATTTTGATATTATAAAATAATTTATTTGCTCTTTCTTTATATATATATATTTATTTTTATTATTTATTTATTTTATTTTATTTTAAATTTTATTTTATAGATAGATCGTTTGTAAAATAATAAAAGATATTATTTATATTATTTAAAATTATTTTTTAATAATATCTATAAAATTAAAATAAATGATATATATGTATTATCTGCAAAATAATCAAAAATATTATTCGTGTCATTTAAAATTATTTTTTAATAATATTTATAAAATTAAAATAAAATATATATAAGAAATATAAATAAAATTAAAAATAAATATGATTTAACGAATAATAAAAAAATATATATATATAAAAAGAATAAAGAAATTATTTTATAATATTAAAATAATTGACTAATATTTTTAAAATAAAAATATTAACAGAATAACTAAATAATTTAATTTTTAAAAATAAAAAAATATAAAAATTAAATATTAAAAATATAAAAATTATCTAATATAATATATAAAATCTTAAAAGTTTTATAATTATTTAACCTTTTAATTTTTATTCTGAAAACATTCAAATTTATCAATTTGTTTCCAAACAAGTTACGGCAAGAAGAGGCATTGCTTAATTAAACTCCAATATACTCCGATCACAAATGTAAATATAAAATTAAAACCTTTTTATCAGCTAAATCCAAATTATCTTTATATTAAATCAAAATAGTAAGTTTTTTGTTTTAATATAAAGATAAATTGTCAAGTAGATTAAAAATGTCAAATTTGTTTTATAATTAATTTTTTTATGTATAAACTATTATATAGTTGCAATCTCAAAGTCAATAGAAGTGTGGGAAATTTTTCAACGTGAATAAATTGAATATATTTTGAGTCAGATTTAATTGATTTATGATATATATTTAGGTAAAATTAAATTTATATTTTAAAAAAAATTTCAATTTCAATCGAATAATAAGAGTAATGATAAGACTGAAATTTATTTTTTTATTTAAATTTAAATTTATTCAATAAATATATTATATATATATATTATATAATTTGACTTATAAATTTATATATATAATATTATACATATAATATATATTATAAACTGATTTAATATGATCGATTGAGATGTATTCTTAATTAGATTGAAGCCGACCGACTAATACCCCCTGATTAATAACAGGGGCTACAAATAATAATAAGTTTTAAGTATGATTAAAGAGCAATAAACATGAAAAACAAAGTAAAATAAAAAGTCTATAAAAGCAGATAACTCCAAATGGGAATAAATAATGCTGGGACCCACAAAAGAAATATACACCAAGTAGTCTCTGTCAAAGTCAAGCACATGTGTCGGTCATTATAGCTCACCAATTTTGAAGGCTCCTCTACCATTTCTTTCTTTCTTTCTTTTTACATATATCTTCATTAATCAAACTAATATGATATTATGATCTTTTTTAATGATAAAATCTTATCATGATTATCTATTTCATTGTTAGTTTGTACAATTGATTTATAACCTTGATTTAAGTTTTTCTCCCATTCTAGATTAAAAAAATATTTTGAAATAGAGTAATCATATAATCAATCATCCTAATTATTTTTTTCATCTTAAAATTATAAAAATATTTTTCATCTTATATATATTAAAAAAATAATTTATTTATTTAATAAATAAATTTTTTTATAAATTTATTAATTTTATTTAATTTATATTAAATAGTTATTAATTATTAAAAAAAATTAAAAATTAAAATAATTATTAATTGGATCAAAATAATTATAATTTATAAAATATAATATTATTAATTATAAAATATTTAAATATAAATATAATAGTTATTTATAATGTAACTATAATCTAAATAAAATAATAAAAATATATTTTAAAATAAATAAAAAATTATTATTATTTTAAAATAAAAAGAGTAATGTATAATTAAGCATACTTAAATTCACTTTTTTTTTAATATGAATCAAATTACAATTTAATATATTAATATTAAAATTTTTAACTCTGACATATAACCATTATTATTTTACTAGATATAATTATTAAAAATAAGATTTTAATTAAGAATAAATTTTTTCAATTAAGGATTAATATATATTTGAAAAGAAAAAAAAATATCTTTTTTAAGAAGTGAATAAAAGAAGGATAGAGGGTGCTATTATTCAATTGTTATAATTTTGAAGCAAACATACATGATTTTCAATTGCCACATGTAAAGAGAAAAAAATAAATAAATAAAAATGTCTAACATTATATGTTTGCCTAATTACAAAAGTATAATTGAATACTACAATTGATGAGAGATGTTACATAAAAAAAAAAAGAAGCAAAATATCAAAATAAACATTTTCAATATTTTAATTATGTGATAGATTTTAATATATACAATTTAATTTTTCTTTTTTAAATAGTGTTTTTAATAATTTTGTATGTCTTTATCACAATTTTTATCAATAATGATATGGGACTTTTAACGTATCTTATTGTAGATATGACGATATCAATTCGTGAAAATCTAACTATTAACAATTCAAAGTTGATTAATTGACATGACTATGACACTTAAAATGCTGCAAAAATTGAACACATTATAAAACAGAGATTTAGAACCACATGGGAAATTATGGTTTTTCTTGGCATGCTCTAAGTACAAAAATAAATTCATTTGTTAAATTCATTTGTGACAGAATACAATTTTATTAACGATAAAGGTTAAAAAATATTTTTTTATAAATGACTTTCTTAGATTCTTGTTTATATATATATATAGTTAAACACTTTATTTTTTAATTTGAACCGTTAAGACTTTTGTGAGGTTTCTTTCTATGTAAACAAATGGATTTCACTTCTATTTAGCCTTTTCTTTTAATTTTATTAGTTCTTCTTTTCTAATTGTCAAATTTGCAAATTAAAAGAGTACTTATTTGCATATTTAAACAATTGTTTTATTACGAATTTACTTGAGTGTTATTAACCAGCTAAAATCATATTTAAACTTTTAAATTTTATTTATACTCAATTTAAATATTATCTAAATCCAATTTAAAATTTCGGTTATGTTTATATATAAAATGTAATATTTAAATTTATCTAGTATTTAATAAATAATTTTTTTAAATTTTTTTTCAATGATAAAACAAATGGTATATTCCGAATCGTGAATACTCATTAGCTGTAATAATAATTACAAAGAGACAATTGAAAGGGACATGTACAAACTGATGAATTATTGATTAGTTCGTCATGTATTGCATGTTCCGAATAATTGTAGGGAATGTTTAGGTTAAGAATTTTAAACTTCACAAAATTAACTATTTTAAATTTTAAATTTATACTACATTAATTATTTATTTTATCAGAAAATAAAACTCATAAAATTTAAAAAATATTTTTTACAATAAAAATATAAAAACACAATATCTTCCATATCCAAAAATATTAGTATCAATCTCTTTAGTGGACTTTTTCTTTTATCTAAGCCTGAATTTCTAGGGTTAGATCTTTATCATTTTTCTTCTTGGATCTAGATCTTTTGCTTTGTAAATGCTTAAATCATACTAGAGGAATTTTCAGTTTGAACTGGTACATGGCTCACGAGTTGGAATCGCTATGGAAGAACTTCTCTCTTATAGAGGCGGAGGAAGCGGATGTGGATGTAGCTGAAGAGAACAGAGGCTGAGGTACGAAAACTTTAAAATTTTGCTTGGTTGGAAGAATATTGTCAAACAAACCTTTAAACTTCAAAGCGATCCACGGAGCTTTTGCGAGTGTCTAGCGACTTAATAAAGGATTTACATTGCAAGAGGTAGGAAACAAGATGTTTGTTTGCAAATTTTCTTCGTTGAAGGATAAAGAGAAAATATTACGTGAGGGACCCTGGCATTTTTGATAGACAGTTAGTGCTCTTATCTGACCTAAAAGGGCATTAAAAACCAACATATATTTGCCTGAACAATTGTGCTTTTTGGGTAAGGTTCTGTAATCTCCCACTGAATAGGATGGATAGAAAGACTATCGACCTGATTGGAAACAAGATTAGTTAGGTGATTACTATTAAGGAATCAGATCTCAATTCGTAAGGGAGTTTGTTAGAGTTCAAGTTTCTCTTGATGTGAGTGGTCCTCTAAGGCGGGGCACTATTATATACAATGGTGATGGCAAAAAAATCTGGATATATTTTTTATACGAAAGGCTCCCAAAATTTTGCTATTGGTGTGGAATCTTAGGCTATAAATATGAAGATTGTGACGATCCATCTGACATAGAAATTGATTCATGGCTATATAATCCTGCTTTACGTGCAACTCTAACACGTGAAAAGAACTTAGTGTATTCCAATATGAACACTACTAACACGGAGAGAAGTGCAAGTGTTGTAGGTGAAAAATCTTCTATTTCGCCTATTGAAAAACCCAGACACAGGTTGGTGATGGAAGAGGTTGCCGATTCAGGGGAAGGCAGTGGTCCAGTAGAGGGGTCTCATGCTGCTCATAAAAAGGATCACAGAGAGGTAATTAATCCCCTAGTTGAGGTTGCATATCATGATGGAGAAGGGGAAGGTAGGGTAGGAAAGGTTAGATGAGGAAATGAGGCAACAGATACGGGTTCTATGGCCATTAAGGAAGAGGAAGATAGACTATCGACGCAACAGGTTTAAGAAACTCCAGTACTTATGCACACTTTGAATAATGATATGGTAGGTAGTATGACAAGGGTTTTTATTACTGGTCCTAAGTATAGTCTGTCTAGAAAATACAAGTGCCAGAAAAAAGGAAAAGCAGCAAAAATCGAAAGAAAGTTATAGTTTGCGAGAAGAATATGGTGGACATATCTATAATTCAATCTCAAAGATTAATTCAAAAGGAGGTATTAGAGAGCAGTTGAAAGAGGAAGGTAGGAGATATTATATCAATGACAATAAATAGTGGCCATGATAACAGCAGTGGAAAACAAATTTTGTTACCCAATCACGGACGTCGCTTGCTTTTAGTAAAGAGTAGAGGCTTTTAGACGGCCCCGCCCATCGCAATGAGACTCCTAAGTTGGAATGTCTGAGGCCTGGACAATCCCTGAACATTAAGAGCTCTGAAGAGAGTAGTGAAACTTAATTGCCCAGACATCTTCTTTCTTATATAGATAAGGCTAAACCACAATGAGATAGAAGGTATCAAATTTTCTTTTAGTCAATTTAATTTCTTTGTTGTTGATGCCATTGGAAGATCGGGTGGTTTGATGCTGGTATGGAAGAAAGAGCTACAAGTTGAAGTAACAGATTTCTCCCTCCATTGTGTGGACTTTATAGTAAAGAAAGAGGATGGCTTTGAGCATTGGAGGGGCTCAAGCATTTATAGGTGGCCACAACATCAATAGAGAAGCTTAACGTGGGATCTTATCTCCTTACTGGCTACCAAAAGCAATCTGCCTTGGTTATACTTTGGAGACTTCAATGAGATCTTGTTCATTTATGAGAATTGGGGCGGCAATTCTAGGCTCTCTAGTCAGATGAAGAAATTTTGGGACTGTTTGGCTACTTATGGCCTAAGGGATATGGGCTATGAAGGGGCTAATTTCACGTAGGACAATGGAAGTATAGGAGGTAACTATAAAAAGGAATGTCTAGACAGATTTCTTAGTAATTCAGAATGGGAATTTTATTTTACAAATACGAAAGTTCAACACCTATCAAAATTCTCATCTAACCATCTCCCCGTTATGGTGAGTTGTAATGGTGCATTATCAGGTGATCATAGGGCAAAGAGACTTTTTTGTTTTAAGGCTATATGGATTAAAGAAGCTACTTGCAGTGAAATCATTAAAGAGGCATGGGAAAGTCATATGACGAGCAACAACGTTCAGGGTAAGATTAGACATTGTGCAAAGAAGTTAGCTGTGTGGAAATGAGATGTAGTAGGTCACATTGGAAAACAGATTAAGCAGAAATATCAGCTCCTTGATACTCTTAATGTTCGGCCTATGAATGCAGCAAATAAGGAGACGATTGGTAAGGTGTTCAGGGATATCCATGAGCTTCTACTTAAAGAAGAAACAATATGGAAACATAGGTCTAGGGTAACTTGGCTCTAGGAAGGGGATAAAAAGACCAAGTTCTTCCATACCAAAGCTTCAGCTAGGAAGAAAACAAATCATATTAGTAAGTTGATCGATGATTTAGGCACATGGAGAAAGGGTGAGAAAGAGGTAGAAAAGGTCATAATAGATTACTACTCAAAGCTCTTTACCAGTTCAAACTCAGATATTTCCCCTGAGATAATGCAAGCTATCGACAGTTCTCTGTCAGTCGATTCTTTTGAGTCTCTATCAGCTCCCTTTCATAGAGACAAAATTCTAGTTGCTCTCAAACAAATGCACCCTCATAAATCACCTGGTCACGATGGTATGTCTGCTTTATTTTTTCAATATTTTTAGGATGTAGTTGGTAACGATATTTGTGATTTTTTTAAAGTTTTTTTTAGTTTGGTTCTATGCCATCTTTGTTAAATCATACTTGGATTACGTTAATTCCTAAAGTAAAGTCCTCATCCACTATGAAGTACCTACATCCTATGAGTTTATGCAATGTCTTGTACAAAATAATTTCTAAGGTCCTTGTTAATAGTTTAAAATGTGTCCTTCCTCGTCCTATATGTAGTACACAGAGTGCTTTTGTCCCAGGTATTCTTATTACAGAAAATGCTCTTATTGCTTTTGAGGTTTTGTATTCCATGAAATCTAGAAATAAAAGGAAAAAAGGTTTTCTAGCTCTCAAGTTAGACATAAGTAAAGCTTATGACAGAGTTGAATGGCCTTTTTTAGAGCCGATGATCCTTAAGATGGGTTTCCCTCCTTAGTTTACAAAGCTTATTATGACTTGTGTAACTTCTGTTTCCTTTTCTTTTCTCATTAACGGGCAGATTAAAGGTTTTATTAAACCAAATAGAGGCCTCTGTCAAAGAGATCCACTACTGCCCTAATTTATTTCTTCTATGTGTAAAAGGGTTATCAGTATTGATTAGAAAAGTAGAAAGTCAATGAGTTATCCATGGAATGAAGCCTAGCAAATATCTTCCCTCTATCTCACACTTGTTTTTTGCAGACGACAACATGCTTTTTATAAGAGCAACAATCGAGGAATGCAGTCGACTAAGGAAGATTCTTCACCTGTATGAAACGGCCTTAGGCCAAATGATTAATTTTGACAAATCAGAGATCTCTTTTATTGCAAATGTGGCTTCTAAGAATAGGGAGCGAATTAAATCATTCTTAGCAGTTAAAGAGGTGGGCCATCACCCAAAGTATCTTGGCCTTCCCATTATAATTGGTCGCTCAAAAAAGGATATTTTTTCTTTCTTAAAGGAAGGACTATGGAAGAAGCTGAAAGGTTGGAAAGAGAAGTTTATATCATCAGCGAGTAAAGAAGTGTTAATCAAGTCAATAGTGCAACCTATCCTACAATACATTATGAGTTGTTTCGCTCTTCCTATTTCGATATGTGAGATATAGAGAGGATGATTCGACAATTTTGGTGGAAAAGCAATATAAAGGAAAAGAGAAATAATTGGGTCAACTGGAACTCAGTATGCCAATCAAAGCAAGATGGAGGACTGGGTTTTTGCAATTTTAAGTCATTTAATCAAGCTCTTCTGGCAAAACAAGCGTGAAGAATAGTTTTTTACCCAAGCTCTTTGTTTGCTCAGGTTTTGAAATCAAAGTATTACCCCTGCCAGAATTTTTTTGATGCTACTCTAGGTTTCCACCGAAGTTATATATAAAGAAGCATCCATAGTGCACAAAGTCTTTTGCAGGCTAGTCCGTGTTGGCGGATTGGTAATGGATCTTTGGTGCATATATGGAAAGATAACTGGTTGTTTGGACAAGCCTACATGAGACCATTGGTGCTTAATTTCATTCTACCAACACCAATGGTAAGCTGTTCAATTGATTTTGACTTAAAATGCTGGAATCGTGAGCTGGTTCAACAGAGCTTCTTACCAGCAGAAGCTGAGACCATTTTGAAGATACCACTTAGCTTCATGCTAACAAATGATCATCTATTTTGTGTGTTTTCCAAATCAGGGAATTATGACGTGAAATCTAGATACTATTTAGCCGAACAAGTGAGGGCAACTGCTTTAAATCAAGCATCATCTTCACGACAAAACCATGATAGCTGGGATATGATTTGTAAACTTCCATTTCCCCCAAAAATATATCATTTTATGTAGAGATTGATTAAGAACATCTTGCCTTGTCGTACTAATATGATGAAGAAAGGTGTTATGGCCCAATTGAACTGGTACCACTGTGGTTTCTCCGAGGAATCTCCAATGCATTTGTTCAAAGAATGTATTTGGGTCAAAAAGGTTCGTAAGGGTCTAGTTTTACAATGTCGGGTAAAGAAGTTTTGTTACAGAAACATTGAATATTGGTGTGCCATGTCTGTCAAAATTTTAACAAATGAGGAGTTCGCTCTCTTTTCTATCACCCTGTGGTATATCTGGTATGTTTGAAATCAAACTACCCATAGCAAAGGAGTATATGATCAAGAGAAGGTTATAGATATGGCTCTTAATCTACACAAGTTTCTTAGTTCACCTAGATGCAATACACCTCTCTCAACCCCTCAGCAAGTAGGTTGGCAACTGCCTCCAAGAAACTCTTTCAAACTAAACACAGGTGCTGCCATAAGCTCTACTGGTGTGAGATTAGGGATGGTTATTCGTGATTGGGAGGGGCAAGTTCTGGTATCAGCGGGGAAAGCTACTTCTGCCTATTTTTCAGTTGAGCACGCCGAAGCCATAGCCATCCTTTTTGGGTTGCCAATGGAATGTGGTTTTCATCACATTATTCTATAATCTGATTCCCAAATTGTAATTCAAAAGCTTTTAAATTTAGAGGGAGATAGAGATCTTGTTAGTTTGATTGTTAACAGTCAGCTCACTATTTTCACTCCATGCCCTTTAATTATGTGCATAGAAAAGCTAATATGTTAGCACATCACTTAGCAAAATGGACTTTAGATTTGCAGGAGCCCACTGTATTGATGGAAGAAGCGTCTTTTCACCGTTTTGGTATTTTTATTACAGATATTCCTTCTGCCTCTTAATAAAATACTCTTTTCATAAAAAAAAAGGTATCAAATATAGCTTTTTAAAGTTTTTTTAAGTACTTAAAAATATGAATTATTTAATGCATTTGTTACCAAAGGACAAAAAGAATTAGTCATAGTACAGAGATTAATAATTTGATTATGTGTTTAAATTTTATGGTCTGTACTTGTAATTCTTTGTTAATTTTTCATAATTCACAAAAAGAATTAGTTATGGTAGAGAGCATAGTCAAAGTTTCCTTCAATTTTATTAATTTTTCACCTTTAATTTATTTTATAATTTCTTCCTTCTCTGGTTAACTATAAAAAAATAATTCCACATCACTAGCAAATTAAACAAAATCATTTTAAAAAATTAAAAACTAATAAAAAAAATAAATTAGATCTATAATTTCCCTTTTCTTTTTTGAAACATATCTAAGATAATTAACAAATAGTATTACAACCAGCAAGCTAACAGGTGAGGATCATTTTGGTTAGACGTGAATGGGCCATTTATGCTGAAAGCATTATTCCTTTTACAATTCCAATTAACATAATTGAATAATTTGATAAAAAAAATAATGAAATTTTATATGTGATAAAAATTTTAAAATGTGTAATTTAATTAGATTTGTATATTTTGTATTTGAAGTAAATTTTAATTTTAATTTAAAAAAAAAATAAATATAAGTCTATTTATTCAACTTACTGCATTGGATATCACAATATCAAAAATAAGGAAACGGATACAAATTTTTTATTCTCTATTGAAATCAGCCATGCGTGTCATTATATAAGAATATTACTCTTTTTATTTTAATTTAAATACCGTTTTACAAGAAAGAATGAAACAAAAATTGAGATTGATTACCAATATTTTTATCCAAAGTTCTGATAGCATTCATTTCGATTTTCATCATTTTTAACGTACTTTTATTTAATTTTATACAAAATTCATAAAATTAAAATAAATATTTTTAAGATATCAAACATTAAAGAATTTATTATTACTTTATACTAAATAGCTGGGGTTAAGAATATAAAATTTATTTGACATGGAAGAGTTATTTGAGTTGGTGAATTCGTTTAGTTCCCATTCTTTTTTTTTTTTTTTTAAGGAAATCTCATTTTCTACTTAGAGGGTGTTTCTTAAAACTGTAGCTTTTCGGCTTATCGTGAATAAGTGATTTTTAGATTATAATCAGATTAAAAATAAGCAGTTAAGCGTTTCTGTAAACTAGTTAATAATCAGCTGATAATCAGTTTATAATCAGTTAAGTGTTTCTGTAAAATCAGCTTATAATCAGTTTTTAATTGCAGAAATTGTCAAAATGACCAAACTGTCCCTGAGTTTATTTATTGTATAAAAATAATTTTTTAAATATCAATTCAAAATTTATTTTACAATAATAATAATAATAATAATAATAAAATTTATTTAAGAAGAAGCATAAAAAATTTTTGATGGGAACTAAAGTGTATAGGGTGGGCAAATTTGAAATATTGAAGATTAGGTAGGGATAGTATGATCTTTTACTTGGTCAAAAATGCTTAAAAAATAAGTACTTAAAAAAAAGTAGCAAAACCCAACTTTTAAAAAACTGATTAAAATCAGATTATAATCTACTATTTAAGTTTTCAGAAACACTTAAATAAACAACTTATAATCTAAAAACTACTTATAATCAGTTTTGACCAGCTTTTAAGTTTTGAGAAACACCCTCTTAATTATTCAGATTTGAAGTTTAAGACGAAATTATAAATAAGAAATTTTTTTATTTATGAATTTTTATATTTAACATGGATAATTTAACGAAGAAAAGAAAATTTAATGAGGTAATCAATCATCATCATTATGGAAAGAAGTACAATAACGTTTCCTTTATCTTAATAATCGAAAAAGTTATTATTATTATTATTATTATTATTATTATTTTATAAATTGTAATAGCTATTACTCACTCCGTATCGTTTATATAGAAAAAATAAAATTGATATAAAAATTAAAAAAATTTTACTTTTTCTATCTCTATTTACTTAAATACCCTTAAAAAAATATCCCTCAAAACCTACTTTTAAGGTAAGAATATAAATGATATTTTGTCTCATTCCACTCCTCAAAATTTACCTAAAATAACATATTTTCTATATAAAAGATACACCAAAATTTTTTTTTTCTATATAAATAATACGGAGGGAGTATTATTATTTTCTAATATTTTCCGTAAGCATTCCGTCCCAGTGCTGTTTAGCAACAGAAAATCTTCTTATTAGCAATTAATCCGTCGTTTATTTTATTTTATTTTTTTCTTGTGGTATTTTTTTAAAAAAAATATTAATTATAATTATTTTAAAAAGTGATTATAATTATAATTTTTTATTTTTTTAAATTAATAAATTAATATTAAAATGTCACTCGTATTCTAAAACAAAAATAAAAGCATGTTTTTTCGTATTATTTTCTTTTTTTTAAAATAAAAGTTAAGGCAGGATGTATACAATAAGTTTCGTCATCAAATTGTACAACTTATTTGGTACGCCCAAGTCTCTTGACACCTTTTATTCACAACATTAAAACTTTGTTTATTTTATATATTAAGATAGTTTTATATGGTATGATATGATTTAGTTCTTATTTATTTTTATTTTTATTTTTTATGGTATGATATTTTTATGATAATCTCATAATTTAAAAATTATGAATTTTTAAATTACTTATTTAGTAATTTTATATAATTTTATAATTTTATTTTTCAAAAATGTCTAAAATAATTTTTTTAAATATTAAATATATGCTAATAAATAATATTTCATAATATTAAAATCTTAAAAATATTATTAAATTAAATAAAAATATTTTTACTTAATTATGTTATATCATATTATGCATTTTTTTAAATATAATAAATATTATTTTTAGTACCATATAATATTATACATTTCTAAATCATGTTGCCTTATCTAAATAAAACTACTTAAGTGCTTAGCGGGAAGCTAGGATTTTTCCTAATTGCGGCAATAGATTTTGAATTAATTATATAAATTTAATTATGTTTTGATATTAACGATTTAATTTCTACACTATAATATTAATGATTTGTTTTGCATATATCCATGGAGGCAAGCCAGCAACCAACTGAACCTCATGTATCTTTATATCTTTAAATTCTTTAATTAATGGTAATTTAATTTATGAAATATTTTTAAATATAAAGGGTTAATTTCTTAAACATTTCAGCGTATCGAGACGCAACTTAGCGGTAAATATAACTTTTAGAGATTCAAATTTAATTTTTCATTTCCCAATATTATGGTACTCTGAAAAATCGATAATAATTTTGATTATTAGACAAATAATAATACGCATATGGTATTAATAATAATTTTCTTAGTTGAAGTTGATTGTAATGAGTAACAATTCCTTTATATAAAATAAAAATAATTAAGACGGTATGATGAAAATCTAAATTCAATGCAATGAAAAATCTGATGCATTATCATTTCAAATTTGAAATAATAAAGAAATAATTGTTTAATCCAAAAATGATTTGATTTGAGTGAATTCAAAACGATACAAAAGTAAGGAGGCATTGAACAGAGAAATAAAAGATTAAGGCCCTTTGGGAAGCTACTAACATGATCCAGTATCCTTAAAATGCATATATAAACATTGATGCATGTGAATTGGTTCAACTTCTCTTACTAACAATATAACCAAAGTAATATCTCTAATTTGTGCTTAGATTATTGCATATATGTATTTATAGAAAATTCTAAGATAAATTGAGTTCATATCCCAACTTATATATCGGTCAATCACAATCGATTATTTAAAATTAAAAATTATTTTTAATTATTATTTTTAAAATATTATAATTCAAATTATGGATCATAATTAGTTATGTTCCATATATATATATATATATATATTTTAAGGAAATGAGGTTACAATCTCTTAATAAAAAATAAAAAATTCACCATCACAATAAGAAATACTTTTAAAATTAAAAACGTCTCTACGAATAAATTGGCTGTGAATCACATCCTCCACGATTCCGAAAATATATTTGGATCATCGTGTCAAATTTAAACAATAAAAGAGTCATTAAACTCTTATCTTCTTATATTAATTCTCTTGTCATATTTAAAAAAATTAGTAAATATGAAAAACTTTTTTGTGATCTAGTAAAAATTGATTAAAATGATATTTTATTTCTATTAAAATAGGCTTTAAAATAAAAAATAGCATTCGTTAGAGAGTGGGCAGTTCAGTTTGAAATAGTATCATTTATGAGCTCCAAATGTTATCGAGGTTGCTGTTTTTTTCTACCTAAAGTTGCGGCATTTCATGAGGCTCATCAATATTTTTGTCTTCATGTTGTTAGATTCATTAGGAAGTCACATGGTGACCAGTACTATATAATTTAACAATTAAATTTTTTATCTAATATATAAATTTTAATTTAATAATATTAAAAATATTTTTAAATTTTAAAAAAATCTTAAATTTTAATTTAGTTAAAGTTAATTTTATAATAAAATATGTATATTTTTTTTAATTTATAAAAATTAACCATTTAATTCTCTTTGTAGCACATATTTTTAATACCTATTTTTAGTCAAAATCAATGTCCAATTTTGAATAAAATAAAAAACTTATTTTTTCACATTTAAAAGTTTTATTTTTATTTGGAAGATAACATACGAAAATATTGATTAATTAACATTAAGATTATAATAGTAGTTAAAGATTAAAAATCATTTAATTAATTAGTTAAGTTTATTGTAATTTTCAATTTAAGAGGGACTGGTGTGTTTACTCTAAAATTAAACTAATATTTGAATTTTCTCGTATTTTATAAGTGTCTCGTAATGAGCTGGAAAATGATTAATTAGAATTTTCCGTATGTAAAAAAAAAAGGTGAAAAAAAAGAAAAGAAAAACAACTAGCTGATAAGACATGCAACTGTGACCAATCGATAAACTTAATTGTGTAGGGTAACCTTCCAGTCGGGTTGGTAGTCTCCATGGCTGACGAAATTTTATTCTGAAAATTTATTTTTAAACTTTTTATATCAAATTTATTCATATTCATATGTAACAATGGTACTAAAATATCAAAATATTTTGAAATTATTAAGTCTTACATGGTTTAACATATAATATATATATATATATATTTGAAAGGTCAACAGACCAAACATATAATATATATGTATATATATTCAGTGGTAGAACTAAAAATTAAATAAAAAAAAGATATAAATTTTTTTATAAAAAAATTATAAATGAATTAAAGTTATTAAATATTTAATATTATAATAAAATTTAAATTTTTATTATAATTTTTTTTAAAAAAATTCTATTAAAATTTTATATTATTTATTAAATTTTTTAATTATTTTTTTATTCTAACTATTAAATCTATTAATTTATTTATAATATTTTATTATTAAAAATTAAAATCTAAAAATTATTAATATATATAATTCAAAATGATATATTAAAAATATATATTTTTATAAAAAGGGTATAATTTTTTATAAATATATAATTTTAATTTTATATAATTTTATATATAATTTTAGGATATATTAAAAGGATATAAAATTATTAATTATAAAATTATATAAATAATTATATAAAATTATATAAAACATATATTAAAAAATTATATATATATATATAACGGGGGTTGGCGTTGACCCCAAATGCGCCCCTAATAATATATTTATCCTTTCTTTTGCTTTAGATATATTTTGACTAAATGACAAAATATTCTCTATTATTGTCCATATATGATTATCCCTTATTTTCTTCATTTACTTCATCCTTTTCGAAGTTTTGAATGAAATATTTCTTTATTTTACAAATATAATGCAGTCAACTCTATTTATAACATATAAAAATGAATTTTTTTTTATCATGAATAATTCCAACTCTTGAAGAAAATTCAAATATTTTTTTATCACATAAAATCATTTTTATATGCATCGGCCTAGTTATGAAGCAATTTCTAAAAATGAAAAAAAAATCGTTTATAATAAAGTCGAGTCCTTAATTTTTATTTTGTTTATAATGAAGTCGAGTCTTTAATTTTTATTATCTGCATTATTTATATTTCATTTCATAGTGAAAGCTAAGCATTTATAATTTAAAAAAATTATTAGAGGAAAATGGAAATGACTTGTACTTTAAAAAATAACTTTTGTTTTTGTCATGGTTAGCCATGATTATATGATATAGTGTGATTTAATTTTTATTTATTTTAATTTTAATTTTTTATAATATAAATTTTTATAGTAATCTCATAATTTAAAAATTATAAATTTTCAAACTATTAATTTAATAATTTTTCATGATTTTGTAAGTTTAATTTTTTAAAAATTTTTAAAATAAAATTTTTAAATACTAAATATATATTAATAAATAATATTTCATCTTATAATATATTAAAATATTAAAAATATTATTAAATTATAAAAATATTTTAATCTAAATATATTATATTATATTATCTTTTTTAATTTAATAAATATTATTTTTAATATTATATTATATCATACCATTATACATAATTAAACCACTTTTCTTTTCAAGTTATTTAAAAAAAAAAGGCAAAAGCAAAAAAATAATATGAGCAACTTAAAGACTCAAGCATTATGTCATCACTAGTCACCTATTACATAATCTATAACTAAAGAATTATTTTAAATTATGAGCCCAATAATAGAATTTGGCCCAACCTTCACTTTTTTTAGCCAATAAGTTATCTCACTAATCAGCAAAATAATATGAAAAAGCCAAAAAAAAATTCAATAATAAAATTATTTTTAAAATTATAAAATTATAGAGAAATATATAATAAATAATAATGAGGAAAAATATATAAAAAAAATTGTAATGCTAAGCCTTCTTAAAAGCAATATGTATTTTTTCCTTACACTTAAATATCACGCGATTTATTTTATTAGATATTTAAAATTTAAATATTAAATTCAATATTTGATCATTTGTTTATATACAATATATACTAAGAAAATATTTTTTTTTTATCTTAAATGGATTTCTATCATGTTCTATAAGATCTATTCTTGGATTAAAATTTAGTTTTAATTAATCAAAAAATTTTAAAATAAAAAATAAAAATAAAAATTTAAAATTTAGGAAAATCCTAAAATGCCAAATTTCACCCGTAGAAAATTTTTAACATATTTTAGGAAACTTAATAAATTTGTAAATATAAGAAAATGTTTAATTTAATAATTATATTTATAGTTACTCGTGAATATTTAAATTTAATCTCTCAACCCACAGCTCCTTCTGGAAAACATAAAGAATGATAACTTTTTGTACTTTCACCTAATTTTTTTTAATGTAATAATAATTTTTTTACATATTTATATTAATTAATCTCTTTATAATGTGGCACGTGATATATAACGAAAATTTTATAATAATAATATCAATTTTTGTATAATGAATATTAATTTTTATATAAAGAATATTAATTTTTTATACAATAAAATAATTAACATTAGAAGATTAAAAGAAATAAATTCCGTAATGTATGATTGTAAATATTCACATGATATAAAATATACGTGATAATGAAATATTAATTCTATGTAATAAAATAATTGATGATAGAAAATCGAAAGAAATATTAATATTCTATGTTAGAATATTAATTCTATCTTTCAATTAAGTTAGCAGATTTCATGTCAAAAAAAAATTAAGTTAGCAGATTTGCTAATTTAATTGCACATTTTCTAGTTGATCCTTTACTCCTTGTTTATTTGAGTTTTTAATAAGATTCCTTTCTTCAATCAAGAAAAAAAAATGTGATTCTAACTTTTGAAAAATCACATTTTATAAAAATTTACTAATTATTTTAAGAAATAAATTTAAAGCATAAAATTAGGAAATTAAGAAGAAGACAAATAGAAATAGTAAAAACAGAAATAAAGAAGGCAAACAATGGAAAAGACAGAACAAGCTGGGCAAAGTGCAAGAGAGATATAGAGATTATAGCTAGGGTCCACTTCGCTTTTTATCAAAATTGAATGGGAAAGTTTCCCTAACCACTCAGTGCTTATCACTTCTGTTATCGACAGAGACAATTAATGCAGCAATGCATCACTTTCACTCATTTGAAAGATAAGTGCGGAGACTTGTCTATTTTATTTTTCTTCTTCTTAGCTTCTTTCTCGGCGGTATCCACGTTTCTTACTCCCTCTTCACCCATCAACTGTTAATGAAATGTTACGATTTATTTTTAGAGTAAAAAATAAAAGGATCTAATTATAAAATAAAGATGTAATTTTTAATAAAAAATAAAGATTTTTAATTTAAATAATAGAGGTTAAAAATAGAGATCCTTAATTCCTCCAATTTAATTTTTAAAATTTATATAAATTATTAAGATCTTATTTAGAAATTATCTCAAAAATTAAAAAAATTAAAGAGTTTAATAGAAAAATTTAAAATAAAAAGCTTATAAAAGAATTTTATGAAGAAAATTTTTTGGGTATAATTAGATGAGGATTGTGAGTTATGAGTATTATAAACACTTTATTTATTTTCTCCCTTCAATAAAATTCTGTAGTAGGTTCAGAGATGTAGACACAATTGGTCAAACGCCGTTATTAAATTTGTATGTAAATTATTTTTTATTGTCTTTTTTTCATTCTCACTAACATGATTTATAGAAAAATTTGCATATTTTTTTCAACAACTGATATCAGAGCTGCTTGCTATGAATTCTGTTAATTTTCTACGTAATTATTATTCATATAAATAGTAAATTTTATAAATAGTAAAATTTTATATCTGTTTGACAATGAAGGTGTTCAAATACACGGTGATTTACAAGAATTATCAGAAAAAATTAAGAAAAAGTCAGATTTGAGTGAGAGTGATGATTATAGATGAAAAAAATGTAAAAATTAAAAATTTTGATGGTACAAACTTTAGATTTTGGAAGATACAGATAAAAGATTATCTATATTAGAAAAAGCTTTATCAACCTCTCTCAGAAAGAAGCCAGATAATATGAAGGAAGGAGATTGAAAACTTTTAAATAGATAAGCTCTTAGAGTTATCCAATTGACGTTGTCCCGTAATGTTGCTTTCAATATAGCAAAAGAAAGACTACAATGGGTCTTATGAAGGCTCTTTCCAGTATATATGAGAAGCCATCAACCTCTAACAAAGTTCACATGAGGTGATTATTTAATTTATGGATGACAGAAGGTGCATCGGTAGCTCAACATCTAAATGAACTCAATACAATTATAACCCAGTTGAGTTTAGTTAAAATTGAATTTGATAAAGAAGTACGAGCATTAATACTTTATTTTCTCTACTAGAAAGTTAGAATGTTACTGTCACAATTGTTAGTAGCTCGTCGAAAAGTAAAAAGTTAAAATTTTATTATGTTCGTGATCTGGTTCTTAGTGAAGAGATTTGATGGAGAGAGTCAGGTGAATAGTCAACCTCTTTAATATTGCATAAAGAGTCAAGAGGAAGAAATTTAACCAGAGAAAATGAGCGTGGTAAATTTAACCACCGAGGTAGATCAAAGGACAAGAGGTCCGAATTTAGAAATTTCAACAATTCTCATAGCTCAAAGACTGTCGAATATTAGAATTATGGGAAGACTGGGCACTATAAAAATTAGTACAATAGTGCATCAAAGGACTATGAGATGAAGGCAAAGACAAATATTACTTTTATCTCAGAAAGTGATGATGTATTGATATGCTCTTTGAAAAACAAAGAGGAGTCTTGGGTGTTAGACTCTGGATCATCATTCCATACCACTTCGCAAAAGAAATTCTTTGAAAGGTATATCCCCAAAAATCTTGGAAAAGTATATCTTAGTGATAATCAACCTTGTGTTGTTATTTGTAAAGGTGTAGTAAAGATTAAGTTGAATGGATCTATTTGGGAGTTGAAGGATATCAGACATATTTCTGACCTGAGAAAAAACTTAATCTCAGTAAGACAAATGGCTAGTGAAGGTTATACTACAATCTTTCATGGTGATGATTAGAAGATTTCGAAAGGTACAATGATTCTTACTCGGAGTAAAAAGAGTGGTACTCTTTACATGACAACAAGAGCATATTATTCAATTGCAGTTGTGGTAGGAAATAAAAATTTCACTTTGTGGCATCAGAGACTTGGCCGCATAAGTGAGAAAGGGATAAAAATTATGCATTCAAAAGAAAAACTTCCAAGTCTACAGCCAGTTGAGATAGACATGTGTGAAGATTGCATACTTAAAAAGCAGGAAATGGTCAACTTTTAGATAAGTGGCAGAACCCCAAAAAAGGAAAAACTAGAGCTCGTTTACTTTGATGTTTGGAGACTAATAACAACTTCATCCGTTGGTGAAAAATACCACTTCGTTTGATTCATTGATGATCACTTTTAAAAAGTATTTGAGTCTGAAGATACTACTTTTAAAAATACCACTTTTAAAGCATAAGTCTGAAGTGTTTGAGACTTTCAGGAGATGAAAAGCTATGGTAAAAAATGAAACAAGTCTAAAGATTAAATGACTCAGAGCTGACAGTGGAGATGAATATAAAGACACCAGATTTAAGAAGTTCTGCTATGATCACAGAATCATAATAGAGAGAATCGTGCCGGGTAGGCCTTAATGCAATGGTGTAGCTGAGCGTATGAACCGAACGTTGACAGAAAAAGCTAAAAGCATTCGTATACAGTTAGGTCTACCAAAGCAGCTCTGAAAAGAAGTAGTCAACATAACAGTTTACTTAATCAACCTATGCCCATCGATTCTATTGGAGTATAGAATACCAGAGGAGATATGGAGTAAAAAAGAGATAAAACTATCACATTTAAAAGTTTTTAGTTGTATATCATGTGTGCATATTAATGATCAAAGTAGGAATAAACTTGATCCCAAATCTAAGAAATGCATCTTCATCGGCTATGGTGAGAATGAGTTTGGCTATCGCTTTTGGGATGACAAAAATAAGAAGGTGATTCACAACAGAGATGTGATTTTTAATGAAAAGGTGATGAACAAGGACATGCATAAAATCAAATCCAGCAATACAGAGCAGAGTGAGTCAGTATTTGCAGATATAGACGATGTCTCATATAGTCCTATGACAGAACCGATTATAGCAAGTTCTCAGCTAGAGAAACTCGTTGGGTAAAGCAGTGTATAACAATCCAACACACTACAATCTCCTACTCCAGTTCCTGTATTAAGAAGGCCTTCTCGGCCTCCTAAACATACCAGGAGATACATTGTAACATCCTTAATTTTTATAAATTAAATAAAATTAATTAAAATTAAACTAAATAAATTAAATAAATGATTTAAATAGAAAATTAAAGGTTTATAAGTGAGAAAATGAAATATATACATGAAATATATATATATGAAATATACATAATATATACAAAAGTCAACTCAAAGTCAACACTTTAAAAAGAAAAGTCAAAAGTTAAAAGTCAAGTAACATAATTGTAAATATACTTTAAAAATTAAAATTATTTAAATAAATTAAAAATAAATTATTTTAGGTTGGAAGATGAAATTTATGATTTTTTAAATAATTAATTAATTAGTTAAAAATATAATAAAATATATTATATATATGGTCAAATTTAAAGTGGAAAGAAAGAGAAATTTAAAAAGTCTTCTTCATCTTCTTCTTCTTCCTCTAGGGCCGAACCTCCATAGCCAATCAAATCAACCTTTTTCTTTTTTTATACACCAAGGATTGAAGAAATTTTAAGGATTCAAGTGGAGTTGTTAAAAATTCTTCATCAATTGGTAAGTTTCTTTATCAATTTTGCAAGTTCTTAGGATTTTCATGAAATTGTGATTATGTGGATATTGAATTTTTGTAGTAGCATGATTTAATGGCTTGAATGGATATGTGTAAAGCTATTTTGATTAGTTATTCATAATTCTTAAGTTAGATTGAAGAAATGATTAAGTTTGAGTGCGTTTGGTTGAAGAGAGAGAATTTAGAATTATAGAACATTTGGACTTTTAAAATTCTATATTTTAATTATGCAAATATTTTTCAAATATGTTGTTTTGATGCATAAATAATTATTTTAAAGCCAAGTAATGGATTTAACTAAGTTTGGTTAGAGATTGAATAAGATAGTGTTGAATTTAGAATTTTGGAAATGAAAATTTTAAAGTATTGGTATTTATTTGATTTTAATATTTAAATTATAATATTTAATGATATTAGTGATAGAAATAAGCTTGGATTAACAATTAGAATGAGTTGGAATGAAGAACCTTTATTGATAAATGTTATAAAATTTTAGAGTTTTGTATAAAGAATATGTGTTTATTAAATTTAATTTATTGAAACATGTTATAATATTTTTTTAATGATGTAAATAAACTTAAAACACTAATTTAAATAGATGAAAATGGATTTTTAAAGTTAAAATAAGGTTAGGCTAGATTTTGAAATTTTTGTAGGAGTGGTTTTTAATTAGAGTTTAATGTTGAAAATGTTTTAAAATGTGATATTAAATAATTGTATTTGATCACATTGTGTATAGGCATTAAGAGGAAATGAATTGCTCAACCCTAGTGTTGAAGGATAAGTTGAAAGTGAAGGTTGGTGGGAGATTTTTAGCTTGCATTTGAGTGTTTTCTAAGGTATGTACAAGATTTTGATAAATGAGATATGTTTGCATTATATTTGGTAACACATTTTGAATAAAAAATGTGTTAAGCTACTTGGTGGCAAAAATATTCATGAACATTGTGTTATAATATGCGAATTGTTATGTAAGTATTATGTACATTATAAAAAGTCATTATTAATGGCTAAAATGAATGAAAATGCGAATCATGTGCATTATGTGAAAATAATCCAAAAATATTTGGGCAATATGATATTTATGTAAAATGATATATATTGTGATGAAAGATTGAGATATGATAAATTGACATTGATATGAATGAGAAAAATGAGAAATGAGAAAATGTGATGAGAAAAATGAGGTAATATGATGAGAAAAATGAGAAGTTGAAGCAATGCGATAATAAAAGTTGATTATAGGAATATGAATTATTTGTGTGCGTAGTATGTTATTTAATTTTTAGAGTTCTGCGTTTGGTGGCATGTCTATGAGGTAATCCTCATTATTTGTTTTTGGGGCTAGACACTATACGTCACTAATATATGATTTACCTTTGGAACTAGATGCTAGGCATTACTGTTATTTGATTTGCCTTCAAAGCTAGACATTATACGTCACTGTTATATGATTTGTCTTCGGAGCTAGACACTTGGTGTCAATATGGACTAAAATAGTAACTCTGAGATTTAAATGATATATTAATTTTTTTGGGCCTATGTTTGTGTATGCGTTAATGTGAATTATAAAATGATTAAAGACCATATTTTAAATGGAGTTATAAGCCACATTGTAACATCACATACAAAGTATTATGCATTGACATTATATTAAAATTTTATTGTTATCAAAGTTTGTACCACTAAGCTTTTAGATTAGCGCGATTATAATTCATTGCGCAGGTGACATGGGTAATCCTGTAGATTCAGAGAGTTCTACTAGATATGGTCGGGTATAGGCTTGTGTTTGTTGAGCTTGAAGTATTTTTGCTACATCAAGATTGGATCTATCTACCATCATATATATATATATATTATATTATAGTACATTTTGATATTATGTATATATTATTTTTATGTTTTAAAGTATATATTGTAAATTATAAATAATCTTTGGATAAATTGTGTAATGTGAGGTTTTTATATGTGTTGTGATATATATATATATGTATATATATATATATATTGAGAAAATATGGAGAAATTGAGAAATTGAGGTGAAAGGTGTGATTTATTGTTTATTAGGAGTGTGTTTTTGCATCTTATGTAATTTTTGAAAATTTGGAATATTCAAATTACAGATAAAATTTTGACTAAATTTTTTCAAAGATTTTTATATAAAATACTTATTTTGAAACCTATAATTTATAAGGAATATTATATTTACTATTTAAATATACTGTTAAGGCGTTTGGAATTTTTAATTGGGAATATGAAAATTTTTATTAAGCTGAGTTGTGATATTTTTATATTTTATATGTGTATTATATATATATTGAATGTATATATTATATGTATATATGATATAAAGATGTTACATACACAAACTATTTATTGCTGACTAGTGTAGGAGAGCTTGAATGCTTTGATGAAACTTGTCAGACTAAAGATACTAGTAAGCGAGAGCTTATCATGAAAGACGAGATGAAGTCTCTGATATCTAATCAGACATGGAAACTAGCTGAGTTATCTATGGGAAAGAAGACACTTCATAACAAATGGGTGTACAGGTTGAAAGAAGAGCATGATGGTTCTAAGAGATATAAAGCCCGAAGAGTTATCAAAAGATTTCAATAAAATGAAAGAATTGATTATACTGACATTTTTGCTCCCATTGTGAAGCTCAATACTATCAGATCAATCTTGAGTATTATTGCCATTGAAGATCTTTATCTTGAACAGTTAGACATAAAGATCGCATTTATTCATGGAGAATTGGATGAGGAGATATACATGCACCAGCCAAAAGATTTTTTAGAAAAAGAGAAGGAAAATAGGGTGTGAAGACTTAAAAGGAGTCTATATGATCTGAAGCAAGCCCCAAGATAGTGGTATAAAAAGTTTAACGGCTTCATGCACAAGAAAAGATTCTAGAGGTGCAATACTGATCACTGTTGCTACTTTAAGAGATATAGCTCTAGCTATATTATTTTAATACTTTATGTCGATGATATGTTAGTAGCAGGTTCAGATATGGAGGATATCAGAAGGTTGAAGCATCAATTATCAAAGGAGTTTCATATGAATGGCTTAAATCCAGCAAAGAAGATTCTTGGAATGCAAATCACAAAAAAAAAAAGCAGAAATGACTCTTATAGTTATATCGGGTAGAGTACATCAATCATGTTTTGCAGAGATTCAACATGAGTAATGCGAAGCCAGTCAACACACCCTTGGATAATCACTTTCATCTATCCAAGGATCAATCCCCTTAAACGGAGAAAGAAAGAGAACTTATGACTAAGGTTCCTAATGCCTTAGCTATTGGAAGTTTGATGTATGCAATGGTCTGTACAAGACCAGACATTAGTCATGCAGTGGGAGTTGTTAGCAAGTTTATATGAAATCCAAGAAAAATTCATTGGGAAACAGTAAAATAAATTTTGAGATATATACGAGGAACTACAGAAAAGTATTTTTACTTTGGTAAAGGAGAGTTAAAAGTACAAGGCTACATGAATGTAGATTTTGGAGGTGAAGTCGATCACCGAAGAAGTACAATCGGTTATATATTTACTATTAAAAATATAACTGTTAGTTGGATGTCGAGGTTATAGAAGATTATCACTCTATCCACTACAGAGGCTGAGTATGTAGCAGTGACTGAAGCTAGTAAAAAGATAATATGGCTTTAAAGTTTGTTAACTGAGTTGGGATTCAAGTATGAGAAGAATGACTTACACAGTGATAGTCAAAGTGTAATACATTTGGCGGAGAATTTAACATTTCATTCTAGAACTAAGCATACTAAACTAAGATTTAAGGAAGCAAGAATCCTGCATATATGTTAACAAAGACAGTGTCTATTAACAAACTGAAGTTGTGTTCAACTTCAGTTGGCCTGCAAGAATAATAAGACTGAAAAGATCAGCTGCATATATAGAGATATGAAGACGGATTGAAATCAGTCTTCAAATAAAAGATTATTAATGAAATGTTACTAATCATTTTTGAAGTAAAAAATGAAGGTGCCTAACCATAAAATGGAGGTGCCTAATTAGATAATGGTGGTAAAAAATGGAAGTGCCTAACTTCATCAATTCAATTTTTGAAGCTTATATAAACCCTTAAGATTTCATTTGAAAATCATCCCAAAAATTAAAAAAATAGAGAATTTGAGAGAAAAGTTTATAAAAGAATTCCGTTAAGAAAAATTCGTGGGTATAATTGGGTATAGGTTGTAAGTTATGAGTATTGTAAACACTTTATTTATTTTCTCCCTTTAATAAAATTATACAGTAGGCCCGGAGATATAGACATAATTAATCGAACTCTGTTATCAAATTTATGTGTGAATTATTTTTTGCCGTCATATTTCATTCTCACTAATCTGATTTATAGAAAAGTCTGCATAATTTTCTTAACATCAACACTCTTTTTTTTTTTTTTTGCTTTTTTCTCTTGATCACAATGTTAAAAATAAAATACAAGAAAATGATTTCTTCAAATTTGTATCATAATTTCTTCTTTTATTTTCCTCCATTGCTTCTTATTTTTTTATTTATTAATAGACACATTTTGTATTTCATAAAAAATAACAAAATTAATTATTTTGATTGAAAATATAATTTTATATGTATTTTGTTATGATATTATTATTTTAATATGAGATATTGAATATGAGTATAATAAATATTTAATATATTAAAATTATTTTATTAAACTATTAAACGAATTATAATTTTAAACAAATAAAAAAAAGGTGCGGTGTTGCCTTTGAGGATGTTGGCCACGTGCTACGTGATTGCTGCTTCGCAACGAATATTTGGTTGAAAAATTCTTCCTTCAGCTATTCAATTTTTTTTTTTAAAATTGTAACTTTGAAGAGTAAATGATCAAAAAGCTTAAGAATGGAAGGCTTTGGGTCCTTCATAATCCAAATGGACCATTTTCTTTGGAATCACTTGCTAGAGCCCATGGAATAGAAGGAATAATTCCTTATTTGGGAATGCTGTACAAAGTTCGGATGATATTCTCAGGTCCATTAATTTAATTCTCCAATACATTACTAGAGCCATTGAAGCATCGAGAATAATTAAGGAAAAATGATTTCTGACATCGAATTTTTAAAAATTTTTATTTTTTATTAAATATATTTTAATTATTTTATTATAAATTTATTATAAACTATATAAAATTTATAAATTTATTATAAACTAATTTAAACTCATTCTAAACTCTACCTAAATTAATAAAAAATATAATATTTTAATAAATATTTTATAAATATGATATTTTTTAAATTATTTTTTATTTTTATCAAAAATTCCAATACTCAATTGGCAAAAAGGTCTCAAGGTAGAGCATCTGATTGGTTGACAACTGTCAATGAAGGAAAGGGTGAATGGTGCAGTTAGAGCTGGTCTCAATTTGGCCTGTGATGGTGGATTAGTAAGAACTGCAGATGGTGACTGGTTGGAGGATTCTGACAGATGTATTAGAAACTGTTCGGTGAATCAAGCGGAGTAGGGGGGGGGGGGGGGGGGGGGGGGTGTCAGTTGATGGGCTACAAATGGCCTGGACACAGGGATTTCACAATGTGATTCTAGAAATAGGCGGTCTCCTTGCAGTTCAGATAATTAATATGATGGATAACCATGTAAATGTTAATCGCAGCATCTTACAGGAAATCAAATCTTGGCTATCAAGAAATTGGGTGGTTCATATTCAAAGAGAATGGAAAAAAAGTGCTGACTAGATGACGATTAATGGTTTCAATCTTGACCTTGAATATGTATCGTATGATGATGCCCAAAAGCAGCTAAAATACATTATCATGGAAGACTCCGGCGGTGTTTCTTTTCCAAGACTATGTTCTAAGTAGTTTTTTATTTGCTTTAGGCTTTCCCTCTTTCTTCTATTACTAAAAAAAATATCTATCAATTTCAGCTAAAGGGAGTAATTAATCTAATTTTTTTATATATATAATTTCACAAAAAAGAGAAAAATGAAATAAAAAAATGTTAAATTTATTAAAGTGCTTGCATAAAAAATTGCAGAATTACATCATTAACTCAATGAAAAAATGTTAGATGCTTGATTTGTGTTTGAAATTGTAAATTTGAGAATATTAAGCCTTTACTAATTAAAAACCAAATATTAAAAATAAGAAAAAAAATACTCAGAAAAGTAATTATGTATTTTTATTTTCGAGGGATAAGCTTACTTCCTTAACAGGAAAGTTTTAAAATGTCTTACTGATTGGTTAAGGTCTTTTATCCAGTTGATTGAATTTAATAATTTTGTTTTTCGAATGAATTCTTATCTAATATATACTGTGGTCAGTCACATCATTTAAAATTTTTAACATTTCACAAGAAAGACTATTTCGAATTTCCATATATATGGAGATTAAGGCCATGGAAATTTGAAATAATCAAATAAAAATCCATTTGGACAAAATTTGAAGCATTTCATAACTCCATAAACAACAAGTTGAGCCCAAACCACCACTCGACTTAGCTCAGCGACTATGTTGTATTTTGTTAGTTTTTTCCCGATGTGGGATTTAGACACACACTGTCTTTGTGCAATTCTTTGAAACTGCAAAGCATTAAACGTTCTTGGTTGCAACCCAACCCATCTCAGTTGAATGCTCTTTAACACTAATTCCATTATTGCCTCTGGATTTTAATTTATAATATAAAAACACCAAAACTTTAATTTTAGTAACACTATAGCCTATTGTTCTTTAAAAATGTTTATTTAAATTTTCTTTCATACTTCCCTGCATTCCTAAAATAAAATATTTAATTACATTTCATCTTTGATATTTAAAATATATATAAATATTTTTTTCATTTTAGTCCAAAATCATTTCACTCCAAATGAGGAGAGGAGATTTTTGTTAATAAAAAAGAACGGACAAAAGCTAAAAATTATAATGCTCGTTTACTTCATATTATTTTTTTTATGAATTTAATAATAATAGTAGTAATAATAATAATCTTTGTTTATTAAACAGGGGTCATTTTGTAAATATATATATAATTGCGAATTTTATAAAAAAAAAAGGGTTAAAAAATAGAAATAGGAGAATTTATTGCTGAATATGAATTAAAAGGAAAAAGAAGGAAATAAAAAAAATTTTAAATAACATTTTGAATTTGGCAGACCATTGTTGGTCGATTTATGTATATCAATTTTAAAACCGCAAGCATATGATTCGTAACAAGTAATATAGTGACAGTAAAACTTGATCTCATAGAAAATGAATAATTTAATTAACTAAAATTCAAAGTAATTATTATTCTGAAAATTAGCAAATTGCAATAGTTTAAGTTTACCTAATTAATCTAAATCTATCCAAGTCAATTGCTCTAAACTAAGTATTCAAACAATCAACAATAAAGGAGTAAGATTAAGTTTCATTGGAGTTTTTACTATGGGTCTAATTAATAAGGCATTAAAGTCTAACTCTTAATTTCTAGATATTCAATATCACTCAATTCATCTACTTCTCTCTCAAGCAAGGAAAATATAATTGGACAATGATTAAATTTTTATTTTCATATTAAATAATTAATGTCCAATTTAATTTAATCAATATATCAATTCTGGATCCCTAAGCAATCAATTTATCTCTAAACTAATTATTCAAAGTTGATGATTTCACATCAAAAATCACATTCAACTTTCACATTTTATATGATTCTTTAAATTTAACAATTAGTGGCCAAATAATTACTAATTAATTGAACCAAAATCATCAAATCAAGGATAAAAGAAAATCAATTTGTATATATTAATAGATTATAATTAAACTCATAGTTCAAACATTCAAATTCACCTAGTTCCACAGAGGGATTAGTTACTCATAACTAAATTAAACATAAATAACATAGAAATTAAGTAAATAAACATGATATTCATAATTCTAAATTTCAAAACAAGGAAACAACAATGATTAAATAACTTGTAAACTTGAAAATATAAACTAAATAGAAAGTTCATATGAGGTTGATAAAAAATCCGACAGAGACGACCAAGTCTTCTTCTAGCGCTATCTCCTTATTTCCTTAATCTCCAATTGAGCTAAAATTAATTTTCTCTAGATAAAATATAAAAAAAATGTAGTAAAATCAATCTAGAATCACTCCTCTATGTACTGTTTATGTCCTCCTTGAGTAGCCAAAATTAGCTCCTTCAAATCAGACTCCTACTCCTACTCAACTTCTATTTTAAAATTTCGATTCAAAATTCAAACTTGATTTTTTGTAAGATATCTTCTTTATCTCCAATTGACTCCTATAGCAAAGTTGTAGCTCTAGAAGAGTTGATAGTGTTAGGCTTTTGAATCACCTCATTTAGACTCAATAAACCCTAGTTATGACCTATTTACTCCTAATAGGACGGGCTGAACTTCTGCTTCTAAAATTGAAGCCCAATTTTGACTTTTTAGTTGGAGGCCCAAATAAACTCAGAATTTAACAAATCAGACCTCTTTAAAAATCTTGAGATATCTTTTATCAACTTCATAAAGATAATTTTTTTCCCAAAATTATGCTTTACAACCATCAAAATTACTCTTGAAACTCTGAAGGTCCAATTCTGCAAAAAATTTCAGGTTATACATAATTATAAGAAATTAATTTAAACTAAGCTTAATTCAGGAATAATGAAATAAAAATACATAAATAAGCTTAGAATAGATTAATTCAAGTCAATTTCATACATAAATCAAAATATAAGGCCAATTTACGCTTATCAAATTCTCTCACACTTGAACTTTTGTTTGTCCTCAAGTAAATTAACATCATTAAATCGAATCCCAACAATCAATCAAACTCAATTAACCAAAGAAAAATAATAATCACTTATTCTTAACTTAAAACACTAAACTTCAAAAAATCATAACCTTAATTAATTTCACAAATTAAGCACACTTATATAGATGTGTGATTAACAAAAACTTTTTGTAACAAATCATAGTTATAAGAAATTCACCATAACTCATTAATCCAACAACATAGCAAGTATCACTAAGTAGATAATTTCTCACAATAATTTGGGATCAATATGAACTAAAAATTTATTTTTATTATTATATATATTTAATGAGTATATTTTATGCTCCATCCCATTATTGTTGTTATTATTTTCTTTTCTTTTCTTTTCTTTTTTTTATATATATATATATATGGTGGATGCATCTTATGCTCTATTATACCTTAATAATCTAGAATAAGTACGTTTTACGTTCCATCTCGTAAAAAATGTTAATATAATAACTAAATTAAATAAGCTTAATTCTTATATCATATCCCATATAACTAAACAATTTACTTTCTCGGTGATACGTGCTAGTTCAAGAATCCATTACGATGAATAAAAAATTATAATCAAAATAATTTTACTTATTTTTTTTAAGTAAGTGCTCTTAATTTGTAAAACTTGTCAAGATCATAATCTCATCCATTTCATGCGTTAAATTAAGAATAATAAAAAATTATTTCAATCTAGTTAAAAGAATTCAATTATCAAGTTGAAATCCAAAATAATAATAATTAACTCACTTAATAACAATTAAAGAACAAGTAGAGATCAAAAACTTAATAAATCGCAAAGTAGAAATAGAACAATTTCCATTTTATTAAAAACTGAATTGTAAATCTACTATAATTAAAAAGACATAAAGTTAGATAAGAAATTAAATAGTAGACAACCTAAAAATAAATAATATTTAAATTAAACTAATAATAAGAGTTATTTATAGACTTCTAAGCTTTTCTCTCTTCTTTCTTAATAGTTTCTTCATTGAATTAAACTTTCTTAGAGATCTTGGGAGGTCTTTCTCTTTTCTTTTTCTCCAATTGAGAAGGCCTATCTTCTCCCATGCTTTATCTATTTTTTTCCTCTCCACTTTCTCATTGAGATCAAAAGTGGATTCATAAGGATCGGGATAAACATGTCTATAAGCATAATAAGCAGTGAGTTGCTCAGGCGTCTCTACAGGTGGATTCATAAAAGATTTTTCAGGATCTCATATGCCTTCTCCATTCCAACCCTTAGTATATGATTTCCCTTTATTAATCATTTCTCTTCTCTAAGGCTATGCTAAAGATGTATGAAAGTAATAAAAACTTAACCTTATATAGAGAATAACTAAAGTCTAATCCTAAAACCATTCAACTAAAGGAATTCTAATTAAATTCCTAGTGTTAAGGTTTATTAATTAAAAATAAATTCTTAGATAACTAGGATAAGTAATTAAATTCAAAATAAAAGATATTATCTCAATCCTTGATATACTAAGATATATACTTTAAAATTTAAATAAATTCTAATAATTATCTGATTTTCTTTATAAGAAAATAAGAAAAAGAAAATATATTAAGAAAAGGTAAAGGATAGAAGCTTCCCTAAATCATGGCGATAATGAAGGTGATGGAGTACAGTTCAATGTACTTCATTAGCTTGTAATTGTGATATGTCTGACTCCTCTCCATATTGATAATTCTCCTTACATTGCTCTTTACTCTTTATGCCATAGTTGAAAGATTAGATTGATGAGTATTGTGTATTTGGTAAGGATGTGTGTAAATAAGAAAAAAAATTGAGTGAATTTTTGTGGTTTGTGGTTAGAGATTTTTGAGATTTTTAGAGAGAAGAAAAAAAAGAGAAAAATAATAGTAAATATAATAAGTGCGGAGAGAAGAAAAAGGTTCGGGTATTTGTGGCTACCGAGTAAATTTATTAGATTTAAAAAAATTAAAAATTTTAAGTTATTGTAGCTATAGTAAAAATATTTTTGGCTTTTGGCTCGATCGCAACACGTATCGCAATCGCTAAGTAGCTACAACAGCTACAATACTCATTTTTTTGCTTACTTCCGATGCGATTGCTACAATAGCCATAGTAACTTTTTTATTTTTTATTATTTTTTTAAGAATGAAAACAAAGTAAATAAAAACCCAATTCAAACTCACCTCTTCTTGTTCTTTCTTCTCTACCTTAGCTATCTGCTTAACAAATAAAAATAAAAATACAAAATTAAAGAACATAACATTAGAATATCAACCTGCAAAAACCAACAAACTAAATTAATCAAAATAACTATCAAAAATTCAATCTTAACAAAATCAAATGAACCTAAACTACTAAAAACAAAAGATTTAATGGAATAAAATGATAGAAAATTGGGTTGCCTCCCAAAAGCGTTTGTTTAAAGTCTTCAGCTTCACTTTTTCATATCTCTTAAGGCGAAAATCAATATATCACTTTCTTGTCTGCAATTTCATATTTTTTTTAACTCTTTAGAATCATACTTCTTTCGAGGTGGGGTTGATAGTAGGATTTTCCAAGCTAAAATGTCAATAGTAACCCCATTGTTTTACTCTGAGAATTTATACTTCATGGTTCTTGATAAATATCTTTTTAATTTTTCTTTGCAAGACCATCATGCATTAAATTGTCATTAGAGTCCACTTGAAAATAACTATGCACTGGGGGTAGATTATTCGTTGATTCGATTGTATCGAATTCCACCTTATCATCCCTGACTCTTAAAGTCAGCTTTTCTTCTCTTATATCAATTATTGCTCCAGTAGTTGCTAAGAATGGTCTTCCAAAAATCAATTAGATCTCCATATCATCTTCCATCTCTAAGATGACAAAATCTATAGATAAGTAGAGCTTATCTATCTTTATCAGTACATCCTCCACAATCCATAATGAATGTTTAATTGATCCATTAGCTAGATATACTATCATCTTTGTAGTTTTTAAATTGGAGAATCCAAGCTTTCTGTAAAAAAAATTTGCATTACACTTATGATAGCACCTAAATCACAAAAAAATTTATTAAAATTAACATCACTAATAGTACAAGGTATAGAAAAACTCCCTGAATCCTTTAATTTAGATGCAAGTTTGTTTAGGATCACAGCACTGCACTTTTCAGTTAGGGTAACTCTTGCATTTTCTTCAATGGATCTCCTGTTAGAAAGAATCTCTTTCAAGAATTCGACGTATGATGGAATTTGAACAAGAGCATTTTCTTTCCCATGCTTTAAATAGTGACTCTCTATCAAACTGCACAAAACTAGTTATATCATTTCTGAACTTTGTAATTTTTTCAAGAGAAAAATATTTCGCCAAAAATTCATTAGAAAGTTCATCCCATGTGGTGAAAGTTCTAGCAGTTTGTCCTTACAACCAAGCTTTTGCCTTGTCCTTTAATGAAAAATGAAATAGGCGTAGCCTAATCTCTTCATCACTTACTCCATTCATCTTGAACGTATCACAAATTTCTAGAAATTTTGCAAAGTGAGCAATAGCATCTTCCTGGTTCAAGCCATAGAAAAGTTGTTGTTGAGCTATGTTGATGAAAGCTAGTGTGAGTTTAAAATTGTTAGCATTCACTACAGGTCGAGTGATGCTTGACCCAATTTGAGTATTAGGCATGGCATGTTCCCTCAAAGTTAGGTTTCTTGGTTGAAGTTAATCTTATGGATCCGCCATATTAACTTCTTTATCACTCGCTTCTTCTAGCTCAATTTTACTTTATGTTTCTAGATACTCCTATGCTCGAATTTGTCCCATTTCTTTTCTTTCTAACTGAAGTCTCTTTTTTCTTGCTCTGTTATTCTCTCTGTACTGCTTCTCAATTTAAGGATTATATGCTTCTAATGCTGCTTGTCTGTTACTATGCATATAACTTCTACAAAAAAGCAAATAAAAATAATCAAATTAAATTTAAAATTAATAGTCTCTTTGAACTTATTATTATAAAATTAATTTTTTCTTCTCCGATAACGATGCCAAAAACTTATTAGTCGATTTATGTATATCAATTTTAAAATCCTAAGTGTATGGTTTGTAATAAGTAATATAGTAATAGTAAGAGTTAATCCCATAGAGAATGAACAATTTGATTAACTAAAATTCAAAGTAATATTAAAAATTAGCAAATTGCAATAGTTTAGGTTTACCTAATTAATCTAAATCTATCCAAGTCAATTATTCTAAACTAAGTATTCAAATAATTAATGATAAAGGAGTATGATTAGATTTCATTGGAGTTTTACTATGGGTCTAATTAATAAGGCATTAAAGTCCAACTCTTAATTCCTAAATATTCAATATCACTCAATTCATCCACTTCTCTCTCAAGCAAGAGGAATATAATTGGACAATGATTAAATTACTATTTTCATGCCAAATAATCAATGTTCAATTCAATTTAATCAAGATGTCAATTCTGGATCCCTAAGCAATCAATTTATCTCTAAACTAATTACTCAAAGTTGATGATTTCACATCAAAAATTGCATTCAACTTTCGCATTTTATATGATTCTTTAAATTTAAAAATTGATGGCCAAACAATTGCTAATCAATTAAACCAAAATCATCAAATTAAGAATAAAAAAAATTAATTTATGTATATTAATAGATTAGAATTATACTCATAGTTCAAACATCCAAATTCATCTAATTCCACAAAGGGATTAGTTGCTTATAACTAAATTAAATATAAATAACATAGAAATTAAGTAACTAAACATAATATTCATAATTCTAAATTTCAAAATAAGGAAATAATAATTATTAAATAACTTGTAAACTTAAAAATATAAACTAAATAGAAAATTCAAATGAGGTTGATAAAGAATCCGGTAGAGACGACCAAGTCTTCATCTAGCGTAATCTCCTTCTTCCCTTAATCTCCAATTGAGCTAAAATTATTTTTCTCCAGACAAAATATGAGGAAAGATGTAGTAAAATCACTCTAGAATCTCTCCTCTATGTACTGTTCACGTCCTCCTTGAGTAGCCATAATTAGCTCCTTCAAATCAGACTCCTACTCCTACTCAAGTTCTATTTTAAAATTCCAATTCAAAACTCAAAACCTAATTTTTATTAGATATCTTCTTTATTTCCAATTGAATCCTTCAGTAAAGTTGTAGCTCTAGAAGATTAAATGGTTTTAGGCTTTTGGATCACCTCATTCAGACTTCAAAATCCCTAGTTATAGCCCATTTACTCCGAGTGATATGGGCTGGACTTCTGCTTCTGAAATTAAAATCCAATTTTGACTTCTTAGTTGGAGGTACAAACGAACTCATAATTTAACAAATCAGACCTCTTTGGAAATCATGAGATGTCTTCTATCAACTTCATGAAGACAATTTTTTCAAATTTATGCTTTACAACCATCAAAATTACTCTTGAAGCTTTGAAGGTCTAATTCTGCTAAAAATTTCAGATTATACACCATTACAAGAAATTACTTTAAACTAAACTTAATTCAGGAATAATGAAATAAAAATACATAAATAAACTTAGAATAAATTAATTTAAGTTAATTTCATTCATAAATGTAATAGAAAATATAAGGTAAATTTACGCTGATCAATCATAATATATACCTAGTAAGTAGATGAAGTTTACTCATTTAGATTTTAGACCTAGTGCCTATTTTATTCGTAATCCTCTTTAAATTACTCTTATCAATCAGTTACTCCATCAAAACCAATTTCATTCGGAATTCTGCAACTAAATTTTCTTTGGATTTAAAATCTAATTTTTTACATTAAATATTAAAATATTTACACCCTATTTAGAATGAATGAATTCTATAAAATTTTATGAAATTCATTTAAATTATAAGAATTGCTTGTTTGGAATGAAATCTTTTATTCATTCCAATTCTATGAATTCAAATCCATAGAATTCAATTAGTATAAACCAAATTTCACTAAAATAGGTGAAATTTGCAAATGAATTCCACAAATTAATGAACTTAATTTTTCTTTACAAAATTATCTTTAATAAACGTATACATTTTTCTTCTACTCAGGGGCGAAGCCAAGATTAAACTTTTTTTGCAAATTTTGACTTTCTCCATAATTATTTATCTATTCTTTTGTTTTAATAATATTTTATAAATTTATAAATTTATTAATAATATATTTTCATTATTAAAAAATTAATTAATAAAAAAATATTAATATATATGTGTACAGAATTTTAAATTTATAAAATTATTCATAATAAAAATAAAATAAAGAGAAAAAATTAAATAATTAATATAATTTTTTAAAAAATAATTAAAATAAATGAATTATTTAATTTATTAAATGAGTTCAAATTAATTTAATTAAAAAATTTATCCCTTTTTTTAATTATTTTTTTTGTATTTGTATATTATTAATATTTTGTCAAAATTTTAAAAGAGAATTATTGGTTATAGAATAAATAATTTATTATAATTTTTTTAAATAAATAATTTATTATAATTTTTTTACTTCTTGTAAAAATTAAAAAAAAGAGGGGAACAGTTTAAATTTTTTAAAAAAATTAATAAAAATTTTAAAAAATAATATATATATATATATTTAAAAAGAGAAGGGGGCAACTACCCCCTTCTCATTAAGGTATCTTCGTCAGTGCTTCTACTATACTCTTTTAATTTTTTTTCACTTTTCCATTATGTTAATTCCATAAAATTTATTCTTCTCATGTTTTACAATTAATCTTTAATAAAATTATGTTATTTATTTTAAAGCTAAGTATTTAATTTGGATGTTTGCCCTTCTAGCTTCATTAATAATTTTAAGTTTATTTTAATATTTTATTGGATTCTCATTTTTATAGTCATTTAAAATTTTAAAAATTCTCATTATATATATAAACTTTTTTGTGAAATTTATTATCACAATAAAAAATATTTCTATAAATATAAATAATAGTCCAATAAGTAAAAATTTTTAAATCCAAATATTTTCATTTAAAATTATCACGGCCCAAACCTGAGGACACTATAAAACGGGAGAAAGCACATGACTTCTAAAATTCGTAGTCAGTCTGATAACTCATTTCTCAAGAAAAATATATTAGAACAGCAATCACTGTCTCAAATTGAGCCCACAAGCTACTACCATACACAATCAGTACAATATCACATCATCATCATTATACATTGATTAATGAACATATTTAACTAAATAATAGAACTAAATACATAAAAAGATAGATAAAGAAAGAAATACTATACGAAGTTCTAAGATGCACAAATAATATAGTTATATAATAAAAATATATAGTGATACCTCCGCCGAGAAATGTGGCCAATGGTAGTGTTCTTAGTGGCGCTGGACTCGTTAGACGATGGACTACACGGTGGTACGGGCGGGTGTCGATAATTAATCATCGGACGACGATAGATTTGAAAAAAACCAATCGACCTACTGTTTTTCTCTCCTTCTATGTCGCTTTCTCTCTCTCCCTCACTGGCTCTTCTCTATCCTCTATTAATTTCTATTCCCTCTTCCTTTATTTCAAATACACACACATATATATAATTAATCTTCTTCTTCTTCTTCTTATTATTATTTTTTTATAAATAAAATATCAAAATTATTTTAAAATTTTATAATTTAAATAAAAATAATTTAATTAGATAAAAAATAATTATTTATATTTTTAAAAATATTATTTTAAAATTAGTTAAAAATTGGGTTATTGCAAAAATTATGTTAAAAAAAATATTGTTCTAAATAAAAATTATTACAAATAGATTATAATAGTTTCAATCAATTAAATTCATACAAACTAATATATATATATATATATTAATAAAAAATAAAATATTCATATACAATAATTATCTAATCGAGAAATATATTATTATCGATTTATAGCAATAAATCTAAAAAAAATTCTTTTGATATTATTTGAGCATAAACTTTAAATGCAATATTATCATAACAAGAGTATATTTGAAAAAAAAATAAATTTTCAATTCAGAATTTATCCTAAACAAAATTATATGAAATTTACTTAAATTATCTGTTTTAAGTTATATCATACCAAATATGAGAATTCTCCATAAAATTCATTTTATGAATGAATTCTATAATTTAAATTCATTCATTTCAAATATAGTATTTAATATAATAATTAAATTTAAAAAATGTATATATAAATTGCAAATCGTTTGTCATTGCGTTTATATTTTACTCTTTAATAATAGTTTATTTAAAAAAGAAAAACTTTATATTTTATTTCATACACCTATCTTAATAATTAATCAAAAATTAATAATAATAATGATTATTATTATTATAATTATAATTATTTAATTTTTGGGAGGTTAGACAAGAGAAGTAAACTTTCCAAATAATATAATAGACACAGAGGAACTTTGATGCACTTGGATTAGATTTATTAAAAATTTAGACATTCTTTTATGTTTGTTTGAAATTTAAATTTTTATTTTCAAAAATTACAATTTTAAATTTAAAACAGTTAATATATTAGAAATATATAATTGTATAATATGCAGTGCATTAAAAACATATATTAAATATTTTTTAAAACTTAAATTTAATATTAAAATGTGAAAATATAACATTTAAATTTCTAAAAAAAGGGTAAAATATTTATAAAAAAATGAAATATGAAATTCCTCAACTAACTATTCTTCTGAAATGCCAAAAATTTGGAGCCCATGAGTAGCCCAACGTGGTGAAGATTTGGGGAAAAATAACAACCTCAACCACATTTTTTAAAAATTTTACTTTTTTATTGAAGGTATTTTAGTTATTTTATTATAAATTCATAATAAGTTTATTATAAACTGTATAAAATTTATAAATTCATTATAAGCTCATTATAAATTTATTATAAACTCTTTATAAGCTAATAAAAATATAGTATTTTAATAAATATTTTATAAATATAATAAATTTAAAATTATTTTTAATTTTTTTATATTTTTGTCAAAAGCCTAAGGTTTGGCGTTGCCCGGCGAGCCCAGTAGAACAGAGTAACAAATTCATTTTCTTGTTCTTTTAACATTAGGATAATTCATGTATAATAATCTAATTTAGTTAGTGATAAAATTTACATATTTGAAATGAAAAAAATAAAAAATAATTTATTTTCTCATTTTACTTTTACATAAAAATTTTATATTTAATTTGAATAATAATAATTTAAATCGTTAATCATAAATTTTATTAAATAAATTGAATTCGTTTAAAATCTTTCCGTTTTAATATGGTTCCATTATTTTAAAATCACTCTTTTTTCTTTTTTCTTTTTTTTTATATGCCCAACAATTTATGCAAACCGAGTAACGAAACGAAAGATTTTGCTTGCTTGCCTTTTCGGGAAAAGTAAATATGCCATATTAAAATGTGGGTATTTCATACGCCATATTTCTCTCTTATATTTTCAAATTAAAAGTTAAATAAATATAAAAAAAATTAAATTGAAAAGTAAAATGATTAAAGTGAAAATATAAAAAGCAAACGGAATAATCATTTTAAGTACATGAATTTATATAAATATTAAACTCATATACATTATTAATTATTAAGATGTAGTTTGATAATTAAAATTGTATTTTATTTTCATCTAAATTTCGACTTCAAGTATAAGATGTCTTCCTCTATATGTGTAATCAATAAAAGAAAAAACCTATAAACACCACTTCCCAGCGTACGTACTTGACTGCCTTTTTTTTTCACTAATATGGCGTGTTTTTATATATGCAATAATTTATATAAAAAATTTCTATATGAATTAGGTCCATGTCTTTATTTTTTAATCACTCTAATAATAAATTTTAATTTTAAAAAATAAAAATTAATTTTTTTAATATTATAATTTAAATTAAAATTTATGATTAATTCACCTATGTATTCGGTCTATTGTAAAATTTCCTAATTTATTTATTGTTTTTGCCGATAAAAGTTCACCACACGTGTTTTTATATATGCAACGACGACCGTGTAAAAAATAAAAAAATTTACTCGCTGGTTTTCTTCTTGGAAAGAATTTTTTTTTTAGGTAAAGGTGGACGGTACTACCGCGTATTTTATTAATAATATCAAAAAGAGTGAAAAACCATACAAAATTTAATACAAAGCTCTTATAGGAAAAACGGGCAAAAAATAATTATTTGAACCGAATATATGGCAATCTCATATTATCCGAATTAATAATACACTTAAGGAAATTAGGCAAAGAATCAAAGGACAAGAAAACAGAAGATCGCATACACATTCTACAATCAATGGCAAGGTAGTTGGCAGTTTGGTTGCCTTCATGAAAAGTACGTGAGATATATAAATATATATATATTCTCTATATGTGATTTTTAAAAATAATTTATTTATGTGTGCATGGCCTTCTCTTCGTACCTAAATCTACCTGTTTACTATTCTATCTTTACTGTTTTTATCTCTGTTTTGCCAACAAAATTCACTTATCGTGTTTTCACTTATGAATCGACTTACTTATATGAGAACCATGTAAGAAAATGAGAACTTTCACTCATAATTTGTCTTTTAGAAAATAATTAGATTTTTTTCCCGTGTATCATTCTTAAAAATAATTTATTTATATATGCATCATTTTTTTTCATATCTAAAGACGGCCTTTTTCTGTATTTCTCTATCTTCGATTATATATAAAAATTCACTGGTGATATTTTATATACACAATGATTTTTATATGGATTTAATTATATTATTTGACTCATCTTTCATCCGATTCTTAAAAATAATGTTTCTCTTCATACTTCGATATATCCACCCACTCTTCTATCTTGGTCGTCCTCCTCCCTTTTCTATTGATAAATATTTATGGAATTTTTTTGTCTGATTTTCTAGAGGAATTCTGCTCTTTGCAGGTGATTTTTTAAACTTAGAATAATTAACTTTTATTAATTAACTTTTTTAATTATTGAAGTTGAGAAATTAAATTAAGTTTTTATAAAATTTGAGTCTCGGAATAAAGCATGAATAATTTAGAATAAAAATTCAGCCTTTTACTTTGTTATTTTTATTATGTTTAGATGTATCCAAAACCATACATGATGTTAAGTTTTTTTCCATTCTAAAACGAATATTATGTTATTAGATTTTTAAAGGTAAATTATTTATATTGAAATTAAAAAAATTATATTTATTTTATTTGACTTTAAAATTACATCTCTAATAATGGTAGTGCGAGAAACACATTATGGACTCATAAATTACTGTTTTGGATTTTGTAGTAATAATTATTTTGGTTAAAAATGAGTTGTGTTCATATCAGGTACTTAAATTAAAAATTGGAATGAAAATCATTAGTGGGCAGCAGTCATATATAGAGGCCATTTGCATTTTAGGACAAAACAACCTATTTCCTTAATTTCTCAATTACATAACATTTATAATCCATTTATACGAGAAAGAAAGCTATATGCCCAAAACAAGAAATCTATATGTCACCATAAATTTTTTTTAATTTTATTTTTTTATTAAAATTTTTATCTTCATTTTTCGGAGAGTGAATATTTATACAAATGCCATGTGGTACCACATCTCCAAAAAGGTCTACATTGCAGAAAAAGTCTATATCAGAAAATGAAGACAAATATTTTACTGAGAATAAAATTAAAATTTAGAGACATTAGTATTATAATTGAAAAAAATTTAGAGACATTTTATAAAATTACTTTTATGCACTATTTACTATTCATGAAAAACTTTTTTTTTGGCCAATATTCATGAAAAACATTTCAAATCAATTGACATAAATAGAATAAATGTAATAATTTTTACTATATTTTAATTAACTCATAATTTTTCTTTACTCTAATTTTAAAATAGTAATCAATTTTATCACATTAAAGTCTTTTTATAATACAAAATTACAGTTTGACTTTTCTAATGAAAGTTATTCTATTTAAATTTTTATTAAAAATAGGTAAAGAGCATAAATAAATAGCTAAATTTTCAGTTGATTGAGGTATTTAATTTTAATTAATTACAAAATTTATACTAAAGATTCAGTAAATAGTTTAAACCGTATCTAATGTTAATATTTAATATTGTTTAATGTTAAATTATAATTTTAATAAATTATTAATTTATTTTTATTAAAATTATGAGAAAATTAAGAACTTTTGTACATATATCTTAAAATAAATCAATTTTTTACTTTTAGAATTTTTCAAAAAAAATAAAGAGAAAGAATTTATTGAATTTAAAAAACTCAATCTCAATTTTTATCAATATAAAGTATATTAAATATAAAAAAAATGGAATAATATTTCATATAATACTTAATATAACCTAAAAAAAATTTAAGATTAATTTCATTTATCATTCTTGAACTTTTTCAGTTGTAATATTAATGTCTCCAACTTTAAATTTGTTCTCATTAAAATCCTTATTTCTATTTTCCAAGGAAGGAATATTTACATGAACTTCATGTGGTGACATACAGATTTTTTCGGACATGCTATATCCATATGATATTACATGAATTTTTTTTAGATATGTGGCATCACGTGTACTTTACATGGCATCTACATAAGTATTTTTTTTAAAAAAAATAAAGATAAAAATTTCAATGGGAAAGAATTAAAGTTAAAGATTTTATCATAATACATCGAAGTTTATGAATTTTAATTGGATATACGGTAAATTCTAGACATGACTGTTGAAATTAACTCCAAGTTACCCGTTCAGGTTTTTCTTCTCATAATCCTGCAGTCTCATATAGTAAGATTCATTTGTATTTCTATAAATGCGTTGCTCATATGTAAATTTAACTTTTCATATTTTTAAATAAAAATTATCTGGGAGAAAAACATTTACTGGTGGGCTACACATTAAATCATCATTTGGGCCTATTAGTCGACCACGTCTTAAATCGTTATATTATGGTTTGGGCCCAAACGGGAATAACCCATGTACGCCATAGGTAACCATTGGGCTAAGCCTTTGCTCTTTAACTCACTTAAGAAAAATCTTTACAACAACAATAACAACAACAACTAAGCCTTAATCCCAAACAAGTTGGGGTCGGCTGTATGAATTCTCAACAAAATAAGCTCAAAAGACACCAAAAAAGATACTCCAGCCTTAGACCCCTTCCAAGAAACGGATTTTACGTCTCCATTCAAGTCTGTCATTAATCAAATCTGCATCAAGATCTAAGGCACGTAAGTCTCTTGCTATCACCTCCTTCCACACAGTTTTAGGTCTGCCACGACCTCTAACCCCCTCAATCAACAAATTCTCACACTTACGAACCGCAGCATTAGGAGGTCTTCTTAAAACATGCCCATACCATCTAAGTCTTCCTTCCCTCACCTTATCTCCGACGTCCGGTACTTGGACTTTTTGTCGAATATGAACATTCTTAATTTTGTCTAGTCTGGTATGTCCACACATCCATCTTAGCATCCTCATTTCTGCTACACTCATCTTATGCAAATGTTGTCCCGTTGGTGCCCAACACTCACTACCATAGAGCATCGCAGGTCTAACAACCGTCCTATAGAATTTACCTTTCACTTTCAGAGGTATTTTCTTATCACATAGAACCCCAGTCGCACCATTCCACTTCAACCACCCTACCTGTATTCTGTGAGCCACATCTTCATCTATACGGCCATCATTCTGGAACACCGAACCCAAATATTTGAAGTGCTTGGTTTTAGGAACCAAAACTCCATCCAACTTAACCTCATGTTCCTGCTTCTTCCTTAGACTGAACTCACAGTGCATATATTCCGTTTTACTCCTACTTAACTTAAAACCCTTCTTCCAACTTAAGAAAAATCTTTACTTAAGAAAAAACAATTGGGCTAAGCCTTTGCTCCACCATTTTTTAAATTTTTTTTATTATTTTCATGTATAATTTAATCATTTTATAATAAATTTATAATAAATTCATAATAAATATTATAAATTTATAAACTCATAATAAACGTATAACAAACTAATAATAAATTCAATATAAATTGTCTAAATCCGGTATTTTATAAAAAAAATTATAAATCCTGATAAATCTATAAATATTTTTAAAAACATAATAAATTTATTTTTTTTATTTTTTTGGTATTTTTGTAAAGATACCTTATATAAATGATAGTGATTGGTCCATTTTTTCCTACATAATTTTTTATATCAATTAATAAAAAATCTAGTTATTTTGTCTGAGATTATGCTTATAATACGCTTCAATACTTAAAAATTAAAAATTTCAATATTTAATCATTTTAAAATTATTTAATAAATTTTCTCTTAAAAGTTTCAATTAAATTAACAAATAAAAAATTTTCACTTAATTTCTATTTAAATAGTTAAGTTTGAAAAATGTTTTTATAATTCAAGAATTGTTAACATTTAATGTTTAGTTTTACCAAACCATCATATACACCTAATTAAATTAAGAATTTCTATCAGCATGAGATTGCTAACCTTAATGCTTCATTGATTAAGGAAAATCAGAAATTTGTGGGACCAAGAATTATCAATCTTACTCGTTCAAGTTGCTAGCTAATTAAAATAAAGTAAAGTTTAAACATCTAAAATAAGATTTAGGGGGTGTTTGGTTTAGCTGATTGAGGCAGCTGATAGCTGTTTCAAGTCAATCAGCTAAAGAATAGGTGTTTGGTTAACTTTTTTATCAGCAGCTGTTAGCTGTTTGAAGGCTCAAACAGCAGCTGTTTGAAAAAGCTCCTCCTCCTAGCTTTTTCTAAACAGCTGCTGATAGTTTTTTTATTTGACAATATTAACCCTGAATTATTAGATAATATTAATATCTGTAACCTTTAATTTAAACTTATAACGTGTGATTATTAAAGTATAACGATATATGCCAAATTAATGATTTATACGTCAATTATATATATATATATATATTAATTAATCGAATCTATGAGGATTGCAATATATTTTACCAAAAAAAAAGCTACTAATATTTTTTTCAAAAAAAAAAGCTACCAATAAATTTTACCAAAAAAAAATGCATCAATCTATTTTTATTGTGGCTGGTAGATTATATTTTTTAAATTTATTATAAATATATTTATTATTCAAATTTTCAAAATTTAAGTTTATTTAAAATTATACCCTTATTGATCATTTTACACAATAACAATAACTTACTATATTTTTACCAAACGCTCATTATTCATCAGCTAACAGCTATCCGCAACAGCTACCAGCTACCAGCTATCAGTAACAGCTATTAGCTGCATGAAACCGCTAAACCAAACAGAACCTTAATTAATTCAGTTTAGTTATACGTGTGTAATTATGATCGTTAGTAGATGACAAAATGAAATGATTGCTTACCATCTTAATTACCTTTTTAACTCTTTATTTGTTCACTACGGAAAATTTGTTCACTCTTTATATGTATATAGTGGCAGAAGTACAGATTCAAGAGCTCTGGACGCCTCCGTCCACATATATATATATATATACACACACACACACTTATATATGTATATATATATATACATATTCTTTTTTTTATAAAATATACACACATATTCATTTATATATTTATAAATTCTATATTTATATATAATTATATATATATTTATTTATATATTTAAATTTAAACTTAAATTTAAATGAATTTGAACATATATATGTATATATATACACACATATTTATGTATGTGTGAATTTTATATAATTTATATATATTTATTTATATATTTAATTTTAAATGAATTATATATATAATTTAAATGAATTATATATATATATATGTGAATACGTATATATATAATATATATATATATGAATTTTATTTTAATTTATAAATTTTTTATCAAAATTTATATATATATATATAAATAATAGACTGCTCATGTATTATGTGAAAAAAAATATTTTTTTAAGAATTAAAATGAGACTATTATATAATATTTTTAAAATATGCAAAGTTATAAGATATAATTATTATTTCTTAAGTGTAATTAATCTAATAGTATAAATTAATTATTGAAATATTATAATATTAAATATTCAATTTTATAATAAACTTATATATATATATATATTTCGTGAAAATTTAGCCATCTCTTTATGAATTTTTTATTCTACCATTATAACTGTGAGGTGCGGTAACGAGCGATGGGACGGCAAGTAACATAGACGAAAAAGCTCTTATCAGTTACAGACCGATCAACGTAATCTTCTGTAAAAAATGTGATCCCTCTTCAATATATATATATATATATATATATACAAAAACATAATCAAAGCCGCACCACATGCAAATTAAAGCTAAGTATAGTCTAATGAAATCTCTCCATTTAATCACATGTGTAACTATTTCTTTTTATTTTCAAATGAGCCAATTAATTATACATTCTGACCCCATCCCTTCGCTTCCTTTCTTTGATCAAGAAGTTTGATTCACATTATAATTAATTGCAACATTCTTAATATGATTGTAATATTATTCTTTTAGAAATGCTAGTAATACAATTTAAATATTTTTTTATATTTTTTATTGATATAATTTTTTAAAGATAAATTTATGATTTATTACAACAGCTAAAAATAAAATATGTTTTTGTTTTCTTTTCCATTGCGGACTAAGTGATACTTTTCTCATTCCTTTTTACAATAAAAAAATATAGTATTTTTTTCTATTAACGACTAAAATGTTTGTTTCCTTTTGATTTTATTTTATAAATTTTCACCCTAGCTTTTATGCATGCGACAATGGTTTTTAATTTTTTTTAAAATCAAAGTAGTTCAAAATTTTAATATTATAAATAATTTTTAAAAGAAAAATTTTATAAATAAATATTTTTATTTATATTATTTTTTTTCTCAGTGCATAATGTAATTTGAAAAAAGGACAATCAACTATCTCAATATATAATTAAAGGATTTTGAGATTTAGAAAATTTTTTATGGTGAAAAAATATGTGACCATCGTAGAATCAACTATCTCAATAATTATTCTTTTGACAGTAAAGAAATAATATCTCCTTTCATTGGTTCTGTCAAAGGACAAAAAAGTTTTATATACACTACCAACATTAACAAAAAAGAAGAAGAAGAAGAAAAATAAAAAAGCATCCTAAACTATATTTAAGAGCAAAAGTCCTTATTTTGTTTGGTCTCCTAGCTTGCTAATAAGAAAGTTTTCCATATCCATTTTTTTTCATTTAGTTTTATTTTATGAAAAAAACAATAAAAGAGTAACAGTAAGAAATATAATTAAAGAGCTACAGGAAAGAAAGATAATGAAAATTCTCTTTTAAATTTTAGCTTGATAATGAGCCAAAGCATTATTTTTTGTAGAAAAAAATTCCAAGTAATAGAATAAAAATAATGGTCGTGGATTTTAAAAAGCTTCTGACCTTGTTTCATTTCATTTTCATTTCCAGGGCCATGGGTTTTGAAGCCCATGGTCTTAGAAATCAATTCTTTTCTAGATTTTTTATTTTTTTTTATTTTCAATGATATTTTCAAGTGCATAATTATATGAAAAAAATAATATAATCCATCGTATTTTTTAAAATTTTTACTTTTTTATAGATATTTTAGTTATTTTATTATAAACTCATAATAAACTGTATAAAATTTATAAATTCATTATAAACTCATTATAAATTCATTGTAAACTTTTTATAGACTAATAAAAATTTATTATTTTGATAAATATTTTATAAATTTTGGTATTTTGTTAAATATTTATAAATACGATAAATTTAAAATTATTTTTATATTTTTATCAAAAGCCCTAATTATATATAGTGATTTGTACGACCGTGTAGAGTAATTTTCTTCCCTTTTTTAGCCCATTTAGCCTCCCTTTTAATATGCATCTCTTGTCTTCAATTTCCAACAATTTCAGCTAATTTTGCATTCCAAAATCAGAATTTTAAAACCAAATTTCAAAATCATAATTATTCTAACTTTTAAAATAAAAATCATTAAATTTAATTGATAATAATAGGAATATAACTAGAATAATTAGTATTTCTAAAAAAAAACTAGAATAATTACTCAATTACATATAAAGTACGACTTCATTACAAATTTTGCCTAAAAGTCCGCTGCCTGATTGGCTTCTCTCTATATACTGAATGCTCACTCTCCACAAGGAATAATTAATATAAGGAGCCCTTTCCTCCTCCTTGATTATTTTCACCACAACTTGGCTATTCGTCTTAAGTTCCATATCTTGAATACCAAATCCCATGCTAGAGATAAACTTTGGAACACCTAACACAGCTCCGCTCCAATGACTTATCCCAAACCAATTTTCATGGCAAAATCACCCAACCACCTGCCATTTAATTCTCTCAAAATGTCCCCATGCACTTATTGCTTTCGTCCCAGATGAAAAGGCTCCGTCAATATTGATCTTCATTATCATTTCTGAGGGAGGGTTCTAACTGATGAGTTTGTTAGTCCTATGAGGAGCTATCTCCTGTTGATCGAAAATTGCATTAACCTTCAAGACTTCTTTAGCATAGACTATGGTGTCCTCAACTAGCTTAAAACAACTCAAGGGCATTAAACATGAAGTTATTCCTTGCTTGCCATAGTTTCCAGATCATGATTCCAAAAATACAAGCTCAATCAACATCATCGAAAAATTAAAGAACTCTCCTTCAAATTCAACTCAATCCATGGGTGCAGCATCTCATAAAATAAATGGCAAAAATCACTAGCTGGAAAAAAATGGTTCCACACCAGATGACAATGGGCATAATCCCTTCTCACATGAAGACAATTCTCCACTAGAAACCTACATCTATTGCAGCTCTCATCAATACTCATATGCCTCATAACCTTTTCCTGATCAGTAAGGAGACAATTTCTAAAAGCCAATCAGATAATGTATTGTACTCTCTCTAAGCCAGCATATTTCCAAATTTTCTTCCAAATCCCTTGGTCCTCCTCCCAACTAAAACCTTGAATTCAGTTATAGGTCGAACTCACAATAAACTTCTCAGATCTTGAAAGGCCCCAGAAACGTTTGTCACTCCTGTTAACACCATTGGGGAGACTCACTGCAACAACTACTAGCAGTGCTTGATAGGGAGCAAATGAGCAAAAAGCGCCCAATTATAATCTCCATTTTCATCAATCAAATCAGAGATACGACTAGATAGGATATCATCCGGAACCTCATCAACAGTTAACTCTAGAATATAAACACCCTCAATCACCAATGAATCTAGCTAGAACTCCAATTGGCCATCTCAGACCACTTCAAACTTTGTCATATTCTTGTTATTCCTTCACAAAAATAAGAAGCATTTGTCGCTATCCAGTCCTGCAACTCTAAACTATTTCAAATACCATACTTAACCAAGACCACTTTTACCCAAAGCCTATCTGAACCAATAAGCCAATCCCAATCCAATTTCATCAAAAGAGTAAGAGTTCATTGCCCACATATACTTTAAGCAAAGACCCTGTTGCGCTTAGGTTGCCAAACCATATCCCACTTAACCAGACTTGGCATTTTACTATTATCTAGTCTTTTCCATAGAAAAAAGGTGACAAGAAGCTTCAATTTTATCACGTATGGAGGTCAGCACTCTAGATGTCTGCATTGGGTAAATTGTAAGAACTTGAATTACAACATTAGATAAGCAAACCCGACTAGGAAGGGACAGGTTAGAAGAGTTCCACCTAGATAGCCTTTTCTGAACTTTATCCAACAAAATTCGATAAGTTCTTTTATCAACCCTAGAATGAAGGAGAGGGGGCACCCAGTCCCTAGGTTTTTTTGTTTCCGTAAAACCTATGGAAGAAACGATTTTGGCACTATCTCCTCTTGATGCATTATTGGAAAAGAATGCTTGAGTTTTACAAGCATTAACTCTATGAACTAAACTCTTTGAAAATTCATCAAGAACTTTCAAAATTACTTATGCTTGAGACTGAGAGGCTTGGCTAAGCAAAAGGAGGTAATCAACAAAAAATAAATGGGAGAGTGGAATTCCTTAGCCAAGCTTAAGTAGCTTCAATATTTATTTGTTAATCTCAGTAACAATAGCTTGACTCAACCTCTCAATACATGACACAGAGAAATACAAGGATAGAAAATCGTCATGACGATTCCGCAAAGACGGCAAAATTATGAACATTTTTTAGTATTTCTTTTCTTTTCAATATTTTACTTTTATTTATTCTTAAATTGTGATTTCACTTTAATAACATTTATTTCAAACATGTAATTTTTTATTTAACATTTCTTTTATTTTTATAACTAATTTTCTTAAGCGATAATAAATAAAATAGTAATTTTTTTAAATTAATTTGATTGCAATTAAATTTTAATTAAATACCGTTAGAACTTTTAAGATGATTTTTATATAATAAATAAAATTTATCTATAACGAATGTGTAATCTATTAAACTTATCTTCTTAATAAAATTTAAATTATAGAGTTGGACTTCACGTGCGGTGACCAATGAGGTCCAACCAGTATTTAAAAAAAAAATCACATGCCCCAACGAGAGATTGTCCCTATTAGAAACAGAACCCATTGGCCATTGAATTTCCATCAACAGATTAAGTTAGGGAAATTTACAAAACTGAAAAAAAAACATTATTATAAAAATACCTTAAAAAATAAAAATATTTACACTTTTAAAAAAATTGAAATAAATTTTTAAAAATATTTTACTCTTCAGTAAAATAATTTTTTTTTAAATACATATTCTCTCATTATAATCAATATTTTACTTTAATTTTTATTTTTTTTAGAATATCACTATTAAAAAACTCTAATAAAATAATAAAATTTAATATTTTAAATTATTTTTTCAGTGAATAAAATTTATTAATTTTTAAAAATAAAAAATTTTAATTTTAATTGCAACAAATAAATAACACTCACAAAAAAATTAAAAAATTAAAAAATATATATAAATATATTAATAAAAATTATTAAATTTATTTGTTAATAAATTTTATATATTATACAAGTAAAAAATTAAAAATAATAATTTTATCATGTAGATATTATATAGATATTTGGTAGATATTCTACATAGATTTTTGGTAGATGTTACACATGTTTAATAGATATTGAGTGTATCTTATATATTTATTTATATATATTATAAGTATTTGTAACACTCCAAATCAAATTATATCACACTATAAACTATGTAATAAATTTAATTAATGAAATAAACTATTGGCAGATGTATATATATTTATATATACATTAAATTAATAAAATAACAGTAGTGTGGCAAATGTCTAAGAAACAGGTATATAAATATTAAGCTAAGAAAATGCATGTTTACCTTCCTTACAAAAGCAGTGTATTAACAAAACACAAGTGTCAAGTTTAAATTTCAAACTTGACAACGTGTGAAAAAGAAATGAAATTTAAGGAACATAAAAATCACGGTGTTGGATAAATATAAACATTAGTCATCTAGTCTGTGATTGTTAGGAATTAAAAATATTAATATAGCAAACAAGTGTTCTTAGTAACATCACTTTAAAAGCTTTGATATTGTAAACATGTAAGGAAAAGATGAAAAGCTTGGCCAAACGGCAAAAGCAACAAAAATAGATAATAAAGTCTATGTCCTATATTTGATTTTCTTAGGTAGTTAAAATCTTGTAACATCATCATCATTAAAAACCAACAAAAAAAAATAAAATAATGTAGATTCTGGCTATTATAAAAGAGCATCTATACAAACTATGTTAATTTATCTTAAATACTACCTTTTAAGCCAAATACACACATTAAACAGAGAGAAAAGAAAGAGAAAGAGAGCTTGAAAAGGGAACAAGTTTGGGTTGGGAAGCTAAATATGGGCAGAAGTTTGCAAATGAAAGGGGAAGAAGGTGATATTTAAAGAGATCTATAAGAGGTGAGTGCTCAGAACCTTTAAAATATAACTTCTATGTGTTGTTTGCTAAAAAACTTTATTGTAAAGGACTTGTTTGAAAATTTAAATTTAAAGATGAAAAAAAGCTGGAAATTAAATTAGAAATTTATAATGAATGAAAAAATGAAATATGATCTTGATTATGAAGAAGAAACTAAGTAATAGAATTGATTTATATGTAATAAGAAACCAAAATAGAAATGAATTTGAACATAAGAAACTGTTAGAATATATATATATATATATATATATGTATGTATGTATGTATGTATGTATGTATGTATGTATATAGTAAAGAGTGAGTTTAAGTGTTCATGAATAATAGCTTTATAGGATGATGATATGAATTTGTTATGGGCGGTATTAAAAATAATGAAATATGCACATAAGATATATATTACATATATATAAGATATACATAAAATATAATTCCTCAAACGTGAATGATAATTCATGAAATTTATATTATAGATGGGGTGTGTTGAAATGAACAAGAATATCACTCTAGAATTCAATTCTAGTGTGTGAAGTAAAAGATAAGGGTATATGAAAATGAAATTGTTTAATAAACAAAATTGGCTAGCAAATTTCTAAATTGGCTACCGTTTGGTTGTGTATGTAATGTTTGGTTGAAATAAAATTAAAAGTAAATAATTAAGACAAATGTGAATGTTGTAACAAATTAATTAGTGAGAATTTATAGTAAATATTTTATAGCAAAGTGAAGATAGCTCTAGTTATTATCACTAAATAATGATTACGGAAAAATATATGTACACGAAGAAAAAAAATATGTCAAATAATAAATACTCATATGTATATGAATAAGTGATTCTATTTATATGGAGAAGAAATTAGAAATAATACTAAGTGAAAATAGAAATTGAGAGCAAATTAAATATTAGTATCAATAAATAAATATATATATATATGTGCATAAACAGAGAAGTATATACATATGTGCTAAAAAATTAAAGTAAAATTAGTATTTAATAAAGATAACGAGGTTATGTAATACATATAAAATATATATAGTATATACATAGTATATGCATCCTTAGAAAGATGATAATTTATGAAACTTATATATATATATATATATATATTCGAAACTGTAATTTTTATAGATAAACTATTTGTAACGGATATATGGAGAACCCATATTATCCGAGTTTACAATGCACTTAAGAAAATTTGGCAAAGAATTAAAAGACAAATAAATAATAGGCTTCATACTCATTCTACAGTCTATGGCAAGGAAATTTGCAGCTTAATTATCCTCCCTTAATGTATGTAGTATAGCAAAGTTTGAACTGTCAATGAAGCTTTTAATGTGGCTGGCCATTATTGTTGATGTAGAAATTCAGGGGGATGTGATTTGATGATGAACCCATGCTGAGTCAGTCTCTATTTTCAGTTCGTGTATGTCTTAATATCTTTGATGTACGTGATGATATTATGTATACATAGTTATGTATAGTGTTACTCTTTATGTAATGTTTGATTGTAAGTAATATTATATATATACACACATATTTTCAAACATATAAAGTGTGGAAATATTTGATTGGTGGAGGATTTAAGATGTGATATTATAAATTAGAAGAACAATAAAAAGTTACCATAAGACCTATTGTTGTTTGTTTTACAAGGAAACTAAAAATAATAATAATAATAGTAATAATAGTAAATTATGTAACAATAAGTAAGTATAGTATGAGGTAGAAAATAATGAAAAGTAAGTGTTTGTGTATAACCTTACTGTAATTCAAAAATAATTTATGAAATAGGTATAGGTAAGCTAAGAAAATAAAGTTAAATTATCTATTAAATAAATTAAGGAACTAAGAGTATTTATACGAAGCTATATATGTTGTATAAATACAATAATAGATTTTTAAAATTGATTATTACTTTGTGATAGTGATGTTAAATTTTTATGACCACTTGAATATGACAATGGAGAAATTGTAAGAATTAGTAATATAATGAAGGTATTAAGAATTAGAGATTATTTTACTTTATGAGTTTTAAGTAAAATATAATATTATTAAAATGCATATGTGTCAAAAATTATGATGATTGAAAAATAATAGAACTTTATCATGATATTTAATGCTAAAAATGTGTTGAGGTCATGTTTATTATTATTTTTTTGTAATATATATAGAATATATGAGATTTAAGTCATATTTAACTTATGGAATTAAATTAAAAAGGTCAACAAAAATAGGTATTTAGTCATAAAGTATAAGTATGACTAGCTAAAGTATATGACTTTTTAAAGAAATGTAAAAAAATAATAGTAAAGACTACTAATACCAAAAATAAGACAAAAGAAAATAATGTTACACATAAATATTCAGATCAGTAATTTTACTGTATATGTAAATGAGAGATTATTAGATTATTATAGTGAAGTGAGCCAATTAAATTCATGTATGACCTTTCGGATGAGCTATCTGAGACTAATCCGATGATCAAACCTGATTTTATGATAATTATGTTGACAGAGCCCAATTCTAGTGGGGTTAAATCACTATTCAGTAAACACTGGTGTTCTAAAATGAGCATAAGGGAGAAGTTACCGTCCTGAAAATCTAGCCTCTGGCTGTTTCTGTTTACAGTCTTTGGACTGCCTTTGTTCTATACTGTCATATGATTTTCAAAGTTATTCTGTTTTGTAAGTTGAGTACAAATACCTACTCTGATAAAGTATATCTAATTTATGTGTGAATTGAGAGTACTAAAATAAAATCTAAATTTAATAAAAGTACATTAATAAATTCTAAGAATCTCTGTCTAAACTAATATTTTATTATACTCAGATAGAGTAAAATATTTATTCTGTTATGAGTATATTATTATAACTCAAGAGTTATATTAATCAAATTTTCAGTCATAAAGTAAATCTCAAATACTAATAATTTAATAATGCGTGTTATTGTTAAATGAAGTAAAAAAATAATATAGTTCTAACTTTTGACATACGTATATTATATAACCTGAAGGTCAAATATAATATAATATATGAGAATAAATGCAAAGGTAAAGATAATTGGATAATTAGTATTTTATGTTGAGTACTACATAAATAGATAATATAGACTCATCTTAGGCCCACTTAAATTACCTAGAATTGGGTAATCTATCCGTACGAAAAAGTTCATAAAGTTAGACTAATAAATAGTAAGTACTGAAATGAGTTAGTATCAATATATATGAGTTTATAAAAATCACATGTTAAATTGTTAGGTTGTTATGATTTTGCCTTGAAGATATATAGTGTGAATCTATTATGATTATTATTTGTTAAATCTGCCATAAACGACTGTTGCTATAGAATCATGATTGTATTGTATGTTAGTATTCAAAGTGCTACTATTATGAATATGCCATGAATATAAATGTAATATGAATTTAAATATGGAATAGCATGCTAGTGTGTAAAATTAAACGACTAAAGTCTCACAAGTTTTAATAAGATACTTGACTGATTAACAACATAAAATGAAATTTAAACCACACTAAAAGTAAGAACACTCACTGAGTTGCAGCTCACCTCTCGCATTACTGTTATTTTCAGTATTATTTTACAGGTAATGCAACTCTGAAAATAACAACACTGTGGTATCCAAGAGTGACAAAGGAAGACAATTACGAAAGATTCTAGTTTTAGATAATATGGAAGAAATGTTTGTAGAAAGAAAAAAAAAATAGTGAATCTCATATTTTGTTCTATTCTGACATGGGTTCTACGTGATTCCGGCGTATTATCCTGACCCGAACTCTAGAATCGTCCACTTCAAATTCGGAGTGTAACAGTGTTTTATATAGATATTGTGTAGATGTATCTATATATGATGCATGGATATAAAATTAAAAAATAAAATTAAAAAATAATTAAAAATATTTTATAGATATTTAGTAAATATTTGATAGATATTGATCAATTTTTAATAGATATGGTAGATATTTGAAGAATGTTTGATATTTATTGTATAAATATTATAATTTGTGTGCATATATGTATGACGTGGTATATATCATTATTTGTTATGTATGTATTTTTATATATATTACATATATTATGCATATATTTTTTATATATATTAAGTATATGTCTTAAAATTTATTTTTCAATAAAAATAAATAAATAATAATACTGAAAAAATAAAAAATCAACGTTTATATAGATAAAAATAATAAAAAAAAAAGCGCACCCTGTGATGTTTTGAAAAAAAAAAATTTCTGCTGCCGTAAAGATGAAATTGCACAACGAAAATTGCGTGCACAGCGTACTTTCCTCTTAAATTAATATTACTTTTTAAGTCAAATATTAGATATAATTACAATCACAAACTACTACAAAAGTCATCATTAGCCCATATGTCCATTAATTCTCTAGTCTATATTAACTTCAAAGGGCATAACATTATGTAGCATCTTAATTTTTTTTTCTTAATACAATAAATTCGAGAATAAATAATCTCCACAATGTTTTTAAAATTATATTCACTTTCATGGAGTGTTTATTTTTCTCATGAAAAATTATTATCTACATTTTATGAATTCTAACTTTGTTTACTTCTTTTTTTTTATTATTAAGAAAGTTATTATTATTGAAATTATTAAATCCGAACTCTATCAGAAGTTTACTAAAATAATTATCCGTGCAATAATCAAGTCAATTTGAAAATATTTATTTTTATAGCTCAATCTTAATTAAAATAATTAACTTAGATTATTTATTGATATTGCTAGATTATTTATTGATACAGCCTCCTTAGCAGAACTCTAAAGATACTGGTATCGATATGAATTTTAAAGACTTTTAGTTTTAATTCGGGTTTTATTTTTACTAGCTCTCTCACTTATAAGATAAGAGAAAAGAGATCATATTTCAAAAGATACTTATATTAGATCGATTTGTCTGAATGTATAAAGAGTTATGAGTGAAAAAAAAAATATCTATGAGAGTTTATCTCAGAAGTTTATATGTGGACAATTTATCTCTATATATAATTGGTGAAAAAAAATAAAGTCTAAGTGTATTAATAAATACTCATGATATGTCAATACTTATTCGGTGGCCGTGTCAAGAGACTGCCTCCCATACACCAACGGCTCGGTGGAATTTAAGAATGCCTAAAACTAAAGTACGTCATGGTTTTGAGAGCTTGATTTTGGTATTAACAGGATATCAAACTTGGTCTGAGAGCTAAAAAATAAAAGATAATACTATTATTTATATTATGATATTGTTTTAGCTTTATAAAATATTAAATAGTGGACTTTCGAGTTTTAATCATTTATATATATAAATATATATTAAAGGAAAAAGAGAAAAAGAAAGTGAAGAGTCGGAAGAATTATGATTCATGTCTTAGAGAAAAACAAAGAAAGACCAACAAAAAAAACTGAACCAGACATGCCTGCCTTACAAGTTCTATCACCAATTAAAGAAAAAAAATATAGAATTGAATGAATAACATAAAGACGAATATTTTATTTTATTTATTTTTAATGGCGGTGAGTATTTAAGACGATATTTCATTTTCAAAGACTCTGTCACTAATTAAGCCAATCAAAATGGGCAAGTCTTTAAAGAAAGGACAAAGCACTTAACCTCTTTTTGTGCTATTTGGGTTTGGGCCAAAACAGCCCACGTGAATTTCCCACTTGTCATCAGTCCATGACTTCACACTCTATCTTATACAAATATTAATAATTTTTCACAAAACCATGCTTCTCTTCTGTATTTATGTTTTTCTTTTATTGTTTGGTCTTTTTTCATGTTAATTTTTACCCTTTTTAGGATCAACAATATTACCTTCATCTGCCCAACCATTACTCCTTTTTCTTTTCTTATATTATATCTGCCTTTTTTTATTCAACAAACAGTAATTTTTTATTTTAAAATTTTATTAATCCTTGTGTCTTTTAATAGAAATAATAGAAAAAGCTAAAAAAAATTATTTGTTTATTTATTTATTTTTAATTAAACTTGATAATAACTTCAGTAAAAATAGATAATAATTAAAATAATATAAAATATATATGGCTTATTACAAATTGAACTTTATAAGCAAAAATAATTCCATCTAAAAATATAATATTACATTTTAATAATTACTATTCGAACCATCCAAATAATTCTTTTTTTCTCAATCGAATATCCCCACCTAATAATATCAGACTAATTGAAATTCTTCTAAACTCAATTGATTCTTAAGAACCTTTTTACTTTTTTTATTAAGTTAAACATTTCTTTATTAAGTTAAAGTAAAAAAGAATAGAAAAAAAATGGAATGCTGTATCTTTAAATATATTTATATAATTATTGGTTTGGATTGCTTTAAATAATACTAAGCTACGAAACAAAGATTCTTATTCTAGCTCAGAAAAGAAAAAGAAAAGAAAAAGAAAGAAAAGCAATAATGAATCATAGAATTTATTACAATCTAAAAGTGAAAGAACACAAAATGTTTCTTTCTAAAACCATTTTATTCATTTTCTTTAGGTCATTATTCATATGATATTTTAATTGATTTACATGTATACATTATATTAATATTCAAAATGATCACAAAATAATATTTAAATTTAAAAGCGAATCAAATAAAAAATCAAAATTTAAGCAAATTATGGCCCCGCAACTATTTATATATATATATATATATTTTGTAAGGATAGTCCAAACTCCAAAGTCGCAAAAACCATGTAAGAAAAATAAAAATTATGTTACGTGGAACATTGATATTTGACTCTGGAGCGGAGACCACTTGGAGAGGAAAAATTATATGCTATAACCGTTGTAGTAATAAATGTCTACAACGGACCAATGAAATTCTTACACGTAGATTAAATGATTTATTTTATTGGTCCGTTGTAAGCATTTAATCAAAGTGTAAAAATTTCATTGGTCCGTTGTAGACATTTATTGCTACAACGGTTGTAGCATATAATTATTTCTTGGAGAGGGGCTAAGGTTCTGCAACGTGGCATCACTGGCTTCGAGAAAAAGTAACTGATAGCTACTTGACATTCAGTCACTACCATCTCTTCTTTTTATTATAAATAAATAAATATCAGCTATTTAATATAATTTAGTGAATATTTGCAATATTAGATATATATATTTTTTAATAAAATAAATTTTTTTTCGTTTAATTCAACTATTTAAATTAATGGGTATGCATATAGTAAATCAATTATGAAGACATGATTCCCACAATTTAAATAACATATATTTATATATTTTATATTAATATATATTAATATATATATATATTAATTATTTTATTATTTTATATTTATTAATTTTATATTCAATAGATATTTAAATAAAAATAATATTATATATAAATATTTATTTAATATAAAATATATAAATATAATGAATAAACTAATTAATATATTTATATAAATAGTATAGAATAGATAAATATAAAAATAAGATTGCAAATAACTATAGTCACGGTTCGGTTAATCGAAATAGCCGGTTTAAAATTATCGATTCCAATTCATAATTTTCATGAATCTTAATTTTAATTGGTAAGAGCCGGTTCAGTTACGGTTTAGGCCCTTAAAAATTGATCCGATTTCAGTTCCGATTCCGGTTTGAACCACCAATTCAAATTAATTTTTTAAAAAAATTATATTTAAAAGAAAATATTATTATTAATATATGATAATATTTTTTATGAGATTAAACACCACTTATAAAATTAATAATATTATTTAAGTTAAATCAAATAATCTTATTTATAAATATTTAATATTACAATTAAAGTATAAAGAAAAAATTAAAAAAATATTTGAACATAATTATTAAAATTCAATTAACTATATAAATTATAATTATAAATATTTAATATTACATTTTAAATATTCAATAAATATAAATAATGTGCCTTGCACTTGTCAATTTACTTCTTTACTCATCATTTAAAATATTAATATATTGTTGTGAAATTTATTCATCATCACATATATTATAAAAATGACTAGAATTTATCATTTTAATATATATTAATAATAATAATAATAATAATAATAATAATAATATTTTTTAACAATGATAATAATAACAATTACTAATAATAATAATAATAAAATAATAATAATAATTAACAAATAATAAATATTACTAACAATACTAATAAATACTAATAATAATAAAATATTAATAATTAACAATAAATAATAAATATTACTAACAATAATAACAAATAATAATAAAAATAAATAATAAATATTACTAATAATAATAAATAACAGTAACAAATAATAATAAGAAGAATTTAAAAGAGTAGAAATTAGAGAATTGAGGGTTGAAGGTTGAAGAATTTGGAGTTAAATTAGATAATTAAAATTTAATTATTGAGAGAAATTATATAAAAATTAGAAAATGAATTAAAAAAATAGTGTATTTATAGATTTTTTTTATTTTTTTTATCTTTATAGAATATTCTTAAATTTTTTTTATTTTTTAAATTTTTCGGTTTTGAACCGGAATCGTCAATTCAATTCCAATTTAAATATTTTGAAACCTGAACCGAAACCTCAAATAAAAGTTTTGATTTCAATTCTAAACCTTTAATTATGGTTACGATTCAGTTGATTAAATTAAACCTTAACGGTCTATCTGATTCAATAATTTAACAGAATTGTAGACATACTTAATTACAAATGCGTAAATATAATGGGCGATACGATCAAAATGGTTAAAGACAAGATGCTGCAGATTTAGATGGTGTTTCTCAAAACTTAAAAGCTGGTCAAAACTGATTATAAGTAGTTTTTAGATTATAAGTTGTTTATTTAAGTGTTTCTGAAAACTTAAATAGTAGATTATAATCTGATTTTAATCAGTTTTTTAAAAGTTGGATTTTGCTACTTTTTTTTAAGCACTTATTTTTTAAGCAGATTTGACCAAGTAAAAGACCATATTATCCCTACCTAATCTTTAATATTCTAAATTTGCCTACCCTATACACTTTAGTTTCCATCAAAATTTTTTTACGTTTTTCTTAAATAAATTTTATTATTATTATTATTATTGCAAAATAAATTTTGAATTGACATTTAAAAAATTATTTTTATACAATAAATAAACTCAGGGACAGTTTGGTCATTTTGGCAGTTTCTGCAATTAAAAACTGATTATAAGCTGATTTTACAGAAACACTTAACTGATTATAAACTGATTATCAGCTGATTATTAACTAGTTTACAGAAACGCTTAACTGCTTATTTTTAATCGGATTATAATCTAAAAATCACTTATTCACAATAAGCTGAAAAGCTCCAGTTTTGAGAAACACCCTCTTACTGTAAAAAAAAAAGACAAAAAAGACAAAAGGAAAGAAAGTAGTAATAATAAAGCCTTCCTCGAAGGTCTAGATCCCCAGCTGCTTGGTAAATTATGGGCATAGTAGGTCACTCTTATTGTGCTGCTGCAACAGTTTTAAGGAATGTGTTCTTTCCTTCTTCTTTTTTTATTTTTTAATTTATTTTTTATTTTTTTATTCTATTCTTTCAATAAATATTGTTTTGACATATAACTACGACATATTTTTTTTTAGTAGGATTGACCAAATAAAAAAATTTATTGAATATCATAACTTAATAATAAAGTAATAAATTAGGAAATATAATTTTGATATTGAAAATTAATATAATATTATCATATTATATTACTGTTTAATTTTCATATGTTACCATTATAGTAATACGAAATAACAAGAAGTTAGTTATACATATTTTGACCCACTTGCGTCCTAATTACTAAATATCTTGGTTGGGAAAGTGAACACAACAAAAGGAAAATTATAAAACTGCCGCTTTCCGTTGTAGAAAAAATTATTGAAAAAATAAAATAATATAAAAATATAGATAGGTAGGATAAATTAAAAAAAAAAAAGAAAATTCATGTGGATAAGAAAGTGTGGGTGGTGATACCATGGCATCATTACTCCAATTAGATTCATTTGAGATCCACAATGCTACTTCCTATTCTTGATAATTACTACTGTTAATTAGTGGGTAACAACAAAACATTTACGGCTGAAATTAAATACTTTCTTTTGTGCGGTTGAAATTATTATTTTATAAAAAAATTTTATTATTACTTTTATAATAAAAAAAATATCACTTAAATTATCTTTTTTATTCAATAAAAAATAATTAATTTTTTCTGACTATATATATTTTTTATTAATGACTTAATTAATAAAATAAAAATATAATATTGATAAATTAATAAATTATATTTTAGCCATTTAAAATAATTTTATATAATATTTAAATAATTTAATAATTTTTTTAATATATGTGCGTAAGTTGAAGATAATAATTTCAGCCGAATGGAGAGAGTATTATTTTAAAAAATTTAATACATATTAAGAAATTAACTAAAACTATTAATTTATCCTTAATTAATAGTCTCTACACTCCATTAACTTTTTCACTCATTCATAATAATATTAAATATATATAGAAAATTAAAAATAATATTAAAATTTTATTTTAATATGACATTAAACAAATTAAAACTTTAAAATAACATGTAACTGGAACAGTGTGTGTAGATCTAAGCTAACCCTAAAATTTTGAGTACCATCTATTAAATTTTTGGGTATATATGACTTATTGGAAAGTTATTAATTACTAAATAGGGTAACTTTTGTTAATTAACACTTTATTAATTACTTTCTCTGTCTCAAATTAATATGCTTATTTTTTATTTTGTAACTATTAAAAAATTAATTATTTTTTTTTAAAATATAAAATTGTATATAAATTTTATATTATATCATCACTTTAATATTAAATATATGAAAAAATAATATTAAATAAGAATATTATAGAGATTTAATATATTACCTAACTTATTAAAATAATAAATGGACTATAATTTAAAATGAACATAACAAAAAATGAATCTACCATTTTAGGACTAAATAAGTACGATTTAAAAATTAATCTTTTTATTGTTAAGTAAACTTAAATATACTACAGTTATGTAAAAATTAAAAATTAAATTATACATTAATTATTGAACATGTAACTAAAAATTAATTATTATATATCAATCCGTAACTTCTTGGTCGAATATATGCATATATATTTTATGATGTACATCGATTCAAATTCTGATTTCTTATTCATCTTTAAAGAATTTATTTTAAAAAATATTGTATATTTATAATTTCCTACTTTATGATTAGAGGAATTACTTGAATTTAATTTATGTTTAATATGATGTAGAACACATTGTTATAGTTTTCATGATACAGTTTGAAAAAAAAACTATTATAATGACAGTTTCCTAATAATGATCAAAAGTTAAAATTATATTTTATCTATTTTATTGAATATTTTTCTTTTTATATGTTTCTTTTTTACGGTATATTGCCTTTTTATTAGCATATTCCTCATTTACAATATTCGGGTTTCTAAAACCCTAAATATATATAATAAGTGTTTAAAAATTGACTATAGTTTTTTAAATTTAATAAAATTTCAATAGAGAAATTTTTATGATTTTATTAATATTACTTAAAAAAATTTAGGATAAACAATTAATCACAAATTAGATCTATTTATTTTTAACTTCCATGATGTCAGAATTACAAAAACAAAACAAATAACGGTTTCATAAATTTTGGTTTAACATTTTCATAAATTTTGGTTTAACATTTTCATAAAATTTGGTCTATGCTTGTAGTAAATATGCGAAGGGTAAAATAGCGCCGTTCTAGTGCCCATATGCCCAATCTACCAAATAAACGTATTGCAACATCTATTTATATATTTAAAAAAGGTACAAAATCACTGTTTGTCTACAATAATTTTGCACCTCTTTCCTTTTTACGCTTGCCCCTGTATTTTTCTGTTTTGCCATATATATATATATATTAAAAAAATAAAATAAAAATCTTTGTATATAAATAATAAAAATAATTTTTTTATACATTTAACATAAAATAAAATATTAGTTTCTATTATCAATTTTAATTTATACCAAAATAACGTTATCGCGTTACTTTGGAAATATATATATTTTAATTTTTTTTATAAGTTATAATTGAAAAATAAAAATTTTAGATATTAGTATTTTTAAAGTTCTTTAATATATTATATTTTTCTAAAAATTTTAATATATTGTATTAGAAATTAAGAAAAAAAATAATTTAATAGTTTAGATACGAATAATTTACCATAATTTTAATTGAATATATAGATTTATACAATAAAAAATATTTTTGACCAGCTTTATTATAATATATATAAAGAAAAATTATAATCAATTATTGCTGGATGGATAAATAAAATAATTTATTATTTTAGGAGTTGATTCAATTAATAAAGTTTATTTTTTTATTTTTTATTTTTTGGTTGATGTAAGTTAAATTTTATAAACTTTACATATATATATATATATATATACTAAAGCTTTTCTTAAAGCTTATAATGTTTAGCCTAAAAATATATTTTTTAAAATTTTAGGATTATAATATCCCCTCTTCTCATATTTTTTCTCATTTATAAGATATTTGTGTCTTAATTTTTTAAATTTTAAATTAAATTTGTTAAAATATTAAATGTATATTATAACAGTTAAAAGTAAAATCAGCGAGCAAATAAAATATTAAAAAAATAAAAAAATTAATATTTAAAAATCATAAAATAATTATATAATTTATTTATTTGCACTCAATTGATAATATCTTATAATAATTATACTAATACTTTAATTATTTATACTCAATTTAATAATATCTTATTCTTAATTTATAATTTTTTTTATTTAAAAAAATATTAATTTTCTTTTGTATTATTTATAAAAAATTAAAATATGTGTAAAAAACTAAAATATATGTATTCCAACTAAAATATGTATGTAATATCTCTATTTTTAGTACACGATAGAGTAAGAGTTATGGGAGATGATATTCTTATATTTTATATGTGTATTATATATATATAATATATACTATGAGTATATAGGTGTAAAGATGTTACAATGTATATTCCGAAGTAATGCGATGACGTTGTTATAGTATAAATTAAAATAAAATAAATTAAAATAAAATAAATTACTATTTTTTCATTTCAAAAAAATATATTATAGAAATAAAAATAAATTATTTGATAAAAGGTGAAGCATTGGGTGCTCACATTCTTATTAATTGAACCATAAATATGAAAAAAATCAATCTACCAATTTTGATTTAGAAAAATTTTAAACGTAAATTAAAATTTAAATAAATGATTAATTAATTATCAGCTAATCGTATAAAATGAATAATTAACTATTATTTTTAATTTTTACTTGTTACACTATATATACATAAATAAAATTAAAATTTAATAAATTTCATATATATTTAATAAAAAATTAAATATAACTTATTGTAAAAATTAATCTTAACACAGATACACAATTAAAATAAAAAAAAATCACATTTTAAATTTAAATATAATTCATCAAAATAATTTAATATATATAATTTATAATTTGTTTATATAATTTATAATAATTTATTATAATTTATAATTTATTCTATTAAATTATATATATTATTTATACATAATTTATAATTAATATATAAAAATTATAATAAATTTATAAATTATTTTTATATTTAATATATATAATTTATAATTAACTGTTTAATTTGATAAAATGAATCGAATAATTTTTAATAATAAAATAAAAATTATAATTATAATATTAAAAATTAAAAATTTAAATTTAGATCATTAACGTGATTAATTATAATTTTTAACTAATTTGACAAGTTTGTTTTTAATTTTTGATTTAATAAAAAAAATAGTTATAATCCACCTTACAGTGACAGTATCTCCGTATCAAGTGACTTCATTTCGACGTTGGCAGAAGAGGTGGAGGACGTGCCTGTTCTACTATTTATTTTATAATAATATTATTATTGGAAAAAAAAAAACAAAGAGGATCTCCTGTTTCTCTGTGCACACGACACATGTACGGAACCGTTTGTCGCTTATATTATAGAATAATAAAAAAAGGCTGTAAAATATTTATCAAACACAAAAAAAAAACGAAAAAGTCATCTCTACCCAATCATAAATCGACAACGCATTTGACGAAATCACTCTGATTTTCAATAGCAGTTTTTTATACAACAACCATCTCTCCTCTATCAATGTAGTTTTCATAGCTTCCATTTATGTCTTTCTGCTCATATCCTCTCTCTAATATATATATAGAGCTCCAAGCTCTTCACTATTTATGCAAATTTCAGGTATTTTTCTTCGGTTTCCTTCTCTTTATTGCTTGATTTGAATTCTGTTTGGGAGAAAATTTTTGCTAATATTTTCGGAAAAAAGGAAACGAAACCAAAAATAGAAGGTGTCTGTTGAAGATGGGAAGAGGTAGGGTTCAGCTTAAGAGAATCGAGAACAAAATCAACAGACAAGTGACTTTCTCAAAGAGAAGGTCTGGTTTATTGAAGAAAGCACATGAGATCTCTGTGTTATGCGATGCCGAAGTTGCTTTGGTCGTCTTCTCAACTAAAGGGAAGCTTTTTGAATACTCTACTGATTCCTGGTACATACTTTTCTTTGTTCTTCGATTTATCTTGATTTCAATTTCATATGTTTATATATATAGATATATGCATACATGTTTACATATATATAGTAAGTGGCGATTCAATTCTTGTTTTCCAAGATTTGTTTTATTTCTTTGTTTGTTTGGTTGTTGTTTGTTTTTTGTGTAAGTAAAAACTGAAAAGAATAAAAAATTTCTGTGAATTTGAATTATAATTTAATTATCAATTAAAAGAAGTGAATGCTCCTGGAAATATAAATCCGCATCTAATGATAAACACAATAAATCTATATTAAGTGCCTTCAGTGCTAATTTCATGCAAAAAATGGAATCCAGTTGTTAGAAACAACAGTAGCAGGCAGCAAGCGAGCGAGTAAGTCTGTGCTAATTAGTTATCTGTGTTTATATAATTATTGTTTATTGTTAAAGAGCAAATGAATAAAAAAAGAAAGTTGTTTTAATTGGGTGCAATAAAGTTGTTTTAAAGTTGTTTATATAATTATCTGTGTCACTCCTCACTTCTCTCTTTCTCTCTCCCTCTTTCCTCTTTTCTTTTTTAGTGACAGACACATTAACCCTCTTACATACAACATAAAATTATTATAAATACTAAAATATTAATAGCCTATTGAACAAAAAAAAAAGCTCAAATATTAAATTTTTCACATAGAAAAAAAATTCAAAAATCTAACAATTTTTTTCATTCCCGACTATGAGAAAGAGTTTGTCAAACCGGCAACTCTACAATATGCCTCAAACTTTTCTCTTAGTAAAGTTTTTATGCACATATTAGAACCATTATCATCAGTATGTATCTTTTCAAGTTCAAGCTACTTAGAATCTAAAATATCACGAATCCAATGATACCTCATATTTATGTGTTTGAATCTACCGTGAAAAGTAGGATTCTTACCGAGATAAATAACACTCTGACTGTCACAAAATAAGAAATACCTCTTCTGTATAAAGTCAAGCTCATTCACAAAATTCTTCATCCAAAGTAATTTTTTACATGCTTCAGTTGCTGCAATGAATTTGGCTTCTGTAGTAGACAATGCAATGCATTTCTGCAATCTAAATTGCCATGTCACAACTCTCCCTGCAAAAGTTATCAGATATTCAGAAGTAGATTTTCTTAAATCCGCAACCCTTGCCAAATCAGAATCTGTATAACCAATGAGAATAGGCTTTCCAGTTTCAAAACACAATTTTAAACTAGCAGTGCTACGGAGATATCTCAAAATTCACTTCACAGCATCCCAATGCTCTTTTTCTGGATTAGACAAAAATATACTAACATTACCAACTGCATGAGTTATGTCTGACCTAGTGCAAATCATAACATACATCAAGCTACCTACTGTAGATGCATAAGAAACTTTCTGCATATATTCTTTCTCTTGCTCACTAGAAGGAGATTGTTTGATACTTAATTTGAAAGACATGGCAAGAGGGGTACTTACAGGTTTAGCTTTAGCCATACTAAATCGCTGTAATATTTTCTTAATATACTTTTCTTGAGACAGCCACAGCTTCTTGCATTTCCTATCACGAATGATCCTCAAGCCAAAAATCTGCTTTGCTGGCCCTAAATCCTTCATTGCAAAGGACTTGCTCAACTCTTTCTTCAAGCTATCAATTCTTGAAGAACTAAAACTCACAATGAGCATATCATCAACATATAGCAACAGGATGATAGAATCATCATTAGAAAATCTTTGCACAAAAACACAATGATCAGAAGTATTCTTGTAGCCTTGTTGAACCATAATTGACTCAAACTTTTTATACCATTGTCTAGGTGCTTGTTTCAGTCCATACAAACTCTTTTTCAATTTTCAAACATAATTTTCTTTTTCTTTTACCACAAAATTTTTAGGTTCAATGTAAATTTTCTCCTCTAAGTCACTATGAAGGAAGACTGTTTTAACATCCATTTGCTCAACCTCTAAATCAAGAGTAGCAGCTAATCCTAAAATAACACTAATTGATGACATCTTGACCATTGGTGAAAAAATCTCCTCAAAGTCAACTCCCTTTTTTTGACTAAAGCCTTTGACAACTAATCTAGCTTTATATCGTGGAGATGATGAATTCTCTTCTTGTTTTAATTTATAGATCCACCTATTCTTCAAGGCTTTTATATCTTTAGGAAGCTTTACCAATTCAAAGGTGTGATTATCAGCTAAAGACTGCATTTCATCTTTTATAGCTGCAATTGATTCTGCCTTTTGCACACTCTCAATAGCCTCTTCATAGCATTAAGGTTATTCTCCATCTGTTAAGAGTATATACTCATTAGGTGAATATCTGGTAGAATGCGTTCAATTTCTGGTAAACCTCCTAAGTGGAATTTTGGGTTCCTCAACATGTGCATCTTGTTGATCATCAACTGCTTTATATTCAGGAGCACCAACCTCATTTGTATTCTGATTATCATTTTGCACATCACCATGATTCTGAACCTCAACTGCATCAAGCGTATGAGTTGGAGGAGATGAGTCTAAATCAATCAAACTACTCTGAAGTTTTAATTTTTTCATCTTGTTAATATCTTTAATAGTCTGATCTTCTATAAATACATCTCTACTTCTGACAAGTTTCTTCTGAATTGGATCATAGCATCTGTAACAAAACTCATCTTGCCTATAGCCAATGAAGATATACTGTCTAGTCTTGGCATTTAACGTAGACTTCTCATTTTTGGGAACATGCACAAAACATTTGCAATCAAACACTCGTAGGTGGTCGTAGAAAACATCCTTACCATACCAGAACCTATTTGGAACATCATTTTTCAATGCAATAGTGGGAGTTAGATTAATTACATATGCAACAATGTACAAAGCTTCACCCCAAAAGGAATTAGGCAATTTAGCCTCTGAAAGCACACATTTAACTCTCTCCATCAATGTTCTGTTCATCCTTTCTGCCAAACCATTCAGCTGAGGAGTCTTGGGAGGTGTTTTCTGATGTCTGATACCCTGTTCTCTGCAATATGCATCAAAAGACCCACAATACTCACCACCATTATCAATGCGAATATATTTCAACTTCTTTTCAATTTTTCTCTCAGCAGAAGCTTGAAATTTTTTAAATGCGCCAAGAATTTGATCTTTAAACTTTAAGGTACGAACCCAAAGTCTTCTAGAATGATCATTAATAAAGGTCACAAAGTAAAGTGCATCACAAAATGACTTTTTTTTCAAAGGACCACATACATCTGAATGTACCAACTCAAGTAAATCATTTTTTCTAGAAGGATAATGATGTTTGAAAGAAATCCTCTTTTATTTCTCAGCCAAGCAATGAACACATCTGTCTAACATTGCACCTTTCAATCTCGAAAGTAAATTCTTTTTAGCTAGATAATCTAGTCCTTTCTCACTAATATGAATCAGCCTCTTGTGTCACAATTTTGAAGAGCTATCACCTTCAACTGCATTAACAATATTGGTAAATATTGAAGTTTGCAACCAATATAAGCCTGAAGCCTTCTTTTCTCTACCCACAACTAAGGAGCCTTTGCTGATTTTATATTTTTCATCATAAAAAATATTGCAATAGCCATCATCATCAAGCTTACTAGTGGAAATCAAATGCAATCTAATGTCAGGTGCATGTTTAACATTTTTCAATTTTAATTTTGTTTCATTTTGGGTTTCCAAATAAACAGTTTCAGTACCTATCACCTTTGACACTCCATCATTATCCATATTTAAAACTTCAAAATCACCCAGAGTATAAGATGTGAAGAAATTATTTCTTGATATAACATGAAAGCATGCACCACTATCAAGAATCCAAGCAGTATTATCATAGGCTATATTGACCATATTCTCTTGATAAACTATAGCCAAATCATCTGAAGTGGTAGTGGCAACATGATCAATATTGTTATCATTGCCTTTCTTTTCTTGCTTCTCTTTGTCTGCCTTGTTTTCTTTCTTCGACTTGAAATAATATTTCTTGATATGTCTTGGTTTACTACAGTAATAACATTTAAGGTTCATATACCTTGATTTTAATTTACTCTTGCTTTTGCACCTATTTTGATCTTGACTCATACTTTTACTTCTCTCCCTGTTTTTAGTAACCAAAATTTCTGATTGTGAAGTAGATGCCCACTGATTTTTTTTCTCGCCTCTTCATTTAAAACACCAGTCTTTGTATACGACATGGTTACATCACTTTCAGGAGCAGAATTATTCAAAGATACACGAATATTTTTTTATGAGTCAGGAAGTGTATTCAACAACCAAAGTCCAAATTTCTACCGTTCAGATTAAAGAACAGTAAATTCTAAACGTGCTCACCAAATTTCAGCCAAATTCGACCACAAATGACCGTCTGATCGTCGGAGAAAGATAAGTTGGTCGCTGTTGTAAAAATGCACGTGAACAGTAAACTTCGAGCTGCAAATGTCAAAAATTCAACCGTTGAAAATTGATCTCCACCGTTCAGAATGAAGAACGATGAGTCCTTTAACTATTGTCTAAATTTCAGCCTGATTGAGCATAGATGACCGTCTGATATTTGAAAAATCGAGATTGCTCTGTTAATTTCTTTTGCAAAAAAAAAAAACTCTTTTTTTTCTTTTCTTTCTTTCTCTCTCTCTCTTTGGTGGTTGACACACTAATCGTTTCACATAAAATATAAAATTATTATAAATGTTAAAACATTAATAGTTTATTGGGGGAAAAAAGGCTCAAATATTAAATTTTTTACATAGAAAAAAATTTAAAAACCTAACATGTCTAGACGTGTCTTACCCTCAATGCTACAGTTTTGAATCCTTTATAGCATATATACTGTATGCATTTTTCATGTCTAACTTCGATCTAAAGAAATGATCATAGCTTGTCTCCACCCTTCTTATATATCTTTTTGAAGTATTAATTATTATTAGCCATTTTTTTGTGAAGTGTATTCTATGCCTATTTAGTCTTATCACTTTGGTTCTTGTTAATCTAGTAGCAATTAGATAACTGGAGTCAGCATTATCTATATATATATATGTATATATATAATATTGCGCAATATATATATAAATATTTATGAAGTGACTAATAAATATACAACAATTATCGAACATCGTGCACATTATATTTTCTTGCAAATAAAATATTTACCGACAGTACCTCCAAACATAAAAAAAAAAAATTTAGTCAGCGAGGACAAGAGCGTCTCATCAGACTATGCGAGTATGCGTCGTATTTCGGCAGCTTAAAAACATTAAGAATAAATATAATTGATTAAATATTAATCAATTAAAATATTATAATTAAATATTATAAATATTATATATAAATTAAATATAATTGATTCAAAACTAAATATTAATTAAAAATATACAATAAGATTAATTAAAAATCTACAATCTTCCCTCTATGTAAGATTCTTTTTTTTTTTTGGGTAAATATGTAAGATTTTTTTAATGCAAAACCAATTTATCTTTCCATTTTCAGAGCACAGAAAATTACAATATCGTGACAAACTATCAAATAATTTCTTAAACACGGTGTTTCCAGTTTAGTAGGTCGCTACCATATCCAGCCAAACACCTCATCAAAATGCCTCAGCCATTCTAAGTATCAAGCATCTAGTAGATACATACCAAACCATCAGTCCAGATGTAACAATTTGGAAAAAACAATAATGCTATATGGTTATCTTAATAATGCATGCCCAGTATAATACCCAGTTTAACATCAAAGAAGTAAAATAATAAAGTTCCGTAGCAACATGTAGAAAACTCTTCTGATAATGTAACAGTTCCATAAGAACTTGAAAATTAATGAAAACCTTAATTTCAGGCACCCCTTCATCTCTTTCTACAACCACGCTCCCTCAAAGAAAGAGAGAGTGCCTCTCCTGGTCCAATGATGTTGTAGGCAAGGGACAAATTGTCCTTCAGAAAACAGGTTTTCCACTGAGCTTGTGCTTGGTTGCTGGAAGTTGGATCTCTCCTGCAATTTTCTCTTTTAGACTGCCTACAGTTTCAGAGTGTGACTGCACTGTGATCTGCAAAACTTCCCTCTATGTAAGATTAACTAAAAATGTACAATGTTCGTTTTATGTAAGATTCAAATCTAGATCTTTAATTTCTACTCAGAGGCTTTGTTTTAACTTGAATTTATTTACTTTTCATTGTGATATGATATATCATTGGATTTTACTTCGTTATTAATAGGTAATGAGCTGTGGCGTGGCTTATAGATTTGTTTTCTTTTTTCCTTCTAGTATTATTGTAAAATAGAAACTAAGATTTAGATTTATTTTCTAAGGACGTTAGATCGTATTCAAATTTTCTTGAGCTTGTACATTGCGTATACATTAAACATGACTTATTTATATAATAAGATTGAGTTTTGTCAATGAATTAATTAGCTTGTCTTTTGGACCATGCTTCACTTAATTTGTTTTCAAACTCAATTAAACTTGTTTATCTAACCTTTCTGCTTTTAAGGGAAAAAAAAAAATGGAAAATTAAGCAAAAACCTCATGAATGCGAAATTCATTATTTGAAAATTGTGGGTCTTATATGCCTCGTAAAGCCACAAATCTCCTAGGTCTGCTTGATTTAGCAACAGACGTCAGTTTTTTGTGAGCATTCAGTAGTTCAAAACAATAATTGTAAATAGTGTGGTAATTAGAATTATATTGTAAAAGAAGGAAATAAAAAAATATATTTTATATGTTAGATAAATTATGGTTATATGTAGCAAATAAATTTTATACTTTAAAAATAGATTTAATATTTATTGATAATATGTGAAAATACAGCCACACACACCAACATTTAATATGCTAAAATAAAGATTTAGGCATTTTTTAATTAGCAACAATTATTTCATATTTTGGCAGAAACTAATTTTTGAGTTTAAAAATTACAAAATCTAGTTTTTGATTTAAAACGAGTTTTTAATTATTTACCGAATGCCTCAGCTGTTGGATACTCAACTACTTAAATTCAAATCAAACCAGCTCATGAGAAGTGTCAAATTTTTCTCCTAAAACAAAGATCCTTAGTAAGGAGTTTTAATAAAATAATAGGCATAATATAACTGCAGCTTTATATATTTGTCTATTTTGATTATTTTATCTCTTATATTTATATATTTATTAGATTATTTAATGTATATATCTATTTTATTATAATAGAAACTTATATAATTATATATTAGTAATTTTACCTCTTATATTTATATATTTTATATCAAATAGATATTTGTATTTTAAATTATAGAGAATAAACTAATTAAAACGGATAAATATAAAGAGCAACAAATATATTAAATCAAAATAATTATAATAATAATAATTTTAAATTAATTATAATTAAGAAATAAAATCAAAATGTCCTTTATAGCAACTCCTAAAAGCTTTAGCTGCTTCGGTATTTTGGGTAATTGCGCACTGTGATTGTCTGATGTAGCAAAAGTTAATGAACAAGGAATTTAAAGTGCGATTAGATTTGTTTAGTCTAAAAATACCTAATAGACACAAAAAATAGAAAAAAGTTTCTCTACTGATGAGTTTTTATTAAAAATATGAAAGTTAGCTTTTACCTTCTAAAATGTTATAAGATATAACGTTAGAGCTACACAAATTCTAATTATATGTATGAAAATTTATTTAAAAAGTAATAGACTGCTAAAAATAAAAGAAATATATATAATGATACAAATTGCTAAAATAGTATCTTAATATGAAATTTTTATAAAATTAAATAAGAAAATAAATATTTGCATATTTTAAATTGACTAGTAATTTTATATTTTTTTTCTTTGGCTATATCATTCTTCTTTGCTTGAAAAAAATTCGACCTTGAATTTTATAGTGCGGAAGAATTTATAACTGAAATATTAAACCAATGGCATATTCAGTGCATTTAAAGGTAGTAAATTGTTTAGCAATTTGTCATTAACTAACTTTTTGAACTCTTTAAATAGCTGCTGAATTTTAACATAATATTAAAATGATTTTCAAATTGGATAATTTATTGATAGTTGGTTTAAGTAAAGAATGTATTAAACTAATTTTAATACTTTTAGTTTTACATATTTCAATAAATATATTCTCATTGATTTGACTGATTTTACTAATTTCTTTGTCAACTTCTACCAACTAATTCCTTTATCTCTTTCTCATTGATTGTTATTGTCATCCTTTGTTGCACCATAAGAACTCAACACATGCTGGTGAAATATTAAGTTCTTTTATCCCTTTACAATAATTATCAAAAATTGATTGTAGTTTTTCAACTTATTTTATCTCATCATTATATTCATCAAAATTTGGTTTTAATTATTTACAATAATCCTTTAAATAATTATCTGCATGTAATTTTTTATGCAAATCTAATACCTCAATTTTTATTCTTCCATGATTTAAGTCAAGAGCGTGCAATATTCATGATTCTAGTCTATCTCATGTCGCTTGATTAGCAGTTTCAACTTTATGAAAATGATTCATGTCCTTAAGTCCCTCATAAATTTTTAAATCTTCTAGGAGATCAAGTTTGTAACAGCCCGGCCAATAAGATATTGTCTACTTTGGGCAAGCCTGCACGAATTTATTCTCATGTCTAAACTTACCTCTAGACCCAAAACGCGTCTTACTAGTCTAAAGCATGTTCACCCTTAAGTACTATTTTCTCACATTGCACTTAATCAATGTAAGAATCGCCTAAAGGTAAATAGTAACCCAGAGACATACACTGTACGCAGAGGAGTTACATTCTCCCCCCTTAAGGGACTCACGTCTTTGCTAAGGGTTGCCCCACCACCGGCCAAAGGAACAGGTATCTTGGTTATGATATCAAGTTGTAACAGCCCAGCTAACAAGATATTGTTCACTTTGGGCAAGCCCGCACGAATTTATTCTCAAACTCAGACTTACTTTCAGGTCCAAACCGCGTCTTACTAATCCAAAGCATGCCTACATTTATGTATTTTTTTTTCACCTTGCATTTAACCGATATGGAATTCGCCTAAGGATGAATAATAATCTAAAGTCGTACACTGTATGCAAAGTCATTACAAAGTTTGTGGTTATTTTTTGGAATCTCCATTTGGGCCCTATATCGTCTGCGTGGAACTTTCTCCTCTTTCAACATCAGAGCCTCCATCAGATTCATCTGAATTATAAATAACTTTTTGTAAATGAATCCTTAGCCTTTGGGAGCGGCTTCAACTCCCTGTAACCTCGCATTATAATGGTTTCCTCTATAGGCTTACGATTGTAATCTTTGCTACTGGACTGAACGTTTCATCATAATCTAGTCCATACTATTGTGAGAACTGAACCCTCGAGCTGTCAAGTGAGCCTTGTTCATTTACAATAATGAAAAAAAATCACAAAAAAAGTGATAAAACAAATCAAATTTCCTAATTGTTAGATTTAATTGATTTTTTATGAGTTACGTCATTCGCACCGTTAACCGATCCATCATCTATCTCATCCATTCCTTTATTATCTATTCAAGTTGTTGCTCAAGGTGAGCAATGTAATAATGTTTATAAACTTTCTCTATACATTTGTTGTAGTTATTTTCGTGATGCCATAGTCGTCTAAGAATAAACACAACTTTAATATCGATTTTTCAAAAGTTAATAAATAAAGGATTTAAATTGTTATAAATCTGTTTAATTTAAGAATATCTAAGTGATAGACATAAAAAAGAGAAAAATTTCTCTATTGAGTTTTTATTAAAAATCTAAAAACTTTTTTATTTTTTAAAAAATTATAATATATAATATTAGAGTTATAAAAATTCTAATTATATATAAAGAAACTTATTTAAAAAAATAGACTGTCAAAAATAATATATATATATAATATTTATCGAAGTAGATAAAATGCTAAAATAATATCTTAATTCGATATGCTTATCAAAATTAAATAAGAGTATAAATTTCTGATTATTTTAAATTGATTAAGAATTCTTTATTTCTTTGAATGTCATTGTTATAATTCAAATTTGCAAATCATTAGGCCTTGTGTTTCATGGTGATTTTCAGTTGTTTGCCGGAAGTTCAAATTCAAGTTGTCACCTTTTGTCCTTCATGTTGTCACTTCTCTGCACTTTGATCTAGAGGGGGATATTTATTATCCGAAGTATATACATTGCATTTGAATTTGATAAATTATATATATATATGCTGTTTGTGTCCTCTTTGGTAACAAAATGCTATTATTTTATTTTCCAATTTTCTTATATATATATATATATATATATGCGTGTATGTATGTGTGTATATATGTATATATATGGGCCACGAGTAGAATTTGTAGTATGCTATTTTTAAGAAAGTTATACGGCCAAAAACAAATTAAAAGACAAAATATACAATGCAATATGGAAAACAAAAATGAAAAACATCAACTCGAACTAAACAGAGGAGACCAACAACCGCCTTATACTTACAGTAACTCAATGGTCCCATGCTGACGCTGGAAAATTAATAGTGTATTATAATTCAATAAAACCCATTATTTAGCAATCTAGCCTTTATCAGACATTACTATTTATTGTCTTTACTATTAATACACAAAAAATTATGGGTACCTGGATCCTAGTACTTCCCACAATAAAACCTTGTAATTACTCAGAACTTCACAGCACATTACTTACCCTGCCAGAATTGATATTTATCCTATTTTGAGATTAAACGTTGTGCTTATAAAACATTGAACATTAGAATTTATGTATAAATAATTTTTTTAAAAAAAACTTTAATATGTATCAAATTTGTATTGATTTATTTTAGGTATAATATAATATTTTTTAAGATATTAAAAAATATTTTGTATTTTTCTCATTTTATTTAAATTAATGGATAAAAAAAATATAAAAAATTATAAAAACTATAGTTTTTTCTTTTTCTTTTTAAAAATATCCTTAAAATGAAATTGTAAATTTGTTTCGTACCTTGAATTAAATATATTGCTATTTGAAAATTAAAAACAAGTAAAAGCAATGAATATATTAATATTATTGAAGAGGTCATTATATAACTTGAATAAGGAGAAACTGCAAATACACAATAACATTTAGAATTAAATTTTTAGATTTGAAAATAAAAATTAAGTAAATTTGGAAGACATATCTTCAAATTGAATGAGTTTACAAATAATTTCTCTTATATTAATTCATATAATCTTATAATAATTGCAGAAGTTTAAAATAAATTGTTATTTAACAATTGTTGTGGGGGTCACTTTTCAAGTTTCATATAAATTAGTGGAGTTCTTGAAAATTTCAGTAGGATCACTTTAATCATTAAAGAAATTTACTCAATCGAATATTGTTTTTTTTTTGACAAAAAATCTAGTATTTTAAAGAGGCAAGAGCTATAAACGTGCTTCTTCATTATTAAATGAGTTCTAAAATTTTTGAAAACACTTAAATAAACCCGTTTTTTATTATTAAATTACTCTTAAAAAAATCGAGTTAAAAAAAATTAAATAATTAAGTATGATTAATTCACATTGAGCTGTCCTCATGTACTAGTTCTAACAAATATAGATGGTCAGTTTTTTATAAGATGGAAACCTAAATATAGTAACTTTGTTTCAGTGTACATTTTTTAAAATTATATTAGAAGTTAATCCTATTTTCTCATTATATTATGATTCCATTGTTTAATCATCTGAATCAATTACACTCTTAACTCTGATAATTTGTTATCGCTTTATACTTCAAATCTAATTCTAGAATCATAAAAAATCCTTCATCAAACTAAGATTTGATTCTTTTTTACTTTCATCTTTTGTACATAATACAACTTAAAAAGTCAAAATTTCTAATTGATTGTCAATATAAAAATTTTAGTTTTTATTTTTTATTTTTTTAGTCATTGCTAAATATTCAAATATGCCAAACAAAATAAATAAAGAAAACTCAATAATTATTGTAACAGCCCGAGCTCAGTCAACCAGCCCGGCCATGATCAAGCAGATATTATCCATTTTGGGCTCGGCACGCTTTAATTCGGCTGACACGTACAGTTTTACTTTTGAAGCTTAAGATTCGATCTTTTCATATCAAAATGCGTCACATCCAACTGAGCTCCTCCCACACTTATATACAGATCAAACTCCTTATACCTAATCGATGTGAGATTCGTCTAAGTGAACAGTACCCTATAGAGAACCTTCTCTCGTAGATTCTCTTCACCCAAGCAAGGGAAGCAAAGGAAAAAGTCATCCTCTTTTATGGCATTGGAAAGAACTAGTCTTTGAAATTAGCATACTAAGTTAGTCCCTCTGTAATATCAGCGCTGTGAAAATATACCCTCGCGTGCATCATTGGATCGATTTCGGCTTCTTGGGAAGTCGGCATTCTTTTGGGAGACTTAGACTACGTCAGAATCATAATTCGAAAGCCTCTTATATGAGCTATAAAACACATCTTTATGCCTTATATAATACCTACTATTAGACGTATTCTAAACTTCACTTAGTCTTGGTTCTCATCCAGAAAGATCGTATAAAAGATAGATTTTAGAGTCTATTCTCATAGCCAGTAGAAAGGCTTAACTGCTCCTTATTGTATTAAAAGAACCAAATCTATGAGGGTATTGTAGGGTACTGTTCACTCAGGCAAATCTCATATTGATTAAGTACAATGAGTTAGATCTATATATAAGTGTGGGAGGACCTCGGCTGGATGTGACACATTTTGAGGTGAAAAGATCAGGCCGTAAGCCTCAAAAGAAAAATCTTGCAGACTAGCTGAATTAAGGCGTGTCGAGCCCAAAGTAGATAATATTTGCTAGGCCGAGACCAGACTAGTTGACCGAGCCCGGATTGTTACAATTGGTATCAGAGCTAAGCCTTGTTCCTCTGATCGGTGGTGGGGCAAATCTCAACGAGGACGTTGAGTCTATACGGAGTGTGAAAGTACTGTAAGGTACTGTTTACTTGAGCGAATCTCACATCGATTAAGCACAAAGAATTCGATCTGTATATAAGTGTAGAAGGAGTTCGGTTGAGTGTGACGTATTTTGAGATGAAAAGACCGGATCGTAAGCTTCAAAAGTAAAACTGTGCAGACTGATTAAATTAAGGTGTACCGAGCTCAAAGCGGACAATATCCACTTGACCAAAGTCGGGTTAGTTAACCGAGCCCGGGCTGTTACAATTATGACAAGCATACGGTATAATTGCTTTTTATGGCTTTGTTCACAATCTGAACTGTAACTAACAATAAAAATTTCCCTTTCTTTTTTTAATTTATAAAATAAATAAAGACAATCTAAATTCCCCTAAAATTTTCAAATTTCTATATTTATACTCGAATTTAGTTTGTAAAACTCTAAAATTTAGGACTTTTTTTTTTAATTTTAATTTTGTTTAGCTTCTTAATCAAAAGCACATTGTTTATTAAAAAAATCCAGTTTAATTGATTCTATCTTTAACAATTAATCAGTTTGCTGGTTTGAATTTGTTTCTTTTTATCTGATTAAAAATTTTAACATAAATTTAACCCAACTATTAGTAAGTTCTTCTCTTTAACTGGCCATTTGATTTTATTATTATTTTTATTATTATTTCAAGTACATAGGAGGCAAATGCCTTGGACCTTAAGTTACAATTCTCCTTGGATAGCTAGATCTGACATGATCATCTTTTAAAATAGGGAATAAGCCATTTGGAACCATTGCTAACTTATGAATACCCAGAGGAAAAGATAAATCATAGTTAGCCAGTTAATCTGCTGCAAAATTCGACTCTCTATAAATATGCGATGCTGCAACCTACCAGTCTAATCTAAGTAAAAAGTTTCAACCCCATTCAGCATTCAAATTCAAAATTTTCTTATAAAATTTACTGTATATGCATTTTTATTTATTTATTTATTTGATGGTATGTGAGGTTAACAAATAAAAACTTGTGAATTTTCCTCTTTTTAAAAAAATTATGTAAAAAATGTAAATAAAGCTCCATTTTTCAGAAATATATATATATCTCCAAATTATTATAGATACATCGTTAAACTATCTTTAGAGAAAATTCTTGTCTATGTAGATTTTTCTCTCTTACATAAAACTATCTTTAGCATGCTTGAACAAATTCAACTAAATATTTAAAAAAAACTGAAAAATTAAAGTAGAAACATACAGGTGAATGGATATATATTTTTTTTATAAATCATCCTTTAAGTTATAAATTTTGTGGGCATCAGCTTCATCATAATTTTTGACGTATATATCTGTAAAAATAAAATAAAGTATTAACAGGTGATTTGATACATCTGACAATCGCAAGTATCAATTAGCAAAAGACAAAAAAAATTGTCCATCAAGGTATCAGACTATTTGACTAATCTAAAATCCCTAACACACGAAAATATTCAGGAAATTTTATTAATTGAATTAAAAATGAATACCAAATTTATAAAGAGCTATATTTATAGACACAAATAAATAAAATATTAAAAAAGTAAAATAAAAATTTTAAAGGAAAAGAATTAAATAAATACTAAGAGAAATAGAAACAAATAAACATACTAAAAGAATTAAGATTAGAGAAATAATTATTTTAAGAAGATTATGATAAGAATTCTAAAAAAATTAGAATTATGATTAATAAAAAAAATAATTTAGATTATAAATTTATATAGTGATGCTCTATTAATGCCCTGCCTCAATCTCCTTCACTTTGGAAAAAATTCACCCTCAAGTATAAATCAATGCTTAACTACGGTGGTGCATCAAAGGAATAGAATGAATATAGATTAACAATATTAAAAGTTCGTGAAATGCTCGTATCTTCTAACAAATCAACAACATAGAATTTCTTATTAATTTTATGAATAATGGTATAGAGATCATACTTCTTCGGTTAAAGCTTTTTATAGAAACTCACTGAAAATCGCTTACGTTAAAAAAATACTCAATGTTTTACCTTTCACGTGCGATATCCAATATCACATTGATATGATCCAAGAAACAATTTTACCAAACTTACAATATTATCTAATGAGCCTAAAAAAAAAACGAAATACTCAAAAAAAAGATGGAGTAACTATTAAAAATTAGTTTTATTAAAGAAAGCATGAGTTTATGTGCTGTGTCTACTCTATTTACACTGAAAAAGGATGAAAGTTGGAGAATATATGTAGATAATAGCGCTATAAATAAAATTATGAAGGAATGGAATTAAATAAATACTAAAAATAATAAGAATAAATAAAAATATTAAAAGGATTAAAATTAGATAAATAATTATCTTAGTATAATTATGATAAATCCTAAAAAAATTAGAATAGGATTAATAAAAAAAATTCAGATTATAAATTTGTATTGCAATGCCCTGTCAATGCCCTGCGTCAATATTACTACTTGCTTTTCTCAAAACTTTTTCCTTTACGTTAGCACATACGATAGTTTCACTTTACCATTACTAGCATAACTTTATTGCTCGATTCAAACGATACAAACCTTTTTTTTATCGGATAAAAGATAATAACATTAAAAGAGCGGAGAACTACAAAGAGCCTGCTGGATGACCTTTAATAAACTACAAATAGCATGACTTTATCTACACAAACTTTAAAGCATCAGAAAGAATCAGCAAACTGAATCAATCACTTTTGTTTAAATTTTTGTTTTTAAAATTCACATGTTCTAATAAATACAAACTATAATCTTTTCACATCAAATAAATACAAACTATAATCTAATTAATATAAAATTAATTCTTTAATCTCAACAATGTCTTCTTTTCACTCTTTTTCTAGTCTTCTACTTTGTTTTTCATTTCCAAGAGATATTATTTGACTTCTTGACTTTTTTTTCATAAAGTGTTGAGTTTAGTTTCTCTTTTCTTTTCTTTTCTTTTTTTTTTAATTTTTTTTTAAATTTGATTGAATGCAAACACTTGTACTTGGCAAAATTAAGAAATTAACACGAAATTGGTGGATTGTGTCTTCTAATATTGTCTCTCATTGTCTTTTAATGAGAGACAATGAAATATAGTGTCAGAATTTGGTGTAATGCTATAAAAATATTGGCAATAAATATTAACTAATTATATGGTAAATTAGAGATTTAGTGGTCCATTATTAGCAATGAAGATTAAATAGGAAGGAATTTGATGCCATTAGGCAAATCCTTCTCGGAAGGTCATATATTTTGGTACTTCCCCTGTATCAGCATATTTAATCGAAAAGAACGCTAATTATTTCTATCAAAAGATTAAACTTTCAGTAGAGATGTATCCATTTTTTTTATTTGGATTAAATATAAGCTCACCAGTCTCCTTCAACTTTGTATGCTACCTTGTCGAACCTGATCTATAACCTCCAAATCCTCAAACATATCATTCTCTCTTTAAAAAAGTTCATCCTTGACTTTGAAGTAGTGGAACCAGAGCCGATAAGTAAGCTATGATACCATATGATATTACTGGGCTAAGTCCTTCCTAGGAGGTCACCCATCTTGATACTTTTTCTGCATCAGCACGTTTAACTGAAAAGAGAGCTAATTATTTCTATCAAAAGCTTAGGCTATTAGTAGAGTCACATCCATTAATCCTCGAAAATATCAGAATTGAAATAGTAGCTATGAATACTATTGCACTTGGTTAAATATAAATTGTGAAGTAACTTCTCTCTTATAATAAGACTGTTAGAAAACTATTTAACTATCAAAGTCATTTATAAAAAAGAAAGGTTAGATGTTAAAGATCAATAATTTATTTATTTATTCTTTATGTACAATATGAACTTCTAATTTCCTGATTCCCATAAAGAATATTTGATCATGGGACTATTAATTATTATTTTATTGTTGCTTTTGATATATTTCCTATGTTTAACTGAGATGAGTATGAGTTTAGAATTTGAACTCTTGATCTCTTGATCACAGAGTAAACAATTGATAATTGGCTATGTTACCTGTTTAGAAGCTCATTTATCATTATTTTCGTATGTACATGGAAATTATATTTTATATATATTCACAAACTTAACTCCATTTCAAGTTATGTTTATGTTTTTGTTATGTTAGCTGTGTTTTTTATCCTCTTTCTGGATCCCCTCTCCATGATAGAGCAAGTTATTTATTCTGGGGTTTTATCTTAATATATTTCTATTATTAAAAAAAAAAACTCAATTTCAAGAATTGGTTTGCATTCAAATCCTTGTGCTTTTAATAAAAAAGAAAGTTGCACTACTATATTCTTCTCAGGGGGTTATGATATCTTTTGCCAAATCTTAAATATGAATACATTCTATCTTTTTCTTTACTTTTCTGATTCTTAAGAATTTCTTTCAGATAGACTGAGTACATGCATTTTACTTTTTCTGGTAACAGCATGGAAAGGATCCTTGAACGTTATGAGAGATACTCGTATGCAGAGAGGCAGCTTGTTCCAACTGATACTGAAACAAATGTAAGCACATGATCTGCTTGCTAAAATAACTTCTTTAGTAAAATAAAATGTTTATTAGTTTTGAATCAGAAACAGGAGTAGTTTGGAAGACTTCTTTTATTTATTTATTTGGATTCGGATCAGAAAGAAAAGCATTATGAATGAGTTTTGGCTCAATGGTTTATCTATAGTGCATCATCCTGTGATGCTGCAAGTTCAAATTCTGTTCAAAACCTAACTAACTATTAAGAGTAATCCCACATTGATTGGGAAAGAAATCTTATAAATGATATATGGTAAGAGTCTATTTACTCAATTTGTTAGTACTCTTCATTTTAGTTAATGTGTTTTTAATACTATATAATTGTCTCCCTCCACCATTAAAAAAAAATTAATATTAACAAAGAAAAAATAAATCTTCAATTTTTTTGTTAGTTGATTATTTTTCTTATTTCTTTTTCCCATTTTTTCCCTTATATATTTTCTATGTTATTCAAAATTTAATATAAAAAATGCAATTAACATTTTCAGGGTAGCTGGACTCTGGAACATGCAAAACTGAAGGCTAGGGTGGAAGTTTTACAAAGAAACCAAAGGCATGGATATAAAATGGATAAATGATTGCTGCATATTTTTACTATAGTATAATCTAAAATTAAAGAGGAAAGGAAGAAGAAGAAATGTTTCACTTTTCAAGTTTGTTCTTTATGCTTGCAGGCATTTCACTGGGGATGATCTCGATTCTTTAAGCCTGAAAGAGCTTCAAAGTTTGGAGCAACAGATTGATTCTGCTCTTAAACAGATAAGGTCAAGAAAGGTAAGTGCTCTTGGTATATAAGTTCAAGAAAGGTGAAAAAAATAAAATACTATTTCGGAATGATATTTCGGATGCAATTTTTACTGCAGATAGAAATTCCAGCTAATAAATATTATATGTAAAGAGTATTCCAAAAGTCCCGTATCGCTTGTTTGAAAACTTTTGTCGGAGTTTACATTCAAACAAATTTCAATGAGCTAGTAAAGAGTGAAATAAGGAGTGGGCAGTGGCAGAACGACCATGGGGTCGTGTGGGGTCACACGACCCCCCTCACCGGCAGCCAGAAGGAGGAAATTCAGGCGGTGGCGTGGGAAATTCAGCCCTCGTTGAAGGGGGCTGAGTTTCTGAAGAGTTGCAGCGAGGGGAAAACGAACCCCTCGCTGCAAAATTTTTTTTTTTTTTATAAATTAGTCCCTGGCGAAACGGCGCAATTTCGCCAGAGGGTAATTTAAAAAAAAACCGGCTCACGCCGTTTCGCTTGGGCCGATTCAAAAATAAAAAAGGACTGCGTTTTAACGCAGCCCTTCTTCTCTTCCCTTCTCCTTCTTCCCTCTCCCCGTTCCCTCCCCAAAATAACCCAGCCGCCACACCGTCGACCACCGCCGACCACTGCCATCACCGGACACTGCTCAGTAAATTCCAGCCCCCCCTCGGTAAATTTCTGGTTCCACCACTGGGAGTAGGTCTTCTAAACCATCAATTATTTAGCTTTTAGCCACTATTTGCAACCAATATAAAATTTCTTGGTTTTCTTGTTTACTAATGGTGAAATCTGCTGTCTATATAAACTTGCTCCCGGCTGTTTTTTGTAGACGTCCTATTATCTAGACATTATCTACAACCTAAATAAATTGTTTAACGGCTACTTTTATAGACACAATTGGTTCCTTCAAACCTGCTTCTGAATATCTTGCAGTTCTTGTTTAGAAGTGGTGAAATTGGTTCCTCCAAACCTGCTGCATCCTTCATTCTGAATAGCTTGCTGTTCTTGTTAGTGTGGAATTAATTCCAGAAGAACCTTCATTCTAAATATATTTTTGTTCTTGTTGCCTATAATAAACTGCACAAGGACTGTACAGCCTGTATATATTTGCTCACCGGCTTTTATAGACACAATCGGTTCTACCAAATCTGCTGGGCCCTTCATTGCTAGCCTGAAACTAATTCCAGAAGAGCCTGTTAATTAATTCTTGTGGGTGAAATAAGCCTCAAAGACCGTCTTTATAACAAATCTTAGGTTTCTCATTTTCCATTCTTCAACACTAACAATAAAATGATTTTTCTTTTCATTTACAGAACCAACTGATGTATGAATCCATAGCAGAACTCCAGAAGAAGGTGAGCCTGAACCCAGCTATTATTATTTTTGTATCTCCTAAGACACAATTGAACAATAGAATCAATGATGTGACTGTGATACCCAAAAATTGCAAACATGTAGCTTACAGTTGTTTGATTCATCCCGTATACCACATGTCTGTTTTCTTTCGTTTGCAGGATAAGGCACTGCAGGAGCAAAATAATCAGCTCGCAAAGAAGGTGATGTTTAATTTTATACTACATCAAATGGGTATTTCCTCCCTACAATGTCTTCATTATATATTCTTTTGAAGGAGAGACTTAGCTCAACAGTAAGACTGCTCCTATCCTTTGTGATAAGAAGATATAAGTTTTAAGTTGTAAAAACAGCCTCTTTGCAAAAGAGTACAAGAGAAGTCCGAGCATACATTGCAAAGCAGGACGCCTTGCACACCAGTTAGGGATGTGTTTTTTATGTGATGCATAATATGTTTATGATGTTTTGAACCAAAAGCAGGTCAAGGAGAGGGAGAAGGAAATGGATCAGCAGGCACAATGGAAGCAACAAAATCAAGGTGTAGATTCATCATCTGTTCTACCACCGCCTATGCAGTCTTTGAACATAAGGTCTCTATCTCTCTAGTTAAGGAAAGAAAGTTGTAATTTCCATAGGAAGAACTGGTTTGATACTCTTATTTTACTTTATGGAATAGAGTTCCATGAATTGGGATCCTAATGCATAAAAGTACAAATAGTTCAATTCTAATCTGAGCAAGAATGTCCTGGAAGATTTAAACATTTCATTTTCTAAACAAGTGTATGAAGATTTAGAGCATTTCAGTCTAACAAGTATATTGTATGCAATACAGTGGCAGCTACCCTGTAAGAGGCAGTAGAGCTGAGGATGAAACAACTGCAATGGAACACAGACCTAATGCACTCATGCCTGCTTGGATGCTTCCCCATCTTAATGAGTAAAAAAGGGAAGACATTTATAAAATTTTGTTATGGGATGCTCTAAAAGCAGCAAGATGTGGGGTCTCCTACTGTATATGATCTTTAGCTATATATAGATAGATAGAAAGCATATCCATGTAAGCTTTTAAGTATCTGTTTCTAAAGCTTGGATTGCATTAATTCTGTCACTCTTGTATGGGTAATTCTCTCCATATGTTGTAATGATAATTATAGTATCATGTCTAAGAGTCCAAGGAGTAAGTGTAAATTTCTCCATGCAATGGATGGTGTTGTTGATTGAACTTCTCTAATTAATAAACTCAAATAACAACTGATTTAAGTCTCAAGGTATAGTTTCAGAACGTACATATCTACATATCTAGGGAGGGCCAATTGTCTCCCCCTCTCTAAACGCGAGCATTCCAAGTTTTTCTTTGGAAATGCTTCAATTGCTGATTTGGGAATTTTTTTTTTTTATCAGAGGCTGATTTGGGATCTAAACTTTGAGTTTTTATTATATTTTAATTATATTATTTTTATTTTTTAAAAAATTAGTTAAGAATTATATAGATTAATATTTTAAAATATTTGGAACTAAAATGTTAATTATGTTAAATTAAATGCCCACTAGTATTTTTTTATATGACAAAATTGACTCCGACATCTGTCTAAAGTAAGTATTAGTCTTAATATTTCTAATTTAGTTGGGCATAGCCAAATAAGTGTCAATCTAAATTGATTTTGACAAAAAAAAAAAGCACTGAAAAACAATAAAGTTTAATTTTGATTTCAAAATAAAGGTTAAGTTCTAAGTTGAGTTTTTGTCCTTTAATTTAGGTTTTATGTTGTGTAATAAAATACTTTTATTTTGTCTAATTAAATACTCTATCATTTCTCATTTTCTTGAGCTTGCTCTGTCCATCAATTTTACTGCTAAACTAGTCTATTAATTAATAAGAATAACAATAAATAAATAAATAAATATAATCAATAATTAATAAAATATTTATGACAGTTTTATTTAAATAATATAAGTAAATAAATATAATCTTTTATTTCATAAGATATTTTTAATAATTAAAAATAAAATTTATATATATTTTTGTTGTAAAAAATTAATAAATTTTATAAAAAAATAAAAAGTAAAAATTTTCAAATAAAAAAATATGAGAAAAAATTTATAATTATAGATTTATATAGAAATTATCGTTAGTTATTAACTTAAAATTAATTTATTAAGAATGTTAAATTTTTTTATTATTTAAAATTTTAAAATTTTAAAAATGATATAAATTAATTATTATTATAATAAATAAATTATTTAAATAAATTATTAATATATAATTAATTTATTAAAAATTATATATTTTATTATTTAAAATTTTAGATTTTAAAAATATAAAAATTAATTATTACTCTAAATAAATAATTTATTTTATAATTACTTTATTATTAAGAGTTATATTTTTTATTTTTTTAAGCTTTAAAAAATTTAAATTATAAAAAGTTAAAAAGTCATAAATATAATTTACTTAATTAATATTATAAAATTATATTAATATATAATTATTTAATAAAAAATTAAAAATATAATTTATTAATTATTAAATTTTAAAATTTATATAAATTATTAAAATTAATTAAAAATTAATTAAAAAAGTAAAATAGCTTTATTATAAGATTGATGATGTGGCAATACGACAACATTCTAATCTTTCTTGACCTTTATATACGTAAATATAAATATAGATAGAATAATGTGCAAAGTTTTCCATCTCTTGCAAAATGGCAAAGAAAAAATCAATATAAATAAATAAATAAAAACAAAAATAAAAATAAAAAAAACAGTAAAAAAAAAAAGGAAATGAATAAAAAAGGAAAAAAAAAAAGAGAAGCAAAAATAAAATAAAAAAACAAAAAGCAAAGCATATAAAGAAGAAGGCAGAAGACACAGTACTGACCTGACGGAGGAGCAAGTGACAGCCGGAATTGACTGCAAGGACTGAATCGACAAATAACTAGTGAGTGACGGCGCGATGATGGCTGGATCGTAAAAACAAGGCTTAGAAGGACTTCAATTGGTGAGATTTCAATAGCAAAGGCAACTGGCGACTCGCAACGCTAAATTTCAAGTGCTACTTCTTGTTTTTTTACACAAGATCAAATGCAAAAATGGAACCAATTTCTTAGTTTTTCTTCCCAAATAGAAGCTCAATCTCCAAGTATTTTCCTTGGCTTAAATTAACAACCACCAATTGTGTTAATTTACGGTATCTCTAAGTTCAAGAAAGGATTGGGGTTGCAATTTTTTTTTTTTTTTCAGATTCCATGATCCTCAGGTTGTCTTAAGATTTTTTTTTTTTAATTTTATTAGGCTGTTCTTTTGCTGAAGTGGGAAGGCTCTCAAGTTTCGTGAATATGCTTCTTTCAGCATCCTACAAGAAATTCTGTGTTTAGTGCTTTTTTTTTTTATCATTGTTCTGCTGTTTTTAATTTGGTTGACTTATTTTGTCTGCTGGTTTTACAGGTTACCATGAAAAGGGAAAGCTTGGGCTGTATTTTGCGATGGGCTTATTTGAGCTAAGTTGTAGTTTTCCCAATCATCAATACATTTATTATTTGCTTATCAAAATTCTCAACTTGTAATTATACATTCAACCCTATATGATTTAGCTTAGTTTTGTGTACTTAAAAAAAGTCAGTTATAATTTTTATGTCAAATTATATAAATAAAATGTCCCTTTTTTAAAATTATATATATATATAATTTAAATTGAACACATTCTGTGTGTCTATAAAAGGAAGAAATAAAAAAAGAAAAGGAAATTAATGGTTTTTGACCACCAAAACAAATGAAAACAAATATTAGTTGTTGGAGACCAAATCAAATTTCCTATTAAACCAAAACCACAACGTCATAACTGTACTGTTGTTGGTCACGTACGTTTTCCACTCCACATCAAAGCTTCTACAAATTATTAATTTTTTTTTTGAAATAAAATGGAGCATTTATGTTATGCATTTAATAATGATACCATTAATTTTAGAGAAATGGATCCCTACAAATGTTATTTTGATGAATCACAACAAGACACGCTTTGCGATTAATAAAATTATTGTGATGATCTTTTGTCACCATATGTGACGCTAATTGAAGAGAGTTGACCATGTTTCTTGGATTTCCTAATTTAGCTTCATTTTCCATACTACAGTATGAATATAATTCTTCATCAATTCACATATGCCAATATATACATATATAGTGATTTTAAGAGTAAATATGAGATTCAATTCATAGAATTTTCTTTCTTTTTTAAATTTCTCTATTTTTTAAATTTTTTTAATAATAACTTTAAAAATATATTCTCAAAAAAAAAAATAAAAGCATTCTCGAAAATTCAAATTTTGAATTATGTTTGATATTAGTTTTGAGAAATTGTAGTATTGTAAGGTCTTATATAATTTTATGTTATTCTATTTTACTAATTAATAAATATTTTACTAATTTATTTTTTTTTAAAAAAAATTGAAAATTCATATTAGAAATTTAAATTCTAAATAAAATATTGATTACAATTGATTGCATTTTTTACATCCTATCGCTTAGGATAGCAAGCTTTAATAGAACATATACATTTATTTGAGCCTATATGCTCAAAACAGTTAAATTGGACTAGCAATCCACCTATGTGAAATTCAAAAAATCCAAACTAATTTCATCGTTTGAATTTAATATGAATTTAATTCAATTAATTAATTAAATTAAGATATGTAAAATTAAAATTTTTCTAAAATTATTTTTCCTAAAATAATATAAAGAAGATTCAATTAGAAATTAACTTAAAATCCTTTTCGATCAACTATATATATATAATTTGTTTTAAAATTTTTTAGATGTTCGATTCATTGGACGTGTAAATTTTTTTATTTAAATTATTAAATTAAAACTAATTCTTAATTTTTTTTTCACAAAATGTAATGCTGGTCAAAAATGAAGTCTGATTTAATCTAAACACCATACACGGAATCTAATCCTTAGAACACCTTCATTATCGGCTCCCACTTATCAATTTTCTCTTAAAAAAAAAGGGATAGTCATGCTTTTATATGATGAACTTATTCAAGAATATTTATATAGAATTAGTATGGTACATGTCCACTAATTGATATATGGGTGAAGTCAATAATCGCAATAAGAAATGGCCTAACATGAATATATATATGTCATAAAATTTCTAAAAAACGTGTGTAATCATTTATGAAGTAAATTTCAGTAAGCGGCTGATTGGCAATTCATGGAGGAAGGAATGTATTATAATGGACCCCATAAGATAAGTCCATAGCTTCGTGGTAAGCACGTTGAAGATAGAGGCCATCCACTGATCCACTTAGAAAAATTTCAGCAAACAAACAAACCCCAATTCATTTCAGTTCATTTTATACAAGTCTTTAAAGTCAAACAATGGCCAACCATCATCCATGTCGATTTAACAACTTTTACTATTATTTTTCCAAATTCTCTCTCTCTCTCTCTCTCTTTCTTTCTGTATATGTATATATAGAAATTTCTCAATTTCCCATATTCCCACCAAGAAAAAACTGATAATGGCTTCATTAAGAGTAAGGTCGCCAAGATTATCTATCAGCAAGTCTGTGAGTCGTATTAGAGTTCGTTCACCATCTCTTGGTGGCAGATCAATGTCTAAAACAATTGATAATGACCAAAAAATCGAGTTCTTGGGCAACGGAATTGAGAGTTTTGATGTGGGTTGTGGTGGTGGTGATAGTGGGAATAAGGTAATGGTGGTGATTGATTCAAGTCTTGAAGCTAAGGGAGCTCTTGAATGGACATTGTCTCACACTTGTCAATCTCAAGATACAATTGTCCTTCTTTATGTTACCAAGCCATTCTGCGCATCCAAACAAGGTTAATTAATTATCTTACTTATCACAATATTCTTGTTTATTATCATATATATTAATTAAACATAGTTCTTTATTTAATACAGGTCCTGAGTGCAATTTGAAGGGTAATTTAAGGGCTTCTGAAATCCTCCATTCCTTGAAAAATTTTTGTGAAAGGAGAAGACCTGGGGTAAGTGACGTGCAAAACTAGAACATAATTACCTTTTAGCTCAGCACCTTATTTATTTTGTTGAGTTAAAATTATAATTTTACAGTTATAATATGTTTTATAACACATAAAAATATTACAATAAATATCATTTAAATGTACGTCCAGATACAATTTAACAATAAATATATCGATTATTACTTTCAGCATAAATTTTGAAAAAATAAATATAGTTATAATGATAATTAATTACTTAATTAAGCATATAAATAATTTATTTAATTTATGTATTAACTAGAATTGTTTGGATTTGTAGGTGCAAGTGGAGATAGCCATAAGAGAAGGGAAAGAAAAGGGTCCAATTATAGTGGAAGAAGCAAAGCAGCAAAAGGTGTCGCTTCTAGTCTTAGGGCAGAGGAAAAGGTCGATGATGTGGAGGCTAGTGAAGCGGTGGCAGCGGCTAGGGAAGAGAAATAGCGGCGGAGATGTTGAGTACTGTATCCAGAATTCTTCATGCATGACAATTGCTGTGAGAAGGAAGGGCAAAAAACTTGGAGGCTATTTAATTACCACTAAACGCCATAAAAACTTTTGGCTTTTGGCTTAGATTGTTAATCTTATATTATATTTATTTTAGTATTTGATTATTAACAAGAAAAAAAATTTAAAGTGAAAAAATATTTATATAAAAGGTTACTGAAAAATCTTTTGCTAGCTGCCAATGTTCAATCAATGATAATCCCTTTAATTTCCACTTATATCTAATTTTTTCTGATAAAGTAATTTTTGGAGTTCTAATAAAATAAAATTCTTTAGCTAGTTTCTCCAAAAATGACTGTAGAGTTAGTGCTGTCCGTACAACATTTTCTATTAAAAGTATATAATAACTTATTTGGTCTATTTTATTAAAAAAATAAAGAAAAGTAATGTAAAATAACTTATTAGTGTAGTGAAGTTAAAATTGATTATCGGTTTGCGAGTGGGACGCTAAGGATATAAATCTTGGCAACTTCTCCTGATGTACCAAATAAAAAAAAATCATGCAAATATATATCTGGAAATTTGAATAAATAAAGTGAATATATACATTTATATTTATCATGTCATGCCAACATCACAAAGATGAAATTATCAAACAAAATTACTGCTTGACAGTGGTTAAGGTTGAATTTCAACTCTTAACCAATAAATAGTTTGATACAAATAATAATGCACATGGGAGATGCGGACACTTTTAATTTCCTGTCGGTGTTGAGGGTGGAAGCTGCCTCGAAATATCAATTCTTGATCTCATTTTTTTTCCTTCTCTTTTTTCATCACTATTTTGTGCAAAAATGATTTTCTGAAACTAGAAAAAAGAAAATCTATATATTTCAGGTACAGGACTTTCACTTCAATGCATTTTTGTGTGGCTCAATAATAACCGTGACTTATTGCAATTCTGTGCAGCTTATCATATCCTGCAAGAGCCCCAGCTCCTGCAATGCCAACAAGCATATTTGCAGTAACTCCTCTGTATAGTGCTGTGAAACCCTCGACGCGAATAATCTCTTGAAGTGAATGCATTGCATTACGGTACTTCAAGGGTTGCCCAGAAGTCAGCATCATTCTCCGTCTCAGTCTGTCAAATGGGTATACGCAGACCCCAGAGACTCTGGTGATACTCCAACCCAACAGAAAACTAGCAATGAAATTTCCCTGCAATATATACCGGCATTTTAACTCTTTGACATTATAATGGAACATTGTCAATCGGGCAAGATGACCAACAACAACAACAACAACTAAGCCTTAATCCCAAACAAATTGGGGTCGGCTGTATGGATTCTCAACAAAATAAGCTCAAAAGACACCAAAAAAAAAAAAACTCCAGCCTTAGGCCCCTTCCAAGATACGGATTTTACGTCTCCATTCAAGTCTGTCATTAATCAAATCCGCATCAAGATCTAAGGCACGTAAGTCTCTTGCTATCACCTCCTTCCACACAGTTCTAGGTCTGCCACGACCTCTAGCCCCCTCAATCAACAAATTCTCACACTTACGAACCGCAGCATTAGGAGGTCTTCTTAAAACATGCCCATACCATCTAAGTCTTCCTTCCCTCACCTTATCTCCGACGTCCGCTACTTGGACTTTTTGTCGAATATGAACATTCTTAATTTTGTCCAGTCTGGTATGTCCACACATCCATCTTAGCATCCTCATTTCTGCCACACTCATCTTATGCAAATGTTGTCCCGTTGGTGCCCAACACTCACTACCATAGAGCATCGCAGGTCTAACAACCGTCCTATAGAATTTACCTTTCACTTTCAGAGGTATTTTCTTATCACATAAAACCTCAGTCGCACCCTTCCACTTCAACCACCCTACCTGTAATCTGTGAGCCACATCTTCATCTATACGGCCATCATTCTGGAACACCGAACCCAAATATTTGAAGTGGTTGGTTTTAGGAACCAAAACTCCATCCAACTTAACCTCATGTTCCTGCTTCTTCCTTAGACTGAACTCACAGTGCATATATTCCGTTTTACTCCTACTTAACTTAAAACCCTTGTCCTCGAGGGTTTTTCTCCACACTTCCAACTTACGGTTTACACCAGCACTAGTCTCATCAATTAAAATAATGTCATCAGCAAACAACATACACCAAGGAACATCGTCTTGTATGCTTCTGGTTAGCTCGTCCATAACCAGGGTAAATAAATATGGACTCATGGCCGAACCTTGATGCAATCCGGCAGTAATAGGGAAAGTCTCAGTGTCTCCACCAGGTGTTTTCACACTAGTGGATGCATTCTCATACATGTCCTTGATGATGTTGATATATTTGCCGTTGACTCATTTCCTCTTCAAAACCCACCATAACACTTCTCTTGGTACTCTATCATAGGCTTTCTCCAAGTCAATAAATATCATGTGGAGATCTTTCTTCTTCTCTTGATACAATTCCATTAGTCTTCTTAGAAGAGAAATAGCCTCCATGGTAGATCTCCCTGGCATAAACCCAAACTGATTCTCCGAAACTCTTGTAAGCTTCCTCAATCTGTGTTCAATAATCCTTTCCCATAATTTCATAGTATGGCTCATAAGTTTGATACCCCGATAATTTGTACAGCATTGAATGTCTCCCTTATTTTTATATATGGGTACCATGATACTCTTCCTCCAGGCATTCGGCATCTTACGTCCTTTCACAATAGCATTAAAGAGTTTAGTTAACCAGGCAACTCCTACCTCTCCAAGGTTCTTCCAAACCTCTATAGGAATACCATCCGGGCCACAAGCTTTACCAACTTTCATATACTTCAAGGCTTCTCTTACTTCACTATGCAAGATCCTCCTAGACCAGCTGATATAATCATTTGTTGCATGAAGACCTTGAAAATCTTGTTCATGTTCAGGATTGAATAACTGCTCAAAATAAGCCTTCCACCTCTCCTTAATCTCAACATCTCTTGTCAACACCCGTTGATCTTCATCCTTTATACATTTGACTTGGCTTAAATCTCTGCTTTTCCTTTCTCTCATCCTTGCAATCTTATAAATGCCCATTTCTCCCTCTTTAGTACCTAACTTTTGATAAATCCCTTCTAAGGCTCTGCCACGAGCTACACTAACAGCCTTCTTTGCCTCTTTCTTAGCCCTCTTATATTCCTCAAAGGCCTCGCTATTAACCGCATTCGGTAACTTTTTATACCATTCCCTCTTAGCCTTAATAGCCTTTTGAACCTCCTCATCCCACCACCATGCATCATGCGGTCGAGGCCCTGCCCCTTTAGAGATCCCCAGCAATTTACTACCTGCTTTCTTAATGCCACCTTCCATTTTTGTCCACAAGTTCTCTGCACTAGCCTCAAGGTTCCAAATTTCTTCCTTTAGTAACTCCTCCTTAAAGGTACCTTGAGCTAGGTCTTTCAATTTCCACCATCTTATCCTTGGTTCCAATATTTTCTTATCATTCCTCCAGCTACTTTTATTCTTAACATCTAAAACCACAATACGATGTTGCGCCGCCAATGCTTCACCCGGAATGACCTTGCAATCCTTACACTTACTTTTGTCCCGTCTTCGAGTAAGTATGAAGTCTATTTGACTTTGGGTTCGTCCACTCTTAAAGGTAATCAAGTGTGACCCCCTCTTTTCAAAACAGGTATTCGCCAGCACTAGATCATAAGCCACCGCAAAATCCAAAATGTTCTTTCCCTCCTCATTTCTGTTGCCAAAACCATAACCCCCATGGACCCTGTCATAACCATTACTGTCCTTACCAACATGCCCGTTAAGGTCCCCACCAATGAAGATTTGCTGATTATCTGGAATACCTTGCATGATATCATCCATATCTTCCCAGAACTGAACCTTGGATGCTCCGTCCAAACCTACTTGGGGAGCATAAGCACTAATAACATTAATAGTGTCATCTCCCAAAACAAGCCTCAAAGAGATAATCCTGTCTCCCTTTCTTTTCACTTCCACCACCTTGTCTTTAAACTCATAGGGATCATACTTTTACACATGAACTGAAATTATTACTATCATCTGAAACGAACCCATGATATGACACGAGTGAACATGATAATTTATTTTGGTAGATTTTTATGAACTTTATAAACAGTCCCAAATCAAATGATCAAAATCACCTAACTGCATAATGTTGAACATAGACTATCACAAGTTGGCCCAACAGCACTAGATATCTACTCAAACATCCATGAACTTCAGCTAAGAATCATGCATCTGTGAGGTGTAATGCAAATCTATTCTCTCAAAATCTCAACTAGATAAAACCTTTGCCTCATTCATCCGTAACCAAAGTTGGAATTACTTACCTCAAAAGATCCCACCAAAATGATGGGCTTCATGGTGTCATAGATGCCAAAATACATGCCACGATATAGAGTGATTCCAAGTATTGAACCCCCAAATCCCCAATACAGGTTTGCAACTCCATCACTTGACAAGGTTTTACTGTTTACATCTCTTAACCCTTTAAACTGCTGTTGACCATTAATTGGGCACCCCTTGCATGTGTTCCTAGTCGTGTACGTGCATAATCTAAATGATATAAAAGCAATGAAGTTGTTGCTCCAGCAGCACTGCCTGAAGCCAAGTTTCCAATGAACCATTTTTTGTAACCATCTTTCTCTTTTGAACGTCCAAGAAGGCTTTTGAAGTAACCTTTGAATGCAAAATTGAAAGCCTAGGGACAATTAAGCATCTGTTTCAGTAATTAAATTAGGCACTCTTATAAAATGACAAGAAGAAAATATGAAAATGAAATACTCAAAGAATGCTCAAAGAAACAAAAGAGGTAGCAAATTAAGCAATAAATAACTGAAAAATCATCCATTCTTCTCAATATGTTTTGTTGAGCATAATGATGCAAACAATATTTTGCTAGGGTCACACACTTGCTCCTAAAAGGAATATCTCCATATTCTACCATAAGCAGCAAAACAGATACAGCATCTTGAATACAAATTCCACATTCAAAAATGATGAAAAATAAGGCTCAAAAAAAAAACAATGATGATAAATAGCTAGCACATAATCCACAAGAATATGAATGCAGGAAGAAATAGAGCAGCAAGCACTTGACATAACCTGACAAAAGAAGGGGTGATTGGTAAACGTGCAACAACTTAGATTTAGCCAAAAAAAGAACAAAAAACAAAAACCAATGGAAAAATTGAATTTTAACACATCTCAATCTGCAGTGTTTCAAATCCCAAGTTTAAATATAACTGTCTGACCAGATCTTAATGTTTGGAATTGGAACATAACAAAAACAGAATCATCAGTACAAAATCCTTGAGCACCCCCATCTTCTAGAAACCAAATTTCAACTTCCAAATGGCTAAAAATCTTCCAAACAATTTGAAAAGATAGGTCTTTTTTCTTGTGGACACATGGTACATAAAAGGAAAAACAGAGGGGTGGGACATTCTCTTTTTTGATTACTGCTTGCTTTCCGATGTTGATTTTGTCTTTCTTTGCTTTAGATAGTACTTTCTCTTTGCAAGTTGCATAACTTTTATTCCTTCTTTTTGGAGTCTCCAATGGAAGAAATTCCAACTAATATAAAGGTTCCCATACGCCATACATAGACTATTTGAAAATTGCCACCACATTAAGATTGTTATCCAGTCCATCGATGCTGGCACTGCAGATGGAATAATTTGCAGATAACTAAACTTGAGAAAGATCAAGTTATTCTTTAAAGAAAGTTTGAGAGAGAAAAACTGTTAGTATTTGTATATATAAATTAAATATACAAGCTGTTAAGTCTAACCAATCTAGTTAGTTTAGTTTGCTCAATTTAATTGTACAGTTAGTGCGTTAATTAGCTCATCAGGCAGTGGTTAAGTGTTCGTGTATGAGCCAAACTTTCTATGTAATAAATGATTGAGATGAATGAAATAGTATTTGTTTTTTCACAAAATATCTGATGTAGACCTAGAAGATTGAGAGCTGCTACAATAGCAACTTAGAATTTTTCAAAGACTCTAGTCTTTCCCTTCTTCAGCTCTATCAACAAAACATCATCTAGCATAAGCTTCTATACCCAGGGTTCCTTATTTCCAAAACATGCCCCCCATCAAAACTCAACCTATTCTGCTGCAGACAAGTATCCAGCTTACCTGCAACTGTTTCTTCTTCAAGTTTTCTATATAATAGTTAAAGTACCTAGCGATAATCATAATATACTTATCCACCAGCTTATGGTCACATGCAAGGCAAGAAGAATGTAGAGCATTAGCTCAGGAAGTGTCTGCTGCAGAGACTGTTAAGTGAATCGACAAACTTGCAGACAGCTAGAGCTCAGATCAGACCAAAGTAGGCTATGGAACCAAGCTGAATACTAAGGTGTTTATATACCTTCATTTAGTTTTGACCTCTCTCAAGTTCTAGCCGAGCTTAAATTGAACTTTAACATCATTGTTCGAGTTTGTTTAGTTAAATAGTTATAGAGCTTGAGCTTATTTCAATACTCCAATCAAGCCTAAGGGGGTGTTTGGTTTAGCTGTTTGATGCAGCTGATAGAGGTTTGAACCCCAAACAGCAGCTGTTTGGTAAAATTTGATGTTTGGTAAAATTTTAAAACAGCAGCTGATAGCTGTTAGGAACCCCAAACAGCTGCTGTTTCAATAAGCTCCTACTCGGAGCTTTTTCATATCAGCTGATAGCTGATTCATATTAAGACTATATTAACCCTATTAAAATAAAATAAAAATTAATATTTATTAGATAATGATATGCTTATTGGTAATTTTACATTCAAACTGCAACAACTATTGTATTTTTACCAAACACTAACCCGAATCAGCTACCAGCTATCCGCTATCAGCAACCGCTATCAGCTACCAGCTGTTATGAACAGCTAAACCAAACAGGCCCTAAATATAAATATAAAGTTCTTATATTTTAAATATTTTATTTATTACTGTCTTGTGAAATTAACACAAGACGTATTTTGTTAGAAGTATTTTGTTAATCACACAAGATTCTACTATAACAAAATTTTTGTTAATCACACAAGATTCTACTATAACAAAATTTATGTCAAGAAAGACAGATTTCTTCTTATTTATTTTATTCTTAAATAGTATGAAGTTTCATATTTTTTACATTTTTCTTTGTCCACATACTTATAAGATAAATATCTCATGTTATAATTTTCTTAACATAATATGGTGAAATTTTCTTCACATAATAAACTTGGAGGTGATATTATACTAAATATATTACTAAAAGATCAAACGTTCCTATGTTCATATTGGTTGTTCAAGCAAGCTCTTTTTTTTTCAAACTGGACCATTTAACTCAATAAACAAGCTCAAAAGAGGTTTTTATGAGCTTGTTCATGAGTTGTTTACCAAATGTAACAGTTCGCTTGCACCTCTAAGTGAGCAGAAGTCAATTGAGCCAAACCTTCAAGCTTTCCTTTCCATGCATTATTGATTGACAAGTAAAGTCAAATACGATAAATTGCATTTTACACTTGATCACTATGCTACTAGACCAGTAGTTTAATGTAATAAATATAGGAATACCAAATATAACAACAAATTAATTATAAATGTGCTTGCCTTTTATTAAGGCTGGTTTTAGAAAAACTGTTAAATCCTTTACAAAAAGAGGATATATTTAGACCTTTTAAAAACTATCATAACATTTCATTTCAAAGCAATGTCTAAATATGTTAATTTTAAATGATAAGCTCAATAAATCCATAAATTAGTAGCCTATAATTAAGCAACTCATTAACAAGGCAAGATCTTAAAGCTCAATAAGACGGTCGGGTTGCATTATCAACAGCAAGAGAACAACCTGTGTAGGAAAATAGCGTATGACATTGGCCTGGTTACCCCTCCAAAAAGACAAAAGAACTTCTTCTCTCAAGACTCTTCTAAAGCAATCACGAACACCCATATAAGGTCTTTTGAGTTGTCCCCTCTTAATCATCTCTCCTTGATTCTGCAACAAAAGCTTCACTCTCTCGATTGGAGCTGCAGCACTCTTTGCTACCACTGCTGCTGCCCCTCCCATCACAAAATCTGCAGAAAATTTCTCAGGTTTTCTAGCCATTTCTATCTGTTCCTTGTCTCTCAACCCTGCAAATATAACAATTGAAGCATATTCTGCAATTGAAAAAGTTTTAAAGAAAAAAAAATGGAGCGAGAGAGAACACAAAGACTAGTGTAGAGCCATAAAAAGAAAAGAAAACACAAAGGAAGAAAAATGACTTATCCACTCAAAAAAAAAATCCATAAGAATATTTATATAGGCATCACAAAATGAAACCCAAAGCTAATAACAAAGCAGAAAATAAAAAGCACACTAATAAGCAAAATATCCAAGAGACTCTGTGAAACTAACTTATGAACTTTCACCTAAAATGAAAATTTCTAGAATCACTATGGATCATTCGTCAGTTGCAATAAGATGAAATAAAGATAATTTGTTAGTGAGTTGCAGACAATATAGGTTGCATTCTAATAATTGATATCCTATTCATTTACTATATTTTTTCAACAAAGTAGTGAAAATCAAACTTAAAAAAATATAAATAAAAAGGAAAATATATTTTAAGTGTTTGTCATTGTTGGATAAATAATCCTACATAGGGAAAATATAATAAAATATGGTAAAATATAAGTAGCACAGATTAGAACTTAACACAAGCTAATTGGTTTTGTGTAAAATGAGGATCCAATTCAAATATAAAGCCACTTATGTGCATTTGACCCAACACTCTCAAGGCCTATGTACTTTGTACAGTCACCAATTATAGAAGGTCGCCAGTAATTCATATTATCGTAAAATCATAATAACTAAGATGAATGACAGTAGAGTGTAAATCTGTTCTCTTCAAAATCAGCAACTGTCTCAATTTTTAAAGAAAACTGGGAAATTTACTATGATAGAGCACATAGATTATAGAAAATGTTAGGAGCCAATGTATCAGCATATTCTCAGGAGCAGGCATCTTGAAAAGGCCGGAATAGAAAAAAAATAATAGGAAAAATGTGGAAAGGTTTAATTAGCACAAAAAGGTACTTTTTCTATCAAACAACAGCATTACAAGGTTACAGAGTGAACTAAACAGTTCTTATTATCCAAAACTTTTTTCCTTCTTAAAAGTTGAATGTCCTTTATCAGATAATGTGAAGTAGAGTTAGAAAGCCAATATGTTATGCATTTAATAATGATATCATTAATTTTAGAGAAATGGATCCCTACAAATGTTATTTTGATGAATCACAACAAGACACGCTTTGCGATTAATAAAATTATTGTGATGATCTTTTGTCACCATATGTGACGCTAATTGAAGAGAGTTGACCATGTTTCTTGGATTTCCTAATTTAGCTTCATTTTCCATACTACAGTATGAATATAATTCTTCATCAATTCACATATGCCAATATATACATATATAGTGATTTTAAGAGCAAATATGAGATTCAATTCATAGAATTTTCTTTCTTTTTTAAATTTTTCTATTTTTTAAATTTTTTTAATAATAACTTTAAAAATATATTCTCAAAAAAAATTAAAAGCATTCTCGAAAATTCAAATTTTGAATTATGTTTGATATTAGTTTTGAGAAATTGTAGTATTGTAAGGTCTTATATAATTTTATGTTATTCTATTTTACTAATTAATATTAAAGGTTACAGAGTGAACTAAACAGTTCTTATTATCCAAAACTTTTTTCCTTCTTAAAAGTTGAATGTCCTTTATCATATAATGTGAAGTAGAGTTAGAAAGCCAATTATGATTACAAAGAAAGGTAAGAAACATAAATTTACAACCACAAGAAGTTTTTTTTTTTGAAAACACTACTAGAAGTTATTTAATTAGAAACTACTAATTTGAAATTAGAAACTTAGGAACCAGCACAATGGCACATGTTAACTTTGTCTGTTACAAACCTTCAGATAACAACAGATAAAAAGGGGACCTTCTGCATACGAAAGAACCAAAACATACTGGAAATAATTAATTCTATTATGAGTAAATGAAAAATAGGGTAGAAAAGATATGCAAATTCATACGCTAAACATGAGTATCAGGTCATAGCACTGTGAAATTTAAATTTTCAATTATTAAATTATTTAAAATTTTCCATAACTAAATTAAAGTGGAAAAAGTCTATTTTTGTTATTATCATTTGAGTACAAATTCAAGCTCATAAACTATAAGCAATACGTAAAGCACAAAAATGTCTAGCTTGAACTAAATTGCGATACCACATAAACTAGTCATACCTAAAATTGCCTCTCAACAAATTGAGTGCGCCCAAGTTCTAATCCAAAAACCAAATACGCCATTGTTGATAAAAACAAATATATCTATATATGCTAAGCGATGAAATCCGAAGAGTAATGCGACAGAAGTTGCTAAGGTAATTTAAGTTATAAGACACAATGGACCTCGTATCCGGCTCCAAAATCTGTATGCTTCCCGAGAAAACTCGGGAAAAAAAAAAGGAAATAAAAGAAAAGAAATCGTACATAAACTGAAATCGAAAACGAAAAAAGAGGAAAAAAAGGAGAGATAAAAACCTGTAAGATAAAAGAAAATGAATTTGGAGGGATTTGAGCGTCAAAATTGTGTTTCTTTGAGTTCTAGCAATAGCGGAGCAAAGAGGCGGTGGTGGTTGCAGATTCTTCGGCGTTTGAGCTGGCCGTTTCAGAGGCACTGGTTTTATTTTTTATTAAAAAAAATAGCAATAATAATGTAAATATATTAATCATTTAAAATTACGAAGGCTAAATAATTTGAATTTTTACACCACTAACTATAAAACAAAATGTTTTTTCAAAAAATGCCGGGTGATATAAATTTTTTTAAAAAATATCTAAAAATTTATAAAATTATAAAAATACCTTATATCATTATATTTTTATAATTTATATATATTATAGATATATTATATTTATATTATAAAATTTTTCATAAAAAATATAAAAATTAAATTTATTTCTAATATTACTTTATAAAATAATATCTTTAAGAGAAAATGACATAATTTTAAAAAAAAATTTAAAAATATCGTTTCTTATATATATTAAATATATATTAAGTATATATTATATATTTTTTTTTGTGTATAATAAAAATATAATAATGAAAAAATTATTTATGAATAAAAAATATAAATAATAATAAAAATTACAAAATTTGAAAAAAAAACAATGAAAAAATAAAAAAAAGCATGTTGAAATATTGCAAAAAAATTTTGTCCGCCCTATTTTTTAAAACACAAACTCAAAAAACATACTCAGTGTAATTTTTTCTAAATAATTATGAAATTTATAGATTTTACATATTACACTAGTCGCTTTGTATTTTCAATATTTTATTTTTATATTTTTATGTTTTTAAAAATTAAATTATTTAATTTTTTGCTAATATTATTATCAGAAAACCATTAATCAACGACTTTGATATTATAAAATATTATATATATATATATTTATTTATTAAATTTATTTTATTTTTAATTTTATTTTATATATAGATTATCTGTAAAATAATAAAAGACATTATTCATATTATTTAAATTTTTTTAATAATATATATAAAATTAAAATATATTATGTGTATGTATTATCTATAAAATAATAAAAAATATTATTTATATTATTTAAAATTATTTTTTTAAAATATTTATAAAATTAAAATAAATTATATGTAAAAAATATAAATAAAATTAAAAATATGTATGATTTAATAAATAATAAAAATAAAAATATATAAATAAAGGATAAAAAATTATTTTATAATATTAAAATTATTTGCTAATAATTTTAGAATTAAAATTTTAATAAAATGACTAAATAATTTAATTTTTAAAAATATAAAAATATAAAAAATAAATATTAAAAATATAAAAATGAATTAATATAACATTTAAAATTTAAAAGATTTTATAATTATTTAATTAATTATTAAACAGGTAGGCTAACTTCAAGCTTAGCTTGGTAATGCCCGCTCGGCTGCTCTGCTTTTCCCCCTGGTCAGGCACGTGCGTGTGGCGGTCCAGTTGCCCCGCCAAGACAGCCTTCAATTCCTGGATAAATTTAATAATGATAATAATTTATTTCTTTAAATTTAAAAATTTATGTCTTTAAAAATTAACTAATTAAAGAAAGCATATAATATTTATTGTTTTATATTTAATTTCTCAGTTGTCACCTCAAAAATATTATTATTATTATTATTATTATAACATCAAAGCGGGTGGATCAAAATATTTGGCTCATTTCGACATTACAATATGCAGGGCGCTGGCGTTTGATTTTAGCATGTACTATTAAAATTGTCAATTTTTTTAATTATATTTTTATTATTAATAAATTAATTAATAAAATAAAAATATAATAATTTTAATATAAATAAATTAATAAAAAGTATTTTAATCTAATTCAGAATAATTTTATATAATATTTAATAATTTTTTTAATAAATATACATAAATCGAAAATGACTTTTTCATTGAGACGAAAGAAATATTATCTTTGTTTCAATGAAATTATAGTTTTTAACTTATATATATTTATTAAATTTATTAAATATTATATAAAATTATTTTAAATAATATAAAATATTATTTATTAATTTATTAATATTAAAATTGTTACTGTATTTTTATTTTATTAATTAATTTATTAATAATAAAAAATATAATTAAAAATAATTAATTTTTTATTATATAAATTAATAATTTAAATATAATAATTTTTTTTACAAAAGTAATAATTTTAATAAGATAGAGATCATATGAATTAATGGTAAATATCTTATATTTACTTACAGTTAAGCTATCACTCGAGGTGCGTTACTGATGTTAGCATTTGTTGTATTGAAATGTTTGTTTTAATGGTCAGTTTCAGGGCTTAACAACAACAATGAATTTTTAAGCATTATAATTCATAATGGTCTTCTAGTCTTCTTTTATTTGATATCATTTTCTCATTGTTAAGAATAAAAGCCTAATTTAATGCATCAATTGCCTATAACAGAAAATACTACTTTTGTATTTATTATTGATTTTTACTTTGAAATGAATTTATCAGAACACGTATTATGTAATCATAAATACTTTAATTTTTTTATTGAAATGTATTTTATTTTCATTACAATTGCTGTAGTCACTTTTTTCAAAATAATTAGTAAGAAAACAACCCACATATTTTCAAATAAAAAAATTAAGAAAAATTATAATACATTTCGGTGAAATAAAATGTATTTCAGTAAAGATTAAAATATTTATTATTAATCAATATATGTCCTCATAACACATATTAGATAAGTCTATTAATTAAAAATATGACTGTTTATAATTACTCTTTAAACATCTAAAAATTATAATTACTCTTTAAACATCTAAAAACTAAACATTTGTTATTGTGCTAGTAGTTGATCTGAATATTGTATAATGTAAGAAATTATTAACTTTGAATGTATGCTTTCAAAAATATATTTATGTGAAGAAAAATCTTTAATGCGTATTCAGTCATTCAACGACACTAGAATTGGTCATAAAGTATGCATTACCTTACGAAAAAACAATAAATAAATTATTTGCCCACTCAATAGAATTTTTTTTAAGGGTGAATTGATCATAAATTTATGATTTAATAAAAAAATATACTTACATCTAAGTCACCTATAATGCATAATTTGTATGGTTTAAACAGTAATATTGCAATGAATTATTGATATTCATTCCATAGCTTTTCATGATTTTTCATGTCCTTCGGTTAATTTTATAGTAATATTGCAATGAATTATTCCCACTTCCATAAATTTTCCAAATATTTACAATCTTGGCTTAGGCAAATCACATCACATGGTTTCATTTTCACGTGCTGGTCAATTCCTTTGAATCTCAGTCCAAAGGGGAGCTCCTAAAGCACCCCCACATCGCACACAAAAATAAAAAAGAGCCCAACTTTTCTTTGGTTAACAGTTAAAATCTTTGTTTCTCTTCCTGTTACTGTTCAAACCTGGATCACCGTCACATTTCTTATTCCCATGTTATCTCCCATATCTTAGTTTCACGTTTTTTATTATTGATTCTTGATTAGTACTCCTTTTTTGTTATTTGCCATTCTTGATTGTCTGCAACTGTATGTATATTCTTTGTGATGGTAATATTATAGTTTGACGTTTCGATTGTTTCTTGATTGTATTGTCAATCTGGGATATACGTTGATTTTAAATCTTGATTCTTTGGTGGTGAATTGTGGAGAGCGAATCGAGAAAAGATGCGGAGGCGGGCTGCCGACTACCGGCGCCCGGTTAGAAGGAGGTTATCACAGTGGATCTGGGCGCTTCTTGGTATGTTCTTGATCGCTGGGTTAGTTTTGTTTGTGTTTCACCACCATCACTATGAAGATCAGATTAAGCAGCCCATACAGGTAAAACTTACTGAATTTCTGGTCTTGAATTTCTACTGTTTTATTCTTTTCTTTACTTTCATGTCACTTGGATTCATATGTTTTTAGAATGATAATTATTGAGTGATTTTGAAAATACCCATTTGATCTTGCAGCTTAGGAAGTTTATGTAATTGATAAGACATGTTGTTTAATATCAAAGTTCGCATTTGGGTGCTTCATTTCTGTATAACTACTATATAAAACTTTGTTTTGACTATGGTTTAAAATGTATTAGCTGAAATATGGTTATGCTTTCAATTACTCTAAGTAAACATAAGACATGCTGTGTTTTCTGCTTGGTTGACTGGTTGACTTACTTGGCTTTTAGTAAAGAAGGTCATTGCTTGGTATTCATTCCAATATTGGTTTTGTAGGAATGCCAGGTGCTCTTCCTACCCTTGGTGGTTGGACTTGGAAGGCATTTGTATTCTTCTCAAGTTCTGTTTTTTAGTATCTGATATAGATTCAAGAGCAAAAGACATCAAATTTGGGATTTATTTATTTTACTACCACTAAATTCTTCTTATAAATTGTAATGCCATTTCATAGAGCTAATACATTTTTTTATTAAATTGTAATGCCATTTCATAGAGCTAATACATTTTTTTTATTAATCATCTAGACCTTAATTGTTTCAAAAACAAAAGGCCTGCAAATTCGGGATGTTGATTAATTGACAGACCTCTTTTCCAAACAAAATAGCGAGATTGATGAACTTTTTATGCCCTTTTTTCATAATGGTGAAGTCCATTTTCCTATCAGTTTTGCACTCAGCACCATAATCTTGGAGAAGGAACTGAGTTAGCATGCATATGCTTTAAAGCTTTTAGCATGTGAATTTCCAGTCCATTACCTACCCATTCAGCTGTAGCACAAAATTATGTAAAGAATTGGACTACTGATAGCATTTGTTTAATGTAAAGTTGATTTTAAACCTGAAGAATGGAGGGATATTTCATTCTTTTTTACCCCATATAGGAATTGAAGTGGATCGAAAGGGAAGGGATTGGATTCACAAAAAGGAAGGCGTGTGGATATTTTCTATTTACAATGTTTTTAGAACTAGCATTCCGTTTTTAAGTAGGGGATACAAACTAACTTCTCTTGATTTGTACCTGTAATTATATTACCAAGCTCAGGAATTATTATAATCAATTAAAAGTTATGGGATAAATACTTGGTTTACCTTCATTTGAAATGTAAAAGTGTCTTCTAGTTCCTTATTTTGCGAGATTAAGATTCAAAAGCCTTTTGGTTTATCTGAAGCTTTCTTTCGTGAACAGCGAGGAGCTCTATAGTAATAATGTTTAAGAGGCTTAAGCTAATAGAATTATGGTCTATATTTCATGTGAGCTTGTTTGGGAAAATTTTGATTATTTTCTATTCGTTAATCTTATAGCTATGCTTATTTAAGTTAATTAGTTATTTGTCCAGACTTGATGATGTTAATATTCGAGGGTATTATTGTAGTTTACGAAATAGGCTGTCTGGATGTTTTTGAGGGTTTATTTTTCATTGAGGCTTACTTGAGTCCTTGGTTTTGGAAAAACATTACCTCTTAGTTTTTGTGGAGGTCTAAATTCTTATATAATGTTTGATTGGTAGACCTTTTCGTGAGTAGGTGAACCTGACTGGTTGAACTTAGCCTTCTTGAGACAATTACATACCCTGTGACATGATACTTGTGCAGTATAAATGCAAGCCGCAGAAGCAATATCTTAACATGTTTGTTTTACACAGACAGATTTTCATATGCTGAACAGTCACTTCTTTCATCTGGAAAACCTCCATTTTGCCTCCATAATGCATCTTTTTAATTTTATTGCTTCAGTTCATGCTGTTTGGTTTTAACCCACAAATTTTCAATGATTCTGTTTTGCACCACATAAATAACGTTGAGTCAGTAGGAGTCTTCATGTTCAACCTGCCTGATATGACATTTGTCCTTTACCGACTGCTATTGGAGACGGACAAACTTACCAAACAACGGCAGTTCAATGATTTATTTTCTGAATTCAGAAAAGCATCTTGCCATTAAGTAGAATACTAATATGCATTCCTCTTGTAAAATGACTTATTCTTTTTTATTGATGTGCCATTTGAACTTGGTTTTCAAGATTGGAAGATGATAATGTTTCAATAAACCTTAGGCTCATAATACTGAGAGCTACAAGCCACAATATGGCTCTAAATCTGCATCCTTTCCTCTAACTTGGGCACTTCTGCTATGCTGGACAAGTGAAGCTACTGGAGTTTTCACTTTGCTTAATATGACAATGCAAATAATATAATTGTTCTAGTCCTTTTCGTCTGCCGCGTGATTGAATAAGATTTGGAATGACAGCAATGATTTCATCATTCACTTTCTATATGAAATTTTGCACTTCTCTAACTAGTGGGCACAGTTTGTTTATGTTAAGTGCCATTTGCAAGTTCAATGTTTTTGAATCTTACATCACATTCATGCAGGTGCGAAGCCAGATTTTAAAATAAAGGGGGCAAATTTTTTTTTGCAAATTTTAATTTTATCTCTTCTTTTGTTTTAATAGTATTTTATAAATTTATTAATAATATATTTTTATTATTAAAAAATTAATTAATAAAAAAATATTAATATATATGTGTACAGAATTTTAAATTTATAAAATTGTTCATAATAAAAATAAAATAAAGAGAAAAAATTAAATAATGAATATAATTTTTTAAAAAATAATTAAAATAAATAAATTATTTAATTTATTAAATGAGTTCAAATTAATTTAGTTGAAAAATTTATCCCTTTCTTTATTTTTTTTTATATTTGTATATTATCAATATTTTATCAATTTTTTAAAAGAGAACTATTAATTATAGAATAAATAATTTATTATAATTTTTTTGACTTCTTGTAAAAATTTAAAAAAAAAAGAGGGGGGCAATTTAAAATTTTAAAAAAAATTAATAAATAATTTAAAATTTTTTTAAAAATATTATATATATATATATATTTAAAAAGAGAAGGGGGGCAACTGTCCCCCTTCTCTTTAAGGTAGCTTCGCCCATGCATTCATGGGGCTATAGAAAATTCTCCCATATTATCTATCTATAGAAAATTCTCATATTTATCTATCTAGTGAGACAGTTACATGTGAATTTGATTTTTGATTTTGAATGTGTTGTTACTCATAATGCATTGCTTAAAATCAAGAGAGAAAAGAATGTTAAATTTCATTAACCAGGTCATGGAATTGTGTGATTCTTGTTCGCTCTGCCTTAGGCTATGCTGAAATTTATTTAGACAAGTATTTTTGTGGTTCAGAGAATATGGTTAGGACATCTAGGTAATTTTTAAGTCAACTTTTATCTCAAATAAGAAATACTTTAGCTTATATATGGTACTCTGAATAGCTAGCTTTCGTTTTATATGCATAACTATGCATTTTGACTCTGATATCTAACATGCCTGCACATTACCTTTTAGATAATTCAATTCCTTGAGATAATCTTAAGGTTATTTTACTTCTGATAGCTGTACGAAAATATTGAGAATGAGATTAACAATTTGGTTCTGCATTTTAGGCACAATTTACATAAAATATGGACTTATTCTGGCCATCCTTTTCAGGAAAACCATGCAAAACAAGAGACAGTTAACCATGAAGGTATGAATTTCACAAAGGAAATAGTAAGTGCTGCCTCATTCGCTCGGCAGTTGGCTGAACAAATGATGCTCACCAAGGCTTATGTCATTATTGCCAAGAAGCACAATAACCTTCACCTTGCATGGGAGCTCAGCAAAAAGATCAGAAATTGCCAACTTTTGCTTTCACAAGCTGCCATGAGAGGGGAGCCCATAACACTAGAAGAAGCAGAGCCAATAATTAGGGGCCTATCATTACTCATCTTCAAGGCAGAAGATGCCCATTATGATGTAGCAACAACCCTAATGACAATGAAATCTCATATTCAAGCCCTTGAAGAACGGGCAAATGCAGCAACAGTTCAAAGCACAGTATTTGGGCAGTTGGCAGCTGAAGCTGTACCCAAGAATCTCCATTGCCTGAAGGTAAAGCTCACAACTGATTGGCTTAAGAAGCTGCCCCTTCAGGACCTAGCAGAGGAGCAAAGAAATTCCCCGAGAGTTGTGGATATCAATCTTTATCACTTCTGTATATTTTCAGATAATGTGCTAGCCACCTCAGTGGTTCTCAACTCCACAATCTCCAATGCTGACCATCCAAAACAGCTTGTCTTCCACATAGTCACAAATGGAGTCGGCTATGGAGCTATGCAGGCATGGTTCCTCGGTAATGAATTCAAAGGGGCAACCATAGAAGTGCAGAACGTAGAAGAATTCTCTTGGTTGAATGCTTCCTATGCTCCTGTTGTCAAACAGCTTATAAGCGAAGATTCATGGGGCTCCTATTTTTCAGGTTATCAAGATATGAAGGCTGAGCCAAAACTGCAAAGCCCCAAGTACCTGTCTTTACTAAATCATCTTCGCTTTTACATCCCTGAGATTTATCCACTATTGGAAAAGATAGTTTTTCTTGATGATGATGTTGTTGTCCAGAAGGATCTTACACAACTTTTTTCATTGGATTTACATGGAAATGTCAATGGAGCAGTGGAAACTTGTCTTGAAGCATATCATCGTTATTACAAGTATATCAATTTTTCAAACCCAATCATCAGTTCTAAGTTTGACCCTCAAGCATGTGGATGGGCATTTGGTATGAATGTTTTTGATTTGATTGCATGGAGGAAGGCAAATGTGACTGCACAGTATCATTACTGGCAAGAACAGAATGCTGATCAAACTCTATGAAAGCTGGGGACACTTGCTCCAGCTCTTCTAGCATTTGATGGACTGACAGAGCCACTTGATCGAAGATGGCATGTCTTGGGATTGGGATATGATGTCAACATTGACAACCGCCTGATTGAGAGTGCTGCAGTTATCCACTTCAATGGGAACTTGAAGCCTTGGCTGAAGATAGCCATTGGCAGGTATAAGCCTTTATGGGAAAGGTACATAAATAAAAGTCACCCATGTTTCCGATTTTGTGCCACAAGTCAAAATTTGGTACTTCGTGATTACTTAAAATTTATGCGATCTCTAAAATGATGATCGCGCTGTTGTAGATTCGGAAGTAGAAAATTTTGATTCATTAGGACTCTCTTTTTCCTTTTATTTTCCTCTGTTTAATCTTCATAGTTTCTAAAAGGCAAAGAAGAACAAGTTTTATACATTAGAGATCTTAAATTTACTAGGTGAGGAAGCGTGAAGAATTCATTTTTGGCTGACGGGGTTACCTTTCCCTTATGCTAGCTGTAGAATTATTTGTTCCTTTAGCAATTCTTGTAATAATTCTTTTCAGCTCTTTTTGGATTATAATGTAATTGGACTGCAGAGATTTTTTTTCCTGCCTATTTACCTTTATACATCTACCAAATTCTGAATGTTACTGTGAGAGTTCTTAAATTGCAATTTGTTTTTTTTTTTTTTTTGCTCTTTTTTTGTCCATTTAATTAAACTGCCCCTTTTATATTTTTGGCTTCTAAAACAGAGTCCATATTCAAAATTTTGTAGGAGTGAGATTATTATTATTAATTTTTAATTTCTTTTGTAAAGCCTATAGCGAATGCGATGCAACAGCAGTTTGGTGGTTAAATCATTCGTTTTGCTGCATTTTCATATACTGCTTCAGGATTTTACTGCTCGGCAGTATATTCTTCTTCCACTTGATTTTTTTTATACATTTACTCATTCATTGTACATATTTTGTAATTACATTTACAAGCCATCCACAAACAGCCTTGAAATTATCGGAGCCAACCTAATAAGTTCCTAGCATAACATGGTCAAATCTTCATGCAGTGAACTTGTGCTTATGTAACAATTAACCCAGCTTGTTTTTAACATGAAACTCCGGTCTAAGACGGTTCCCATTCCTAAATCCACACATCTTAAACAAAAACACAGTATACTTATCCATGAATATGCATCTACTAGTGCATGAGATTTTTTTTTATTTATTTATTTTTCAAAAGGAAAAAACATATTTCAGGTGCTCCACATGAAGAATACGATGGAAGTACAATATAAAACTATACCCTTCATTTTCTGCTGCGGAGCTTCTGATACTGCCGGAAGGAAACAGAGTTCAGCTAAAAATGATGCATAAACATGGTTATTCCATCCAACATAATGAGGACTAAGTAAAACTTAATGCCTTATAGATTGTGGACGATGAGCTCAACCTATGTAAGTTGCAAGAGCATTTGGCAGACTGATAAAAAATTTGAAATTAATCTTCACCAGGTCGTAACATAAATTTTTCTTTGGCACGAGAAACAAGCTTGAATTTCTCCTCAGCTTCAATTTGCTGACGAATGTCACTTTTTGATGCTCGATCTGGATGGAACCGAAGCAAAGCTTGCTTATAAGCAGCACGTACCTGGAATAGTCATAGAACACAATAAGAAATGAAAATCAAGACCAATATAAAATGCAGCCGAGAGGAAAGAGTTTGGGGTGGTGGGGAGTGGCCAGTGGATAATTAATTAATAAGATAGATATGTATGGCTACTCCTCTGAGATCTGAACGCATGTAAAAGAAGAAAGAAAAAGAAAAGATATATCAATAAACATGTAAGAAATTATTGGGCTAGTCTAGCAGTTAACTATCAACCTTGTAATATAGGAGTTCAAGATCTAACACTTCTATATTCCTATTTAATAATGTACCCAGAAAAAAGCATCAAGGTGTTGATTTTTTTTAACACTATATTATTTGTTCCATTATTTTTTGCCTTGGCTAATTATGTTGTCTTAGCTATATAGCACTACAATTACAATACCCGTACACAGCCATTTAAGGAAACAATACTAAGAAGATTATGACCTATACGATAATGCCACATTGAGAAACAAACTTAAGATCATAAAAAATGTAGGGACAGAGAGCATTTTCATTAACAGTATAATTGGTTCGCCAATTGGAATTATATTCCAATTATTGTGAATATTTAAATGATGCTACCTGCATAGAAACCACGAAAAAAAAAAGAATATTCTGGATCAGTCTTTGATTTTGGAAATACGTGTATACTTATTAAACAAAAGTCTGTTATTTTGGTTTTCGAATGTAAAAGAAGAAAACCAAAAAAGAAAAAAAAACTAAACCAATGAATTTAAGTTAACCCAGTTCATTAATTTTGTTTAAAAACCTTCGCACCCAGTTCTATGTGCCAGCACAACATAAGCAAAAGAACCAAGATTGTGAACCTGAATTTAGTTCTTCCTCTGTGATTTCCCATCTCATCCACAATCCACAATAATGCTAAGCACACATCACATCACATGACCACAAATTGATTTTTGCTTCCCGTTGCCTCCTAACTGGGATGGCAAGCATAAAATATGTAAAGAATTGTGACAAGCATACCAAATACCTTACATAAGTTCAGGAAAAGAGAACCTGGACATATGACTAGATTTTGTGCTTTATTGCAAGTTATGACATGTAGTAACGATGCTCAGGCAGTTCAAATCTCAAACCAAAATATGGCACTGGGTTCAACTAACCTCAGAAGGCAAAGGATAGGGACCACCTTCAATTTCAATTCCAAGACCACTCAGAAGCGAAGCCATATCTCGACAGTTGGCTTCCAGTTTATCCAGTTCCCTTCCTACCTCAACTCGAAGCTGCTCCTTCAAGTTCAGAGTTTCTTCATCCTGGAGTTTTTATCATCAATCATACAGGTACAAATCATACTAAAAGTTTAAAAACAAAACAGAAAAGTATATGTATTAATGAAAACACCAACAATATAGAGTAAAGTATGAAAATCGTGAAAATGCAGTGATACTACAGAAATGATAAATATATAAGCCAAAAATGTGAGGAAAGGTGTAATAACCCAAACCTTTTTCTTTGCCTCTCGAACCTCTTCTAATCGCTGTTCTTGTCTTCTCTTTGTTTCTAATAGTCGCAGATTTTCAGCCTTTCTTCTCTTGCGCAAGCGCCGTGCTTCTTCTGCCTGTAAAAGCATAATATCATCTTTATACGCAAGCCACTCTCTGCACCACTTACACTGCTGGTAGTTTCTTGTTGAAAAGCTTCAAGTTTAATCCAAGAAATGAGGCAAGTTAAACTTACCTAGATACAGATTATTTAAGCATTAATTGTAAAAAAAGGAAAAATAGATCTAAAGGGACTAGGAAGGCACAACCCATGGCATGAATGCACCCTGAATCTTCTTCAATTTTCCTTTAATTAACATTATCTTATTACAGAATCTGATTACCCCACTACTGCTGTTTATATGAAGACGACTCAATAAGTTGGTTTTGAAATAATATATGGCAAAATACAGTAGACACTAGTACTTGAGAGTTGGACTCCAGGCAACATATTATGATAACAACGGGAAGTGCAACCCTTCTAGCTTTCAGCTTAACCATGACCATAAGCATAAAGCGTGAGTTGAATGGTACGTCATCCTAAATTCTGATGCCTCATCAAGCAATGACCCAAATTTGAAATCTATTACCAACCTCTTTGATAGCAACCCTCGTATTAGATAATTGCCAATGCATGTAAAACGCACCAACTGCTATCTGGAATCAATTGGCTGCTTAAAGAGCTCCAGTCTCCAGACAACTCATTTACAAAATGTAAAATATTGTGAATTTTGACAACCACAAATAGCTTTTGAATATAAAATTATATTACAAAGGCAAAAGCAATAGGTTTCCTACACAGTCAAATTAGGAACTTGTTTTGAGATGGATCACATTGGCTGGATTGGAGCCTGAAGTTTGATCAGTTATCTGAACAGCCTTAGCTAGAATAACAGAGTAGTAAAAGGAAAAAGAAAACAGTGATTACATAAAAGGCAGCTAATTTGAGGTATTTACAAGAAAATGCACCTGACTTTGCAACTCTCTTTGTCTGGAAGCCCATTCTTCTTCTTCAGCACGTTTATAGGCATCAGTTTTCTTGAGCATTTCTCTATTCCCAATGATATCGTTTTGACTATCAGAAGGGTCATCATTTGAAAAAGATATAAGACAATTCACTTTGACCTCTGGTTCAGTATTTGCCAAAGGTTTGAAATTTGTCTCATTTATTACTTGATTACTGCAATCAGAGGATTTTTTACGCATTTGCCTGCTGGATTCCAAATCTGCGTGAAGATTCTCCCAACCTGACTTATTGGAAGTGACACCTGCATCTTCACTAATAGAAGTAGATGTATTGAAATAATAATTTTCATGATTTCCATTGGTTGAACAAGGAATTGGTGCTTTGCCTGTTCTGTCAACATCCATATTATTAAGAGAATCGATATTAAATCCCATAGAACCAACCTCATTCCAAAAGTCAGATTGGCCTTTTGGGACATTTCCAAACATCTTCTTCCTTGACGAAGCCTTTTCCCACTGCTGGCGAATCTTTCCCAAATGATCTTCCTCAATGTCACAATCAGAATCATCATTCTCACATGAAGTACTAGAAGAAAATTGTTGGTGATTAAGAGATGGAATTTTGCTGGAGCAGGCAGCCTTGCAGTTTGATGACTTGGAGGAAAGTTTTCTTCCCTGTTTATGAGACTGACATTTGTTATTTAAGATGAAACAAGCATCTGGATTTTGACCCTCCTCAAAATCATGCAGAGAACTGCCATGATGACTACTTTCACCATCATCGTCATCAATCCAAATAACATCACTACATACTGTAGTTTTTTCCTTACCGGATATACTAGCATCATCAGAAGTCTGTTCTACAGGTTCGGGGGAATCAATAACTATAAAATCAGGAATCTTGTCACTATCAATGTTGATGAAATTATTGGTTTTTCCCTTCAATTTGCATCTTTCTAAAGCTCTCTTTTGAAGATCAGCTCTTCGCTGAGATTGGCCCCTCGACATTCTTTCTGCTGTTATCTTATTTCCAATTTACCATGGATGAGGACACGCATGAATCACATAATTTATCTCATGTCAATATCAGATGAAAATAGTCCTGCAACTTGGTCCTTTGATGTAATAGCCATCATCATTACGATAATTGGATAATAACTGTTCCAACTCCCCAGTACATTCCAGTAATTTTTTTTAAAATATTTACAATTTTGGATAAATTAACAAAATACCACAAGTAAGAGTATCAGGTAAGACCAAGTGTTTGAAATGCTTTCATAGACGAGGGTTCCAAAACTCTCCACCTAATATCAGAAACAGCAACATAAGAAAAATTCTTTATTACAGGAAGCATTATAAATGCTAATTCTTATGAAGACATGAACATATATCTTTTTTCAGCCAAATCATGCAATTATAAAACCTCGAAACTATTTGAGTTTACTTTTCACATATAATAAGTGTCCAATTAACATAATTCTAAAGCAAGAAGAAAAGCTGATCAATCTCCATCATAATCTATCTTATTACGTACAGTCTCCGTCTCTAACAAATAAAACAACAAGAACTAGTTTATTTCATAGCGAAATCCACAAATCCACTATTTCTCAGAAATAGAAAAATCCATAGTAAATTTAAAATTTATAAAACCATTTTTGCACATTGTGGATACTGAATTTAAAAAATTAAGAAGTACTACTGTTCTCTACAACAACTAATTAACACAATTACATTGATATCAAAGGCAGTATCAATAATATGCAACAGAAGCATGCAAAACTTTTGGAAGTGAAATAGCATACATCTGGTTTTAAAACAATCAATTCATCAGCTGTAACATAATTTTCCAGTAACTAATCTGTATGGTACCCGAGAAAAGCTAATTTTCAGGGGAAAAAAAAGGAATAATAAAACCAGTGAGAAGTTAAGGGACATACCTTTGGAATTGGGATGAATTTTTGTTCTATAATTAGGGTTTTATAATTAGGAACTTAAATCTATTATTTCAAGAGAAGAATTAAAAAGTCAAGCTCTGCGCCTCTTCCTTGTATGAATTTTACCCCTCAATTTCTTTCTCTATTTCGCTCCCTTAACTTGAAATTTCATGCTTTCTAGCTTTTAATATTTTATGGGCAAATTGAAAAAAAAAAGTATTATTTTCAAAAAGTTTTGGCATCCCCGTATTCCATAAGAGGGTCATCCCTATATCAAATCTTATTATTATTATTATTTTTACCGAATTAGATTTAAATGATAATATTACTCTAATATCTGATATTGTTTGACATGATTAGTATGTTATTTTATTTTTTTTTACATGATTAGTATTTTAATTATATTATTATTATTATTATTTTGAAATTAATAGCTTACTCCTGAGAGTTATTAATATTTAACACTTAATTTATAAATATTTTAGACTTCACAAAAAAATTATAAATATTTTAATATTTTTTAAAAAATATTAATTTTTGATACGATAAAAGTTAAAGTGTAATTTTAGTTAATCAAAGTGTTATGGTCGTTTATAGAATCCTAACCTCCTTCTAAAGTATTTCGCTCAGCCAATTGAGCCAAATGGCAAAGCCTTTGTTGGTTTATGTTGTAATTTTTTTTAAAAAAAATTAAAAATTATTTTTAATTTTATTTATATTTTTATAATTTTTTTAGATAATAATATAAAAAATATTTAAACTTCGATTTGCACTTATATCATAAAAAAATTAATATGTAAACTTATTTTTTTCATTTTAAACCTAACTTTTTTTTTTTTGGGGATATTTTACGACCAACACCAGTCCAGTTGCTTCTAAAGAACATGAAAACATTACGAGACTCCTAATAGAAGATAAAACTTGCCAATCAAGTGGTCCAAACTTTCACAGTAATATCTTCAAAATATCTCAATATCAAGAAATCCATAGAACAGAGAAGGCGGAATAAGTACAAGAGTTTTCAATTAAATCAAGAAACATCGAGGATATATATTCATTTTTTTTGCATTTCTTCAATTCCTTGATAATCTCCATTATTACTCTCCTAAAACTAAGCATAAACAGACCCATAAGATAGCGCCGTTAATAACACAACGGCTTGCTTTTCTTCTCCTAACTTTGCCCGTTGCTTCTCCACCGTTGATCTCTGCATCAATACTTCTCTACCCAAAGCCAACAATCTCTGCTTTAACCCATTTTTTAATCTATCGCTTGAATTATGGGTATTATTATTGTTGGATTTCCTTGATTTCTTCTCACTCGTACTTCTGTTCAATCCCAAACTGTGTCTTTTCTTTTTCTTGCTTCTGATTCCACAAGCGTTCCATAAAGACTGCAAATCAAACAATGAAAATCACAAAATTAAAATCAGATCAAAGCTTAAATAATAGTGAAAAAGCCTGATCTGATAATAAATTAGTACCTTTGGATCCATAGACGAGAGGCAGTGCTGGTACCATTTCCAGACCTCTGTAATTTCTCTTAATCTTTCTCTCTTATCTTGCTTTTGGTATATAGAGCTTCTTTCCTTTTAATTTTTGGTGGGTTCTACAACGTTGCCATGAACGGAGAAAAAGAAATAAAAAAATGACCAGATGTTATTTTTTTTAGTACGGCGGCTACTGCCAATTGTTTCGTAATTTTTTTTTAAATTTTCAAAAAAATAAATAAATGGATGTTATTTTTTTAAAATGTCTATTTATTTATTTTTTTTAATAACATTCATTCATTTATTTTTTTTAAATAAAAAACAAAAATAAGCTAATATATCAGTAAAAAATTTAATAAAACAAATTTAATTGGTTAAAGGATAAATTTAAAAATAAGTTACGCATTAATTTATATAGAAAAATATTTAATACAGGCTTTTTAAGTATCCTCAACGTGAAAAAACTACCTAAAATAAAAATTTAATTAACAAAGAGGGAGACACATTTTAAAAATTATAATAGTGTATTTGGTTGTACTATAATTACCATGATCTAAATATTAAGGTACGTAACCGGTATTAGAGAATAAAAAATTATATAGTCAATATGATAACTCGTTTATCTAGAAAAATAAATTGGGACAATAATTACTATCTCAAATTATGTCCATAAGCTACTAAATATGCACAATCAGTATAATATCGCATCATCATTATCAGACATTAGTTAATAAATATATTTAGCTAAATGGTAGAATTAAATAAATAAAAAAATAGACAATAAAAAAAATATCATGTGGAGTTCTAAGATACGCAGATAAAATAGTTATATAATAAAAATATATAAGTGACACTCATGTCAAGAAATAAAAGGCAGATTAACTCTATTAAGTATTTCTCCCATGCTCAACCTGTAACCTGAAAAAAATAGTGAACAAGAATAAGCATTTGACTAAATGAGTTATATATAAATTAGTATAATACACCGATCCCATGCAGACAATGTTTATTCAAATGTCAACCAAACAATCAAAAATTACATTATCAAACAATGATATGAGTAAGTCAATGGAATCATATTAAACCTTAATTTGGAGAGCCGATCTCCTCTATCTGACTCTCTTAGCTCACAAATTTCTCTTAGATTTCAATACATAGGATTCGCTGTCTCGACTTTAACCAAACAGCGCTATTCGACTGACAAATAGTGCTAAGTATGAAAATATCTCCATCGTCACACCAGTCCTAATCTCATCATGATACAGTGTCATCATTAGTAACATGTAATCCTGATCACGTGTGATCTCACATCATCATAACTTTATCTATCAAACACATATTATAAGCATCAAAAGTCATCAACTTATGCGTCGATATACATTATACTTCTATAATCAAATGCTAATAATGCTAATTATATTTATATTGCATAAGCAATCAAATGTATTTACGCAAATGTTGCTATTAGCGTAGATTATATGAGCGGAGTATTATAATAATTTATATGACTCACATATATACAAAAATTTAACGATTATGTGTGGAACATCTGATTGAAAATGAAAATACCTGAAAATTATTTTTAAATGACAATAAAAAATAATTAGAATATGGACAGATGGACGACTTTAAAGATTATGCAGAAATTTCGGTAAAGTCTCCTCTAAAACTAGGATATCCCCCTGAAACAAAATAAGAAATAACACTTTTAAGTATCTTACAATTGTCAATATCAACTCAACTGCCTCCTCTGGGCCTTCGTCAACATTCTCAATCAAACATAATAATTTACTAAACTACCAAAATATATTCATTAGATAATATTAATTATAATAATAATAATGTAATTATTTTAATTATAAAAATACTAATTTTAATCAGATAATTAGTTTTTATAAATTTTAAACATAATACTTTAACCATTTAATTTAATTACTTAATAATCTATTAACTTATTTAATATTCAATAATTAACTCAATTAGTTGATAAAAAATAATTCCAATTAATTAATCAATTTTATATGTTTATATATAAATATAATTAATTAATTATATGTATTGATAAATAATAATTATAATTAAATTAATGACTAAATTAATTTAAATCAATTAGTAAAGTAAATAATTAATTAAATTTATAATTTTTAAATTACAAATATTTACATGAAATCATAATCTAATTTAATCCAACTTATTAAATATTTATCTATAATTAATAAATAATAATTATAACTTATCAATTTATTTTAATCAATTTCTAATTTAATTTATACTAATTAATAATTTTTTCTTTTTAATTATAACTAATTAAAATTATATACATATTCTAAATATATATTTTACTTCAATAAATTATTACTTAAACAAATAATTAGTTTTAAATTAACAAATTCTAAATATTCAAATTTTAATCTATTAAACTATCAATAATTAATTAATTTTATTTATTTATTTATTTTTATTCTCATTTTCTTTTAAATACAATTAATTTATTTTAATCATTATTTTTATTTATTTTTTATTATTTTTGAATACTTTCTTTTAAATAAAATTTATTAATCAACTAAATAAATTTAAATATTCTAAATTAATTTAAATTTAAATTTATAACTAATTACATATATTTATTATTTTTTTATTTTATTTATTTTATCATCGTCGAAATAGTATCCCCGTCGCCGAAATAATGTGATCGTGACAGAAAAAAAGTGATCGAATTTTGGTCAACCTAAAATGTACTCTAATAATATACTAAAATAAAGCTTAAAAGGAGAGTATTTTAAAAATATCAATTTCGCGATGAAAGGAGGTTGGAAAGTGGCCGAAAAATAATTGAAAAGACCGCTATAGTGGTACACCTCCAATTGACTTCGGACGGCCAGTGAAGGAAATTTCAGGGTCGAATGGAAAATATTTTGATAGCATTAGACTCGTCAGATGATAGGTTTTTCAATGGTGCGGAATGTTTCGATAAATGATAGTCGGACGATAATCAATCGAGTAAAAACTAAAACTAAAGTTGGATTGTAACTGAACAAGTTAATATATTTTTTATTAATTTTTTAAGTATTTTATTACATCTTTTAAATAGGATAATATAATATTTTTCAATAAAATATAATTCTAGTTATATATTTCTGTAAAATATATTTTTAGTAATTAAATTTCTCAGTAATCTATCAAATACACTATAAGACCCCTTATAACTTTGACGTAGCGGAAGTAATAAACAAATGTGTTATTCATGTTTAGTCTAAGAATACTCAGGTAATAAATACAAAATGAGAGAAAAACTCCTATACTGAATTATTATTAAACTCTGAAAACTGACCTCCACTTCTTCAAATATTAAATTATAAAGCTTTAAATTTATAGAAAACCCTAATTCTAAATAAAAAAAAGTTTTCAAAATGTAACATATTGCCAAAATAAAAGAATTATAAGTATAGAAAGATATTATTTAATGAGATAGATAAAATGTCCAAACGGCGCTTCGATCCAAGAGTTCTAAATAAGGACATAAAAATATGCCCTAAGCTGCCATAAAAGTAAAACGCGTTTTCGGAGACCCAAACGATGAAATTTGGCTGAAAAATAATGGACATCAATGCAAAGCAGTGATTTTGACTCGCTGACCCATTTTTCATTGGGCTAGGCCCTTAGAATGCCAGTTTGCAACATCAACTTTTGGCAGTACTTACCAAACTGCCACTATAGCAGTTTTTGATCAAACTGCTCCATGAAAAGTCAAAGCTCTTTATTCTATATCATTCTCCCAGGATAGAAAAAATTTGCCCTCAAATTATTAGCAGTATCATCATCAAAAGAGTCCCCTTGAAAAGGAATCAAATGATTCACATTAAATATATCAGCAGTACGAATATGGTTGGACAATTTGAGGCGGTAGGCATTAGGATTAATCTTTTCAATGATTTTCATAAGACTAATCTTCTTGGCAGAAAGCTTATTATATTCTCTAACTGAGAAGCGCTTTATAGTGAGGACAACCCATACAAAATTACCCACCTCAAATTCAACATGGCGGCGCTTACGGTTTACAACTTGCTTATACTTAGCATTGGCTTGTAGTAAGTTGGCGTGCACTGCCTTATGAACGTCCTGCAGATTAGCCATAAAATATGATGTTTTGCCATGAACTCTAGTCTTGTCAGATAGAGAAAAAAGATTTAAGGATCCCCTGGGTACAACCGAATATATAACCTGAAAAGGGCTGAAACCTGAACTTCTATTGACATCATGATTGTGGCTACGCATATGCCTTACACTAGTTTACCAAATTCAGCTCTTGAATCTGGGTCTAAAATTGTTTATATATGGAGAGACCCCAAGGATGTGTTCTTTTCTTTATGGTACTTCATTGCTAGGCATTTCATGTCTAAGGGTATTGAACACATTTCTCCAAAAGAAGCATTTGAGCAGTTCTGTCAGGGAATTGCACCTTATGGGCCTTACTGGGATCATGTTTTAGGGTATTGGAAGGCAAAGCTTGAGTTTCCTGAGAAAGTATTGTGGTTGAAATATGAAGAATTGAAGAAAGATTCATCCTTTCATGTGAAGAAACTAGTAGAATTTATGGGTTGTCCTTTTACCTTAGAAGAAGAGGAAAAAGGGGTGGTGCAGAATATCATAAACTTGTGTAGTTTTGAAAATCTGAGCAATCTGAGTGTGAATCAAAATGGAAAACATCGAGAAAACACGCCACTTGAAATAAAAAATACATACTTCAGGAAAGGTACTGTCGGAGATTGGAAGAATGAGTTAACACCTGAAATGGCAGCTCATTTGGACATGATAATGGAGCAAAATTTCAGTGGTTATGACTTGAGATTCCAATGAATTAATTCTCTTATTGAAAACACTGCATTCACGTTTATATGAGCGTTGGGATGCATATGCATTAGGTAAACTATTCAATAATCTATGTTAGTTTCTTTATCTGGGAGATCATCGGAGTGTTCTATAATATTAGTTTTGTATCTCTCTCGTACTCTATATATATATATAATATACATGTAGAATATAATAATGCTACAATTCAGTCTTTTTAAAAAATTTTATAATTTCAGAATAATTATTTAAAGATAAAATATATATTAAATAATAAATAAAGATATTTTTTAATATTTTTATTACCAAAAATAATTATTTATTATAAAAATTTTTTAAAAAATTAATCAGAATTTTATCTGTATTTTAAATGTTCATAAAAATACATAACTCAACTTAAATCAACATAAATCAATATCCAATACTCCTCAAAATTTCTCCAAATTTTCAAACATATATTAAAAAAAATCTAAACATAAATATACATATAGATATATATATATATCATTATTTCACATAATATTCAATTTACCAAATTTAATCCAAAACTTTTATAATTCACTTCATTTACATTTTTATAAATATAATATTCATAATTTAAAACAAGTTTACAAAATAAAATAGTTACATGCTTATAAATAATCTTGGTCTTGTAGCGATACGAAGATCTTCTAGAAAAAATCCTAAAATCCTAAACCTGATTAGATCTAACAATGTTCTCTATCTCAACCATATCATATGCATGATAAACAAATTGCGCTAAATAAATTGCCTAGCGATACATAATTTGATATAAATAAAAACTTAAGAATAAAACAAAAATGCATTTCTTTTTAAAATTATGAGTTGCCATGCACTCTCATACACCAATACAAACCCTTATCACTTTTAATCTATCACATTACATATTTTTATGCATTGGATCCAAATGACTTTATACAATATTCAAGTTTCAGAGATATTGCTTTGAATCAATATTTAACACTCAGTGTCTAGCCCGAAGATAAATAATTTTGACACCCAGCATCTGGCCTAAAGTCAAATAATCTATATACCATATAACACCAAACACAATACTCTGAAAATTGATATTACATAAGATTTCACACATAACACACACAATTTCACATTTTTCTCATACTTTATCAATTATGCCAATTTTTATTCTTTTTATAATTCTTTTTTATCTTTTTTTTATTATTTTCACACATTTTCATTAATTTTATCAATTTACTTATCACGTCCTCAATGTAGCCGAATTATGCCTACATTTAACATAATTACACACTTTTAACAAACACATTATTAAAATGACTAACTCAATCACACATTATGCATTTTATAATATAAATATATATTTATACTCTTTTCATGTGTATTCACACATCAAAGTAGCATACTCATCACTTTCACATATAATACAACATGTCAATCAAGTGTATATAAATATAATTCAATCAAAGTATGTACTAACATCTTAGCAAGAGAAGGGAAGAAGATTAGCTTAAAATTTGACCTTTTTTTTTTCACTTTATAACCATATATTTATGTTATTTTAATATTATTAATTAATTATTAATTTATTTTTAAATCCTAATTTTAATCTTCCACTCAAAATTATTTTAATTTTAAATTTTTTTACTTTTAATTTTTTATCATTTTATCCTTTGACTTTTATATATATTATATATATTTTACATATATCTCATATATATATTTTATATTTTTCGTCTTCCATCACTCTAATTAACATTTTAAATTATTTATTTAATTATATTTAAATTTATGGGTGTTACAAGTTTAGCCTCTGCATGCCAGCTTAACGCCATGGATCCTTTCCTGTAATAAGGTGTTTCACACATTATGAAGCTTAATTGCTTTCTGCTAATAAATTTACTTACTCATAGTAACTTAACTTCTGTAGTTTTCATCAGGTGCTGCAACTCTTGTGATTGTGAATTTGTGATACACAAATTTTATTTGTATGTTTGTTTTCTTCTTAATGTTTATTATATATATATTTAGATATTATATATCATATAATATATGTGATAGTGATATTAATTATGTATCCATATATATATATATATATATCCACTGACAAATGAATGGTCATATAATTAAAAAATAAATTAAAACTAAATAATTAAAAATTCTAATGAAAATAATATTGGCATATTCTTGAGATTCTTGTAAATTTTATGTTGGATTTCAGTATTGTTGAGTTCAATTTTTTTTTTTGGGTACAGAAGAGGAAAAAAGCAAAACTAGCAAACTGCTAAGAATATCTAATGGCACTCCGACGGGGCCAAGAAATACCTTTAATATCTTCTGTAGTAAGACGACAGACACCCTTTAGCAGCTCACTGTAAATTGTTAGACCTAGATGTAACAAGAAAGCATTGTTTGCTATTCAATTTGTACACCGATTGTTTCTCTAAAGTTGTGACCAATGCAAACCTACCAATTCCTTATTGAGATAATCTCTCGTAGCTGCCACCAAGTTAGTAATAGCATTGATGCCACTCCCAATATTTCTTAGGATCTGAACCATTGAGTTATTATCTAATTCGAGCATCACCTTTTTGTAACCCATGTTCCACGTCATATCTAAACCGTCTAATGCTCCCTATAACTTCGCTTGAGTAACTGAATAAATGCTAATGTTACGGCTATAGTGTCTCGAATGATACCACCTGATGAAGCATGGTTACCACGACGCTCGGAAGGCTCCATCAGAGTTTATATTTATCCAATCTGGAGCAGGTTGAGCTTAAGTTTTATTTATTATGTTTGATATATAATAATAATTATTATTTAAATAATAAGAGAAAATTTTAAAATGAATAAGATTGGGATTGTTATATTCATCTTTAAATTAATTTTATTTTGCTATTTAATTAAAATATTACTTCATCTATCTCAAAACAATAAAAGATAATTTTTTTATATATTTTAAAATATAGTCACATTACTTTATTTAAATTATAGTTATATTGTAAATTGATTATTATACCCTTATTTAAATATTTTATAATCAACAATATTGTATTTAATTATTTATATTTTTTAAACTATAATTACTTTAACCCAATCAATAGTTATTTTAATTTTTAATTTTTACAACAACTAATATCTATTTAGTATAAATAAAGGGGTAAAATGGATAGATTATAAGAAAAATTAATTCATTAACTAAATAACCTAATTTTTCTTAATATGTATGAGATAAAAAGTGTTGTATGAGATAAAAAGTGTTTATGTAATTTTGAGACAGATAGATTAATTTTTATTAATTTAAAGTTTGAAAAAGTTTGTAATTGATATTTTTAAATTCATACACTGTCAGGCTCCTGGGACATGGAAACCTGAATGTTCAAATTCAAATAGTTCTCAACAACAAGGAATGTAAGGTAAATAGTAAATTAACAAATAAATAGAAGAAGAGGAGAAGAAAATAAGAGAAGAAGAAAGGAGAAGGGAAGAGAAGAATTTAGATAGAATTGATAATGATTGTACCATCATTGATACATATATAAAATTCTTTTGGTTGTTTCCTTTTCTGTAACAGAATAACAAAAAGACAGAATAATAAAAAGACAAATTAACTAAATACAACTCATCATTATTCTATTGGCTACGCCTTAATTCCACTACTCAATTCACTTGTGCCTGCTAATAAATTCTCTACACCTCAACCTTGACAGCTGAAATAATTTCAGGTTCAGTTGCTTCTAGAATTCCCATCACCTTCTCATTAAATTCTCTTGGATGAGCTGCTGCCCTTTTAATTGACAGGTTTGAGATCTTCGTTTCAGGCCCATTCCTAATTCCATCATTCAGCTGCTGCTTCAGGGTTATGACACTATCTTCCCCCTAAAGAATTTTCTTGTCCTCAAGGAAGAAATTAAGCCTAAAGTAGAATCTTTCCATGTAGCATCTTCCTTGGGTAAATTAAGCCATTGGACTAAAATCTGATCCACTTTTCATTTCTTCCTCTGTATAGTTCTCGTATCCAAATGGCAATAGGTTCCACCTTGAATTCCCCTTTGTTGTTGGGCAAAGGTAACTCAGGAGAGGCCAACACTACAACACTCAAGCATTTTTTTTAATAGTGACACATGGAAGACTGGGTGAATTGAGGAAGTAGAAGGCAGCTCCAACTTGTAATCTACCGGTCCTATCTTTGCTAACACCTTATAGGACCTAAAATATTTGGCATATAGTTTAATGCTCTTCCTTGCTGCAACAGATTTTTGCCTATCTGGTTATAACTTTAGGTAAACACAATCCTGTACTTCAAATGCTCGATCAAATCTTTTAGCATCTGCCAACTGTTTATATCTATTCTGGGTTGTTGTTAGTTGCTCTTTTAGTACTTGAATCATTTGTTGTCGTTCCTGAAGGAACTCTTCTACAGAAGCAATAGAGGTCTCAATATTTGGGAAGGCATGAGTGCCATAAAGGACCTGGAAAGGTGTCATCTTAAGGTTGGAATGGTATGTTATATTATAACACCATTCAACTAAGGAAAACCATTTTGCCAACAACTAGGTTTCAAGAAACAAGCACATCTTAGATAATTTTCTGAGCACAAATTGACCTGTTCAGTCTACCCATCAGACTAAGGATGATAGACAGAACTAAGATTCAATTTCACCCCATAGTTCCTGCCAGAAGAGGGTTATGAAAATTTTATCTCTATCACTAGTAATGTCTTTTGGCAAGCCATGCACTTTTAAACATATGGTCAAGAAAAATTTGGGCTACCTATAAATGGATGTGTGAGAGCAATGAAGTGAGCATAATTAGCAAATCTATCAACAATCACCATAATCACATCTTTACCTCTACACCTTGGCAACTTCTCGATAAAATCCATCGATATTGATTCCCAAGTCTTGATGGGCATTGGCAGTGGTTATAATAACCCAGGATAAGCAACATTTTTTGATTTGCACCTCTGGCACACATCACACTTCTTGACCTACTGGTAAATGTTTGTCTTCATTCCTTTCCAAAAAAAATTGGACTTCAAACTGTTGTACGATCCCCTAATTGCTGAATGACCTCCCTAAGAAGAATTATGAGCTACCTCTAATATTTTCTGTCTCAGTTCCCCTTTAGTGCTTATGAGAATTCTTCCCTTATACCTGATGATTCCTTGAGCATAAGAGTAATTCGCCTGTGAGTTTGGGTTCATCATCAATGCTTCGATTAAAGATTGACTTTCGTGATCTCTCTCATATTTGTTGTTCACCTCTTCAACCCACAAAGGAACCACCATAGTAGTTACTACAAAGCAATTAGCCTGCTCACCCTCAGTCCACTCCCTTCTAGACAAAGCATCAACCACTTTATTCTCAACTCCCTTCTTATGCATTATCCTGTAGTCTAAGCCTAACAACTTTGTTAACCCTCTTTACTGTAAGAATGTATGGATCCTCTATTGCAATAAGTACTTTGATGCTTTGATGATCAGTTTTAATCACAACTCTATTATTCTCCAGATAGTGTCTCCATTTATCTACTGTAAATAGAATAACTAACGGCACTTTTTCATAAATAGAGTCATTGGGTCTTAGGTCCTAAATCCTTGCTTATGAATGCAATTGGCCTTTGTTGTTGCATCAGCACTTCCCCAATACCCTTGTTACTAGCATCAGTCTCCAAAATGAAGGGTTGAGTGAAGTCAGGAAGAATTAGGACATGAGCTGATGTAACACCCCTAAATAGCCCAAACACTTGATTATAAAGAGGTGTTACTAAAACACTTGACTCGTTAGAACTAATATAATATTTTTGGAAATAAAAATATTCATACACCCGTGTCAGATAAGATTGACACGCCCGTGTGTTTCATTTTGCTCCTGCCTCCCTTGTACTTCTTTAAAAAAAAATTCATTTTAACATCTTTTGATTTCTTTTCAAGCCTCAAAATCATCATTTTTCCATGTATAACACAATTCAACCAAATCTCATTCTAATGAAATATGATCATACATTAAATATATACATATATTAAATTAATGTAATTTTTTTTTAAAAAAAACTCCCATGTTTTTTTCAAAACTCGGCATATACATATATATACTAACCATACTACCCACAAACTTATATACAATTGTCATCCAAAATATAGTCATGTTGCTATGTGAACTATTTAAAATTTAATATACAAAATGTTGTTCAAAAGACCTTTCGTGATGCAGTTGATCTGGATCTCTACAAATTTTACTTAACAGGCCCTTCTCGTCTCACTTGTTCTGCGCATTAGAAATAATTCTAACATGCTAAGTAAAACTTAGTGATGCTTGTATATGAATAATATGTAATAAATTAAAAAAATAACTTGAATAAGAAAGTGGCGTGAGATGAAAATGATGGTTACTTGTCTTTTCTCTCTTCTCTTGATTACTTGTGGTTAATCACGCCTACCTTAGTGAATTCTTCTAAAAACTTACAATTAGTCTCTTGGTTCTTACTCTAATTGACGAAAGAAAGAAGAATAAGAATAAGGTTTGATCGTGAAGAAGAAAGTGGCATGAGATGAAGATGATGGAAAATGAAAGAGTCTTCTAGACTCACTTTATATAGTGTCTAGAGTGTGATTGGGTATGGACAAACTCATTATAGCTATGGTGCACTTTCACTATTTATTTTTTATTCTAACTCGATTTTTAGTCCCTTAAAATCGTAAAAATAATTTATCTAGCTAATTTAAAGTCCTACAATTTATATTTCATATCCTAATTCATTAATATTCAGTTTTAGAATCACAAGGGCATTTTCATAAATTTCTATCACTTTATCGGCAATATTGATTTCATCCAAACTAAAGTTTTCTCAAATTTCTAAGTCATTTTCCATTACTATAAACAATCCATTATCAATATTTATTAGAAAATCATTATTTAAAATTTCAACCATTATAATTCTCCCACTCTAAAGAAATTTCTTCCTCGAAATTTACCTATTCCAGGTGTTTGAAATAATTGAGGATATTGTTGTCTCATTATCTCTTCACTTTTCCATATGGCTCCCTTAGTTAAATGATTCTTCCATAATACCTTTACTAAAGGAATGTGTTTATTTTATAATTTCTTTATTTCACGAGCCAAGATAGCCATTGGTTCCTCTTCGTAACTTAAATATGGCGGAATTTCAATAGACTCTGCTTGAATTACATATGAAGGATCTGATCTATATCTTCTAAGTATCAACACATGGAATACATTATGTATCTTGGCCAATTTCGAAGATAAAGCTAGTCGATAGGCTATAGGACTCACACGTTCAAGTACCTCAAATAGTCCAATAAACTTAGGGCTTAGTTTACCTTTCTATCCAAAGTGAAGAGCCTTCTTCCACGACGATACCTTCAAGAATACCTTATCTCTCACACTATCAAATCTGCATATGATTTTTGCCTATCCATTGCAATTTTTAACTGATCCTTTATGAGTTTCACTTTATCTTCAGTTTGTCTTATGAGATTAGGCCATACAAATTTGCTCTCATTAAATTCCACTCGATATAATAGGATCCTACTTTTCCTTCCATAGATTGTTTCATATGATGTCATTCCAATACTCGTTTAGTAACTATTATTATAGGCAAATTCTACTAAAGGCAAATATCTATCCTGATTACCTTCTAACTCAATTACACAACTTCTAAGCATATCCTCAAGTACCTGTATCACCCTTTTTCGATTGACCATTAGTTTGTAGATGAAATGCAGTATTAAAATGAAGTCGAGTACCTAATACCTTTTGAAAGCTCTCCTAAAATTTTGAAGTAAAGCGAAGGTCTCGATTTGAAATAATGGATATCGGCACTCCATGAAGTCTAACTATCTCATTAATATATAATTTAGCAAGTCTATCTAACGAATAGTTAATCCGAATTGAAAGAAAATGAGCAGATTTGGTTAACCGATCAATAATCACCCAAATTGTATTATGCTTCTTTTGAGTGTTTGGAAGACTTGTCACAAAATTCATGGTAACTTTGTCCCACTTCTATTCTGGTATTGATATAGGTTGCAAAAGACCCGATGAAACTTAATGTTCTGCTTTGACTTATTGACATACTAAACACCGAGTCACATATCAATAATATCTCTCTTCATACCTAGCCACCAATAATAAGACTTCAAATTCTGATACATCTTATTATTTTCAGGATATACTATATAAATAGTATTATGGGCTTCACTAAGAACATACTCTTTTAATTCATTCACATTAGGTACACATAATCGGCCTCTATAATACAATCCACCATCTTTTAAAATAGTATATTTTGATTTTTTCACCTTTATACATTTGTTCAAACACTTTTAATAACTTTTGATTTTGTTTTTGAGCTTCTATCACTTTTTGCTTTATAGTTGGTTCAACCCTTAATTTTGCTGTAACATAATATATCATTTAAGTTATTTAACTAAAAAATACATATATATATATATATTTATAATATTTTATATATACAATATACTTGTTAAAGTCTTTTGACTTAAAGCATCGGCTACCACATTAACTTTTCAGGATGATAGTAGATGATACAATCATAATCTTTGATCAATTCTATCCACCTTCTCTGCCTTAAGTTGAATTTTTTTTTTTTGTGTTGGCAAATATTTCAAACTTTTATGGTGGGTAAAAATATAGCACCTTTCACCATACAAGTAATGTCGCCAAATCTTAAGAGCCAATATAATAGTAGTCAACTCCAAATCATGCGTGGGATAATTCAATTCATATCATGCGTGGGATAATTCAATTCATGAGATTTCAATTGCCTAGAAGCATAAGCAATTACCTTACTCTCTTGCATCAATACACAACTGAGTCCCTAATGAGAAGTATAACTATAAATCACGTAGTCTTTATCTGGGGTTGATTGTGTCAATATAGGTGCTTCAGTTAACATAGCCTTCAGTTATTCAAAACTAGCTTGAAATTGATTATTCCATTCAAATTTAGTTTCTTTCCTAAAGAGCTTAGTTAAAGAAAATGCTATTTTTGAAAACCATTGCACAAATCTTCTATAGTAACCAGCTAACCTAAGGAAACTTCAAATTTCTGTTATATTTTTTTATGGCTGCTAATTCAAAATAGTCTCAATTTTACTAGGATCCACATGGATACCATCAGTTAATACTACATGATCTAGAAAATTCACTTTCGCCAACCAAAAATCACATTTTGATAATTTAACATATAATTGATTCTCCCTCAATGTCTTTAGTACTATTTTCAAATGCTTATCATGTTCCTTCTTATTTCTAGAATAAACCAATATATCATTAATGAAAATAACTATAAACTAGTCTAAATAAGGTTTAAAGACTCGATTCATCAAGTCCATGAAAGCTGCCAGAGCATTAGTCAAACCAAAAGACATGAATAAAAATTCATAATATCCATATCGGGTTCTAAAAGCCATCTTCAAAACATCTGATTCATTCACTTTCATTTGATAATAACCCTATTTAAGATCAATCTTGGAGAAAATACCTGCGCCCTTCAACTGATAAAACAAATCATCAATCTTAGGTAGCGAGTACTTATTCTTAATAGTCACCTTATTTAGTTGCCGATAATTTATATATAATCTTAGGGTACCATCTTTCTTCTTTACAAACAAAATCGGTGCACCCCAAGATGACACACTAGGTCTAATAAAGCCCTTATCAAGCAATTATTAAAGTTGCACTTTTAACTCCTTTAATTTCGGAGGTGTTATTCTATAAGGTGGAATAGAAATTGATGTTGTATCTGGAACTACATCAATAACAAACTCTACCTCCCTCTCTGGCGGTATTCCACGTAATTCTTTCAGAAAAATATCCGAAAACTCACATACTGTAGGTATATCTGCTAAAGCCTTGCTTGAATGTCTCGTATCAATAACATAAGCAAGGTAAGCTTCACCTTCTTTCTAACTAACCTTTAGCTTTAGTAGCAGAAATTAAACTAGAAGGATAAAACTGTTTCTCTCCCCATATAACAACATCATCCTATCCTGGAACCTTAAAAGTCACAACTTTACTATAACCATCCATAATTGCCTGATGTCGAAACAACCAATCCATTCCTAAGATCATATTAAATCATGGAATGAAAGTTCAATCAAATCAGTATACAATTCTATATCATGAACTCTAATTGTATAATTTTGATATATTTTATTTATCCTCACACTATAGCCCAAATAATTTGTAATCTCTATTTCATAATCAAGCCTATCAACATACATATTCTTCTTTAAAGCTATAGTTGTACAAATATAAAATGTGTAGAACCAGGATCTAACAATCCATACACATCAAGACCAAGTAAAGAAAATTTATCAACTACAGCATCCAGAGCATCTTGGTCCTCCACCGCTCTCATGGCATAAGCCCTAACTAGAGCATTGCCTCGAGTCTGAGGTCTATCCACTGTTTCAGACCCTCTCTATTGACTAACACTAGGTTGACCACCTCTACCTGACCTACAGCCTAATTGAGACCTCTGAATAGAACTTTGCCCTTCAGCAACTTCAGATTCTTTTATCACAGGACAATCTCTAATTTTATGCTCTAAAAAACTACATTTTAAATCAACCCCTTTTTTATACCAGCAATCTTTACTTGCATGGCCCTTGCTATAATATTGATAAGGTGTGGTAACTGCCCTTAAAGACCAGCCGGTAGCAACTCCAAACCTACCACCTCTAGACTTATAAAAACTAGCTCCACTTCCTCTACCAGACCCCTGAGCTTGGGTTTGAATACTCCTCTATCTTTTCTAACCACCCTGTTATTGTTCACTAAAAAATTCCTTCTTTAGCTGTTGTCTTCTTCTTTGTTCTTGTTTAATCTCATTTTCTATGGCAACTGTAACATCAACAAGAGTGAAAAACTCTTTAATCCTCATGGCCACTAAATACACCCGAATTTGATTATTTAAACCCTATTTAAACCGCTTACACTTCTTTTCCTCATATGAAACTAATTCTAAAAAATATTTACTAAGGCGAACAAACTGCCTTTTATATTCATACACAAATGGCTGCCTTTGTCTCAAGTATAAAAACTCCCTACGCTTCTCTTCTATATAAATTTCACTGATGTATTTTTTCTTAAACTCCTTCTGAAAAAATGCCCATGTAAGTCCACCTGCAGGATTTCCATTCTTCTTTATATCCCACCAATTATAAGCTTGCTCATGTAGTAAGGAAACTACACACTCCAACCTCTCCTCATCAATACAATGCAAAAGATCAAAAACTCTCATTATTCTCTCAAACCAATACTCTGCTACTGAAGAGTCATCAATATCACGAGCTCTAAAATCTTTTGCTCTAAGTTTTCTAATTCTCTCTATTGGAGCTCTTTGGGCACTGGTGGTGGTGGTCATGTAGGAGGAGCAACTCCTACAATCTGTCTAAGCACTTTTTCCATGTTTCTCACAAACTGGGGGTCTACTGGGACTTATTCTGCAGAAGGTCCAGATGACTGCTGGTTCTTCACACTAGCTTGACTATGTGAGGATGCAGATTGTTCCTTTACACCATGGAGTGATCTAGAGGCCATCTATACCTATAAACATTTAAAGATCAAGTGCATCATTTTTATATATTCACTTATATAGTTCATATAGTAATGACAGTTATATTTCACTCTTCTCGTAACCCACAACTTAGAACCGCCTGAACCAAGCTCTGATACCACTAAATGCAACACCCCTAAATAGTCCAAATACTTGACTATAAAGAGATGCTATTAAAATGCTTGACTCATTAGAACTAGTATAATATTTTGGAAATAAAAATATCCACATGCCCGTGACAGACAAGATTGGCATGCCCTTGTGTTTCATTTTGCTACTGCCTCCCTTGTACTTCTTAAGAAAAAAAAATTCATTTTTATATCTTTTGATTTCTTTTCAAGCCTCAAAATCATCATTTTTCCATGTACAACACAATTCAACCAAATCTCATCCTAATGAAATATGATTATACATTAAATATATACATATATTAAATTAAGGCCAAATACATAATTTGACACCTAACGTTTGCAGCTTTTCCCACTTGAACACTTATCCTTTCAAAACGCCCAATTAGACACCTAACCTTTTATTTTTGCAGCATTTAAACACCTTAGCACAAGAGTTACAATCGCGTGAGTTACAAACGCAATTACGTGGACATGATCTGATGACTAGGATGCCCAATAGTCATTGAATGGTGGCCAAATACATAATTTGGCACCTAACGTTTGCAGCTTTTCCCACTTAGATACTCATCCTTTCAAAACGCTCAATTAGACACCTAACCTCAATATGAATTTTTCTTATGCTTTCCTCACAAATGGATGATCTACCATTCAATGACTATTGAGCATCCTAGTCATCAAATCATGTCCACGTAATTGCATTTGTAACTCACGCGATTGTAACTCTTGTGCTAAGGTGTTTAAATGCTGCAAAAATAAAAGGTTAGGTGTCTAATTGAGCGTTTTGAAAGGATGAGTGTCCAAGTGGAAAAAGCTGCAAACGCTAGGTGTCAAATTATGTGGCAAGGATGAGTTTGATTCAATAAGTTTATAGTGGAGTTTGACATGGCCTCCAGCTGTGCATATTTTTTCCCTTTCACGCGACTTTCCTCGAGTTGTCTCACGCGCACAAAATCCAGCGTGGCGAGGTGTTTAAATACTGCAAAAATAAAAGGTTAGGTGTCTAATTGAGCGTTTTGAAAGGATAAGTGTCCAAGTGGAAAAAGCTGCAAACGTTAGGTGCCAAATTATGTATTTGGCCATTAAATTAATGTAATTTTTTTAAAAAACTCCCATGTTTTTTTTTTTCAAAACTCGACATATACATATATATGCTAACCATACTACCACAAACTTATATACAACTGTCATCCAAAATATAGTCATGCTGCTATGTGAACTATTCACAATTTAATATACAAAATGTTGCTCAAATGACCTTTCATGATGCAGTTGATCTGGATCTCTACAAATCTCACTCAACAGGCCCTTCCCGTCTCAATTGTTCTGCGCATTAAAAATAATTCTAATATGATAAGTAAAACTTAGTGATGCTTGTATATGAATAATATATAAGAAATTAAAAAAATAACTTCAATTATCATTTATATAGTAACAAAATCTTCACTTTTGAATATTAATAGCAATTTTATTTATTTATAGATATATTCAAAAAACTTAACATAAAGAAATTCAATGTTCAATAGCCTTAATCAAATAGTCACATAGCATATTATTCACGTATTATACAAGTTCTCACAAATTGCCCATACATGTTAAACTTAAACATTAGATTTAGATAACGGATCATTGTTGGCAATTTAATGCCCAATATCAAGAATTTGACCAAAGACCCATTATTAATATAGTATATTCACTTTTGGCAAAAATACCCACTGCCATTATGACACGATGTGCTCACTGTTGGCACAGAATGTCCACTATCACTATAGATATTCACCCTTTGACTAGCCATTCAATCCCAAGCTAGGTCTAATATTAGTATGCTTTGGGCTCAATCGCTTTCAATTTAGCAGTTAACTATATATTACTTTGATTAATCAATACTAAATTCCATATTTAACACTTCCAAGAACCTTCGGTTTCTTTGCAAACTATTTCATAGATATTTTCAAAATTCTAACTTTTAAATTGATAATTTTGCATTCTTTTGAGAAATTTTTTTGTTATAAATGTTAGTTGAAAAAGGTAATTACATTGAGATAAGAAATGAAGTGTTTTGAGACTAAAAAAGAATGAAATTAAGGTTACAGAATGAACACAGACGTATCTAAGAAATCTGCACATCCGTGTGTTTCAAAACGTTACTGGAAATAAAATACAGCATCTGAAAAATTCACACTTCCGTGTAAAATTTAAAACACACACCCATGTAAATTTTTCAGCATCTGCCAAACTTAAAAATTCACTTTTAAGTGAGCCAAAGTTATTACAACTTGCATTTGAAGTTAAATAACATAAACATACTTAATAATCATGATAAAAATGAACCAAAACCAAACTTTTCAAATAAAAAGAATCCAAATTAAATACTTTACTCAATCCTCAATTAATCAAATCATTAACAATAAACTTAGTCAACAACACTCCATAACCATCACTCTTAACCAACACAATATCATTACACTTATTTCTTAAAAAAATTAAAGTAAAGACCAAAATTGTCATATAGAGGTTCTTCAATCTTTCCTTGTACAACATATCATTTATTCAATTTTTTTAACAAATAACTCAATTAAAATAATTCAATTAACATATTCAAGCATTAAAATTAAAAGAAAATAAACTATTTGTAAATTACTCATACACAAGCACATACCTTTTCAAAGGATTTTTCTCTTTCTTTTTTATCTCTTCTCTTGATTACTTGTGGTTAATCTTGTCTACCTTAGTTAATTCTTCTAAAAACTTGCAATTAGATATGGAGTTCTCTTGGTTCTTACTATAATTGATGAAAGAAAGAAGAATAAGAATAAGGTTTGATGGTGAAGAAGAAAGTGGCGTGAGATGAAAATGATGGAAAATGAAAATCTTCTAGACTCACTTTATATAGTGTCTGGAGTGTGATTGGGTATGAGTAAGCTCATTATAGCTATGGTGCATTTTTACTATTCATTTTTTCTTCTAACTCGATTTTTAGTCAAGTAAAATCATAAAAATATTTTCTCTAGCTAATTTAAAGTCCTACAATTTATATTCCATATCCTAATTCATTAATATTCACATTTAGAATCACAAGGGCATTTTCATAAATCTTTATCACTTTATCGGCAACATCGATTTCATCCAAACCTAAAGTAAATTCTCAAATTTCTAAGTTATTTTTTATTACTATACATAATCTATTATCAATATTTATTAGAGAATCATTATTTAAAATTTCAACCATTACAGCTGAACTCATAGCCTTTTTTAACGTAACAAATGCCTCCTCTGCATCTTTACTCCATTTGAAATTGTTTTTTTAAAGTAAATCAGTAAGTGGCCTACTGATTAACCCATACCCTTTGACAAATTTCCTATAGTAGCCTGTCAACATAAGGAATCCCCTAAGAGCCTTCAAATTCTTAGGTCTTGGCCAATTCCTCTTTGCTTCTACCTTACTTGGATCGGTAGCAACCTGTAATGATATGTCCCAGTTACTCAACCTGCTTCTTTGCAAAACTTAACAAACAACTGGTGTTGTTGCAACAATTGCAAGGTCACTTCCAGATGCCTCTCATGTTCCTCCATTGTAGGGCTATACACCAGTATGAACTTTCGAAGGAAAGGCCTAAAGATGTTCACTAAAGCTTGAAAGGTTGCTGGAGCATTGGTCAAGACAAAAGACACCACCAAGAACTCGTAATGGCCACAATAAGTTCTGAAAATTGTCTTGTGCATGTCAATAGGCTTAACCCTGATTTGATGGTAGCCCGATCTCAAGTCCAATTTGGAAAAATACATAGCATGCCTAAGCTCATCCAGCAAGTCATCAATCAACGGAATTGAAAACTTATCTTTGATTGTGAGTTGATTTAATTGACAGTAGTCAACACAAAATCGCCATGAGCCATCCTTCTTTTTGACCAATAGCACTGAAGAGGCGAATGAGTTGTTATTGACTTGAATGACACCCTATTGCAACATTTCTTTGATCTGCCTTTCAATATCAGTTTTCTGGTAGTAGGGATATCTATATGGTCTCAAATTAACTGGCTAGGCACCCTTTTTCAGTGGAATAGTGTGGTTGTGGGTACACGCCGATGGCAAGGAAGTAGGAGTATCGAAGAGATCAGAGAATCGATGAAGGAGATTATCGATTTTGGGTTGAATTCAACAAAGGTAGGACAATAGTGACTTCAGTTAGGACTCATCTCTTCTTATTAGATATGTTGTCGTTTCCATAATGTGAAACACAACATATTAAAAACAATTAAGGCCCATCTTTTGTTTCCTTTATTTCGATCAATTTCACTATTCCCTTGCATGACATCATTTTCAATTCTCCTCTCTATTGAAAACCCTATAATTGAACTTCATCTTCTCTTTGTTTGAACTAAATTGTCATTTTATGAAAATCAAAGAGGACTGGACTCTGAAATTTCATCCAGTCCACTCCTGGTACCATGTCATGTCCTCCCATTTTGAGTACCCGAAAGTCAAATTCAAATTTATTTTCTTGCATTTTCCACTGCAAAGCCTTGCATTATGATTTGCTCTTCATTCCATGTCTATTAGTCACTGTCAACATTAGTGCATTGGCCTTAGTTAAAACGATACCCACTTCTTTAATCATGGCAGCATCCACGAAGTTGTGGATACTGTCACTATCGATAAGTACAATTATTGCTCTTTCATTCACCTTTCCCCTGATTTTCAGTGAGATGGCCACCTCAGTTCCTTCAATGACATGCATGGATATTTCCACACAATCTGCTTCCTCAATTTCTTCTTCCCCATTCTCTTCTTCTTCATACCCGTCATTCTCTTCTGTTCTAGTTATCAATCTCAACCGCTTACTTTTAAAAATATGCCCAGCAAAATATTTTTCACCACATTTAAAACACAGGCCTGGGTTTCGTTTTGGGTATATAGTAGTGTTTTGAGTTTTCGGGTTATTTGTTTGCAGGTTAGTGTCTGGCTTAGGTTTATCAATTGGTTTTTGATTTTTGGTTTCAGTTTTGAGGCTAGGTTTAGTTGTTGACTGACCTGGAGTGAAGTAACGTTGTTGTGAATAGGTTAGGCTAGTGTTGGGTTTAGGAGGGAGCTTCTTACGAAACATTACCTGAATTAATTCTTTATGCAGTTTGGCCTACTCACAGGCTTGTGTTAGGTTGGTAGGTTTGAACATCTTCACCATTGGTTTTAACTCTTTACTAAGCCTACTCACAAAGCTGGACACAAAATAATTTTCATTAAGCCACGGGTGATACTTCAGTACGAGTGATTTCATCTCCTCAAATTCCTCCTGGTACTCAACCACTGCCCCTTTTTGCTTCATCTTGTTGAAAGCTTCAAATACATCCGAGGCCTTAAGCTCTCCAAATCTATCACATAAATCCTCAGAGAAAATTTCCCAATTCATACCTAGGTTTTGCACTAACCAACCCTGAAACCAGGTATCCACCCTCTTACCAAAGTAAATAGAGGTTATTCCCAACTTCTGGTTATCTGGTATGGTTTTGCACTAACCAACCCTGAAACCAGGTATCCACCCTCTTACCAAAGAAAATAGAGGCTATTCCCAACTTCTGGTTATCTGGTATTTCATACAGTTGAAAAATACCTGGAGCACTTCCTTATCCATAACCTGGGGTTATCTCCATCAAATTGAGTCAGCTCCACTTTAGGTATTCATACATTGTGAGCCATCTAATTGAAATTAGGCCATGGAATAGGAGGAGTGGGGTCACAGCCTTGGTTGATTCGAAGGGAAGGTTATTAATAGTTTCTTTGATTTGGCTTAGTTATTAGTTGGGGATGGGGTAAGATACCCTTTGCCATTGTTCTGGTAACTTCACTGGAATTGGTGTATTGAGTATAATGAGTTTGGCTCGTGGGATTAGGTGGAAACTGTGATGGAATTAGTCTAGCACTCAAGTTGGTCTAGTGGAATGGTGGAAAAATTTGGGTGTCAGTTGTGGTATTGCTTGCTGGTAAATTGGTGTGAGACAAGGTCTGAAATGGTTATAGTAGAAGGGTACCAATTCCAATAGGCCTTGTTGTTTCAGGGTAAGTTGGGTTTGCTTGAGAGTGGCTGCCGATTTGGTTATGGGGCAGAGTAGATTGGTTGTTGGTCACTGTATCGGTTATTCTAAGAGGTAGAAGGGTTCTGTTGGTAACGGGTGGACGTGGTGATGGAAATGGTTTTAATCATTTCAACCATATGATCCATTTGTTTTTGGATAGATGTTTGAGCATTCTGCTGCTCCTGATATTTCTGGTTTTGGGCTTCCGATCGTTCATAAACCTCCTTCATGAAAGTTTCAGCACGCTCATCTATCACCTTCATATGTTCCTCGATTTGCTGCAGCTGGGGGTTGGTTGCCGCCACAGCCTTGCTTTTTTTAGCCATTGCAGATATAGAGGCAAGGGTAGGATCACTACCTATTGATTCTTGTTGCTCTGATACCACAATGTCAGGCTCCTGGGAAATGGAAACCTGAATGTTCAAATTCAAATAGTTCTCAACAGCAAGGAATGTAAGGTAAACAGTAAATAACAAACAAATAGGAGGAGAAGAAAAGAAAAGGAAAAGAAAGGAGAAGAGAAGAGAAGAATTTAGATAGAATTGATAATGATTGTACCGTCATTGTTATATATATATAATATTCTTTTGGTTGTTTCCTTTTCTGTAACATAATATCAAAAAGACAGAATAATAAAAAGACAAATTAGCTAAATATAACTCATCATTCTTCTATTGGCTACGCCTTAATTCCACTACTCAGTTCACTTGTGCCTGCTAACAAATTCTCTACACCTCAACCTTGACAGCTAGAATAATTTCAGGTGCAGGTCCTTCTAGAATTCCCATTATCTTCTCATTAGATTCTTTTGGATCAGCTGCTGCCCTTTTAATTGACAAGATTGAGACCTTGGTTTCAGGCCCATTCTCAATTCCATCATTCAACCGCTGCTTCAGGGTTATGACATACTCCTATCACATTCTCATGATATGTATATATTTTATAGTAGCCATGATCATGCTTTAAGAGTCACTAATTTTTAATCATTAATTTAGATTTAAGAAATTTTTGAATTTGAACCAAATTTCATTTAAGGCGATTAAAAAATGGTTTCAAAATAGTCATTTTCGGTTCGAATCTCTTAGTTTGAGGCGGCTTAAGGAGATTGTTTGATGGGGCAATTTCAAAGAGCAGGTCAAGGCCGATTTGGTATGATTCAAAAGCTATTTAAGTTTATTAAAAGGCAGTTCGAAATTAAAGAAATAATCTATATTAAACTAAAAATTTTGAAAAAAAATATATGAAATTAAGATTAACAAAAAAATTAAAATTAGGTTCAAACCGATTGAATCGCCCTATTGGAATCAAACTGAACTGCTGGTTTTGACTCAAATTCTGAACCAAAAAATATGGGGGTCACAATGCCTAGAACCCATCACTTTCTAATTAGCTGTGCCTGCATTCCGCTAACTGCTAAGCCATACTTGAATATTATATATATATATATATATAAGAAAATTAAAAAATATAAAGGTTCAATAAATATACAAACAATCATCTGAGTATAAAAGTGATGTTGGGTTTCCCCTTTTAAGTGCTTAATACATATATATATTTTGCTTAGATATACAATAGAGTTTCGTTATAAAATGTGTTTTAAGTTAATTAAACTACTTCACAGATAAAAGAGACTAAGTATTCATTTGAAAATTTCTAATTCAAATGAAAAATTATAAAGTTTTTACCCTCCATTATTTCAAAATTCCATGCATCTAAATGAACAGAAAATTGAGAATTTTGATCAAATTGAGCCATTGCTTAGAAATGATTCAGATCACCAATTGGGTATCTGTGGCAAAACTCTTATTAGAATTACAGTGTTCCTATGATGTGACATCAACTTACTGTCTTATAGAACAGGCTGTTTGCTAAAGCGTTTACAGTTAAAAGAAATTCACATTTTATCCAAAAGAAATTGAAATTACATTCCTTTTTCGCATCTTTATTACCTGCCATGAAACTAAATTTGGATTCTCGTACATCACCTGTTTTGTCCAAAAGCAACAAAAGAATCACCACATAAATTATTCTGTTGAGCGAGCAGAGGGAGAAATCTTTTGTTCATTGAACACAATTTAACATGAAATTTACTTCATGACAATTATGCAATCCCTCACATAGAAGGATCATGGCAATGATTTTTCACTGCAGCTATGGAAATTTCAGCGGATGCCACACAACTACAATAAAGCTAGTAATTTTAAAGGGAAAGTAGTCTGAAAGCAATTTTTTAGGAAGTTCCAGGATTTTATAATAAGACTAAAGCTACTAATGTTAACTCAATCTTGCACAGAAGGCCATATTCCAATTTCGGAAAACCCATCTTCTGTTGCACAAGCACGAAACATGCCAGTTGTATTAAAGGGCATGGTGACTTCTCCTGTGGCAGACACTGCAACCAATCCCACTTTGCCTCTTGGAACACACTCTTCGACAACGTATGCTGCTGCTTCCTTGAGAGAAAGGCCCTTGTACTCCATAAGAGCAGCCACATCTCTAGCAACAGTGCCACGAATGATTGATTCTCCTTTGCCTGTAGCAGAAACTGCACAGAGATTGTTGGCATATGTCCCTGCACCTATTATGGGTGTATCCCCAATTCTACCCACCATTTTGTTTACCAGTCCACCAGTAGAAGTTGCAGCCGCCAAGTTCCCATTCCTATCAACAGCCACACATCCAACAGTTCCAAGTTGGCTATGTACATCAGCAGTTCTTCCGTCCTTCTGAATGGGTTGTGTGTAATCAATCTGTGGATCCACACCCAAGTTACATGCTCAAAAAAAATAGAAACATAAATTTAGAATCAGGTAGGCACATGCAGATGCCAAAAACCAGGGATATCTCCAGCAAAGAATCATACCTGGACTCTGTTGGCTTCTTTTGCCTGCTTTAGCCTCTCAATATTTTCTGGAGTTATGAATTGATTTGAATCAACAGTCTCGACACCCTGACAAATTTAAGAAGACATGTGAAAGAATCCAAGTTAAGATATCAATATGTAGTGATGATTGTATGTAAATTTCATAATTTGTAGCTAACTTCAGCAAATGTTTAAAACAAAAACTCAGGAGTCAAAAATGAGTTTAGGCAGCATAATAAGAAAATGTCAATTCAATAATCAACAAATGAACAGAACAATTTCTCTCCTCAAAAATTGACCAAAAAGAATAAAGAAAAGGCATCAATTTGGTAACACTAACCTTCCAATGTTGAATTAGGACCTGGATCAGAAATACGACCTAGACTAACAATAAAATTCTTAAAATCTAAAAATACATTGATTACAACAAGATTTAAAATTTTCTTTGCTTTATTGTAATGATATGAACAGCACAAGGTTCAACACATTCAAGAAAGAATGCATAAAATAGTGAAGTGAAGGCAAACAAGAGCAAACTTGAGAAAGAAGGCCACTTTTAAGAAGGTAAAAAATATTATATAAGCAGAGTAAGATTGCCACTCACTTGTTCCCTAGCAAAAGCCTCTGCTCCATCAAAAGCAAGATACATATGAGGAGTCTTTTCCATGACCAATCGTGCTAATGATACAGCATTGACAACTGTGGTGAGCCCAGAAACAGCACCACAGTTTTTAGTTTTGCCATCCATAATACAAGCTTCCATCTCAACAGTGCCCGCAGTGGTTAAGACAGATCCCTTCCCAGCATTAAAGTTAGGATGATTTTCCAATTCACGAACCTATATATAAGGGAAAATAAGGCCCTCTAAAAAAAATTTAAAAGTTGATTAAAAATCAAGAACCTTGCTACAATCATCCAACTGTAAAGCATCCCATGGTTTGTACTCAAGATTTACTACTTCAATGAGCTTATTCAACCTTGCTTTCACTATTAAGCAAGAAAGCAGATCCCATATTAACAAAGGTACAACTCTTAATAGTATCCCTAATCATTCAACAAAGGTAAAACTCAAACAGGAGAGTTTTCATGACTATATACTAAATACGACTCAAATACCACTGAACCAAAGTCCTATGAGTTGATCAGTGCATATAAGTTGTTACGATAAAGCAAAATAGGACAACAGAAAATGTATCTAATTCCCCTAGCTAGAGAAATTGCAGTTAGAAGAGAAATCACCATTTTTTAATATGATATGATCAACAAATTGTAATTAGAATACTAAGAAAATCATAAATTCAAATTGATCATTGCAAGCGCTTAATTTGCAACATGTACACAGACTGCGCTATGCAAAGATTTAAAGATGTTAGTTATGAAATTGGGAGCTGAAGAGATGCAGGGAGGAACTAATTAAGAATATCACCCACCACGAGTTCGACAACGTCGAGAGGATGCTTTTCGGCTTGGAGAGCAGTGACGCCAATCTGAAGGCAGTGGCGGAGAGCGGCCTCGCGTGGAAGGCGCTTTTCAGGTGCCAACGAGAGTGGAATATCGCCGGCGCCTCCGTGCAGAGCGATTGCCCACCCCATTTCCACTCTACTACTAACTACTACTTTGTACAAGCGTTGGAGGGAAGTCAAGAGAGATCCTTCTGGTTTTTATATATATTGTGAAATACTCCCCCCTTTTCTTTTCTTTTCTTTTCTTTTTATTTTTTATTTTTTACTTTCTTTAATGGCAACTTTTATAGAAATTACGGGTCAGTATCATTGAGACGGCGTTTAGTTCAAATTTAGAATCAAAAATAAAATCAAAATTAGAATGAAATAAATTTATAATTGAAATAATTATTTATTTAATTTATTTTAAAATTAAAATTAACTAATTATTTATTTTATTTTATTATTTAAAAATTTAAAAATATTATAATTAGAAAAAATAAAAAATAAAATTATTATATTTTATTTTAAAAATCTAAAAATTATTTTTAAATTTTATTAAAAAATTTTATTTATTTAAAAATTTAAAAATATTATAATTAAAAAATGATCAAAAATATTAAATTGATTATATATTATTTTAAAATTTTAATTTAATTTTAATAAGAAATTAAATTTATTTTATTAATTTTATTCTAAAAATAAAAATATATATTTTTTAATTTTTAATTTCAGTCAGAAATTAAATCTAATTAATATGATAGTAGTAGAAAAATATTCATTTTTTTATTTGAAGTATTATAATTTTCATTATTTCATCTATTTTATCAAATTAAACAACATCAATAAAATTATTCTTTTCCGTTTTCATTCTCATTCCAACTAAATATTATCATTGTGTCTTAATTTTTTCCTATTTGTATCATTAATAATAATTTAATATCATAAATTGTTATTCTATATCGATAATAGAGTCTGCTAAATTTATTTTTTCTTTAGAATTCTTAGTTCATATTTTTATCACGTAATTTTTTTTTAATTTTTATAAATAATTTCAAGTAGTTAAATGTAAATTCCACATATTCAAAAAAAGTAAAATCCACGTATTTATTCTTTGATCAAAAAATAAAGTTAAAAAGTTTAATAAAAAATTAAATTTAAAAAAAATTATTGAAATAAATTAATAATTGAAAATGTTAATTTAAATTATAGTGTAATGGAGATAGTTAGACTTGAGACATTAAGATAAAGAAATAAATTTAAATCTAGAACTCGTAAAAATACTGTTGTTAATTCTACCCATAGGACATCAAAGTTTTAAATGTTATCTCTTTAAAATAATTCATTTTCTTTTTCTTGGATAAATAAACTATGTTCAAATTTTCCTTTTAATACTAAATAATAAATTTAAGATGGTTATAAATGTAAATTTTGTATATTTTCAATGCAGATTTCATTATATTCAACATATGTTAGTTATATACTCCATCCATTCTAAATTGATAGATTCATTTTCTTCCTCTCTTTTTTTGACCAATAAAAAGAAGAAATATATTACCAAACAATCTCAATATACAGAAAACCTTTTCATGGGAGGGAACCGTGAAGGGAAACATACAAGCATAAAGGGGAGAAGCTCAGCAATCAAAATTTTAATAGCACTAGAGCAAACTGAGATCTCAGAAAAAATGAAGGACAGTGTGGATGTTAATGGGAGATAGCCTAAATAGAACCTTCATAACACAGCCAAGATTAAGCATCTGAAAAAGGAGCAGAGTTGCTCCACTTCAAGGAAATGCCACAGCTTGGCAGGAAGCCATAGATAGAAAATATTATAGGACTCCCCATAGCAGACGAGGACGAAACCCACAATCCTCATTGAAGGAATTGCTCTTAAACAAGCACAGGAGCATGGACGGAGCCACGCATGCATTGAGGGGGGCCTTGGCCCCTCCCATTCTTTTTTTCATATATATATATTATAAAATTTAAAAAATGGACATATCTCATTAAATTAACTCCTTTTAGCTATATAAACTTGGTCCAAATATAAAATGTTAAGACAAATATATTTACGTGACTCAAAATTAAATATATATATTAGTCCAAAATTAATTTTTTATATATAAAAAAAAATTATAGGATAAGTTCATCATTTTTAATTTTTTTTACTCTACTATTACCTTTATGTTTGTTTGTTGAAAATTTCATCATGCCTGAGATTTGGGATTAGAATTTTACAATATAAGTGAGTCTTTTTTGAATTTTTTAAAAATTTCTTTTATTTTCAGTTTTTTTGTCAATTTGATTTTTTTTGCACTTAAGTTTTGGCAAAATGACTATGACTTTTTTTCCTATTTTTTTTATTATTGTTTAAATTTTTTTTAGTATCTCAGACATCATTATTTATTATTTGAGATTATGTAATTAAGAGTACAATTTGAGCATTTTGACTATATGTGGTAACTTTCTGATTTTAAGAAATTAACTATTTTAGAATTGTGTTAATGTTGGTGAAAATAAGAAAATATAAGATTTATTCTCATATATATAGAGTATTGATTCTTATTCTTACTCTGTCAGTTTTCACGGCTACAAAGAAACTATAATTTTCAGCAAAGAGCATAATTAAAAGTTAGCTTCGTAACAAGATTAAAGGTGAATTTCTTTTTGATTGTTTGCTACTATATACAGAAAAAAAAATTTGCTGAAATATTTTCTATTGATTCACTTATAAATAATTGTTGTAATTTAAAAGAATGACATTTTATTTTGATAGATTAAATGTATTTGAACTTATTTTAGTAATAAATATTGGCCCTGTACAATTAAGAAAGAGTTGATGGAATAAAATAAAACGTATTAATAATGTTTTTTGATTATCAACTATCTTTATGCACATATTGCAATCATAGAATGATATGAGCTAGATGTAACAGATAAATATAACAATATGATAACTAAGAGGTATAACTAAAGATAAGTGATATGCTTGGGTAGATTTTGTACACGTCAGATGGTATACACATTAACAGGCCCCTCCTAATACGCACTGGTTCCTGGCTTCCTCCCTGCAGAGGAGCATAAACCAAACTCCTTAAAGTAGACAGTATCTGAGCCAAACTTAGAGCCTGTTGCACTGAGAAAGAAATCATACTGATATGAAAAAGACTCCACAACATAGCGAATCTAGTACCAAAAGATAAAAGAGATCGATAAACTTCTAACCTTCTAACCAAAGAGCAAAAGGTTAGTGAGCAAAAAAAAAAAGTCATAGATGGCTGAGTACAAAGTGGAGCCAAACCCAACTCTGAACTATGGTCTACTTACTGAAGAATCCGAAAAACCAAAGGATCTAACAAAGGATTTAGGCGACGACAATCCTATATCTCAAGCAAAAATGGAGACTGTGATGCCTTGGTGTAAGAAAAAGACACAACTTCTCTTAGAAGTTGAGAGAAAACATCTCTTACATTTTCTTTCTTTCACAAATTATTTTAATAAGTTAGTTAATATGATAAATTTAAATTATATTCATATTTATTGTCACTTATCAAATATATCTGTTATTAAAGGAAGGATGTAACAGCAAAAATATAATTTATATTAAATTTTTTAAATTCTTATGAAATATAAAATGTGTCCCATCAATTTGGAAAAACTAATATTAAAGTAAGGATGTAATAAAAATATATATATATACTAATTTATATTTTCAACAAAAATAATTAATTTTTTTTAGTTTTCATGAAATAGAAAGTGTGTCTATTAATTAAGAATGGAGGAAGTTTATAAATAATTAATTAGAGATGTATTTTTAATACTACCATTAATTATATAAAATATTACGTCAAGACATGCTAGTAATTCCAAAAGTGAAAAGATGAAAAAAATTTCTACTTCTAGAAAGTTAGAAACCCAAGGAAAATTAAACTGCTTAAAACTAATTATCATGCAATATTTGATTTAAGAATTAATATTGCATTTAAGAATTAAGATAAATAAGTTTCGATAAAAAAAATTAAGATAAATAAGTTGTGACAGAAACTAATTTAACCTAGAATTTTAGTGCATAGACATATATATACTCCATTATCTACATTCTCTTGTTTCGATTTGATTTGGTACGTATTCCAAATTAGACAATTTTTTTTAAATAAAGGGATATATGACATATTCATGAATGATACTGTAAATTAAATAATCATACCTTACCTCATTTATTCAATAATAATTGTAGATTACATACAGTACAGAGTTTGCCCACTAGATTTTGGAGTTATTTAATCTCATTCTTCTGAATTTTAATATGTTCTTCGTATCTTCTCTAATTTAGGTTGAACATTACAAGCTTTTATTTAATTTTAGGGTTTTTTTTCCCATAAATACCAAATGGCTTGAATGATACAAGCTCTTTTTTTTAACAAAAAAAATCTTTTTATTTTATTAATTTATTTTTGAGAATGAGAATGAAAAAAAATTCATTGAACTTAATATATACGTAGCGTGGATCAATCATTGATAAATTTGAACATAAATTAAAAATAACGTAGTTTTTTATATGTTTTGCATTTCAAATTTACTGAAATCAGCTAGTCGATAACAAAAATCTCACTCATTTTGCTTATTAATGCTGTTTAATGGTAATGAAAAATGTGATTGGCACAAGCATAAGATATTGCATTTTTTAGACATGAATTCAATACTGTAAAACAATTCGAGTACAAGAAAATGTATCGGTAGTTGCGGTAGAATAAGAAGCTTTAATTGTTAAATATTCCTTGGAATAAATAATGATGCTACTACTTGACAAGTTTACGATTATCTTAGCTTGAGATTCCAATCACAAACCGAGGAGGCCTACTATTACATATATACATATATATATATATATGTATATATATTGAAATGCTGTTCAATTGTTATTCTAAATTCTAATTCTGAAATGGTGTCAGGTATGCTGCTTGCTAATTGCTATTTAGTTTAATTGAGAATGATTTTTGTTGTTGGATGGAATCTTTGGATTAAAATTTCACCAAGTCTCTGAGAAAATGATAAAAAGATTAAAATTTTGGAGTCCTGTTGGATTGATGTTTGCTTGTTCTTTACATTGACAAGTTTATCCTATTATGACTTTGTGATTTAATATAGGAAGTATATATGTAGAAAAAGAAAAAAAATATATAAGCATCAAACAATGATGACATACTCATCGAATTGGAATCAAATGCTACCATTTAAAGCTATTGACAAGAGCATCTCGTCCAAAGTTCCAATATCTCCATGTGCTGCTTCGTGCCCAAGACAAAAAGGGCTTCGTGCCCAAGACTGGAGGGCAGTCCTGATTCCTAGTGCTAAGGGTCAAGGAACTCGAAGCCAGAGGAGTTGGCCTATTTTGACTTCCCCAGGAAACTATAATCAATTGCAATAAAATTAATAAATTTTGGTGGTATTTTTTTTTAATAACACCATTTCATTGAACACTAGAAGACTTCGTGCTATTTTATTTAAGTTAAATAACTTGTATGGATAAAAATGCACAATAAATACAAGCATATTAGAAACTAATCAATTAACTACTTTTTCAAATAGAAAAATGATCTTATTTTTGTAGGACAGGAAAGTACTAATTATTTTTCAAGAGGCCTTGAGTACAATGTTTTAGAACGAAGCTTTTTAAGATTAAACCTCCAGTTGGAACTAAATTTAACAAAACAATAAAAAAAAATACATTGTTAATGCAATATTCTACATTATCACTTTGTCAGGCACATGAGATATAACCTACAACAGGAGAGCCACACCAGCACAATGAGCTCTGGTACTCCTATGCAATTATAATACGAAAATTGGCATCTGTACATGAATTTCTTAAGAGCCCAAAAACTTGCTTGTAGACTTCATCTAACGAAAATGTAAAGTGATGTAAAAACAAATTTGCAGCTAGTATGAATAAATAAAAACGAATAACAACCCTTCATATTTCCAATATAATAATAATGATAATAATGTTGATCAATTAGAGGAATATTGCTCTCTAGGTTTCTGAGAAGAGTCATGCACTTGATCAAAGGAAGACTTCTCTGCCTCTAAAACACCCTAAACGACAAACAAATAAATCAGTCGCTGAGAATAAAAATTGCAAACCTGTTTTGAGTTCTAAAAGTTATACGCAGAACCTTAATGATCATAATGGCTGCATCCTTGTGTATCTCCTCATTGAACTCATGACAAGCCATACTCTGAAACGTGGAGAAATAGCAATTAATAGTGACCATATTATTAACACTGCAAATATTAAATCAATAGAGCAGTGAGGCAGACCTGAACACAGCTCGGGCAACCAGTAATTCCAGAGCATCGGCAGGATGTGAGAAGTTCCAAAGCAGCTGCAAGAAGCTCAGTGAAATAGGGTTGAATCTATTGCACATGCAAATATATCAAAATTAGGGGTCAAGAAAGAAAACAGCTATCATCTTCATCACTTGATTGGCAAATTATAAACAGACAGCAGATCCCAATCTTCAGAAATTAAAAAGATTACTATGTTGGAAGTAAAATCTCAATTCAAAATTGATTACTGGACATTACAGTGGAAAGAAAATCTCAACTGAAAATTGACTGGAAATTCTAGATATTTATGGTGAAAGGACCATGAAAGAACATTCATTCAACAAAGGCTCAAGCCAAATTTATTAACTACCTCTAATCAAGGAACCTATAAATTCTAGGCTCTCATATCAATTTTGAAATTTATGCCAAACGTGTGTAATTCTTTAAGCATACTGCAGAATGTAAAACTACTTAGAAATTCCAATTTCATGTCAGTCACCTGCATTGAGACACCAGTTCCTCCTGGATGCTGATCATATACTAGAATTCTTTCAGGACAAAAGCGGGTATCATGAGGGTTTGGACACTCTGGAGCCAAGTCAGATAAGTTGCATCTTATGTATCTGCACCCGGAAGCATTGTGAAGTGGTCAAAATCACCACTCCCTAAGAGTAGATAGAGTTGGTATGACTAACAGCTTTGAGCAAGCATAGCATACTTCATATGTTAAAAGACTCAATGTTATATTCAGTGGGTAAGGCTAAAATAAATGCATTCAGCATCCAACCACAAAAACCACAGAATATAATATCATAACCATCGAAGACTTACAGAGGCACTAATTTAAGAAAAGCATGAGAAGCAGCATGCAGACCCTCGCGGAATGGGAAATATTGCAGCACTGATTTCTTAACTGACTGAGGAACTTCAATCCAAACTGCCTGTGTACAATAATATATTCAGGAAAAGACAATTATTCTAGTGAAATCATATGAGAATATTTAGGCATGATAACACTAAGTTATGATTGTAAAAATAAGAAATGAACTAGCAATACCCAGAAATGTACCTGTGAATCATACGAGTATTTAGGCAGCGAAAGATCAAATTTATCTAAGATTTTGTTGGTCCCTCTCTGTATGGAATAGAAGCCAAACCAAGTAGTTGTTACTTTGCAAGAACTTGCTTGAGCTGTTGTTTTCAAGGAGTGGTTCTTGGAAACCATTGCTGGATATGCCTAATCAAATGCAGTACAAATAGTTTGTGAGCACCACATATTTATTGTCCAATATAAATCATGTTATATTCTCCAAGTACGAAACCCTTATAACTTGCAAATGCTAGAAAAGCAAATTTATTTATATTTATAGGTCACACACAATGTGTAATATCATTTCATATTATTACAACATGCTACTCCCACCCACCGGGAAGGCTTTTTATTATTAGAGTGTCACAAATGTTTCTTCCTGTCAAAAGCTGGGGGACAAGATTTTTTTTTTTTTTTTTTTTTGCAGCCAACCCCAACTTGTTTGGGACTAAGGCTTAGTTGTTGTTGTTGTTGTTTGTTTTGTTTTTGCAAATACTTATAGTGCTCTTAACCTCGAAATCCTTTCCCTTTTACCAAAGGGAGTTGAATGTGAAAGTAGGAATGCATAAAGAGTATACTTCTGATCTCAGACAGGAAAAAACACACTGCAGAGAAACAATAAGGGTCTCCAAATGACTCTAAATTTGGAAGACCATGGGAATAACTACATGAAGAAAGCAATAAATCCAGTAACCAATTTGTAAAATGCAAATCATAGAAAAGAAATAATGGGACTGCATAAATAACTGGTGTATCATACATGTGTTGAAATAGATTCTTACCTCCCTAGATGTATGTGTATGTGTACACTTTTCCTTCATTCCCCAAGCATACAGTGGGATGGGAATATTGCACACGAGGAGAGTATGCAAGCCCAGCTCACTGATGGTATATTTTGGGCCAAAGCATCCAGATTACTTTGGATAAAATTACCATTCAGGTACTACCATCATAGTACCAAAAGTCTCTTGCACCAACTTTTGGTGAAAACATCCAAGAGAGTACTATCACCAAAAGCAGCAGCCAGGGCAACTTAAGACTCGGTACGCACACAATTGCAAGCATGAAAAATCCAGAGAAATGCTCTTACTATATACAGACAAAATATATTGTGCCCAATGCATAAACTTTTGCCAAGTACTCCCTCCATCCCAAATTGATAGATTCATTTCTTATTTCGCAAAAAATTAAAAAAAATATATATATTATTTTTATTGGAAATATAAATTTGCTTGTATTTTTCATATCATATTCTTATTTTAGCATGAGATATATTTAATAAGCAACATTAAAGAAAAACATTATAGAGATTTAACATGCTAAATAACTTATTAAAATAGTAAATAGACTATAATTTGGGACGGACAAAAAAAAGAGAGCCTATCAATTTAGGACTGAATGAGTATTTGACACTATCAATGACATAATGACAATTTCCTACACCTTGCTACATGATGCCACATGGCAATCACATGAATTCCACCAATTGCCATTCCTTCGCATATGTGGTCTAGACACATACTTATGGGAAAATATTCACCATTTTTAACAATTTTTATCAATAGAAAGTAAAAACTTGCAGAAAATTTTGCTTCCTGCAAAATAGTGAGATATTTTTAGCTAAGTTAGATGAGCAATATATGCACTCTGAAGCATGTCCTATAAGTTCCAGATTGACAAGTTCATTCAAAACTTTTTGCAATAGAAAACAACAGCTTTTTTTAAAGTTAATTGAGCCCCGACTGGAATCAAAATTTGCAACCTCAAACCCCTTAAGACAATTCAAGTATCACTAAGTAAAAACTCATTGTTGAGGTCACTCTTTTTGAGCATGAGATTTATTTTTTCCTTGACAATTACCACAATATACTAGTATTGCCTGACAATAGTAATGAATAAATAACTGACGAGCAGCAAAAAAAAAATTACTGTATTCAGTTCTACTACTGAATAAGGGTACTTATAAATAATCACAATTTTTTGCAATAGAAAACGACAACTTTTTTTTTAAAGTTAATTGAGCTCCGATTGGAATCCAAATTTGCAACCTCAAACCCCTTAAGACAATTCAAGTATCACTAAGTAAAAACTCATTGTTGAGGTCACTCTTTTCAAGCATGAGATTTATTTTTTCCTTGACAATTACCACAAGCAATACTAACCTTCCTTCTTTTCAAAGTATCCACAAGCTCTATAGACTTCCCAGTCAGAGTGCCAGGTGGAAGGGAAATAAAGCAAAAGAGATTGGTACCTCAGGATATAAGCTGTGGTATTGTGGCTTGGATAACAATAGGAATGGTGTGGGCATTATTATTGAGGCTACGCTTAAAGACAAGGTGGTGAAAGTGAAGAGAAAGGGAGACATGATTATCTCTTTGAGGCTTGTTTTGGGAGATGACACTATTAATGTTATTAGTGCTTATGCTCCCCAAGTAGGTTTGGACGGAGCATCCAAGGTTCAGTTCTGAGAAGATATGGATGATATCATGCAAGGTATTCCGGATAATCAGCAAATTTTCATTGGTGGGGACCTTAACAGGCATGTTGGTAAGGACAGTAATGGTTATGACAGGGTCCATGGGGGTTATGGTTTTGGCAACAGGAATGAGGAGGGAAAGAGCATTTTGGATTTTGCGGTGGCTTATGATCTAGTGCTGACAAATACCTGCTTTGAAAAGAGGGGGTCACACTTGATTACCTTTAAGAGTGGACGAACCCAAAGTCAAATAGACTTCATACTTACTCGAAGACGGGACAAAAGTGTAAGGATTGCAAGGTCATTCCGGGTGAAACATTGACGGGGCAACATCGTATTGTGGTTTTAGATGTTAAGAATAAAAATAGCTGGAGGAATGATAAGAAAGTATTGGAACCAAGGATAAGATGGTGGAAATTGAAAGACCTAGCTCAAGGTACCTTTAAGGAGGAGTTACTAAAGGAAGACATTTGGAACCTTGAGGCTAGTGCAGAGGACTTGTGGAAAAAAAATGGAAGGTGGAATTAAGAAAGCAGGTAGTAAATTGCTTGGGATCTCTAAAGAGGCAGGGCCTCGACCGCACGATACATGGTGGTGGGATGAGGAGGTTCAAAAGGCTATTAAGGCTAAGAGGGAATGGTATAAAAAGTTACCGAATGCGGTTAATAGCGAGGCCTTTGAGGAATATAAAAGGGCTAAGAAAGAGGCAAAGAAAGCTGTTAGTGTAGCTCGTGGCAGAGCCTTAGAAGGGATTTATCAAAAGTTAGGTACTAAAGAGGGAGAAATGGGCATTTATAAGATTGCAAGGATGAGAGAAAGGAAAAGCAGAGATTTAAGCCAAGTCAAATGTATAAAGGACGAAGATCAACAGATGTTGACAGGGGATGTTGAGATTAAGGAGAGGTGGAAGGCTTATTTTGAGCAATTATTCAACCCTGAACATGAACAAGATTTTCAAGGTCTTCATGCAACAAATGGTTATATCAACTGGTCTAGGAGGATCTTGCATAGTGAAGTAAGAGAAGCCTTGAAGTATATGAAAGTTGGTAAAGCTTGTGGCCCGGATGGTATTCCTATAGAGGTTTGGAAGAACCTTGGAGAGGTAGGAGTTGCCTGGTTAACTAAACTCTTTAATGCTATTGTGAAAGGACGTAAGATGCCGAATGCCTGGAGGAAGAGTATCCTGGTACCCATATATAAAAATAAGGGAGACATTCAATGCTGTACAAATTATCGGGGTATCAAACTTATGAGTCATACTATGAAATTATGGGAAAGGATTATTGAACACAGATTGAGGAAGCTTACAAGAGTTTCGGAGAATCAGTTTGGGTTTATGCCAGGGAGATCTACTATGGAGGCTATTTCTCTTCTAAGAAGACTAATGGAATTGTATCAAGAGAAGAAGAAAGATCTCCACATAGTATTTATTGACTTGGAGAAAGCCTATGATAGAGTACCAAGAGAAGTGTTATGGTGGGTTTTGAAGAGGAAAGGAGTCAGCGACAAATATATCAACATCATCAAGGACATGTATGAGAATGCATCCACTAATGTGAAAACACCTGGTGGAGACACAGAGGCTTTCCCCATTTCTACCGGATTGCATCAAGGTTCGGCCATGAGTCCATATTTATTTACCCTGGTTATGGACGAGCTAACCAGAAGCATACAAGACGATGTTCCTTGGTGTATGTTGTTTGCTGATGACATTATTTTAATTGATGAGACTAGTGTTGGTGTAAACCGTAAGTTGGAAGTGTGGAGAAAAACCCTCGAGGACAAGGGTTTTAAGTTAAGTAGGAGTAAAACGGAATATATGCACTGTGAGTTCAGTCTAAGGAAAAAGCAGGAACATGAGGTTAAGTTGGATGGAGTTTTGGTTCCTAAAACCAAGTAGTTCAAATATTTGGGTTCGGTGTTCCAGAATGATGGCCGTATAGATGAAGATGTGGCTCACAGAATACAGGTAGGGTGGTTGAAGTGGAAGGGTGCGACTGGGGTTCTATGTAATAAGAAAATACCTCTGAAAGTGAAAGGTAAATTCTATAGGACGGTTGTTAAACCTGCGATGCTCTATGGTAGTGAGTGTTGGGCACCAACGGGACAACATTTGCATAAGATGAGTGTGGCAGAAATGAGGATGCTAAGATGGATGTGTGGACATACCAGACTGGACAAAATTAAGAATGTTCATATTCGACAAAAAGTCCAAGTAGCGGATGTCGGAGATAAGGTGAGGGAAGGAAGACTTAGATGGTATGGGCATGTTTTAAGAAGACCTCCTAATGCTGCGGTTCGTAAGTGTGAGAAGTTGTTGATTGAGGGGGCTAGAGGTCGTGGAAGACCTAGAACTGTGTGGAATGAGGTGATAGCAAGAGACTTGCGTGCCTTAGATCTTGATGCGGATTTGATTAATGACAGACTTGAATGGAGACGTAAAATCCGTGTCTTAGAAGGGGCCTAAGGCTGGAGTATCTTTTTTGGTGTCTTTTGAGCTTATTCTGTTGAGGATCCATACAGCCGACCCCAACTTGTTTGGGACTAAAGCTTAGTTGTTGTTGTTGTTGACAATTACCACAATATACTAGTATTGCCTGACAATAGTAATGAATAAATAACTGATGAGCAGCAAAAAAAAATTACTGTATTCAGTTCTACTACTGAATAAGGGTACTTATAAATAATCACAATTACAACCTTTTGAATAAATATGTTGACACTAATAACAGTTTTATTTTGAGAATTAAACTACAAATTTGATGTTTGAAGGTAGAAGGTATCCTTTAGTTTTACATGGGTCTAGAGGATAGAAAAGTAAGAAAAGGTAGCCATTATCACAATGACATGAACATGATATAACCAAAATCTGATAAAAAAAATCAAACATAATCCACACGCCTATTCTTCTGAGTTGCTGCTGCTCTGAATGGTGGAGTTAACATTTTAAATGGTATTGAAAATGAATGCATCAATTTTCTGCAGAACATGTGCAGGAACCTTCTTAAATTGATTAGAAACATACACATGCTTGATTAGCAGGTAAGAGATTTGAGAAAGAATAGAGTTTGGAATGAATTTCCGGATGCAATGAAAGAAGATATTTTTTTTCTGCCAGGAGAAGGAAAATGTATCAGAAAATTCAACACAATTATCATTTATGTTTTTCCTTTCATTTATATTTGGAAGTGCTGCAGCTCTAGTTTCCAACTTTAGTCATAGTTAAAGTTATTTGTAATGAAGTAAATGTAGTTCAAGTTTCCTGCTGTAGCTATACCTATCAGCAAAAAGGTATTATGATGACCAAAATTTAGCAGCCCCGACATTAACTGGAAAAATCACTATAGAAGGATATACTCCATTTTTTTCTAATCTCTAAAAGTGTACACCGAACCTTACTAATCATTAACCATTCGAACAAATTAAATGGAAGAGCAGAATACAAGCATGGAAAATTACACCTAGCACAAATTGTTGCAAAGCATAAAAGATAACAAGAAGAATTGAACTTAAGAGATGACTTACTATATCACCACCCCGGACATGTATATCTGTATAATCACGGGTTTTAGTGTAATATTGCACATCAGCTCTACGGCACAGAGCAATTTTTTCTGATATATTCAATTCCTCAACCAGAAAGGTCTTCCCTTGGTGCAAATAGATTGCACCCTCATAAATCTGAATCAAATTAATTGCATTAAAACAACAGGTTGTGGAGGGATAAACTGACGAATAAGCATGTCGATCTAACAGGTAAACAAATAGGTATCCACAATGAAAAAGGGGAACTGCAACTGAACAACCTGAAAGAAAGCTCTGCTTTCATCTATCTCTTCAAGGACCTCATTCTGTTTTCTGTTTATAACAGTGTATCTTACAGTCTCTATTGCTCGAATACTGATGCCATGAGAAGGAATTTTCTATATTAAGGAAGCAAAAGAGATTTAAAAAACAAAAACAAGAGGGAGAAAAACAAATTATTCAGAATTTCACATAATAAATTTGGTATAAGCAACAGATATAATAAATCTAAATGGGCAAACAAAAAACATACCTCGTGCCCAATGTAGCTCCATATTCTAGCAGACGAATCATGCGATGGATCAGAACTCAGGTAACCCTTCTTTTTAAGGGACATAACTGACTTGCTCAAACCAGAGCCAAAATATTTCTCATCGTGATGCACGCTCAATGGATGCTCAAGCGCAGCACAAACCAGTTGCTGTTCAAGCACCTAGACAAAGGAAGGCATCAAAATAAATGAGCATAAAATTGCTTACTGGAGTCCCAAATTAAATTAAATCAAATGAAAATGCTTCACATAGAAAACTTGAAACCTGCTGATTTTGAGCATCTATATGACAGCACTCAATTGGGCTACTGAAGAGTTTCTTTGGAAATTTCATAAAATATTGATCGAGAGGCCCTTCAAATGCAACATACACAGCAAGGGATGCCTTTTCTCTTCTTCCAGATCTGCCAGCTTGTTGCCATAGGCTGAATGAAAGATTAAAAGGCTCCCAATAAAGAAGTATAACACACATTTTCATATTCCTGAGATAAGAATAGGAGATCAAGCACTCTACCTAGCAATACTACCAGGAAAGCCCAAATGCAGGGTTGCATCAATGTGGCCAACATCTATTCCCAATTCAAGAGCATTAGTTGCCGCAATTCCACACAGCTTTCCACTGAAAAAATCTCTCTCTATTTTCCTCCGATCCTGCTTTACCAATTGACTAGTGTTATCAATTTATCTTCAGTTTACACGTATCTAATCACATGTTAGGTATCCTTTGGATGGATAATTTGGCATCAACGAAGTTTGAAATTACAGTATTAATATTGATATATTTGAAAACTTTTTGTCATTTAATTTTTGTCTTGAAGAGGAACATTTTCGTAGTAAAGGCTCAAAACATGTTGAACTACCCTATAATGATTGAAGTGTGGGCAATCTCACATCTAAAAATATAAGAATATAACATACTTAATATAAAAATAAGCTCTCCAACCTTAACAGCTAGCTTTTAGAGTTAGCTCTCTCAGATCTATATTAAAAAGAAAAATTTTAATATGATTTTAATATGGTATCAGAACAGGTACCCTTACCTGAATGGTTCAAACAATGACCGTAGAAATATAGAACTATGTTCTTAGGTGGTCCGGACAGTAGTTACTGTGAACTTGCCAAGTATCAACTAAGTAGTTAACACTTAAAGGGGAAGTGTTAAACTACCCTATAATGATTGAATTGTGAATAACCTCGCATCTAAAAAATATAAGAATATGATCTATTTAATATAAAAATAGACTTTTCAACCTTAACAATTAATTTTCAGGGTTTGTTCCCCTAAATCTATATTAAAAAGGAAAAATTTAACATGTAATTATATGAGAAGATTATACAAGTGGGAGAAGAAAAGATATTCAAATTTGACCTTACAGTAAATGCATTATCATGTTTGCTGACCTTATGTCTAGCTTTCTTTTGTTTTGTAGTTATTTTGCCAAGATTGCTAGCGAATTTGTGGAACAGTTTTTTAGGTCTAGTGTTACAAACATTTGTCTTGGGTGCAGAATTGCAAGTTTGAAGAAGGGAAAAGATGAGAGAGTCACCCTCCATGAGTTTTTACGGGCAATAATTAAAGCAACACAATGACATATAAAAATAAAAATATGTGATAATGATGGGTTTAAAGGTTTTAAAGAGGTAAATGTAGGATTATTTTACTTTAATATAACTATGATCCAGGACAATCCTAACAATTTTAGAAGTATAGCCCCGTACTGGGCCAATAGGGAGTCACTACAATAAAGAAACTACATAGCAAAATAGGTAAACAAAATACATTCAAGAAGAAATTTGTATGTAATTTGGCAAGAGAAAATTGCATCCAAATATGGGTTTAATTGCCAAGAGAAAGAAACTTGTTCCCAGTTAAGGGATCCTATTTGGCATCACACTAAAAAATTGAATAAGTAGTGTGCCAGAATCTATATTGCCAAAGGATACCCCCGGACCTGGGTTTGGAACAGGCCCAACCAACAATTTTCTTTACTGATTTCATCTTGTGGCCAAGCCTGCGATCAGGTCTTGTTCATTTTCATCATAATTATATATTAAGAGAAAAATTGAAAAATCCTACTAACCTCAGCAGCATATCCAGCACGATAAGCAGATACTAGATCCACGAGGTGGGGTGAAGTCTTTTGAAGAATCTCACGCCTATCACAGATACAAAGTAGAAACACAATTTCTTTCAGCATCTGATGTAAGACAACAAAATGTAAAGCCGAAAAGGCCATTTAGCATAACAGATAGATTTGATTTAAATTCATGAAATCAAGGCCATACGTATATGACAAAACAAGCTCAGTGAGTTTGCGTGAATTACAAAAAGCTATGCATCGAAGTCCATGCTGAACCATTTCTGCAAAGAGGTATGACACTTCCGAAATTGGGCTGGAAAAAGAAATGAAGCATTAGACATTGTAATACCATTCCAGAGTCTAGAAAATATAAACAGAATTTTTTCTCAGGTTTTTCATTATGCATCTAACACATCATATGCTTACTGCACTAAAGACGAGCAGAATCTTTACAGATCGAAAACATAATTAGTGCAACTAAGTTCATCATCATGTACTATAATATGACATGCTTTAACCAAAATTTGCTTTCAGAAACAAGAAATGGTAAAGAAAAACTTAAATAAATAAACTATGAGAAAAAGAACAAAAAAGCACTATCTTCCTATTGAGCATAATATTATTCTGCTATAGCCCCATCTCCCTCCGAATGACTGTTTAATTCTCACTGTGACACATTACCAATATCATATTGGCAGAATAAAAATACAAAGTGGTCACACATGCAGATCATGTCATATTTGACATACAAAGCAGACAAGGGGAATTTACTCAACTTTAGTTCTGCGTATAGTACCACTCTACAGTCATCTTGCAACATCATATATACAATGGAAAAGAAATTACTACATTGTTTCACATGCATATAAACGCAGTTAACTGTCACCTTGTTTTTTTGTTTGCCGAGACACTACCATCTGTATCTGACACCTGTAATTAGGCAGTATTAATGAGTGGTAAATAAACACAATCTACTTGTGCAATTCTTTCATATCTATAGATAAATGAAAAAAAAACTAGCAATGCACCTACAGTTCCTGAACATGAACTCGGATTCCAGAGAACAAAATATTTTTGTGAAGAAGGACTTCCATCATTGTTAATGAGCTCCAACGTTGAAAGATTTGCAAGTTCCTGAGCATCACAACATTTATGTTTCAATCAATAAATACAATTATAAAAATGCATGGAAACCAAAACCCTCAAATTGATAACCGTGATGTGCACCATGCAAAGGACTTAGCATCTTATCCTGAAAATGTTATCATATAATCTCATGAAGTAAGCCACACATAATCAAGAAAAGCTTAAAAACAAGCTGGTTAATCAATCTAATTGATCTCTATTATTAACAATTGGACTCTGTTATACGACAGCCAAGCTGGCGTATGCAGAAGAATAAAAAAAAAATATAAGCATATGGAGATAATTTACACAGCTCACTATTTAAGGCAAAACACAGAACAATTCCCTTCCATTTTATAGAGTTTTACACAAATAATAATGGTTTAGTTGATATATTGATTTTGCTGCAAAACTCTGTTGTACCTAAAATCTTAAAGCTTGCCACTATGAATCATATGAATGAAAGAGAGAAACTGCAAAATATTTTGAATAATACGAACGAATATCGAGTGCATGATCAGTCTCTCATCTTACCATACAATGTTCACGAGGGTTGGCCAAAGTTGCAGTTGAGAATATAAATGAAGGATCACTTCCATAAACTGAAATTGAAACCAGAGAGTTCCTTGTTATTATTATTATTTATTGATGTTCTTGTTACCTGTTCTTAATATTACAGCTATGTATTATTCTAAATGTTGTTATTGTTATTATTGTTGTTGTGGTTCTTATTATTCTATGTCCAGGAAAAGGTATACATCTTGTAACCAGATGAGAAAAGTGCACCATGAGAACAGATCCGGCGGAGTCTTCTCAATATAAGAGCAGTATGGCATCCAAATGCTCCTTTGTAAGCATGGGCTTCATCAATCACCACAAACCTAATTCAAAATAAACAAACAGAAAGATAATATAAATAAAATGCAAGCAGTATGTGAAAAATACAATATAATTCACCGCATAATCAATAAAGGGGCCAGCATTAAGATCGTACAAAAAAGTAATAAAAGCATATTAGTAATTAAAAAATGAGTAGTAATCCAATGATACCTAAGATTTGATAGAATTCGACTAAATTGTCTATGAAATGGTAAGATTGACATGTGTAACATATCTGGATTTGTGATCAGCTGCAACCCACAGTGGAAAAAAGTTAAGCATATAGTTGGGAAGCATCCAAAAACAGTTGTCATATTTAAGACAATAAAAACCCACAAGCACACCAATCTAGAATTAGCACGCAGCTCTGGCCTTTCTGTCTGAGAAGTATCGCCATCATATATACCAATACTTATGGCAGTATCAAATTCTTTTGTCATAGCTAACAATGCTCTTAGTTGATCTTGAGCTAAGGCCTACACACATGATGACATGAACAAGTTGTATTAGACATCTACAATGCCCCTGCGAAATCTGAAACCATAACAGAATTCAACCAGATTTTGCAGGACAAGACAACAAAAAGCACATAAAAGCAAATATGAAGCTTTTCCTACATACCTTAGTTGGAAACAAGTATAAAGCACATGATGACAAATTCTGGGACAAGACTTCCAGAACCGGCACATTATAGCAAAGGGACTTTCCGCTAGACGTCATTGTTGACACTACAACATTGTTCCGAGCAAGGGATGCCATGATGGACTTTGCCTGTAAACATTGCAACAATTGAAATCTACTGAGGAAATTTGGATTGTAAAGGAAGTGCTAAAGTACAAACATTATACCTGGTGGCTATACAATCTAGTGATCCCCATACATTTCAGGGCAGATTTTGAGTTATCTGAGAGTTCATGTGGTATTTCTACATAATTTGCTTTCCTGGCACCAATATCCTCAACATGCACCATCTGTATCGGTCAAACTTGAAGAGTTAAGTACCGGGGGTTTTAAACATTGGCTAATACGTTATATTTGGCTGTTATGTATTAGGATTTTTAGCCTACAGATACAAGAATTCCCATTATGATACAAGTGGTTGGACAAAATAAATTTTGTAATAAGTTTTTTAGCTATATATTTTTCACTAAGAATTATTAAATACAAAAGATTATGATGATATTTAGTTGAATTATTCATGTAATTTTGGTTTTGAGTCATAGGCAAATTTAGTTGAACTATTCGCAATGGCAGCAGCCATATGAGTCCAATATAGTTCGATTGAATCCAATTCCACTGCATCCAAAACAATTTCCAATTCCATTAATTAAAATCCTGTTTAGCACTCAGCACATGTATTTTTCCAAGATCAGTTAAAGCCATCAACTTATCCATGCCCTTATAGTATCAAGTCTGTGCACCTTTCTAAGTCAGGCCACCACATGCAAAAACATCTGATGAGTGGACATATTCATCTTTCTACATCCCCAGATAAAATTGAAGAGAAAGTGTAAAAATTACTTGTCCATTTGAGCCAATGCCCTCTCTGAGATGTTGAATCATTTCCACTGGTAGCAATTGGTTTGTGTCCTGGTTTGTTAAGAAGTTGTCAGGTCGTTGCAAAAGCAGTAAATTCAGTTCAAAGGATAAAAAAATGCTATTTCAGTAAGTTCAGTTTATCTTTAGTGGAGTGTCCATAAATACTGCACTTAGACTTCATGCGCAAAGAATAAATAAATATGATCTAGCTGAAGGTGAGGCCATAAACTGATAGTATTAGATAGCAAAATGCTAATAATGCTAATATCATGCTGCTTTTCACAAGCAAAGCTCTCAAGGAACTTGACTAGAAGCAGGAAAAAAAAGAAAAGAAAGAAACAGCCGTGACATCCCTAGTTCTATGAATGTGTATTAATCAGAAGCACAAGAAAACATCACAACCAGTTGATAGCCAAATATGTTGATATAACCTACAGGGCATCGAGTTCGGAATGAAAAAGAGCGAGAAGCAGAGGACCAGATTCCTTTTTCCTGTTTTTCTCCATTTCCACTTGCAGGAACACCACCTTCCTTTACAAATTTGAGCAAATCTTCCAAGGAAAAGTGCATTGCAATTGCATTTCCACTTCTACCCTATATAATAAAAAGTCCCATTAATCTCAATCATCTAAAAGGCCACACATCTTGCAGCAGTTTCACAACAGAAATTGCAAATGATAATGGAAATGTATCATTCTTAGAATTTGCAGAACCCATCCAACAAGAGCAGGAGTATTCTCACGAATTGTAAATGATAATGGAAATGTATCATTCTTGGAATTATGCCTTGTTTGATGCAATAGAAAAAGGTTAACAAATTCAAAACATTGAATGTCTTTTTCGCAAGCAGAAAGTACATAATATCCCTAAACTTAATTCTTTTATCATGAGATCTGACATTTGTATTAAAAAAAATTTTAAGATTTTATTATCCAAAGGAAGAGCTTTTATGAGAATCCAATGCATTCACAAAGCTGACCATCATATGTTATTCTGCTCAAAAATCCTCAAGCTCCATGATTTTATATCTGTTCAAGTGCCCTCTTCGTAAATCAACATCTCTTAATCAATCTGATTATAAAAGCATAAAAGAAGAGATCTTATGATACGTAGAATATATTAGTCTATACGGATGAACTAGAACAGATACCCATGCAAGTATAATACAACTGACATTGTGCCATATAACATAAGCATGCAAGGCCTGTGTATGAGTTGCTTGGACTTTTGTGGGCAAGCATGTACAAATTGATAACTTAAGTATAACAGAAAAGGCTAAGAAAAAATATGAACGACTGATTTTTCATATCAAGAACTCTTTCAGAAATATGCAAGATAGGTTGATAGCTATTTAACAGCTACAATAACAAAGAAAATCATTGCCAATTTCTCATGAAACTACATAGTAAAATGAAATGAAATGAAATAGACGATTAGGGATCCTTTTTCCTCCATTGTATTAACCCAGAGTACGTTTATGGCAGTCTACTACACTTAAAGAAAAGAAAGGTATTATGCAGTGTGCATGTGCATTTAAACATATGTGCATCCTGAAAACATCGATATATCAAATATTCGACAACTTCATGGATAGGCAGAATCAATCCAGCATACCATTAGAGATTTAGCAGCTCTCCACAGATCAGTTTTAAACGAACTTTCTCGTTTTCTGATCATGGTAAATATCTTTGACAAAGACATGTTTCTTCGACCTGTAAGAATAGTAGAATTTCCATTTGTTTTAAAGCTGACAAATTTAAAGTACAAATATGTGGAAAAAATAACATATAATTTACATTTTACCGTTTCTAGATTTGGTTAGAATTTCATCCCTCTCCTCTTTTTCAGAATTGATGATAATAAGGGCATTGGCAGAATTTGCTATCCTAGTTTCACTGTTAGCAAAGCATACTACCTGAGATGCAGAAAATATACACGATAAGCAATCCAGAAAAAGAAGATGTTTAATGTAACTCCAAGAACTAGCATGATAGCCATTGTGCATAGTTGACGACCAAGGATAAGGCCAGGATTTTTAGGTGAACAGGGAAAAATAAAAGTTTAGATTGTTTACCAACTAAACAAATCAACAGAAAAAAGGAGACTAAGCAATTAATGAATATGGAATACTCTCAGAAATCACTATAGCAATTCCTAATAGAATAAATAAAAATAGTTTCGATCATATCTATTAACCTTATTGAGACAATGAAAGATTGCTTTGACTTTTATTTTGATGGAAGAGGGAATTTTCCTTGCTTCTTTTGAGGAATTGCTATACACATAAGATAAACTTTCTACGCTTTTTGGGCATAATGCCCCCCTCCTCTTCTTCAAAAAAAGAAAAGTAAAAACCTCTGGCAACAATACTTATGTGGAAGAGGCTTTAACAAATAAAAGCAGGTCCAGATAGATTTTATGGCAGATTTTATCTTCCACCGTTGTAATAGCATAGAAAGGCTTGGTAAGCAACAGTTACTCTCACATGAAAAAATGTTAAATTACTCCACGGTGTAACTTTTAAGTAGCAGGTGATAGTGACCAACATTAAGAATCTTAAATGAGAGAGCATAATGTACTTGAACACTCTTAACTATATACAAAATGAGATTGCACTCTCAGTCAAAACCACTCAAACAAAGGTGAAATGCCTAATGGCTCAGGAAGAAAGCACCTTCTAGCATTGAACCTTATAATAGTCCACATGTGATAAATCAGCAAATTAGCATGTACATTTTCTGTGAGGACTTCTATCCCATCCCTTCCTCTCCCAAATAAAATAAAAGCACATCTTATTAACCAGTGCAGATTACATAGTAAATCTTCACTTAGAGAATACCACTGTCAACCACCAATCAAACTGAAAAACCATGCACTCATAAATTGCTTTATAATTTAAGCACAATGCCCAACAACGAAAATGGCTTTGAACCAATATTATTGTCTTTGGATATAACAAAGCCTTATTTGATTAAATAGCAAGCTCAAATAATTATATGGAAGTGTTAAAAATTCAATCAATTACCTTAGAACAAAGAACAGAAATATGCTCTATATCCTCAAAGCGAGCACTGAAACCAAATTTCCAAAGCCGCTTCATTGCCTCCTTCAAACAAGACGAGGTAATTTCTTCTTTATCCATTGCAGAGAAAATATTCAAGAAAGCAAATGCCAACATAATTCTCTTCAACCAACCAGGACACAAGCATGAAACATTGCTGTTCATGTATATTCCTGAATCACCATTATCCCTATTTTCTAATTGTATACAAGTCCGAGAATGTGGACTCTTCAAGCAACTCAATGATTCCAAAACTTCAACAAACTTTTCACAATTCCGGTCATCAATAATGTTCTTGTTGGAAGATTGGAGCACACTCCCCAAAAAATCAAAAAGCCCTTCTTCCTTATGGTTATCTTTATAGTTCTCAAAATCCATTTTTCTTTTGTATCCAGAAGAGGTGTTATTTGGCTTGTGATTGGGTGGTCCAGTTTCGTTACTTGATTTGTCAATAAAAGATGAAAACTCTTGTATCATGTCGGAATAAACTGAATCAGCATAATTAGATTTTGAACTTTGTTCAGGCAAATTTTTCGAAAAGTCAGGACTTGGGATCTGAGGCTTATCTTTCCTGACGAATGGAACCAAGACTAATAGTTCACCAGGCTCAACAGCAAGTGTGCTGATGCGACTCTGCAAGCTCAATTTAACTCCCTAAAAAAAAATACCGACAGCAATATCATGAGTAAAACAAAATTATTCCAAGTTTGAAAGATCCAATTACGTTAGCTGTGTCCGATCATGGTAAAATTTTGACATAAGAGTATATTCAATGAAAATAATTACAATTAACTCATTTCCAAACACATACATAGAGAAAGAGAGATTGCTACCTTGAAGAAGAGATGAAAATTGTGGGAACAAGAGGCGGGAGTGAATGTGCGAGTCAATAGGAGCTTCAAGTCGCTAATGGTTTTGTTTGCCGCTAAAGAAACTTTTGTAGATTCACCGGTAAGTGTACGGACTTCGATTTCTCTCTCCTTCTCAGCCATTGTTTGATCTCGCTCTCACTCAAAATGTCCGCGTTAACTGGAAATGAAAATTTTGGCGGTTACTGGCCAGAAAAGGGCTTTTGGAGTTTCCCCGTTTCGCTACATCGCCACTTTATTATAGCTTCGGCGGGGAATTAGCCCTCTCAAGTCCACGTGCTATAACTTCGGCACGTGCTCTCGGTTTTTTTTTATAAATAATTTACAGGTATTTAACTCCTCCAGTTTAATCTTTTATAACATATTAGTATTAAAATTTGCGCCATATGCAGGATATTCTTAAATAAAATTAATAATTAAAAAAATAAATATTTTATATTATTATTTTTTATAAAATTATATTCAAAATTTTTAAAATTAATTAAAACATATTATGATTCAAAATAAATACTAGTATATAATAATTTATTAAAAAATATATTTAATAATATCTCAAATTAAATTTAAAAAATTTATTTGTATACTAAATTTATAAATTTATTTAAAATTTCATCATCGCTATAAATATTATTTTTTTTTATAATTTAACTTAATTAATAAAATAATTTATATTTTAAAAATTAATTAAATTATTAATTTTAATTTTATTAATTTTAGTTTCATCACTCTACGATTAAATAATATAATGATGAAGTGAATAAAAAATAATTAAATTAATTTTTTAAAAATCAATTAAGAGAAATTTTAGAAATAAAATACTATTTTATTCTAAAAATTATAATTTTGTACTTATAATAACCTAATCATTACGATGATATTATAATATTTAATTGCAATAATTTAATATCAAAATTCTCTAAATAAAATAAAAAAATTATAATAATTGATAAAATTAATAGTTTAATTTATTTTAAAATAAATATAACTAATATAATTTCATTGATTGAATATATTAAAACAAATAATTAAAGTTTTATTGTGTATTTCATTTTATTTGTCACCCTAAATATTTTTCCAAAACATCTTTAAAATTTCATTAAAGTTTTAAAAATTAAATAATTATAAATTTAATAAGAAATTCTTATTGAGGTTTTTTAAATTTTTTAAGGTTTATTTTTAGCAATGTTTTCCAATAATTGCTATTTAATAAATAAATATTCTTAAATTGGATCTTGGACAACAAAATATAAATATATATTATTACATGAATAATAATAAATTTGATTCAATTTTAAAAATCTTGCTCCTTTTTTAATTTTTAAAATTGATTCAATTTAAAAATTGTTGATTGTTAAAAATTACTACTTGTTTGATTTTAAAATTTAGAAATATTAGTTAAATGCATGGAATTTCAAAAATTGTTATTTTTCTAATAAAATTATGCTTCTCTCTTTTATAATACATCAAATGATATTTTCTTTTTATAACATATTTCATTTTAGATCGACTATCCTTCTTATATATATATTATAAAAAGCACTAATATTAATTGTTATAATTTTTTTATATAATATTTATATTCAAATTTAATTTAAATTAATATCACATTTAAGAAATATTTTAATATTTAAAATCTTATATTTATCATAAAAAAAATTTAACCATTAAAAATATTAATTTTGAATAAAATTATAAATGAATCAAATTATTTAAACTTGACTTAGTCTTAGCTTAGTAAAAATTTATTTAAGCTCGAGCTCAAGTTCAAGCTACTCGTTTATAAGTGAGTTAAGTTAAAACTAAAAAATTATTTTACTCGTTAGCTCATGAAGTGACTCATTTAAAAAATTTATAAATAAGTTCATTTATTATGTTGGATTAAATATATATATAATTTAATTTATATATTAAATTATGCATTTATATAAATTTTAATATATAATAAAAAATTATTAAAATAAATAATTATTTAATTAATAATATTATAAAAATATGATGATGACTTATATTCATATTCAATATTTAGTATAACATATAAGTAATATAAATAATTCAAGGACTTACTAACTTATAATAGAATATAAAATTATATTAATATAATATTAAATTTTTGATAAAAATATAAAAATAATTTTAAATTTATTATATTTATAAAATATTTATCAAAATATTAAAATTTATAAAATATTTAACAAAATACCAGATTTTTATTAGTTTACAGATAATTTATAATGAGTTTATAAATTTTACGATGAGTTTATAATAAGCTTATAAATTTTACACAGTTTATAATGAGTTTATATAAAATAATTAAAATACTCCTAATTAAAAAATAAAAATTTTTAAAAATACGGTGAAGGGTATCATTTTTCTATAATATTATATTTTAGTTAATATGTTATTATATTTTTCATCATTTATAAATAAATTAGTTTTATTATTTTTATTTTTTAAAGATAAAAAAATTAAAAATTAAAATTAAAATAAATTTATTAATTTATTAATTTTAATTAAATCAAATTTAAATTCAAATACAAATATATAATATATAAATAATATGGATATAAATTTAGATTAAATTCAAACTCGGTTTGAACTCGCAATCCAACTCGAATATTTTATATTAAATAAATCTTGAATTTTTGAAAAGTCGATTCGCATGCGTTAAATTACAGCCCTAATATAGAAACGTCAATAATTAAAATTGCAAATTATCATAGAAAATGTAAGTGGTGTCGGAGTCTTGGTCTCGCCTGTTTTGTCCCACTCTCCATCGAACTTCAGTCCGTCCGACCAGGGAAAAAGAACAAACAGAACAAAAAATCCTGCGAACGGTAAGATTTAGGAGAGGTGGAGATGGTGACCCTATTGGTGGCGACCACCATGGATCCGGCCTTCATTGGCCCAGCCTCGGCTCTTTTAGCCATGCCCGGTTGGCACCCTGGCCTTTCATGGCAAGCCAGCTATTATCGTCTCTCCACTTCTCTTGCCATTTTTCATACATACAAATTGAATTGAATTTCTGGCTCGTGATATAACTCGTAGATTGCCGGGGATATTCTGTTGTTATGTAAATACCATTAGCTTGTTGCTTCACACAATACATTAGAAAAGAACTATTAGGGTGATACATTTCTTATGTAAACGCCACGAGCTTGTTGCTTCACATAATATGTTGTATAACTAAAATTCTGAAATGTTTCATTTTATGCTTGATCTAGGAGGATGCACAAAGTTTCGTAAACAAGTGAGGCTCATAAAATCAGATAACCGTCTCGTAAAAGAGGATCACCTAGATAAACGATGGGAGGAGGCAACTGGTGACTGTGGATGAGGTCATATTCCTCAGCAAGCATGTTGCTTCTTCGAACTGGCCTGCTCTCACAATTCATCCTATTGATATAAACAAAATTCGTATGGATATCTGTCTGAATTACAAATTTAATCTTTGATTAATATGCATTTGGTTTATTTCGTGCTGAATTGTGAACAAGGGAAAGGAAAATTGAGATGATGGGTGTGATGTTTGTTAAGACATTACAATTTCTTGCAGGTACTCCACATATAAGTGAAGGAGATGTTCTTGTTGTTGGTGGAAAGCCAGGATGGGCAGCGCCTCTAAATCCTAGAATAGGGCCATGATTAAGACTATTAAGGACCATAGCTGCATCACATAATCTGTCTCCTGAATTTGAGGTGACTAGTTAACATGTTAATATATTGCAATTACTTCCTTTTTTTTTGTAATTGATAATTTATGTGATGGAGTAAAGACACAACAGAATTAGGTTTACTTTGATTTATTTTTTAAATACAAAGATTATTATTTTTTTATTTTTTTTCTATTTATAAATATTAGGTAGCTTTCTATTTGGGAAATAGAGGTTTTTTTGTTTAGGAATTGTTTACCATTTATGTAACTTTTTATTTCAATTTGGTTCTTATCATGTTTAAATATCTACTAAATGTGTGTATAAGACATGAGAATTATAACTGTTATTGTTTCCAAATTTACTATCCGTTAAGTGTATGCATTTGCTCCATCCTTTTAATATCAGTCAACATTCTAGCCTCTTCTCCAGTATATAAATCTTCTATCTGGTTGAAACTTGAAAGCACAAATAGCATTGGCTGTTACTATTTGTAACTGTCCTCAGATATTTAATATTGAAAACCTCATTTTGTTCTTAGGTTCCTCATCCTTCCCACAGAAGAAATATATTTCAAGTTTCTCCTACTGTTGAGCAACTAAAGATTGAATAGGAAGTGACAACGTAAATTTTTTTGGCAAACTTGAAAGTACTATCTCAAGGATAAGAGCTCGCACGCCCCCCAAAAAAAGAAAAAGAAAAAGAAACAGAAAGATACTGCATTCAATATCATTGTGTAACTGAGTCCTGATCTTAAAATGCTTTGAAATACGCATCTAAAGGAAGTACCAAATAAGTCATAGAAGTCATTAGAAGACTCAAAAAGATGCAACTAAAGCTCAGAGAAACTTCTGCTAATAGTTGCATTAGTTTAAGATCAAACTAGTTTTATCAAATTGATTTATTTGCCACTCATTTGTTCCACAAACCATTCTACAATTAGATGGTTCAACTTTTATCATAGCAAAATCCTAGAATATTATGCAGGAACTTGTTGTAATTCCTTAATGTAGCTTCAGATTTTCTTTTACCACAGTAGTTTAGACATACTTCTTTCAACTGTCCTATCATCTTTTAATTAGGTCACATTGGAGATTGGTAAACTTCTAACCACCATTTATTTCAGCTTGTTTTGTGAAAGAATTATTAAATTTGGTTTTATAATGTTTTTGTTTTCTGAATATCTGATCCTTGATGTTTTTCTTTGAGGGTGAGGATGAGCAATGGACAATATTTGCTATTTTTATTGGGTTAGTTTACATTTCTTTTGACTGTTGATTGTCTTGGTTTAGTTTATTATAAATTGCCTCTTCTATTTTTTCTAGGTAGTACAGAAGAGTACTGGATGAGGCAGGATGCTGCACAGGCCATTGCTTTAGTGGGTGTTTATTTGTTAGAATAAGTCGCTGTGTCATAATTTTTTTAATATAAAATGCCTCTTTTTCTATGCGGTCAATTACTTATCTTGAAAATAATAATTATTTCATAAAAAATAATAATAATTATTATTATTATTAAAGAACTTATCTTGAAAAGTTATGTGTATTTAAATGCCTCCTTTTTTATGTGACAGTTTACTTGCCTTGAAAACAATAGTTATTAAAAAGATGAAATCTGTTCCCAAAAAAGGAATTTGAAATAATATTACCAAATTCAACTAATTTTTCCTCTAAAAGATTAAAAAAAAATCCAGTTTGACATTAAGGATGCTTTCTGCTACCATAGATTATTAGGGTTCCATCTTCATTTTGATCAGCAGGAAAGGTAAGAATCTATGCTGGTATTGAAGTTTTTTGTGATGAAGCAATGATAAAAGCTTTGGAATTTTATAAAACAATGAAAAAGATGAATCTAGTGAGTTGTCTGCATCATGTGAATAGTAAGTGTTGGAATTTTTGTGATTCGCAATGCTACTTGATGGAGGAACAAGTCAGTTCATGATAAAAAATTAACACTCATAAAATCATCCTGTACGTGTGCACATTTCCCTGGTGGTTTTTTTTTATTTTATTTTTTATTACATTTGAGCTTATCTGCAGTTGGCTAGGAAAATTTTATTTCCCTTCTCAGTATTTTAAATTTTGAGCTTTTTTTTTGTTTCTCTGTTATTTTTGCTCTTCTAGCTGCATTTTAGTCGCAGATCTGTCTGACTATTGTCTATTGTCGTGCTAAAAGTTTATAACATTTACGTATTGCAACTCAGTTTATATGATGAAATTATTTGTGGCAAGGATTGGGTCTTGGAGAAGGAATTGCTGTTGGAGACTGGACCAGGTACATAATAACTTCTCTAGAGCAAATGTTTTACATGAACAATGAAGTGAATGGGTGGTCTTGCACTTCATTAAAATTAAGCCACCTGTTTCATTTATGAGGCTCCATATTGTAAGCATGAATATGGCGCAGATATGAAATCAGGGCTATAAACAACCAAAATAAATTAAAAATAAATTCATTCTCGAAAACTCTGTTATATATTGTGTTACAGTAATACCCATAAATTCATGTTCTTTTGTATTATCGCATGTCTCTCTATGTTATTAGTTTGAGCGAACAGTTTCTGAGCCAACTTACTATTTTTTTTCCCCTGTGCATGGCTCTTTTATTTTGTTTCCATGGCAGTCTTCATTTTCTTGATTATGTTTGCATTTACTTGATCATGTTTGAGAAAATGCAGAAATAAATATATGTTTTATTTCCTTTTCATTTGGGGAAGGGCTAAAAAGGGCAAAAGAAAAGGCATCATGTCACTACGTAAAATTCTCAAATTCTAGATTTGTAATAATAATGTAGTTAATGCGATTCAGCTGTAACAATTTTTCCTTAAACGGTGTCTGTGCATACCAAGGTGGTTAAACTGAGGGTTTGCAATTTGACATAGTCTTTGTGTGTGTGTGTGTGTATATTATATTTTAAAAAATTAAATAAAAAGGAAGAGTTCTATCAATATGCTAAAGACACTACACTCTTCTCTTTGGTTGCAGCAAGTACTTTTGAATGGCGCAGGAATGATCGCAAAAACAAAATTCTTCTTAGAATAGGTGGTGGGCATTACATGCCATGGCATATGGATATTGTTTTGTGAGTTTCTGTATTTAACAATAAGCCAGTACTGTAGCCCTCGAGTTATTTTATTCCTGATCCCTTAGATCTTTTAAGTTTATCCAAAGGCCAAATTTTGTTTGTTTAATTTGATATTCTGCCTATTCAGTAAAGAGAACGTTTGGGTAGGCCATCTGCTCTCTGGATATTCCTTGCTGATGGAGGATCCTAGGCAACCAAAAGCACAAGGGAATGTTGATGTTATGGGTGGAACCTGGAGGGAAGCAATCAAAGTCGCATTTGAGGCTACCAAATTGGCTTTTCCCGGGGGAGAAGTTCTAGCATATCTTGATCACAAGTTAGTATAAGCTTAACACTCTCTGAAAGCTACTTTAGTATTCTGTTTGGTAGCTTGGATTTCTGAAGAAATTATAAGCAGAGACTCACACACATTAGTCACTCAAAAACCACCTATTGTTTGATAATCCAACTTCAAATTATTGTTTTGTGAAATCTGCATAGTTAAATACTGCATGTATGCAATTTTTGCTTGAATTTGTGTTAACATAGAAATTATTCAAAGGCATGTCTAGAGATTGGAATTCTTTTTTTTTTCTTGAAATTTCATGATGCATTTATTTGAAATGAGTAATAAGGTCTCATGAGTCATAACCAGTTTCCAGTTCAATTGGCTCGTCCATTTAAATTGTTAAGTCATATACAGTGTAATCACATCAATGGCTCTTATCTCAAAGCTTTAGAGTTTTAGACCTCATATACACCATTGCTTCATTCTTTTTTTATTCTCTTGTTTTGTTTTCAAACTTTGTATATTTATTTCCTCAATTCATCCACCTAAAAATAGTATTCTAGGTTTGATAGAGCCCGTTTACTGATAAAATAAAGAACAATGTTGTTATGATTTGTTCTCCTCTCACCTGCACCTCCATTCCGCCGCCACAATCAGAAGATAAATATGCCAATGACTCAACATGGCTTGTTTAGTTCAAACCAGCTGTCCAACATAAAATTACTTAGGGGTAAGCTTTGAGGAAATTGACCTCTCCTTCATTTATACATATATTTTTTTTTTCTTTTGGATTTTTCCATTCTCTCACTCTCTCTTCTCTCTCACTTCTAATTGTGTCCTCTTGCAATTCTTTTTGATAACTATTTGAGCTTTCAATTTTCGGTTGACCAAATTTAGTGAACATAAATGAACTACAACTATGCTCAACTCAACTCAAACGATGCTTTAATCCCAAGTTAATGAGGGTCAGCTATATGGATTTTATTTTTTCACTCAGAGCAATTATGCGTCACATTTTCATAAAGATGTAAAGTTATAAGATCATACTTAACCACTCTGATCTAAGTTAATTTAGGTCTATCCTTAAATTACTTTAGGTCTATCCTTACCTCTCTTGGTTATATCCACCTTCACTTGTTTAGTCTTTCTGATAGATGCATCACTGGAATTTCGTTTCACATGACCAAATCACTTTAATTTATGTTGTCTTTTAATGAAGATAAATGAACTACAAATAGATTGTGTAAGTGGAAGCAAAAGGAGAAATGGAGCTCATTTAGAGAGTATGATATCATAACCAGATTTTGCCGGTTCATTCTGATTTGGCTTGGTCGCCAGTTTAATCCAATATCAACCAGGTTAATCCGAGTTCAACCATTGCATGTAAACCAGCCTGGAACATGGAGCTAGTTCCCAGTTTAACTGGTTGAACTAACAAGCTCGATCTAGTTTTGAGAATACTGGTAATCAGTAGCCCATATTTGGGCACTGAATCCTTGGATGGAAGAAAGAACAGCTTTCTAACTAAACTTGCATTGTACGATTTGGATTCAATCTGACACAAGGAAAAATTGAGCTTTCTCTGCTTCTGGTCTAGCATAGTATTTATTTATAATTTTTTCCCATGAATTTATTGCTCATGCCACATGCAGGCATGTTAGTTGCATTGTGTATCTTTCACCCTAAACAATGATGGTTACTCTGTTCCAAGTCATCCTGAGTCATCCTGCGAGTATGTTTTGAAGTATATTTGGGCTCCATTACGTATTAAATCACATAAAATTAAGTCGAGAAAGGGGCTTTCTTGGGATAAACTTTATTGAATTTTGATGGGGAACATCTATTTCATTCCTGTCTTCTTTTTGCTCAAAGCACATCAATAATTTTATTCTAATGGTTTGCTTTTCTTTTTCTCTTTCTTTTTTCTTGTTTCTGGAAAGTAGCTATCCACCTGATGCTATTCTTTTTTTCTTTTTGAAAACTGCAGGAGTTTCAAGAGTTGGCAGAGGAATGCTATTATAGGCTTCTTGGTGGAGCAGAACATAAAGATTGGAAAACCCAGTGATTTCTGATTCTGGAAAAAAGTGAGTCACCAGTTTCCCCTAATAATTTATTTTATTATTTAACTTACACATTTATATTCGGAATGACCTATTCGCGTTTGATTTTAATAATGTTAGGGACTAAAATTTTAATTCAAAAGTCTAGGAATGAGTTGTAATTATCTTAATCAAAAGTTAAAATATGAGAAAATTAAATTAAAAAAAAAGACTAAGGTTAACTTTATAGGGATTTTCTTTTTTTTTTTTGTCTTATTATATTAGAAAAATATATCTAACCTTTTATTATTTACATACATTTTATACTTGTTAAAATAATGAAGAAAAAAATGTGAGAATGAATGCATGCTCCGTTAGTAATCTTAAAAATAAGAGGATAATGTAACATAAAACTTATAGGAGTGCAATAGTACATCTCGCTCCTCAACATTGGGCATGAAAACTAGTTTCCAGAAAATAATAAATCAGAAAAATCAAAAATTTATATTTTAACTAGTAATGAAATATATTTCACATATTAAAGGTAAAATGTTAATAATTGCTAACGAAAGAATTAAATTTATCTGTATATTTTAAATAAAATAATAATATCAAAATAAAATTATGGTCATTTATAGATTTATTAACATTCTATGTTTTAGATTATGTTTATCGATTTTTTTTTCATCAAATGCATCAATATTGAAAATAATATCAAATTTTATTATTTTATTATGTAATTTTATTTTTTACAATCTTCATGGTAGAAAGTACATGTTATGTTGTTTCAAGTTAACACAATTCAAAGATAAATATTTGACTTTATTGTTTTCATCAGACTTGATATAAATATGAAACTGGTAAAGGTGAAGATATTTACATCTCGCAAAATACTAAATATACCCCTCAATTTATTAATTCTTTCCTATTATAAAATCTAAAATTTAATTTCTTATTGTTATACCCCATTAAAAGAATTTAATACCTTTTTATTTTATTATACCTAGTTATTTATTCACACACTCCACCCATTAAAACTTAGCCCTCAATTCTTTTTTTTTTCCTCTCATGATTTGTTTTCTCTCAACCAAGGAAGAAACCAACATTATAGCAAAAGCATGATAGATCATTTCCTTCCCCTTATGCCTTTTAGCTCTATATTCCTCTTTCATTTGCTTTATTTCAGTAGTAATAGAAGATTCATGTGGAGAATAATTAAATTTTATTGTTGTTTTTTAATTTTAATTATTAGTAAAAAATTGTTGAAGGTTTAGAATTTAGACGTATGATTGGTGGGGTAAAATGTTATTTAAAAAGATATTAGATTTTTATTTAAAGTTATTTTATCAAACTCTATTTTTGAGAAAGAAAAATAATGAATTAAAAAAGAGAAGATAGATGGTATTTTTGAGTTTTTTTTTTAAATTTTTAAAATTTAATTGGAGTTAAATCTTTTTTTATTTAATTTCATATAATATACATACTCTGGTACGAATTTTTAAACATGAATTATAATTGATGTACAATTGTTAAACAGTAGCTTAATGAATTTAATCTCATGATCAGTAGGATAGTGACAAAAATTAATTTTTATTCAACAAGATAAAACTATACAAAATTAATATTATATCAGTTTCAACTGAACAATAAAATATGTCTAGCAAACTAAAATCGAAATTTAATAATAATTCATTGAATCAGAGTTGAATATTTACTTTTGTTCTAGTATTATGTAATGAATGACTAAGATATTCAATAATATGCAATTAAATATATTTAATTATGCAGTCACCTTTGGCCAAATTAGTCTTATTTTAAAATCACTTAACTTTTTTTATATTATTTTAAACCATTAAATACTTTAATTTAAACTATTCTAGAGATATATAATCCATGGTTTTTTTTTATGTTTTAACCTTAAATAATAAAAGAGTATGAAATAGTTTGAGTGAAAGTATGAAGGGTATTTGAGAGTTAAAAAAGCGAAAAATAAAAAAAGTAAAATAGATTGAAATAGTTTTAGGGTTTAAGATGAATTGTGTACAGTAACTTGAGAGGATAGAGGATAAAGTGTAAATATACATGTTAAAATTATATATATTGTAATTTTATATATCCTTTAATGGAATTTTTATAAAGGGTATTTTAGAAAAAATTTTGAAGAGTGTGTTTAATTTTTTTATGGGGTGAATATCTCGACCCTTTTGTATTACATTTGAACTATCAAACTTACAACACTATGTAAATTTCTATGCTAAATGTAAGAATCAAATAGGATCAACATTAAATGAGCATAAATTTCAAGCAAATAAATCTTTTCAATATCAAATGTCTTGTAAACATTTATAGAATGATAGAATCTAAATCGGTGCTAAAAACAAACATTTCATTACTTCTTTTTTAAATCAATTTTACAATTATGAATCCATTATATCTAGAAATGAATCAATTTGACTGCTTCATTGTAATAGGATTTTTTGTTATTATGATCATATTTACCTTGATATTGACGCTCATATCAAGAATATCATTTTATTCATATTTTCCATATAAGAATTTCATTTTTTTTAAAAAAATTATTTATCTTCCCTTAATTTTTTTTAAAAAAAAGAAATTTTGGAAGTGAAATGTAGTTTTTGTTGAAATTTTTAAATATATATATATATATATGCACCAAAGATTTTTAAAAAATTTTGGGAGATGATTACTGTCTTGTCCTCCGCCGTAGCATCCGCCATTGGAGGATGGTAAGTAGGGTTTTGTTTATAAATATTTAATTCGAAAAGTCATCATTAGCATATTATAATAACGATCATCAATTCCGGAGGTTGGCCTGATTAATTAAGAAAGTTAGGAATAAACATAATCCAATCAAACGGACTTCTATTATATCACATTATAATTATTAAACATAGTCTAAAATTTATTAATTAAATTAACTGATCATAAAAATGAACTATTTTCATTTTTAAAAAATAAATTTAGCGTCTTTGAATTTATCTTATTTAAGGTTTTCGGTTTAAAAAAAATTCGATATTTGTCGATATTTTGTAGACATTTCTCAATAGTCAATCGCCTTTTTTTTTTTTTTTTTTTGCGTCTCAAAGATGAGTTTTCATGAGTAAATATTCAAATTGCTACCTAACCTCAACCGTACCATTTGAAAAAATAATGTAGAGTAATTATAATAAATAATTTCCATTAATATATAGTACGTAATTTCCATTTTTTCACTTCTTGAATATATTATATATCAAAGTTCATATCTTTCTTAACCAATAAAGATTAATTTTTTTTTCTTTGTAACAAATTAGCAGTTGGATAAGCTTCAAACGAATCATATCATTAAGGTAGATATCATAATGATTGACTCTTGACCTATATGGTGAATTTCTGTTAATAAGCTTAACCCAAATGATATTTGAGTAGAAATTAGATATAATGATTGAATATTGCCTCCATATAAGTGAATTTCTATTTCCATTGATAAGCTTAAATTAAGTGATATTTGAGCTATTTCCTTTCTTCTGTGTTCTTTAGTTCTTTTGGTTCATCCATTTATTTCTCTTTGTAAATTCATATATTTGCTTCTTGAACAAATTGAGGATTACCTCTTCAGAAAATCCAGGGCTGGGTTAATGGTTTAATTTTTTAAAAAGTTACCATCCTTCATATTTTTTTCTTTCTTAAACAGAAGTAATTGACTGCAAAATATTCTTTTATCTGCAGTGAATGCCAATTGATGGATGAAATGAAATTAATTTCCTTGCTAATTTTACTCATGCACACATAAGCATATGCGTATTAATTACAATTAAATTCTTTAATTAAATTCAACGCTCTAGAAACACCATGGCTTCTAAGAACCATCTATATATATAATTCGGTGTGTTTTTCTAAAACAGGTAATCTAAATAATATTCTGATTTGACTTGGTTATTTCCATGCATTTTCATCCACCGACTTCTGTTCTTTATAGTTTGAAAAAAAAAAACTAGTCAACAATGTTCTACTCTATTCTATTTTTTCCAAAGAAAGAAAGACTTTCGAAATATTTGGTTATTTTTTAGTATTTTAATCTTGAAATGGACCGTGCATTTATGTACTAATCTTCAACACAATCAAAATTCAACCTCTGAAAGCTTGACAAATGGCAAATTAATTTCCAACACAATTGGAAAAGAATCAAATGGAAAGCTTATTTTTCTACACTTTTGCTTTGAAAAATGTAACAAAGATCGTGTCAAAGACTCAAAATCAAGAACCTTACAAACATACACACATATATATAACACTGCCCTTTACCTTATTTATAAAAATTTGTATTGTTAAGATAAATTCTTAATTACGACTTCTGGTTTTAGCCATGGCAATGGAAAGCAAATTTGTGCTTCTCTTTGCACTTCTTGTATTCTCCTTTAGCCATGCTCAGGCATTGAAGAACAAGAGTAAAATCACCCGTATGCAATTCTACATGCATGATATTGTGGGTGGTCCGAAACCGACTGCTGTTCGGGTCGCAGGCAGAAATAACTTCACAAGTCCTAATCCAATTGAAGCTATGTTCGGATCCATTTTCGTTATGGACAATCCGCTCACTGTCTCACCCGACCCAAATTCTACCGTAGTAGGGCATGCACAAGGGATATATGCCATGTCCTCGCAGCAAAATGAGTTTAGTCTTCTCATGACATTAACATATAGTTTCATCAGCGGACCTCACAATGGCAGCTCCTTTAGTGTAGTTGGCCGGAATCCGGTAATGAGCGAGGTGAGAGAAATGCCAATCGTTGGTGGCACCGGAGACTTCAGACTTGCTCGGGGATATTGCTTGGCCAAGTCACACTCAATGGATCAAATGGATGCTATAGTTGGATACAATGTTACCTTATTACACTATTGAATTAATTAGAGACATGATTCTTCATTTTATTTTTTGTGTTTCAGTTTCTATTATTTTTCAGTTCTTCAATAAATTGACGATTTGATTTTGTGTTTGGTTGAGTCTTTGTAATAAAATTATGTGTTCTTATTTATATTTTTAGTAATTAAAAGATCATTTTTAACATAAAATAAAATAAATTGAAATATCATTGTAAATTACACAATAAAAAAATGACTTTTCGATTAGCACAAAATTGATCGGAACTCTCACCATATGTGGGATGAGATGTTAAAATCCTAAAGAAAACAAGATCAATTAATTTGATTCATAAAGAAAAAAATTATATAAATTAACAATCCAACATTGTATATAATAAAAAAATCAATTAGTGTCTTCATATATTAGAATTTTAAATCGAAAAAATGATAGGTTATTAAAATTAAAATTTAGGTGAGTTCGAATCGTTGGAGTTGAAAATTTTTTACATGTTTGTGATTGCACTAAGCTTCGGCCAATTTGGCAATTTTTTTTCTTAATCCGTCTCATATGTCTTAAATTTCTTTCGCTTCCTTTTGATGTGTAGGTTAAGAAAAATTTAGCAAGCAGATTTAGAAGAAGTTTAGAGGAAATTTAGCCCTTGGCTTTGAGGTTTGTTTGCTAGTATTTATGAATGTGATGGAATGGATTCTTATTTGCTTCAAAAATCTTACTATGGAGGCTAAGTTTAAAATAATTAAAGTGGCAATTCAGATTTGTAATTAATATGTTGTTAGATGATGTTGCTACTGTTAGTCAAGGTGTACTTATTTTCACATTTTATCAATCTTTGGTTGGAATTCTAGTTATCCCAATACAATAATTGTAACACTGAAAAAAAAAATTTAAATTCCAAAGAAGTATCTTTCGAGATGTGGATAGTAATTTTCTTGGCTCACATAGATAGTTACACTAAAAAGATTATAATGATAATAATTAGAGAAAAAAAAATAAAAATTGTAATACTAAAGAAAGAGACAGTTGGCTAGAATATCTCTCCATGTCCCCCCAAATTTCTCTCTTTTTTTTTTTTTACCATGTGTAGAATCATAACCGACTAGTCTGTAACAACACCATAACTCCCTCATTTATGCTCTTCTTTTTTCAAATTTCTAACTAACCAATCCATTTCTATCTCTCTCCCTCTTAATTTCTTCTCCTCTCAAGAAATTTAATTTTCCTTGTAAATATATAGAAATAGAAGTTAAGCATGTGCAGCACGCCATGGCCAATGACCAAGTTTGTTAGATGGCAAATCGAAGATTGGGTTTCTTGTTTCTTGACTAGCAGACTTCCAATGGGTATATTAATATATATTATATAACCTTAATCGATTAGAACAACAAACAATATTTTTATCTTTTCTTTTTCTGTTTTTAGATTAATTCAAGCTTGCAACCTCACATTCTAGAATTCTTTTTTGTTAGTTAATTAATTTAATTTTCAATTCATAATTAAAATTCTTTACGATTCTTGCAGATGATGAATCAGAAAAATTCAAAAACATGGTTCTTGAAATCAAGGATGATATGAGAGGCAATAATTGTCTTACATTATCATCATCATCATCATCATCATCAAGGAGGCAAAATAGATTTAGAAATGGGAGACAAGGAATTAACCCTGATTTAACACTGGAAAGGAATAGAAACTCTTCTACTGCTACTACTACTAATAATAATAATGTGCTTGTTTCGTTGGAAAATACAATTAGCAATGGCTCAACCTCATCAGCTTGGCCTCAAAGAGGACTATATAGTTTTCTGTTTTAAAGAAAATGGCGCCTTTGAAGTTGTCAAAGATTGCAAATCAGAATCACTGGATCAGCGGTTTGGTTCTACAAATAATAGAATTTCTCGGCCTGTCAACAGGAAAGTAAGCAAATTTTTTTTTCTTGTTCTTCTTTACTTTCATTTTATGTGTGCTTAATAAGTTACATGATAAAGAGGGATTTAACAGGTGAAAAGAAAATTATGATTTTGTCAATTTGTGCTTGAAAAAAAAAAACAGCTTAATTATGGTGAGGTTGTAGAGACAGTTAGGAAGAGTAGCCATGGGAAAAGGTCAAATGCACATGGACATGATGCTTTCCTAAGAAATGGGGAAAGGATCAATCCTGTTGAAGAGGTAAACTGCTGACTTTATGCTTCTCTTTAGGCTTTAACTTTTAATTCTTAATGTAAAATCAATTTATGGCAATTAAATATTTAACATTTTATCATGTTTGTGTAAATGGCATATATAAACAATGAAACAAAATTAAGCAATTTTAAGGTTTGAATCTCACATAGAATTGGTAGTAATAGCTTTGATTAGACTAATTATCTATCTATAAATCCAAAAGCCTTTTTTTATTTTTTTTGTTACTACCCATTTAGAGGGCTTGAATTCGGATGGTTTGAGCTATATACATTTTTTTTAAAAAAATACTTTTATGCATAACATTTTCTTTAAATGAATAAAATAACAAATAGTATTTCGTTGTTAATTTTAAATATAATTTAAAAATATATACCGTAACATAACTTGAAATACTCTCAGCAACAGATTTATAATTGATTTATCCCAGAAAATACAATTTAGAAATGATTTTTTAAAAAAAAAAATTGTTGGCTTCTTTTGGTTGGTAGGGTGAAGAACAGAATAGCAACATGGATATGAAGTCATCATCTACAGCCAGCTTCAGTAGGAATCAATCTGGAGAGATTGAAAATCAGGGGACAGTGTCTATTGAAGTAAGTGACTCTTATCAATCAGAAAGCAGCACAGGATCTTTTTCCTTTCCTGTGTAAGCAATTCTTTTCCACGTAAATTTGGCTCCAATGGAAACTTGAACTCCTTTGGATTCCAGAGCTAAAAACCTGTTTGTATTTTAACTACAAATGTGGTTTGGTTTTTTGGATATTAAATATGGTTTTAAAAATATGCAGATTGCACTGGGAGCCGATGGGCTGTCCAGCACAAATGCCAAAATCAGAGGGTCTCTATACAAGGAAGCATAAGCTCACTTGTGCTCGTTTTCAGTGTTTCAGATTCTAAAAATTGCCTTCTCATTTTTTTTTTTGGGTTCTTTCAGTAGATTTGATGGCTTGAACATATAAATTTTTTAATTTCTATCATTCAATTGCCATTTATTAATAACAATGTCACATTGGTTCAAGAGATTCTTTTACCACCAGGTCCCTTTACACCAAAATTTTACTAGGAACAAATCTGTTGGGGAAAATACCCTACTTTGTACAAAAGCAAGTCCATAATCTTCAAGTTTTCCTGTTATAACCCACCAGATAACTTACCCAGTGCTGCAAAATTAATAAATTAAGAGGAAAAGTGCGGCCAGAAGTACTTTAAGATAAATCAACTGCAGTAAATCCTGCATTTAACTTGCAATCACCACCAATAACAATTCCTAATTATCTAGACACCAAGCCGTTGGGAAGAAAACAAAAGCACAAAAAAAAGGCAAATTCGGAAAAGACTCTATCTAAAGATGAATATAAAAACAATGATAATTAGAGAAATAGAATTTGCATTAGTACAAACTCTACATAAATTGATTCTGAAGGAATTTATTGACCATTGAGAGGGTCCTTATATGATGACAGAACATGAGAGCAAAATAACCCATGGAGAAGAAAACAAGAAAAGAAGGAAGAGGCGAAACAAAATATACCAAATAAGCACACATTAAATATTAATGTGATTCTACTTCAAAATGAACAAAAAGACAGTTCAACTGTATTCTCTCCCCCTGGAAACAAACCATGTACAAAGTAATATAATGCGAGAGATCTTAAGTGGATTAGATACATATAATTATCAAATATCAAGCCAAAGCCATTAAACTAAATAAAAAATATAAGAGGTAAAAAAAAAAGTTACAGGAAGTGTTAAGCACTGTTAATCATACTGTTGTACCTCGTGTAGAAATGCTCAATACGAAGCTTGTGAAACCCCAGCATTGGAAAAATCCTTGGCAGCACTCAAATTATTGGACCTGGAAACAAAAGATTGAAGATGTAGTCTTTCCCTAGCTGCAGCCACAATGGACTCCTCGTCTTGCTTTTCCTTTGCAGCAGCAACATAAGCCTGTCTTGCTTCTTCCATTTTTTGCAAGTCCATGTCGTCCAAATCATCCTGCATAAACATGGACGTTCAGTCGCAAATAAGATCATCTCAAAAAAAAACCAACAAGTAAATTATGAAGCCACAGAAACTAATAAACTTTCTTGACGATCTAGAGGTGTTTATTATCATGGAAAAAGGAAGCCAAAAAAAAGGAGCTTCCACACTCTTCAATCGGCACTTCTTAACCAAGTTACAACAAGAGAGGACCTATAATTCAATCTAAAGCAGCTCTTTCAATAGGAATTAAATTCACAATACATCTATGTCTTGGATGGTAATACCAACCATAGGAGCAGAGTGAGTGAATAATATAGATGACCCAAGGTTTTAATTGTTGCTTGCCTTCTTCCACAATTATCCTTGTAAAAAGCAAGCAAAAGGCAAAAGCAACAAAACCTGAGACAAAAACAGAAAGCAAATGACAATAGCAAAATTGAATTAAACATGCACAAAGAGGGGCAATGATCTTACAATATCAGGAAGATAATCCAAATAGCATGGTTTGACATCATAATCTTCAACATATGTTGTGGAATCATTATTTGTCAAGCCTTCAAATAACAGTATCATTGATGAAATGCCTCCTTGGAGAGAATCTAGCTCCTCTTGGAGCTTCTCCACTTTCCTATTGGATGTCATTGCTTCCCACTGTGTCTTTTCTAGAGAAGCTTGCTTGTCTGCAAGCTTAATCTGTATCAAATTAACAGCAGCAACAACAAATGAGATGACTTCCAACAGTGAGGAGATTAGGGGGATGAGGGAGGGTGAGAGGTATGGGAGACAGAGAGAAAGAGATCTTCAAAATGTCAATTTTAGACAAATGGCTTTATTTCAACCACATTTGTAGGATGACATTACTCAGTCAAGATCTAAATAATATAAAGAATTTCCACAATCCAATACTCTCTAAGTATAGAATATAATGGAAAAATGGCATTTCATATTATTCAAAATTCAATCTGATTGCTTTTTAAGAAAATAAACATTTAATTTTATTTTCATGGTATTTTAAGGTTCTTAAGTTCACTATTTAAATCATGATAGGAGCAGTATTCAAGTTGCTGTAGAATGATGAAAAATAAAGTCTCAAGGTTTTGTTTGTATGCCAATCACAAAATAGTCCTCCATCATAACCTTTGGCTCATATAAACTGCCTGAGTTTTCGTATTCACATCCAGGAAAATAGCATCTTCAAGATCTCAAAATTAGCTAAGATCACAGGGATCATAGCAGAATCGCAACATAAAACATCACCAAATCTAGATTTATTTGTTTTGCAACACTACAGTTTATTAGTTGGAAAGAAGTAGAATTCTTGGTAACAAATGACTGAAGGCTCATCATGCTAATGAATGATACAGGCAAGTTATGTACCTTTGCATCAGAAAGTTGCATTTGAGTAGCCTTAATGAAGGAATCCTTCTCTGCAGCCTGTCGTTTCAGTTCATCAAGTTCCACATGAACAACATTCATCTGGTTCTTTGAAATTTCTGCTGATTTCAGAAGTTCATCTTTCTCCAGTAACTTCCTTTGCAGATCCTTAATTTCTTCCCTCAATGTGATTAACTCTTCTATGTCCTTCTCAGTAGCCAAAGCCCTTGAGGAAAAGACTGAGAAGCTATCAGCATCTTGATTATTGCCTGCATTCTTACTTTGGTCCTTGTCTCCATGTTCCCTCTTCTTTTTAGCAGGAATGGGCTGAGTCATATTCCTCCCTTTTGGGTCATTCATCTTCGTTGATAAAAAAAAGTAAAACCAGTATATGTTAGAATATCCATTTTAGCAAATAAAATTGTATCATATGAAGCCATGTTGCTGAGTTTAGACGAAGTTGTTCATTCACATACCATAAATATACAAAGGCAATATATTGCATAAATAAAACAGTAAAGACAAAGGTAATCACCAAAACAATAATCGAAAAATCAAGCATTCAGTTATTAACGTAAATCTTTAATATAAAATATTGAAAGATATCCAGTACGATAATAAAAACAAAATTCAAGACCCCAATCAAGTTTGCAGTCAGCACCAGCAGAAAGCAAAGCACTAAGCCAAAAAAAAAAATCAGAACAATATCTTCTAGTTAGAGCTTTGACACTCATGGATATTGAGGAACCTTATGCACCATTTTAGCATCAATGGAGTTCATCTATTTTCACCTTAACACCATTTGGCTAAAGCCATACAAAATTATAATTTAGAAAATATTCCTATAGATAAATAACTCATTCTATAAAAACCGAATGATTTTTTAATTATAATTTAAACATATTCTAAGATCATTAAAATTATAACATTCCTATAGGTTATAACTCATGAAATCAAATAAGTTTTAAACTATACTTTAAATAATATTTCTATACATTGGTTTTTTATGCTTTATTTTTTCTCTTGAATGTAAAATTTTATCCTAAAATTACATCAGTAAATATTATTTTACTGATATTATTTTTTATATGCAATTTAATGGTGTCATGTGACCATTCATGTAAATATTGAAAGGATAATCCTCAAATCAGTTTATGAGACATAGGGACATCACATAAGTATGATTAATGATATCAAGCATTGAAATGTATTGAAGTGACAATATAATAAACCTTATGGTGCTAAAATGGCACAAAAAGTTTTCCTTTGGATGTCAAAACAACAAATCAAAGTATAATTTTCAGAAATCCTCCAAAAAAACAAATTATCTTAGTAAACTTAGTAAAAGAGTCAAATATATTTCATGTTCTTCTGGCCAAATGCCAAAATGTAGAAAGGGCCAAGTAATGGCCCTATTAAATTAAATGATCATATATTATCAGCAAAATTAATTGTTTCTTGATAAAAGATAATAAATCAGAGCTAAGCTCAAATAAAGCTGGATGTGTTCTCATGCTCTTTTAATTTTGTTAAAGAAAACAGTAGGCATTAGCTCAAGTGAAGAGTATGTTGACTAATATGCAATTTCAGGGTCAATAGGTAAAAAATGAATTGAAATCATTCTTACAGGAAAATCAAAAAGCAAAACTTCCACCCTTATCTTTTTTCTAAATGGACTTCCATCAAAAAATCCCAACACCTCAGAAACTAGCGAAAAATGATGCCTGTTCCTGATCAACAGAAATTCTTGACCTATTTAGTATAGTTTTAAAATTGCTTTAAGTAAATTCAATACCTTGCAAGAGAAAAACGCTAAATGATAAAATGCAAGCGAAGTTGCCTATAGTTATGCATAGTACATCAAACCCCACAACTAGAAGATAAACAAATATATTTCCCTTTAAGCACACGCTTTAAAATTTCATCCTTTTGAGCAATAATGGAAATAAAGAAACCAATGTTTGTTTACAAGTTATCATAACTGATATATAACTATATAGAACTATCTTTCTTTCTCTTTTCAAAAATTACCAGGCATTTGACATCACGGGATAGTTCAATTATATTTCTCACCAAGGAATTTGACAGTCATGGGATAGTTCAATTACACTAACATTTGCATTTAGTAGACCGTAATGAAATGTCATTTTACACCAGCAAAATCCATTTAAATACATTACATTCCATTATGCACTACCAAACATAACTGCATTATGATTAACAAGGTAACTAAAACCTTATTGTAATTTGAATTATTAAATCTACTACTCCATATAATATGGCCATTGGCGAGGAATTAATAATACAAATTCTACCAAGAAATAAAAGAAAAGAAGTAAAATTGCAATATATACAACAACTAAATGCTATAAAATTGAAATAAAGAGCAAAAAATCAAAATTAGAAAATGAAAATTTCCATACTTTTTTGTATAAAGAGTCTCTAGAAGGCGTCTTGGTATAGATCACTGAACCTCGCCGTGTAAATGAAGTATTGGTTTTCTGATCCTGTTAATCATTCAAGGTAACCCATAACGGTTAAAAAAAATCACAAGCTTAGCTCTGAAAGTTCAATTTTCTTTTTTTTTTTTTTAAATGTTATTAAACAGAGAGAAAGAGAGAAAATTACGATGAGGGACTCAACGAGAGGGACCATCTCAACGAGAGGGACCATCTCAACGAGATTGTTGAAAAGGACGCGATCAAAATTGCCGGAAGCTCCATTGGTGGAAGCGGAGGCGGACGTGTGGGTAGAGAGTTGGGAGTGAGTTCGTCGAAGAGTCGGGGAGGAGTTGTTGTCGTCGCCGGAAAGCCATGATTTTGGATCCCCAAAATTGGAATTGTCTTGCAAATCTAAAAAATGTTGAGGCTCATACATTGTAGAGTGTGTGTGTGTGTGTTGCAGCGAAACACTTAAAAGACTTCAATTTTGAACTTCTTTCTCCAGATACCTTGGGACATGGATCGCTGTTGTAGATTTTAAATTACAAAAAGGCCCTTACATTTTCTTTATAATTTCCGCAAGTCATTTATATTGTACGACAAGTCGTGTTTTAAATGTCCATAGAAAGAACCGTCGTTTGAACGACCCCTGGAAAATAATAAGACCGTCCGCAGCGTCGTTCCATTTCTCTACCAAGTCAATTTTGCAGACGACATGAATACATGCAAATCAGCTCCAGTTGGGACGGACCATATTAATAAATATTTTAAAACTTTTTAGTGAATATTAAAAAAATGGCCTTATTTGAACTTACCTATTCTTGATCGATCTATATTTTACACTCAATTTTTTGCATTTGGAAAGTATTAAGAACAGTGATTTTAAAAAATTAAAATTTTTAAATCTATAAACTTTATTATGTAAATAACTCTTAAAAGTATCATATCATAAATGTATATATTTAAATTAAAAGTATTTCTAATGTTAACTTCAATCGTAAAGTATCATCATAAATATATGTAATTTAGGTATTCTTCATGTTTAGTCTACTTTATAAATATTGTTTTTATATATATTTTTTTATTGACTGACTTTATTATTATGCATGTTTTTTTTTAAATTTTCATTCAATTTTTTTCTATAATTATCGAACATATTTATTCATCTATATTAGACATTACGGGACAAATAATTCAAACATAATTTTTTTATAATTTATTACATACATAATGTAATATAATAAACTATATTTTTACTACGAAAATTTATTTCTTAAATAAATCTGTGTAATTGACGTTTTAATATCAAAGTTTGTTGTATACTCTTTCTTAATACAAGGTGGCAATTCTTTTGTCAAAATTCAAAAGTTTCGCCAAATCACTATACATGTACTAAATTTTTTTTTAAATATTTTAATATTTCACATTTATTTTGAAAAAAAAAATAAATATACATTATGCATATATTTTTGTATATATGCCGTCTTAATTATTTATGTGTATTTTTTTATTAAAAAAATCACTTTCTCAAAAATTGAAATTAAAGTTAAAAATTATGAATAAGCGTAAAGAAAAATTCCTAATCTTATAATTCTTGTTATTTTAACACAAATCTTTTTTAAAACAACTTAACTTTTTTAATAATAAAAATTTCCGCATTTTATTTTTTAATTTATTAATATTTAATTAAAATTTTAAAAATATTTTTTAATTTTATATTTAATTATATATATATATATATATATATCTTTAGGAATGTAAAAATAGAAAGAAGCGACAGGCATCCAAAATTCAATAAGTTTTTGCTAGCTCGTTTAATGTTGGATGATTGACATTAAAATATCAAGCACAAGAGGCAAAAATACTGATATGGGAGGCTGCCTGATGTGATGCGTATAACTTCAAAAATGTGTCTTATTTATTATTTTTAAAAAAATCGTAGTTAAGTTAACTATTTTAATTTAATCATTAGCATAGCATATGTTTCTTTAAAAAAATAATTATTATTATTAGCATATGATATTACAGGTGAAATTTGCGTGAATTTTCATGCGTATTTTGTTTCCTTACTATTTTTGCATAATGTTTTTTTTTTATATGATGAATATTTTAATTGTAAATCTAAATAATCCATTGAAATGAAATGCTAAAAGAGAAATTTTATTTATTAATTAATTCTTTTTTCTTTTTTGGCAAATTAAAAATTTAATAGAATTATTATATTTAGATCAACTTATATTAAAATTGACAGTATTTGTTTGATATCTAAACTTAATAGGGGTTCCAAATTATTAAAAATTACGAATATTTAAGTATAAAATCATGAAGGTATATATTTAAATCAATGTCATAGTTAATATAAACACAAATATCAATTTACAAATATATTTTAAGCAAAATTCATATGTACACGAAATGAATTTTATGTGAACTTATGTCAGATAATATCTTAATTTTTTTATATTAATTGATATTTGACTAGGGTCTGAATTCACAATTTCTCAATACCAAAATCGATTTAAATATCATTAACTAAAATTATTGATTATGTTGGTATGGTTGAAAAATCTTTATGAATGATATACTGGGTTGTAACATAATGTTTATTAAGTTAATAGTGTTGGGAAAATCGCTATTTTTCCGCCCCTCGGACCGTCTTTAAGCAGGAATAAATGAGAAAATAAAATAACAATTGAGAAATTAAAGAGAATAAAACACAATGATTTAACGTGGAAAACTCCCGAATGGAGAAAAACCACGGTCGTTGTCTAACGACAACCAAGAAAAATATTCACTATGTGGCAAATTGTTACAACCACAAATTACAAAATATTTTTCTAACCGACACCCACAAAATAACCCCCAAATATTTATACTCCAAGGAACTCCAAGAGATTGATTCTCTAATTCCTAATATAAACTATTTGGTATTTAACATATAGCTCTCCTTAAGCTATATTTTGTGTTTGCTTGGTGTATTTACAAATGGAGAGAATGAGCCTATTTATAGGCTTCAAATGCAAATAAATTGTCAAACTAAATTAGGTGAAAATTAGGCTAAATTAGGCACCTCCCATTTTCACCTCACATTTTTTACAATTTCTTCATTGTTAGGCACCTTGCATTTTTGACTTTCTTTATTTTTATTTTTCAATTTTGGTGTGCTACCACCAACAATCTCCACCTTGAAAAATAAAAACACAACATTGTCTGTTACCGACAATTATAATTCTTAACGTCAAGAATTAACATACTCCACCATAAAAGAGTATCGACACTTGGAATTATTTTGCCAACTCCAAGAATTTTTCATCGGCCATGTCGGATCCCGCTAATAGTTTATGGTGCAACCCTCCTGTTGACTTTCTGAGAGTTCATTAGCCATCGACATAATTTTTCCACCACGCACCTTGCATCAACTGTCAACCAATGCAGCGCGCATTTCCGTGGACCAGCTACCAATAATCAGTCCTCTTCCATGGCATCTCAACGGGTAGCAATCATGTCATGAGGACACACTTCTCTCAACTACAGAGACAACTCATCATCTCCTTCGCCACAGGAGATCACATTGGCAGCAACAACGTTAGAGCTTCTAGCCGAATCAGCTCCACCGTTCGGGCAATCCTTCCTCACGTGTCCAGTTTGACCACACCCCCAGCAGACAACCTTCCTCTTTCCGGAGCCTTTATTCTTTTTCCTGATACCGACAGATAAAGCTGAATTCTCATAAGATTTATTTTCCATTTCATTCAGTCTTCTCTCCTCAGTAATGAGCTTACTAACCACATCCGCATACACCACTTCCTTACTACCATATTTCAGAACAGGCTTCATGTGCTCATATGTTGAAGGAAGTGACAGGATGAGCCGGAGAGCTTTATCTTCATCTTCGGTTTTCACTCCAAGAGTTTCTAATTCAGAGATAATACCATTGAGGACACTCAGGTGATCGGACAACTTTGTACCTTCCGCCATTTTCAACGTATGAAATTGCTCTTTCAAATATAACCTATTGGATATATTTTTTCCCTGATACAATTCTTCCAGTTTCTCCCACAGCTCCTTTGTCGTGGACAATCCAAGCACATTAGCAAGAACATTTTTTGCTAGACACATGCGAATTTGACTTGCCGCCTTGATATCCAGCTCCTCCCATTCTTCGTCACTAATCTTGGATTTTTCTGAGTCTCCACTGCCACCGCCTTTTTCTGAATTTCTTCCGCTGACTGGTTTACCCTGCAAAATCTTATGTAGTCCAGACTGTATCAACACGTCTTTGACTTGCACTTGCCACAGTGCAAAATTCATTCTCCCATCAAATTTCTCAATCTCGCATCTCATTGCCGACATGCTTACTTTGTGCTTAATAAAGGACCAGAAATAAATATTACACCAGGTAAATTCCCAGGTAAGAGGAGGAGTCACAAAGGTCTCACTTAAAATCCACTTGCCTTAGACTAAATTCGTGTCGTTTGACAGAATTTACCTCGACATGTAATTATTTATCTCACCACCAATACTCAAGCACACCAAAGCAAAACGGCTCCACCTTTTCCAAAGCTCCACCAGCTTAAAAACAAAAATAATTTTTAACAAAAATCTTTTCTGATGTGGAAGATCAGACCAAGCTGCAACCACAGAGCATACTAAGATTTTTGACAAAAAATTATAACACCTAAGCTCTGATACCACTTGTTGGGAAAATCGCTATTTTCCCGCCCCTCGGACCGTCTTTAAGCAGGAATAAATGAGAAAATAAAATAACAATTGAGAAATTAAAGAGAATAAAACACAATGATTTAACGTGGAAAACTCCCGAATGGAGAAAAACCACGGTCGTTGTCTAACGACAACCAAGAAAAATATTCACTATGCGGCAAATTGTTACAACCACAAATTACAAAATATTTTTCTAACCGACACCCACAAAACAACCCCCAAATATTTATACTTCAAGGAACTCCAAGAGATTGATTCTCTAATTCCTAATATAAACTATTTGGTATTTAACCTATAGCTCTCCTTAAGCTATATTTTGTGTTTGCTTGGTGTATTTACAAATGGAGAGAATGAGCCTATTTATAGGCTTCAAATGCAAATAAATTGTCAAACTAAATTAGGTGAAAATTAGGCTAAATTAGGCACCTCCCATTTTCACCTCACATTTTTGACAATTTCTTCATTGTTAGGCACCTTGCATTTTTGACTTTCTTTATTTTTATTTTTCAATTTTGGTGTGCTACCACCAACAAATAGAATTATATTTTTCCTTAAAAAAATTATTGATTATGACTTAATTTTTAAGATTAATTTTAGTAAAACTATATTAATATATAATAATAAATTTTAAGGCTAAGTGAAAAGGCTTTATTCTTTACAAAATGAATGGTGGGAGGGTTTTAGGATAAATTCTAATTATTAAAAAAAAAAGATATACAGATCAGCAAGGAATTGCTTTTGGAAAAAAGATGGATGGACAGGTTCACTATTGAATTTGTTATTTTAATTAAGCATTTTAATCATTTAAAATAAAATTTGCAACAACTAACTACTAATTTTTTTATATAGATTCTCTAATTCTTTTGTGCTAAGTTCAGAGCTGCCAACTTGTTATTGCTTATTGCTTATGCATTCCTTTCCTTCATTGCAAAATCTTTGCGTAGTTATCTACTAATTTTGCCAATTCCTGTTTTTTTTTTCTTAAATTTCAATGCTCTTCATGCCTTGAATATCATTATTATTATTTTGAAGTTCTCTTTCAGTTTCTGCCAATTTTGCTTTGCTTTCTCTTTGAATTCATAGGTAGGCCAACTGGTGATGATTCTATTTTATTTTATTTTTTGGGTATTTTATTTTAATTTATATTTGGTTAAACCCTTTTACTTATTTTTTTTTTTTTGCTTGTTTTCTTCGCAGGGTTTTTCTCATTTGTGATTAATTTTCTGGCCTCTTGGTGAAAAGACATACAGGGACAGGGTGATATTGCTTGTAGCTTGTAAGGCTTTTTAATTTCCTTTTCTTAACTTAAAGCATTTATTAATTATTTTGTCCTTCTTGTCCTGCATTTCTTGTTTAAAAATATTATAATTTTGCATAATTTTAACAAGTTTTAGATTGATAATTGTAACGAAACATGTTGTTGGAATATTTTTTTTTTTCAAATATTCTTATGTTTTTCTCTTAAAAAGATTTGCAGTATGTTCTCCTTGGTTGCAAATATTTAAGGCTCTAGCCTTCAATTTCTTGATTTGGTGAAGGTAGAGAATGCCCTGGTTTTCATTTCTTGATTTCTTCACAAATGTGATTTTTTTTTCATTTCTTTCTTTTAATTTGATTCTACGGAAAAAGCAAAAGAAATCAAGTTGTTTCTTCTCTAATCTGGTCTCTTCCTTTTCATCTTTCTGTTTCGTTCTTTTTGTGAAATTAAAATGGTTTTGAAATTCTGTTTTCAAGAAATGCAGTAAAACTAGCAACTCTAACATCCATTAGTTCTTGATTTTCAGGTCAGAAACACTGGTTGTCTTCTCCAGAATCAAGATTGTGGACCTTTCATTTTAAGCAATAATCTGTGGACATTCTTGAAGTGAAACATCAAGAGAATGAAATATTGCAAATGGACTCATAATAAGAATATAAATTCTACAACACCATCAAGAATGATATATCCAGTTTATTAGAGAATTGAATATGATCTATGCTGAAGAAAAGCCAGGTGTGAATTTCTCTGCATTGCATTAACATCCAATATAATTAAATGAAACTCTGCATGTTTGGAACGATAAACAAAATTAACAAGGTGTATTCTTTTATTTATTTTTATTTTTTTCAATCTTTTTCATTCAATATGTAATGAGAATGATCCTTACTTGCAGCGAGTGGATCTGTGAGTCATCATATAAACACTGATATGCCTACTTACAAATATTTCGAATTCATCGATGGCTCTGAGGAGTTCAAAAGATTAGCAAATAATAAAAAGCCTACTACTTTTGAACATAGTAATAGAAAGGAGAATGTAGAAAGTGTGTTTACTAAAAAGAAAGGGGATAATGAAGAGTTCAAGAATCAGGAACAAGAAGCAGAAGCTAATCATTTTATGAATTGGGAGAATCCAATAAACATTGAAGGATCTGTAAAGATTCCCACAAATGAATCAGAAGGAAGCAGAACGAAAACTGATCATAAAAGAGAAATGGAGGTTGACTACAACATGCCAGAAATGGTTGCATTTGTTCAAGAAAGTAGCAATTATAAGCACTTATCAAATGAAATTATAATGGGAACACAAGACTATTGATCAGGATGAACGGTCCAATGAAAATTATGAATTAGACCATAACAATTGCTCTTCTGTCTTAGTTGATTCTGATACAGAAAGTATTGACTCGACTAAAGAAACTTTGCAAAGATTGCATTGTATTTCAAATGAATTGGAATTCATAGCTCCTGACATAAAGAAAGAAGTGGATGATTATGAAGATTTCGATGAAACAGATGATATTTTGATTGATCATTCTAATGGAAAGATTGTTCACAAGGTAAGCAATGACAAGGAAAATGTGCAACATTGTTACGAAAAGTTGACCAAAGAAGATGAAAATGATTTTAATGGAAGGAATACAGTTTCTGTTCAATTTTCTGCTGAAAACATTGTGCAAGCAATTCAACTCATTAAGGAGGTACAAGAAGATTGTAATAATCAGCAACATGGTTACAGAAGGTTGACCAAGGAAGAAGAGGAACATCTTGAAGGGACTGACAATATGAAGACAGATCATAATTCTGGTGAAATTGTATGCATGGTTCATCTAACCAAAGAGGTATGTATCAGTCACATTCTTGCACATTTATATCATATAAAAAGGCATACTCAAGGAGTGAAATGGAAAAGTAGACGTCCTTCTCTCTTGACCAGAGGTCTCAGTTTGAGCGTTGGACGTGGACATCACCCACTGAAATTCTTTTGCCATGACCTCTGGCTAGAGCCAAAAGTATGATCATTACCTAATCCTATAAATGGTAGATCATAATATAAAATTAAAATAAGGGTCATTGCTTCACATTATAGGAGAAAACTAGAGAAGAGGCTCAACTGAGTGCCCTACAATTTGTAAAATCATACTGTCATTATTTCATAAATCCCTATCACATATATCTTCCTATTGCCATACTGGTTATTATAAACAAAATTTTGGTTTCTAACAACAAATTAAGAAATTATAGATGCAGAAGGAACCAGCATTGTCAACTCCTTTTCTACCATCAACAAATGAAGCGGCATGTTGCAGCTGTTCTACAAGTGACTCTTGTGAAAGTGAGGCAGAGTCCACAAATAGCAGAACTGAAAGAATGTCGTCAACACCTCAAATACTATCAAGTTCGAGTCCAACCTTAACTAATCAAGATGAAGATAGAGAATCCTCTGATCCTTCTTCAGGACATTTAGAACTATCAATGGGAAGCAGCATCTCTCATCATTCATCTACCAGCGCACATTCTTTCGCTTTTCCAATGTAAAAAATCTTGATTATTCACACAGAGTTTGTCACTCTTTGCTATCTTTTTCTTTTTCTTCTACTAGTTTAGTGGGTAATTAACAATTTTTCTGCTTTTTATAAGTTCAGATTAACCCCAGAATGGCCTCAGAGCCCTGTGCATATTGGAGTTAATGACAACAATAAAAGATTGAGAGCAAGTGAGAACAGAAGACAATTGCAAAGGCGTCCACGTTGGAAAGCTCTTGTTTGCTGTAAATTTGTAAAATGAAAGAGCCAAGAAAATAGTTTTTGTTGGAGTGAAGCTCCAAAAACATTAAGACAGACAAGTCATGATGGAGTTAATTTTTGTTGGGGAAGTAGAAGTTTCTATTTTTTTTATTGTTAAGTTTTGTTGGATCAATTGTATTATTAATTAGTGTAAAATTGTGTCATTTTGTCAGACAATAATATTATAGCAATTTCATGTTCTTGAATGTAAATCTGATTTGGCATTTTGTCAGCCAGTATTAAAATATTAAAAATTAAAAAATTAAAATAATAAAAATTAAAATATTTTTATTATTTAATATGAAAATAAAAGTAAATATAAATATTAATATTAACTATTTATATTAATTTTTTAATATAAAAATAAAATTGAATATATATTTATCTATAATTTTTTAGCGTCAAAATTTTGACCCTTTCTATCTAAATCCCCATTTCGCAGTCGAGCTAACTATTGCTATTGAAATCTATGTGATACACACAATATATATTCCTTTGACTTGTTTAATATAGATTAATTTTATGAACTTTTATAAAATTTGTTTGAAATTTCATATTTTAAATTTAGTATAAATGAAATTTTAATATTTCAATCATAAAAATTAAATTTTTACGAGTCTCAGTATAATTAAATCAAAATTTATCATTCTAAATAAATTTTATTTATAAATTTTCTAGTGTTTGAACTAATAATTCATTTTTAACCAAATTAAGGAGAGAGTGACATCATTTTGTTAATAAAATAAATTAAACGGTAATATTATAAAAAAAATATTTATTATTTGAAATTCATAGTTTGATCATTGATAATTTTCCTTTAATTAGATTAAAAACCTTTTTTTATCATATTAGATTACAAACTTAAATGTAACCCGACGGGTTAAGTTTGATATCATCATATTACATTGCTAACAAATTATAATTTAAAAAAAAGTAAGTATAGTAACTCATAATTCTGTATCACCTATTTATAGAAACATTTTTTTTTTGGACCAAATATTTATATTTATAGAAACATTTGTTATGATATACCATCAATTTATGTATTACGAGGGAGGGGTCACCCAAGTCAAGCGTATCAGTTTACCTATTCTTTTTGGTCGAAGCAGAAAGGCCTCCACTGGCGATTTGCAAGCATTAAAAGAAATACTAAAACACAAGGGCAAATTAATTTGGTAAGACCATAACCCCTGAAAAGAACTAACCACTAACCACATTCCATGGACCAATCTCTCAACCCATAAATAGTAGGAAAAAAGTATTTTTTTTCACCTCCCAACTTTAATTCAATTTTATATTAAGTTTTTTAATTTTTATTTGGTGAAATCGAACTCTCTAAATTATTCGGTATAGTAAAAATTAACCCTTATTTAACTATGGTTAAATACATACATATCAATCGTCGTTAAATTTGCATAAAATATTAAAAATACAACATCAATGATATATAATCACAACAGTGAGTTTTGATTTATAAATTAAATAAATAAATCAAGCAAAAAAACAATTTCTTTAGTGAATTGGAAAGAAAATTATCAAATTGAGCATTTCAATCCCTAACTTCCATTGCTGAAGACACACCTTATTGATTTGTCTATGATCTATATCATTTTGCTTTTCATTTTTAGCCATTTTAACTGAATGGCTGAGGAATTATAAGTGTTGCAATCATGTACAACATCTACAAATGGTGAGTTGGGGCTTTTCTGTGAAAATTGCCTACTTTAGGTAAGAATCAACTCATCTACAGAGGCCAAGCTATTATACCTACCACTATTGTGAGTTTCTTTGCCATTAATTTTGTGTTTTTGTGAATGGGTATTGACTATTTTAAGCTAAAACCTTTGAAAATATTTTATATTTTGATTGCAAATTGATGGGTTGCCTTTTAGCAAGTATATATGGTTAGTGACTCATAATTTGTTTGGCATCGTGGATGCACCGTTTTTGCCCAATGTTCAAAGACTGACATTTTATAACCAAGAAGATTATGTGACTAATTAGTTGAGAGTATGTAATTCTGTTCTTATTTTTTTATTTCTCTTGTTCCTTTGATTTTGATTCATGCATATCTTCATTCTTGAGCATTTATTGAAAGGAAATTGAAAGTTTGAACTACTTTCTTTGTTTCATTTTAAGTATGGTGTAAAAACAGTAAACACGGACAAAAAATAATTAATTATTATAAATTTCATAAAAATTTTATTATAATTTACCTAAATATTTTTTTTCATCTTTCACTCTACTTATTCTCTTTCAATAATTAATAGGAGCAATATTAAAATTTTTTAATTAATACTCTTTTGAATTTCTAGAAATAATATTTGAAGTAAAATTAAAAAAAAATTCTACACGATATTTAAAATAAAACAGATGAAATATTAAATATTAAAAAAATAAGAAATCCAATAATAAAGTACACGTTAACCGTAGCCCAATTTAAGCCTTAAAATAACCAATTCATCATTTAAATCTTATTTTAATCCCATTGCCCTATTGCTTACTCTCTCTATAGAAATGATAATTATCGTTATGATAAATTCAATAAGAAAACTATATAGTATACCTTGTGAAGTGTAAATAATTAAGTAACTTTTCAATATTTGTTCATTATTACATTAGAGAATTGTTTTTAATTTAATAGTATTGATTTGATTAATATATATATGTTTGTGTGTGTCTTGCACTTCTTTTCATTTTTTTCTATAATGAATAATATCTCAACCCAACTACATTTGACGTTACATTGTTGTCATATCACTCGCCTATTGTGAGGCAATGTTCCCACCCATTAACATGCACGGAACAGGACACCGCAAAATGCTCTTTCATTTGATAAAAATCAGTTTTTAAAACGTATTGGACTACCTGTTCGAATCGATTCAAAGAGAAATCAGAGACTAATCCAGTTTAAAAATACTGAAAAATCATATTTCAAAAAATTGGTCACTAGGCCGAACCTGTTTTTAATTTTTAAGTACATTTTTTTAATAAAAAAAGTTAGAGAAAAAAATTTAAGTTTATTTTTTATATGTATTAGATTTAAAATGTGTTTTTTTTAAGTTGATAAAGTATATATTTTTATTATTTTAAAATTTTTATGATTTTAAAATTTTTTATATATTAATATCTATAAATAAAATATTCATAATATTATTATATTATTAAATCCGAGTCTATTATATTGAATAAGTTAAACCATAAAACATTTATTAATCCGATTTAATATTCGGTTCAGTTTTAAAAATATTAATAAAAAATCCTTTTAATTTTATTTATTTTGTAAATGCATAAATATTATAAAAAATAATACATAATATTTAAATTTTAAAATTAATTGATAAATATATTTAAGTTTAAAAATTTTCCATCCAATTTTCATAGAATAAATAATCTTTCTGTTACTTATCTGAAAATTTTAAAAAAAATGTTAAATGGCTGTAAAAAAGTTTCTAAAAAGACTTTAAAAATAGCAATTGATCAATAATAATTCTATTTTATTATAATAATTAAGTGACCTCAATTATAAGACTTAAACTTTATTGTGTAAATCGAAATTTAACCTACATAATAATTTTTTTCTCTAATACCCAAAAAATTAAATTTATATTGAATTTCGTTCAGTAAAATTAATAATAAAAAATAGATTAATTTTCAAAATTAATATTTTCTTTTTTAAACCAAACAAGATATAAGTCACCATCTTTGGTCATTAAATGTAGAGAGAGAGAGGGAGAGAGAGAGAGAGAGAGTGCACGTCGGTTAATGCAACCAAAATGCGTAGGTAAGACATGAATGATTCAAAATGGAAACTCGTTGAAAATATCATACACGATATCATTTATGAGATAGCAACTTGGCTTGCAATTGCAGTTCCCCTTTTCTATTTGAAATTAATTCCTTCTATCCCAATCTTAATTAAGACCTGCCCATTCAATGTATTATTCAATTTTCAGTTTCTCTAATTACTAATTAATTTTCTTTTATGTATATATATATATATATATGTACACAGACAAATCTTAACCAAGAAGATAAATAAGGGAAAAAAATATGTTAATAATCATATCAAATACACATCACAAGTCCATATCGCTCAAAGGACCACTGGCACTACGAAATTTCTGTGTAAAATTTCACCCAAATAGACCACAGCTTGCTCATTGTTTTTAATTTTATTACTTCGGCTTTAGCACACGCATGTTAAATAAGTATTAGAAACAATATAAATTAAAATTTTCTAGTCTCATTAATGGTAATTGTGTAAATATTTAATCTTAAATATATAATGCCAATTTAAATTTAAGTTAAAATATATGAAATATTAATTTAATATATTAATAATTAAATTTCTAACATTAATTCAAACCAATCAAATTCAAGTTTAAATATTTCCCCAACTTAATTTATATTGAATTTTGAAAGTTTTAAACTTGCTTTTAGTTGTTTTTAATTACATCAAGCTTAAATAATGCATTACAATACAACAATCATTCAGGCTTAACTTGACACTATTTTTGATTAAAATGGAAGAAACTAAAAATATGTTCAAAATCAACTTAATTAAACTCGTAATTAAAAAAAAAAAAAGAAGTTTTCACTCAGATTAGTATTTAGTATTCGTAATAGCCTTGTAAAATCCATTGATCAAAAATTCAAAATTATAAGTTAAACGTTAAAGAAAAAGCTTAAAATTATAATTAATCCATTGTCAAATGTCCTCATTCATCAGCTTAATTGAATTACGTTGTTGAAATTGGTAAAGGGGAAAAGATAAAGAATTACGTTGTTGAAATTTAACTGTGTAGCTCATTCATCGTACTAATAATAATAATAATAATAAATCAATGCTCTGCAAACTCAGCCCAAATATCACACACAAACATAGCAGAAACTGCCCATACAATTACATGGCACTGATGAGATGACTAAACCATTGGTATGGGCAACTCTTTCCTCCTCTGAGCCTCTGACCATTAAAAAACAACTCTCACTCGCCTGTTTCTTCTCTTCTCTTCTTTATAATTAACATGGTGTCAACTTGGGATCTACCACCATCAAAAACACACACTGTCACTCGCTTTGACATTTCATTTCTATTACCACCACCAAAATGCGTGACTCGCACGTGAGACCCACTCTGGTCCCCACCTTTCACATTTTACCCGTAACCACCATCCTCCACCAAATCTTTGTCCCACTTGCCACGTCATCTTCTCCTTTTCCCCCATCTTAATCAAGTTTCCCTGTTCTGCACCCACTATTGTTTTCTTCGAGAGAGAGAGAGAGGCCGCGCCAGGACAAACCGACTTCTCTCCGGTTTCGTCCAATGGAATTGACCGCCACGTGTAGTCATAATCACATATGGGACTCGTCACAGCTCTTGTGGGAACCCCATCCACTCACTAGCTCACTCTGCCTTAACCGACCGGTGTACTCACACACCACTACTCCTCCGTACACTTACTATCCCATTGTAACCGTGATCAGATCATCTCAACGCAACTTCTCTCCATGTAATTATCGCCTCCATTATCTTAAATAACGGTGACGTGGCGCCTTCTCAAGTGAGTGTTGCTAATTGACTGTTTGTAATCGAACATTAATTAAGGCTTAATAACAGAAAAAGACATCACATATGCACATACATGCCAGCAAACAAAACAGTATTTTTCCTCTATATTTCGATTTAATTTAATTCCAGACACATCATAAATTTTTAAATAAAAAAGAAACCTTCAAAAAATTAGAAGAAAAAAAAACTAACATGAAAGTTAGTTGCACATGAACATCAAAGATCAGGCCCAAACATCTTCCAAAATCAGCAAATAAACCCCCAAAAATTAAAAAAAAAAAAATAAAACAAATTTACATAGAATAACAACAGTCATATTTCATATTTTTTCATATAAATTTCTCTCAATTTAATTTTTTTTATTTTTTTTTTCTGAGGAGAGATCTTAATAACCTTCTTTTTAAAATTCCTCCCTTAAAAAGTTTTTTTTAAAAAAAAAGGATGAGCAGATTTACGGGAGATAGAGACTGGGGTGATCCTGATCAGTCCAGTGACTCTGGCTCCAGTAAGTTTGATCAATGGTGTTGGGAAGATCAAATAAACCTTGATCTCCAGTTCCTTGCCAATCCAACGGTCCAAACCCTCCATTTCCTGATCTACTACTTTGTAAAGCTGATAATTCCACATGAACGGTCTGATCAATCAACCCTCCCGCCATTTCCTGTATCTTCATCTCCTCTCCACCTATTCCCAACATCTTCTGCTGTGACTGCTGTTGCCACAGCTGGTTTTCATTCTGTTGAACATGTTCAAGACCCTGTTGGCTCAGCATGTTACTAAATCCAAAATCCAACGGCTCACTTGTTGATGTAATTAAGCTAGTAAAGCTTCCAATCTCTGAAAAGATCCCACAGTCCGATCCTTGCTCTAGCAAACCACGCTCAAAGCTCGGATTTATGTTGGCATGTGAAAATAGCTTGGACTCGCCAATTCCATTCAGTATGCTATTTGAGGCAGCGCTCGAAGAATGCGCCGAAACTGCTTCTAAACCAGTGTTAGCTGCTGTAGTATTTGTGGCTGTCAGACTAGAACTTTCGCTACTAGAAAGAGAATTCGACGATTTTCGCTCTCGTTGTTGCTGCTGCTGCTGTGGCGGCGGTGTTATGCTGGTGTTATTAGTAGCTGTACTAGTGGTATTGTCTGTACTAGAGGCAGTCTGCTTCAGCTTAGACCGTTTCGTCTTGCGACAGCCACCGCCAACCGGTACGTTCCGGAGAACACCACCTTTGGTCCAGTACCGACGGCAGCTCTTGCAGAAGTGGCGAGGTTGCGAGAGGTTATAATTGTTGTAGTAACAAAATTTGGTATTAAGCGAGTCACATCGCGGACACTTTAATGCTTGATGATTCTGGTGGTGGTGCGGCCTCGACCTCCTATCACCTCCGCTGCCGCTAAATAGCCGGCCACTGCCTCCAATTGAATGGATGTCTTGCATTTCTTAGCCCTCCACCACTTCGTATATTCAATTGAAACACTAGAATTTGCAAACTATACTATGAATCCAAAAACCAATTTGTTAAAAAAAATATTTGTTACTTATAGTGTTCAATTTCCAGTTTCCGATTGAGAACCGCTCACATTAACCGACCATGAAATGAGACTATGAGAGAGACAGAGCTAAGAAATTGAGAGAGAGGGAGAGAGAGGAAGGGAGAGTGTATTGCGTGTGAAAAGAGAAGGAGCAGATTGTTCTGAACTCTGACAAATATCCTCTTGAAATCCTTCTAGTAACCAATTTTTTTTTTAATTTTCTTAATTTCTGTAACGACCAAATTAACCCTTTACAAAACCAAAATTTACTGAAAAGGCCTTAAAATGTAAAAAGTCTAAATTAGTCATTCGATTAAGAATTAGAAGACCGAAAAGAGTTGGGCTTTGATTGGAAAGGTACGGAAGAGGGGGAGATCTAGCCGTTGAAGAAGGAAACGTCGAGGGTTAGAAAAGAGGGAGAGTTGCTGTCCACAAAATCAGGTTGTCTACTTGTCGGCCACCTCCGATTTATCTGCTCTGCTAAATCAGTGTCAGTACAACTGGTCGAGAGACTGCCACGTTGCATGTTAGAATTGGTGAGTTGTCAAAAATCAAAACACGATTCTTATTTAACAGTGCCAGCCTGAGTATTAAGGGTCTACAGTGAGCTTCGTTATCAGAGGGTTTCTCTTTTTGTTGATGCGTAGGTAGAATGATTAAACATAAAAATTATTATAAATGAAATATACAATACTAATTAATTGACGATGCTTGCAAACGTGGGGAAGCATATTTTATACAAATAAAAACAATAATACCGTATAAATAATCAGAACACACTGATTTTAGGAAAATAATACTCTCTTCCTATTAAATTTTAAAAAAATTCTTCATAAAATTTTTAAAAAATAATTATTTAATTTAAAATATAATTATATATATATATTTTATTACACTATTTGCTTAAATATATTTAATCAATTTATTATGATTTTTTTTATTTGAAAATTTTTTATTATTTTTTAATAATTATTTATCCTTATTTAATAGAATTATTTATTCTTCTTTAATAAATGTGTACTTTTTTAATAAAAATGTTCTTTTTATATTAAAGGTGATTACAAATAACACATAAAATAAGTATTTTACTAAAAGCCAAAGTACTAAAATATGTTACTATTATTTATTATTTACATTGAAAAAATTCATAAAGTTCAAGGAGATATATTTTATTAGTTATATAAATTTTATATAATTTAAAATTATATAATTTTATTTGAATCTTATAGATATATTTTTTAATTTATTAATAAAATTTTATTTTACATTCAAATATATATATATTCAATTGAATATTTTTACACTTATTTTTTTAAGTAATTTGTTAAATATTATTGGAGTGACTTTAAATTTTTTTAAAAAAAATTATTGTTTTCAATTATTTTTATCTTGAAAGTTAATTTTGTTTTATGAAAATTGATTTTTCATTGAAAGTTGATATTATTAATTTATTATAATTTAAGAAGATTTATTGGATAAAAGTTTAAATTTTTTTTGCTAAGTAATTAGAATCATTTCTAAATAATATTTGTATTCGAGATGTAGTTATATATAAGCATGATATTTGTGATTTTATTTTAGTTTCACAATATGACTTATAATTTTATAAATATAAAAATATTGAAAGCTAATATACTATTGGAATAGCTAATCTCAAAAGCTAGTTATTAAAGTTATAGAGTCTAATTATATATGAGCAAATTCACTATTCTATATATTTTTTTTGAAATTCACTATTCTATATTTGAACAATGTATAATTATATTATGTATAACAGTTCTCTCCGCGGCAACTAAGCTAAGATAATTTTTTTTATAACTTTAGTTGATACTTGCAAATTTACGATATGAATTAGATAAAAAAATTTACAGTTTGAGAAATTTTTCTTATCAAGCGAAAAATTTAAAAGTCCAATAGACACTCCATGCCCGGCGAAGAATAACACTAAAAGCCACATCATTTGGCAAATAAAACACCAATTAAGATAATAAAAACCAATAAGGGCAAATTTTGAAATTATACTAAATTTGAAATATATCAAAAATTAAAAGATAAATCATAGTTTAAATTATGATAAAAGAAGAGTATAAATATAATTTTACTACTTGATACTATGTAAAAATATTTAGAGCTTATATATTTTTTAAAAAGTTAATATCAAATTTTAGCTATTAAGGCTGGAGAGCCCAATTATATATAAGTCTATTCAATATTTTATATTTGATCAATGTTGAATTGTATTATGTTTAACAACCTCTTCAAATGACAATTAGGCTGAGAGAATTTTTTTGAAACCAAATTGACACTTGCTAATTTATGATATGGATTGGATTAAGAGAATTTATGTCTGAGAGATTTTTCATACAGAGTAACAAATTTGAAAGTTTAAGGAATATCCAATACCGAACGAAAAATAAATTTTAAAATCTACATTATTGGGCGAATAAAACTAATCATGAAGCAATAATTGAAATGATACTAAATTCATAATATATAAAAAAAATTAAAAGAGAAATTATAATCTTAATTATGATGGAAAAAGGGGTATAAATATTATTTTACTACTTTGATGCTGTATAAAAATGTTAAATGCTGTATAAAAATATTAAAGATTTATATAGTTTTAAGAGAGTCAATCTCAAAAATTAGTTATTAAAGTTAAAAAGTTTAATTATATATAAGTTTATTTAATTTTTTTTTATTTAATTAATATGAGATTGTATTATGTTTAATGATGAGATTATATAAGATTTGTGGATGTAATTGGATTTTAATTTTTTTGTATTCCTTTTTATGTACTTTTATAATTTAATAATAAATTTTGCTTCTTTTTTCTTTACCCATGGATACCGTGGACCCAAACTTACGATCAAACCACACTAAATTTCTATTCATTCTTTTACTTTTTTTTTTAATTCTATTATATTAATTATTTATATCAAATTAATCTATATAAATATTTTTTCCCCGTCTCATCCTAACTAGTATAATGCCTAGGCCCATATTTGGTTAAAAGTAAATGAAGATAAAGGGGAGAAAGTAAATTTAATTTCTCTTATTTTTCTTATTAGATATAAAAAATAATAAGATAAAAAGGAGTAAATTTAATATAAATTTAATTTCTCTTCCCATTTACCCTCCTTTCCTTTATTAAGGTAAATTCGATTTTGCCCCAAACTTATTTCCATCCAAACATAGGCTAAATGTTAAGCTTATTTTTTATTCCAATTTCATATATTATTGAGATAAAAAAAAAATATTAGTATTATTTCTTAATAGTATTTAAATAATGTTTATGCCTCTTATATAAGTCTTAACTTTCATATAATATTTATAAATTTCAATAGAATAACAATATTTAATATATTTAGAAGTTAATTTTTAATTAATTTATTAAATTATACTTCTATTATATTAAAACTCTATATCTTTAAATTTTAAAATGACTATTAAAATTATAACATAAATTTATTGTTTATAAACTAATTAAATTATTTTATAAATTAAGTCAAATACTCTCTAAGAGCTCATGGCAATTATATTTGTGCGGAGAGAATAATATTTTTATTTTAATATTAACTTAAAAGATATATTTTGTTTAATTTTATTTATAATATAATATCCTCAAAAAAATAAGTATTATTATAACATTAATTAATAGAAAAAAAAAACTGAAAAGTTAGGGATAATTTGGATGGGGAAAAAGGCAATTGGAAAAAGAGCAGCGCTGTGTCACGTCACCAATTATTCCACTGCGAGTGGAAACATAGGACGGTGAGGTGAAGCCGTGAAGGTGCTGGGTTTTCGAGTCAAATCGGCGCTGTTTGACTGAAAAATACATGTAAAAATTTAATATTAGAGTGGATACACGTAAAAAATACATATAAAAAAAATATTTAAATTACGATAAAATGAGAAAAAAAAAACTGAGTAAAAGAGAAAGAATTTACCTTTGAAGTAAAAGAAATAGAATTTCATTTATATAAAATATCTTATCAAAAATAATTTTTTTAAATTTTATATTTAGTGTGAAAATAATTTTTATTTAATCATTAAAGTGTAAAATTTAATTATTTTATCGAATACATTTAATTTTTTTTTCTAAAGAAAACTAAAATAAAAACTATCTCAGATGCAACCTTAATTAACCCATTTAATAATGTGTTAACTTAAAAAAAGGATTTTTTTTAAAATATTCTAAAAAATAAAAATATTTAAAAAAATATTCACTTTTTTTTTAATTTTAAAAATATATATTTTTTTAATTTTTAATTTTAAAAATATTTATTTTTAAAGGTATATTTTTGATATACATTTAATACATTAAATATATACTCAAATTTTAAATGTATACATTGAATACGTATTTAATATATCAAAAATATATAAAAAATATTTTTAAAAAATTAAAAAATATGCTATACAATGTAATTTTCTTTTAAAAAATTTAATTAGCGAAATTAATAACATAGTTAATTTATTAAAGGATAACCAATAAAAATGATTTAATTTTAATGTTTAAAAATTATGAAAATTGATATGATTAATATAATTCCATTAGCCGTAGTTTCAATAATCTGGTAATGTATTTGTACACTATGTTTCCATAATCGCAGTGTTTAATTAGGTGGTCGGCTCCTCCCTCAGATAATCCTATCTCTAACTCCATCTTTAATTTACCCCAAAATATATATATATATATATATATAAATATAGACACACGCACACGCACACACAACAATTAGTCAGTCAGCTACATTTATAAAGACCATTTGTATAATTGTCCGGGCAAAATCAAGAGCATGGATGCACCCACTTAATTAGCCTGCTTAGTTAGCTGCCGCGTCATAAATAAATGAATGGTGGCCTTGCTAATAAGAGGGATATTAACTACAATAATTTTAGATAATAATTATTTAATAATTTTTTTATTGACTAAAAATTATTTATTATAATATATCTTTTAATAAATAAAAATATAATCAATATTTTATAGTCAATAAAAAAATATTAAATAATCACTCTCTAAAATAACTGTATTTAATATTTCTTTCATAATAAATACTACTCCTTGCATATTTTAAAATTATCATCTTCAGTTTATGTATATTTATTAAGAAAATTATTAAATTTTCTAAATATCACTTCATTTGTTCATAAATAATTATCATTTTAAAATGATAAATTTTATTCATAAATAATTATTATTTTATAAAAATCACACAGACCAAGATAATCATTAATTACTATAAATTTTATAAAAAAAATATAATAATTTACTTAATTGCTCTTTTTAACTATTTTCTCGCTATTAATTATTAACCTTAGAAGTATTTAATACTCAAGGATAAATTTTTAAACTTTATAATTAATACTACCTTAAAATTTATGAAAATAACACTTAAAATGAAAGAAACAAAAATTTATTGCGCTATATTTAAAGTGGAATGGAGGAAGTACCTTTATTTTAAATTTATCCCTATATAATTAATATATAATGAAATGAGTGATAAATCAATAGAAGGATATTTTAGTAAAATGATTGTATTGATTATAATATTACATAATTGTCTTAATTCTTGTGCAAAAATCTTAAAATGATAATTATTTGTGAATGTAGAGAATATATAAAATAATCTTAAATCGACTAAAATGTCCTTTATTAATTTATTAGTATTATGTTTTCACTTTATTAATTAAGTTATCAATGATAAAGGTATAGTTGAAAAAAATGCTAATTAATTTTTTTATAGTATAAAATTATAATAACCGCTTTTTTAAAATGTTATTTAAATATATATATATATAACAATTTTATTATATAATAATTTAAATTTATTAAAATATGAAATTATAAAAATAAAAAAATGAAATGAAAAATAAAAATGAAATAATATATATAAATATGTATTTGTAATAAATGTAGAAAAAGAAGAAAAAGAGAAGAGAGTGAGGGAGGGAGAGAGAGAGAGTTTCGAGACATAAGGTAGAAAAAAAGAGAGAGAAAGTGGCCAGATTTTTTTCTAATCTACCAACGTCCGACCATATATAAGTGACACGTGTTGGACAAAGAGGAGTGCCGGTCAACGATGAGTTAGGAAAGGAGAAACTTGCCACTAGACGACGATGGAGGAAGTTTCAGGCGTCGTCCGAAGTTTTATGGAGAGCACCATTGGCAATTGCTTTCGATGAGATGTTTGACTATTTTTTGATATCACTTCTCGTGATATTTTGAGATCCTCTTTTCTTAAGCTTCATTTTAGTATATTATTTATAAATTTATGATTATTTTTGTATTTTGCCAAAATTCGGCCTCCGATGAGTTTTCGAGGAGAATAAAATAATAATAAAATAATAAATAATTAGTAATAATAATAAATATAAATATAAATAATCAATAATTATTAATAAAATAAAATAAATTAGATAATTAATGTATATAATTAATGTGTAATAATAAATTGATATAATTAATGAATAATAGTTTAATAAATTAAAATTGGTATATTTAAAATTTTTTAAATTCGAAATTATTTAAGTAATAATTTATAGAATTAATGTATATTTATAATATAAATTATGGTTAAAATTATAATTAATAATTTGTGATAAAATTATAGTTGGTAATAATTAATTAATAAAATTTATTAATTATGTTTAAATATGAGTAGATAAATTATAATAATTATTTAGTAATTTATAAGATAAACCAATAAATATTGATTGGGAATTTGTAAATCTAACAACTACTTATTATATTATTGGTTAAAAAATAATCATTGAGTTATTTGATACATTAGTTGGACTAATTGAAATTTTGTTTAAAATTTATAGGATTTATTAATTAGCTGCAACTAATTACTAATTAGAAGAATTAAATCATGAATATAACTATTATTAAATAATATTGTTATTAATATGGGTATTAATATTTATAATTTAAATTAAGTTAATTATTAAATAAGTTGAATTATTATTTGATTATGAAATGATTTAAATTAAATAGTTAATGTATTGTGTTTAAAATTTATAAAACAAATTTATTAATTAAAATTAGTGTTGTTATAATTAGGATAATTAAGTTATTGTTATTATTATTAGACTATTAAAATGAATGAACTAAGTTAAATAATGAGGTAGTATTATTAATTTTATTATTAATATTGTTATTAAATGATTAGTAGAAAGTTAAATTAATTTAAATAGAATATTAGTAACCTAATATTTATTAATTAGTGGCTTGTGAAATTATTATTAATTGTTGAGAATGTTGATAAATTATAAATAAAATTATTATTATTATTATTATTATTATTATTATTATTATAAATTAGTGGCTTATTGACGATTGTGAGATATTCAGAAGTATTATTTCTTGTTTTATTTTAGGGGCATGTCATATTTATAAGATAGACTTTGTCGAAATTTCGACGGAATCTTTAAAATCGTCTATTAATTCATATTCTAATAGTCCTATTTGTTGTTTGAAAAATAATTTTTAGGTAATCTTTCATTGTCAATTAGATGCTTTGAGGAGAGTTATTAAGTTCCGTCTACCGTAAGTTATATAGTTTAATATAATATCTGCTCCCCTAATTTACGACAAATGTTATATTTGCATAATTTTTATCAATTGCTTGAGCAGTAGTCATATATAATTATTATTACCAACACTATATTATAGAAGCATAATGTGTGTTGGTGCTTGAGCTGAATATGTTGCATTTTTTTTATTTGTCGGATAGAGTTAGAATGATGTATGACCACACATTATCGGGATTACGAGTTATGATATGTTGACACTATATGATGATGAAATTAAGACTGGTATGATGGCGAAAATATTCTTATGCTTAGTGTTGCTTGTCAATTGGGTAGCGCTGCTTGACTATTGCTGTATGACAGACCATATGCATTAGATCATAAGAGAAATGTGTGGACTAAGAGAGTCAGATAGGGTGATCGGCTCTCCAGTTTGAGTTAGTATGACCTTATTGACTTACTCTCATCCTTATTTAATTATGTAATTTTAGTTGTTTAGTTGACATTTATATAAGCATTATTTCTATGTGATCGATGTATTATATTAATTACTATAGAACTGATTGAGTCGAGCACTTATTTTTATTCATTATTTTTCTTCAGGTTGCAGGCTAAGCATAAGAGTATTGTTTATTTGAGTTATTCTGTCTTTTTATCCTTCGGCATGAGCTATTCAATTATTTATTTATTATTCAACTATTTCTTCTTATTTTATTTTAGAATTCCACGTGATACCTCACTCTCTAATTATCGTTTTATTTAATTATGTCGTTTGGTCAAATATGATTAGTAACTAATACATGATAATGATGATGTGTTATTGTACTGAATGTGCATAATTAGCGGAATTTATAGACCCAGTTCAAGATAGTAATTATTAACTCAATTCAGTTTTTTTAAAAATTAAATTATTAGGCTTACTATGAATTTCAAAAGCCACGTATTTTTTTATTTTCTAATGCTTGTTACATGCCATTAAATTTAGGTAGTGATAAAAATAATAATTTGAGAGATATATATATTTTTTTATAAATATGACAATTTCAACTTGACAGAGAATAATATTTATATTAATATAGAATAATTCAACTAAAATAATTTGAGTTATTTTATATTATATAACTCAATTTGCAATAAACTCAATATATCTTATTTTTATCTAATGAAATTCAGAAATGACAAATAAATAGCATTTAATTGTATTTTTCTATTCTTATTGAATTAGGATATTTAGTAAATATGACTATTAATTTAATATATTCAATATATTAAATAATATAATACGTAGAGCAAGAAAAGATATGAAAGTCCCATCTTCATGATGGGAAATCAGCAGTCAACCACCCCAAATATATATACTTTAGGTGCTTGTTGGCTACGTACACGTATATGTCATCCATACATGTCTATTCTTTCTCAATGTCCTTGCATAATTGTATTGTTTTCAAACAAATGGCCCCACCCTTCTCAAGGGCCGAAATCAGCCGCCCATTGACTGTTCATCATCGACCATTCTTGATCCTACGCTGTATATCAGCCGTCCATTGACTAGTGTTGATGCTATTCACTTTAATATGATTATTTTGGTTTTGGTTTTGGGGGGGCGGGGGGCGGGATGGCTGCGGTTTTGGGTGGGGGTGGGGGTGGGGGATGCATGCTTAGACTAACTCAACTATATATCTCTAAATTCAAAATTTTTTTCGAATCCAACTTATATTCTTCATCTATATTTTAATTTATTTATCAGTTCAATTTTTCAATGATTTTTAATTTTAGTTTATATTTAATTTCGTCAAAGTTAGAAGGATTTATAATTTAAAAATAAAAACAGATGAAAGATTTTCTTTTTAAGAATGTTTTATCTTTAATATTTTTTTTTGCAAAATAAAATTACATTCAAATTGATTAATTGGTTCAATTAATCAATTTTTATGCTGGATTTTTCTTTTTCTTTTTCGAATTAGTTTTTTTAATCCACCTTTATAATTTCTCCAAGCAAAGGTTTAGGGTTAATCTAAACCTTCATATATGAAGTGATGAGTTATTATTAATCCAATAACCATGAATTATCACATATAAATACGTAAACATCGATATGTAATTTAACAAAAACCTAGAAAATAAAAAAAAAATCCCTGAAAATTAGTTAGATTAGAAATTCAAATACGAAATTGATAATCTTATAATCGAGAATTATTATTTTTGTGAGCAGAAAAAAAATTAGATGATAAATAATAGCAATAATGTGTCCCGTCCATGTGTGCACCTTTCATCTTCAAACAAAAATAAAATCTTCCCAAGAACAAAAAGGTTTTGGTTTTTAGAGTCACTATATACAATGTAAGGGTAGAAAATTCAATAGTGTCGAAAATTGGAAGCAATCCCTCCACAAATCAAATTGAAAAAAATTGAAATTTTGAACAATGATTTTGATTGCTTGAATGAACAAGCAATTTGATGGGAACATGTTCACATGCATATGGGGCACCTTAGGGGCTCCCAAATTAGGTCTTCTGGTACTTGTCCACATCTCTTGCAATATATATATATGTTTATAATAATAATAACTAGCAATAATCCTTTCCATTAATGGGTTTTTTATAAATTATTTTTTTGAATTTAAATCAGATAAGATCACAGATACGGTAATAATTTTTCTATTAAATTTTAATGTAACTATATATTCATGACTTGAACTTAAATTTATGATCAAACTAGAACAATCTCTTATAAACTAATTTACACATTTGATTATTTTATTAATAAATTTTTAATTCAGTAAAATTAGAGTTATAACATAAAAATTTTGAGTTGATAATATTCAAAATCAAATTTAGCAAAAGAAAAAAAAATCCTACATTGAAAGTTGAAAGGTTTAGGTTAGAATTAAAAAGAGGTGTATCCTAATTATCAATTGTGCTGTATCTTTCACAATCTAAAAGATTGGTGAGATATGGTGTTTTGCAGGGTCATCTTGGTTGTGCCTTTAAATGGAGGTCACTATCCCCAGCAACCAACTTTGGGCACTGCTTCGAAGGCCCAGTCGGTTGGAGAGGTGTCATCCTCTCAGTTTTTGAACCCCACCCATCATGTGGTTGTTGGGCCCCATAAGAAAATCCAACACTTAATATACTGCATAACTCCTCATGCGCACACCAAATTAGATAAGTGGTTTCCACAAATAATATACGTATATATACTAATATTATACATATATTTAATTTTAACTTATGATTCTAATATTTACACTGTTGATTATAGCAATAAGAGACAATGGTTTTAGTTTAGATATATTGAAAAATCTATTAGCTCGGGTTAGAATTTTTTTTTTGGGCCGGGGGGGTGGTTGGGGTTTAGTTTTTACCTAATAAATTTAGCTTAAAAAAAAAATGAAGGCGACAATTTTGGATTTGGTCATTGATGTGGGTTCAACTCAAAGTGTAAAAAATATAAAAGAAAATGATTTGGTTGAAATAAAATAAATATATTATATAACAATAATATATAATATTATATTGGATCATTTAGCTAAATTCAGTGGCAGATTTATTATGTGATCGTGTGGTCACACGACCCCTTTTTTATCGGCAGTCAGAAGGGAAAAGGTATCCTTCTCTGGTCGCCGGTTGCATGGTTTTAAAAACCAGCTTCTACAAAAATTGATCGCCGGAAGAAGATTAAAAAAAAAGGGGCTGCGTTTTTGCAGCCCCCTCTTTCCTTTCTCTCACAGAGCCTAAAAATCAGGTCTTCCCTTCCTCAAACCCAGTCAGCCACTACCAGCCCTCACCGCAGGCAACATTAGGCTACCGTCAGCTCACGCCGCGGATCCCCTCAGTAACATCTTGGTTTTGCCACTTACCAAATCCAAATCCCAAAAGCTCGTTGGTGGAAGTAAGCACATGAACTAATGATGGTTTTGGTTAGTTGTATTAAGTGACTGGTTCATTAAAATAATAGTAATATAATAATTTATTTATTTTTTGTTTGAATTAATTAACTATTGCAAATGAACATCTAAGCTTGGGTTACTATTATTATTATTATAAGAAAATGAGAATGTTTCTGGTTTTATATGGTAGCATGTGGTCCCAAAAATTTATGTGTGAGAGAGTGAGAGTTGCATTGACAGGTAATTTCTGGCACTTTTGGAATTCAACAAAATTGGGCCCAACTTATCTTTTCTTTTTATCATAAACTATAAAATAGAATTTTGGACAATATTTGATGAATTTGAAAAAAAAAATTAAAAAAACAACAAAGAAGAGAAAGAGGAAATGAATTTCTATATACTACTTGCCAAATAAGTTCTTGACTTGCCTTATTCTGTCTTTAACCTATCAATTCATTAGCTCAAATTCATTAACTACGCTACACAAAAGAAAATATTATGAGTTTTGCTGCTATTATTATTACTTTTATTTTATAGAAACGAGTCTTTGATTTAGTACTATTTGATTTAATAGTAATAGAGCTATTATCAGAATTTTTTTATTTGATAATAATGATTATTGTCCCATTTTGAAAAAATACAGAACTATATATTACTATCTTCATCAACTATACTAAAAAAATTTGAATAATACATAAACTAGCATTATGATTAAATTATATATGAAATTGAACAGTTAAAATAAAAATATAATTATTTTTTTATATAAAATCTCTCAATCTCCTTTTTGGATAAAATAGTTTTTTATGTAAAATATTTTTCTAACTAATTAATAAAATTTAATATGATCAAATTTTATTTTACATAAATTATTTATAAACAATCACGGTATTATTGGTAAAAAAAATTATATATACTTAACTTTTTAAAAATTATATTATAACCAAATACACTATAAAAGTATTTCTTAACACTCATTTATCTATAAATCATTTATATATTTTACTAATACTCGATATGGAATTTATTTTTCAACATATAAAAAACATATAAAACATATTTAATTTACTACGTCAACTTGTGTGGTGAACATATTCATATATTTGTATTTTTATTTACTAGTCCCACTTTGGCTTGGCCAAATGATAAAAAAAAACAAACTTTTAGGGACAATATTTTTAAATTATTGTTTTATTTTTGGATCTTTCGTTCTTGCGATGCAAATAGCCCATTGATGTATAATTTGATGTTAATTGAAAGATGGAAAGCGTCCAAGATTTTGTAGTCACATCTCATCGATACTGTATATATATATATATATATATATGAAAAATTTTAAAATCAACCTAATTTATATCCTCACTAGATCAATCACAAATTATAATTTAAAAAAAATAATTTAAATTATTTATTTAAAATATTATAATTTAAATTATAATCTATAATTAATTTATTTCATGAGTGGGGACATAAATTGAGTAAATAATAAAATTTCATATATATATATATATACACACACAACTTATTTACAGATATCCCAACAGCCCCTTTCTCATAACACTCCAAGCTTGGTCTTGTCACACTCATTCACTGATAAAAATCGAAGTTAACAAATAACATATAATTGCGATTAGTCATTGTTAATTAATCTTAATTAACAGTTTTATTAATTATTGAACATGTGGGTTTTGTCTTATCATATATCTATACATATGTACCACATTGAAGGGTCCTACAAAGAATATATATATATATATACATATATATATATTTATATATATATATATAACGTAGTTGTCTACGGAGAAAGTACAAGAACCAAATATCTTGGAATATCCTTTTCTTATAGCATAGGTTTGGTTTTCGCCACTGATATGTACCATCTACGAGCAAAAGTGGAATCTATAGCTATACAGACAAATAAAGAAAAATTTATTTAGACACTATGCTATTTGTTTAATATTTAATAATAGTGGACAATTAAATATTAAAATATATTAAAATTTGAATAAGTTCTTCTTAAATAGCTTTTGAGACATAATTTTATGTACTCGAGTGTTCTATGCTTTCGTTATTCACTCAAAATATACGGATCAAACCAATAATTAAGTATTATTTTTACATGAATTAATTAAATTTATAAATAATGAGTAACTCTTATATCATCGAATTTTCACTTTTTTATTTATATTTATATTTAAATATAATTTATTGAGTTAAATAATAAATATAAGGTGCAATTTTCTTGCCTTCAATTTGAATTTTGAATGAACAGTTGAATTGATAAAAAGGAGAAGAAGAGTAGGGCATGTTAAGAGGCGTACATTCGTATAGTGTGCATCAAGTGGGAGACTCTTGTTATATTATGCCTCTGCACACTGCACGCACTTTTCACATAGTATATGACATGCTAAAATCTTGTCAATAGCAGCCCACATATTCACATTCAAGAATTTCCATGTTCAGAAAAAAAATAACAATACATAAAAATCTTTTGCAAAATAGATAAACTTTACTTTGAAGAAAACACTCATTACTAAAAACCAAAAATAAAAAAAAAATATTAGAGCAAAAATAAAACACTTGTGCTGTTAAAATCTCAAAAATAAAAATACGTCCTCCTTCTTAAATTAATAGATATAATTTTTATTTTACACAAATTAAAAAGAAACTATTTTTTTTGTTAAAAATAATTAATTTTGTTATTACGCTCTTATTTTATTATGATATTATTGTAGAATAAATAATCATAGCTTTCATGAAATGGATTTATAGAAAAGTATTTTAATAAAAGTTTGACTACTATGGCTAAAGATGGAAGTTGCAATTTAAGTATTCTTGGTATTTAAAGAAAAATAGATTAATGAGTAAAACTCACTCTCTCTTAATAATGTCTATCATTTTAAGCCAAATTTCAATGTTTAAGACCCTGAAGATACTTATTTTGTATTTATAATAATTTTTAAAAGATATTTTTTTGAAATTTTAATAGAAATATCATATCAAGATGTTGTTTATGTCATTTTATATGTATTGTTGAATCTTTTTTTCATTATATGTATTTTCTTTTTTGGCAACCTATTGCATTTTGTTAACAATTTCCTTCTTTATACTATTTGGGTTCTCAAATCTTAAATCATATATATTGTAAACTTTTAAAAATTATAATAATTTTTGCTGAATTCAATAAAATTTCAACAGAGAAGCTTTCTATTTTTGCTTATTTACCTAAGAATTCTTAAATTAAATAGGTTTATAGAAAATTATACTTTTGTTACATATCACACATATATATTTATTAAATATTTTTTAATAAATAATATTAAATATGAATGTAATAGATATTTACACATTTATTAAAATGGTGAATATGTTATAATTGAGACAAATAAAAAAGGAAAAAAATATTACTATTAATTTGGAACGAGACGTATAAAAAATTAAAAAAAAATTGTATATACACAATTGTGGGTAAATTAATTATATAAGAAATTAAAATTTAAAATTTAAAAATTTATCTTTTAAAAATATCTCTTTCGTATCAAGTCAGAATCATAAAAATTAAAAAGAAAAAAAAATAAAACTTTAACACCTTATTTCCGTTTTCATCAAATTAATAATGAAACAATAAGGGACATGACATACCCTCAATCGTCATCACCACAATTTTAATTAATTAATTTTTTTTAACAAATTCACACATTTATAAATTTATTTATATAAATATATGAAGAAAGCACATGCAACAAGAAGATGTGGACCTGTTCCTAACTAATAATAATATTTCTGTACACGTTGGATTGCAACTTCTATCAATACTAATTTAATGAAAAATATCAATGATAAATTCAATTTTTGGAAACATCTCCATCAGATGGCTAATCATATCATACAATTGTGATTTATAGTATTTTCTTTAGTCGGCCAGTTATTCTTAATTATTTACGTATTAATTAAAATATTTTTCTAGAGTTAAAAAATTAAAATTTTTTCTGAATAAATTTGTATATATTATATCATATTCTACACTATAAAATTTTTTAAACAAATATATATTTTTTTTAATAAAAAAAGAGTTATTTTGGTTTTTGTCATAGTGAATGACCAAATTGCACCTTCCAGGATTTTAGAAAAAAAATTGATCTGATTTTTTTTTCTTTCTAATTTTTGGACTTTTCCATGAAATCTTTAATTGTGGATCTCTTTTAAGGTCATAGACAATATTAAAAGTTCAGTCAATCAGTATGCTCATATTCTTGCATATATGGCTAGTTATGGGTCTGGTTCTAATGAGTGAGACACTCATATCCCCTCCTCTATCATTGATCTTGTAATTCTTGAAGCAAGTTGAATAATATGATAAACTTTCTTCTTAAAACAAAAAAACTCATACAAGATTAAATTAGTATGTGTAATACAATTTAGCCATTTATTACAGTGAAAATCAAACTATTTCATAAAAATATATTAACTTAATAATACTCTATGATTACATTTGTGCATTCGGCTAGGGTGGATATTATTAGTTATACAGACCAAATATTCAATCGACTGAATTATTTCAGTTCAGTTAATTGATTGTGTCTTATACTATCGAATCGAATAGAGAAATTAAAATATTTTTATTAATCAGTTAACTAATTTTTATTGATCGGTTAACTATTTTTTTTAAATCATTCTTCTATTCTAAGAATTAAAAAATTAATTATTTATATTAAAAATATAAATTTATATGTATTTTTATTATATATTATTTTAATATGAAATATTTAGTAAATATTTCTAATAAAAATATTAATTATAAATATAATAAAAATTTATATTAATTAATTTGAATTGCAACTCAGTTAAAAAAGAAATTAATTAAATCAATCAAATTAAATTAATTGATTAATTAAATTGATTAAAAATTAAAATTTATCCATTCAGTTAATAAAAATAACATATTCAAAAGAAGTCAATCAAATATTTCTTGGGCGTATTAATTAACCGATCCATCATATGTCCACTTCTGTATTTCGCTGCATTAATGATGAGGAAGGAGTTTGATTGTTTGAATAAAAAATGGACTAATATTTACTGACTACAAATGAATGCTAAATAGTAGCAAATGATTATTATACTTACAATTAGTTATTGATTACTTCCGCAAATGAGACCGCAAAGCATTTAATAGGACATGTGAACTTTCCAATTTATACGAAAAACGATGACATGTTAGCCCAATGGATTAAACATGATTGAGCAAATGACGAGAATATAAATTTAAATTTTATTAAATATTTTACTAGAAAAAAATAAAGAGTTTTAACTTTTAATCTATATCTTCAAATAAAATTAAATTTATATTTAAATCGTTAAATAAATAAAAAATAAAAATACATGTAATGATAAAAAAAAGATAATCGATTATGAATAATTTAAAAAATATATATTCATCGGTAGACTATATTTTAATATAAAAATTAAAATTAAATAAAAATAACACACTTTTAATCACGAGACTAAATTATGATAGTTACTAAATTATGATAGTTACTAATTTATCTTTTAGTTATTATTATTATTGAAAAATTCCAACTGTATATATCATTCAACTAATAAACTGTTGATGGAGTAATAATAAGAAAAATAAATGATTTTATTTAATTTTTATTAGTATATACACATGGACAAAGCTATGCATCTAAACTTGCTTAAGTTTAAAATCTTAATTCAAATATATTTATTTAGTTCAAAATTAAATATATATTAATTTAAAATTAAAATTTTATTTTATATATAAAAAAACTTGTATAATAAGATTATTATTTTTTTATTTTAATATTTATCTTTATAAATTAAAAATTGACCAATTTTATCAATCATGGCTGATACTTAGACCATGATTCCATAACATAGATGAATCTTATTTATTTATTTATTTTTTTAATTTTCTTTATTTTTTGTTAACTTAACATTTCTTTATTTGATATTACTTTTAGAATGATTATAATTTATATTTTTTTTATTATTATTTAAAATTATTTTTTTAATTCTCAATCACTTAAAAGTGATATATTATTACATATAATTTTCTTAAAATTAAGATTTGAAACTAATTACATTTTATTTTTATTTTTTTAAAATTTAATTCTTGATAAGAGATGTCAAACTTTAATTTTTATTTGTTTAAATTTGTGAAAACAAAATGTTATATTTATTATTGATTTATAAATTATAATTACTCGTTATTAATTATTTATCATTTATTATTAGTGATTCTAAAAAATAAAAAAAAGTATTTTATTTTGATTATTTGATTCCTCCTAATACTTTATTTTGACTTCATCCTTATATATACACTCAGTTTATAATAATATTTCTCTTATTATTATATATGCGAAATTCTTTATTTTACACAAGAATTAGTAGACAAAAATTAAAAAACAAAAAATTCTCAAATGATGAGAAAATAATTTATAGAGTGCGTATGAGAACTTGAACATCTAAAAAAGATGTTGGCAATGGCATTTGTAGGAGGAAAAAATATATGATTCAACGAAACCAACTAGATTTCAGCTGTTATTACTGACCTTTTTTTTTTTCGGTAAATGATTTCGGCAAAAGTATGTTCTTCCATACTTCTGCTGTTTTTCAGCTCATTTCTTAAAATATATTTTTAAAAATGTCTCCTTGTTTTTTCCTCATTGAAAAAAAAAATAGAGACCCTTAGAACTTATCATTCTGAACCAAGTAATAGAAATAAGTTTGAAAATTCAACTACGTGAAGGTCAAGCAGAGTAGCTGAGCCAATCAATGGAAATAAGTTCGAAAATTCTCAATGCAAAATAAGTTTGAAAATTCAACTACGTGAAGGTCAAGCAGAATAAGTATGAATAATGAATCTTATGATTATGCTCCCATAGACCCAACAAAGTTCGAATATATTTTGGCAAGAAGAGGGATTTACCCAGCTAATTAGGTGAATTTGAGTTGGTCTAGCTGAAAGATTGAATATTAGATTAGCAGTAAGATCAAAATTGAAAGGATTATTTGGCTAATTAAATGAAAGTTGGGATTTTCAGTTGTTTTGCTTCATTTTAATTGTAGTCACCAAAATTGTTTGGCATCACTAGAAGATTACAAAGTCATAGAAATTTGGAAAACCTTAATAAATCGTTTTTAGTAGTTTTGACTCAAGCAAAACCATTTACTAGACTAGATAATTATATTTTTGTCAAAAAAGAAAGTTTTTACAGTATTTTTCTTGTTGATCATCAAATCAATTGAGTTGAGGAAAAAAAAAATACAAGTGAGAAACAGAGAGAAAAAGTGGCCTTTTTGCAAGTTTAGGCAGCACACAGATACCCAGCAGACGGACGCATTCACATTTTATCAATTTTCACATCCATGCTATGCTGTTAAAGATTATACATAGGTTTATTGTCCCAGAAAGACCTGAAAATTTCACTATAACTTCAGAACTGACAAGGATACACGCACACACAACATCATCTTTTCTTTTACAACATCATCTTTCTTTCTGAAAAAGAAAGAGATGGTTTTTGGACTTGGCTTAAGAAATGTAATTGAGCCTGCAAACTTCAAAGAATGATACTAAGATTAGCAAAGTATATCTTCTCCACTTAAAATTCTGAAGGAGAACACACAAAGATCATAGATTATATTAACCAAATTGCCACAGACAATTCAATGTAGAAATACTTGTATGAATACAACAGTGAAAGAAGAGCAAAAAGGATGCAGCAAGCCATCAGAATGGGAGAAGCAGGATGCAACCCCCCTCTCAAACATGCTGTCAGGACTTAGGACCTTCCAATAACTTTGACAGGACATTTTCTACAGAAATATGCATTTACCAGTATAATCAACTAACATCTAAGTTTTGATACAGCATTTAATCCAGATCTACAGGCATGTCTCTCTCCATTGAAGTATTTTGAAGCAATACTACAAATTTAAATACAAGACCTTGCAGCTGTTCTTCTTTGAGACGTCAAGTAACATATCTAAGCAATGGATTATATTAGGCACATTTCATACATAGAGAAAAACTATCTCACACGCACGCAAGAAACTTTCACTCACATCACATATCACTCACTCATCACGTCACTCGTTCACACTTCCAACCATACCTCTCAATAAACCTTTGAAAAAATGGTGGTGCAACACTGTCTGGAAAGCATGTATGCAAATATAGACAATCAGTGAATTTCAGAGGATAGTGAAGGGCAGACTAGTTCATTGTTTCATATCTACAAATGGATAACTTCAATTGTTGCTTGATAATCAACAGCTAAAAGTAGTAATTCTAACAAAGGCTGTTTCAGTACCAACATAAAATCTTCAATTGTTGCATGCTTAGTTTATATTAATGCGTTAGTATGTCATAAGAGTTGGTCAAATACAAAGAAACAAAAGATTTAATAAAAAAAATAACCATATGAAAAAAAGTGTGAACCAGGCAATATTATGTTAATAGCAAAATTTAAAGGGGTAATGTGTTAGAAGTCACAAAAAAAGTTACATATACTCCTGTGATGTTTTCCTGCACAAAAGAGTTGGTAATTCTAAGAAGAAACATTACCTACATATTCATTTTAATATGTTGACAACCATGAAAGCCTCCTTTCCTCAGTTGCTGTATAGCAGTGTAGAGCTTCCTCCGAGGCCCAACAGCAGAGACACCAATCTCTTTGAGATCTTCAAGAGTAAGCAGCGGCAAAGCTTCCTCGTCCACTTCATGCATTTTGAATATACCAGCATATTTACCAAATCCTTGCTCCTCCAACCATCTTGTGACAATGTTTACATCAAATCCTCCAGATTTCATCTCATCACACACATCATCGGATATAGGAGACTCATTATTATTCCCCTCATTACAAGAATCCTCCAGCCAAAACTCATTAGTTTTTCCATGTTTTCTCATATCATAAGCAGATTCATCCATATCAAACTCACAAGCCTCTTTGCTTATAGTTGCTGTTTCATGACCTGGCAAGTCTAATCTATTATCATGGCAATAATCATTGCACTCATCTGAAGCCAACCTCGCAAACTCTTTTGTACTGCAGTCCCTAGTATCTTCATTACTAAATTGAGAACTCCAAACACTGCCAAAAACAGTACTATTCCTTTGAGTGCCACGACCTCGCCGCTTCATGACCCTACATTTCCTGGTTATGGTGCCAAAATTCAATTTCAGCTTGCTCATGTCAATTTCATCTGAACTCACTAATTCAAAAGCTGATTTCGAAGAGTTGGAATTCTTATTCTCTCTGTTCTGCTGCAAATCAGCTGAAATCCTTGAAGAGACACCAGGGCCCAGAACTACAAAGTCAGGAGAAGTTTGCATAGCAAACCCATATATGTGACCGTGTTCAGTCTCATTAGGATTCAGCAAATCATTTTCGTAACATCTGTGCCCTAAATTTTCCTTGGTTTTCTGAGAGAACCCACATGCAAAAGCTGCAGGAACATCCCCAATTTCCCCTAGCCTAACATTTGGACGCCTCAACCTTTTGGAATTCATACTTAGAACTAACATTTTACACAATCTCTACAACTGAAAACCTGAAGATAATCCCAAAAACACAAAGCTAAAATCAAATATCAGAATCATCCAATTAAACAACATTCATCAACAGCAGAAATGAAACAATAAAACCCATATAGAATATTGCACAAAACACATTAAAACTAAACAAAAAGTAAAGGAAAAATAAATAAATAAAACCAGGAAAAAAACTGATATTTAATAGAAATATTAAGAAAGTGAAAAATCAACACTACACAGATACAGAAAAATCCAAAAGTGAAGTTATGAACCATGTAAGAGAAACAGCTCCGCTAAAGTTTGAATTTTTTCCATGTTTCCTGAAGTGGGTGTTGGTGAAGTAGGTTGATGAAGTAGTAGACTTTCTCAAATTCAAATAACAGTATAACTAATCTGAAAAAGGGGGTATGGTTTCCATTTGAAAGCATAAACTACAGAAAAGCATTATTCTTTCTCTGTGCAAAACAGGTTTAGATTAGACACTGGACATGAAAAAAGAGTTTTTGAAATTGAAATATAAAAGAGTCAAATTGGAAAAAAAAAATTCCTCTTCCTCCTTCTCCAAGTTAAGATTACTCTGGAGACTCTACTTGTTCTTCTACCTTGTGACATGTGGCCTGGTGAATACTGTCCACGTGTATTGAGATATACATGAAAATTCTAAATTCTTCCTATGATTCTTGATTTTTAAATCGCAAGGTAGATGCTTTCTTTAGAGACAGTGGGCTCAAATTATAAGTAGTTTCTTGCTTTTTTTTCCCCTTTTTACTTGGTACTTTAATGGAAATTGAAAGCTGCAATTAGAATAATAAATAAAGAAATATAAGACATTCTTGATCTTGAACAAGATTGTCTGTGACCAAATTGTTCTTCAAATTAGGATAAGTCTAATCAGGAATATAAGTTATCAGTGATAAAATCATTAAATCCTTTTGTTATGTGTATAGCCAATAGATTCTGATTTCTGAAACTAAAACAGGTGGTGGCAAGCCGCCGGAAATTTAAACCATGGTGGGTGGCCATTGGTCACTGACCAGAAATGATAATGTGACTGTACAATATTTTTTTTTTCTTCATTTCTAAAGAAGCAAACATAAGTTAAGAGAGCAATACTGCTTCAAACCAAAAATTAAAAATTAAAAACAATTTTGCTTCACTAAAAATTAGCTGGTGGAATATATGCATTTTGTTCTTTTAACAGCAATAATCTCTTATTTTGTTATAATAATTTTATATAAATAAATTTATTTTACTGTAAAATTATCTTTTTTCTTTTCAATTTGCTATTAAAAATTTTATTCTTTAAGCTGCAAGATATTACTTCTAATTTAAATAATTTATGCAATAATATTATTATATTAATAATTTAATAGTTGAATTTATTTAATAATATAAAATATTAAAAATTAAAATCCTAACCATTGCTCGTTCTTATTTTTAAAAATTTGTGTGAAAATTAACTAGTTCAGAAAAAAGAAAAAAGATTGTGAGTCAATCCTGAATATTTTCATTCCCATTCATATCTTTCAACAGCTATCATTAAAAAAAAAACTTGCATTGACGAACAAAAACAAAAAAAAAAACAAAAACAAAAACAAAAACGGTATCGTATTGAAGCAGTCAACTTGCCACCTGTCCTGCTAATTTTGTGTCTGACCAGTCACCACATCAAAGCCCGTGCTCCATTTCTCCCAGACAAACTTCCCAGCTCCATAAGAAGAGCAATTATCGAATTGATAGTCAGAGAATTTGAGTTTCAGCCATGGACTTGTGACATAAAGCTCGAACTTTCGCCGAGGAAGCCGCAAAGCGTTCTCAAGAGTTAACCAAGGAAGCAGCCAAGCGATCGCAACACCTCACTGTCGGCTGTTCTAAACTTTCTCGCATCGTTTTGGAAACCGCTAAACGTTCCAAGGAGATCGCCACTGAAGCCTCTAAACGTTCGCAGGAGATTACTATCGGTTCCTCCAAACTATCCAATATCATATCCGAGACAGCAAAGCGTTCCAAGGAGATTGCTGCTGAGGCTTCCAAGCGAGCTGACCAGATCAAGTCTTTAGCCGAAGGGATCACTCCTTCTAGTGCTCTCCAGCGTACTGAGCTTATTTTGGACGCGTAGCGGGAGAAGGAGAAGGAGCTCGAGAGATTTGGTGTTACGGAGGAGTTGAGAGAGTTCGTCAAGGAAATTACTATAAACACTTTTCAAGATTTTCCATTACAAGGCACACTACATAGATTGTTTGGTTGCTGAGAAAGTATAGGAAATTAAAGGGAAATTAGGGCTTCTAAAGTTAAATGTAATTGCGGGAATTTTGTTTTATTGTTTTCAATTTTGGTATTTACATGTTAATCCAGACTCGTGTTTACTGTTCTCTTTTTTTTACATCACACAATCAATGTAATTATAGGTTTAAGCATTGGGACATGTAAACTTGAGGCAGGATCTTACAGAGTGGCAAGAAAAGCATGCCAACCTCGTCCTATCAACTGTCAAGGTTGGTTCATCTATTGTTACACACATATGAGGAGTATTATAAACTCATGACTGAAATTGAATCTACGAGTTAAATGTTCTGCCTAAAACTATTGACTTATTAAAAAGGAACAAAATGTCTGATTTAAAAGGAGTGGTTGGCTGCTTAATGAATGAATTATGGAGGAGCTTAAACAAGCTCTTGGATTATGTATATCTTTCTGTCAACATGGTTGATGTGAGATCCACCTTCTGTAAATCCATTAGCTTGGTGATAACCAATATTCTAGAGTTGCTTGGCTTGCAGATGATATTATATTTTGACCTTCCATTAGTTGGTTATTTATGAGTCTTGCCATCTCATTCAAATACGTTATGAAGTTGAACTGTTACCACTGGTTTTTAGCGTGTGGCTTTTAGACATGGTGTTAAAATAGTTTACTTGATTATTGGTTGCTGCTGTCAGCTTGCTTAGCCGGTGAAGTGACTCTGCATATGTTCAAGAGACTAAAGATCAAATCTAATCACAAGGGTAAGAAAAAGGGACATCAACCGTCTATTATGTCATCTAGCCATGGGGGAACAGATGAGTTCATTGATGCAGAGTGGTGAAGAAGAGGATAACATAAGAGAATATACAAGTCTTTCATGTTTTGGTATTTCATTGCCTTGTCGACTGTGTGTATCCTAATTATTTGGATGGTATGTGGACTGCATTAATCCTACCATCAAGACAGCTACTTTTTTCGTATTTGATCTTTTTGTTGAAATGGGCTTTTATTTTATTTTTATTTATTTATTTTTGCTTTGTGCATTGTATTCACATTTCTATATCATTCCCAATCAATCATAAACTGTCTTCTCATTCCAAGTTAATTTAACTCTTTAACTTTTAGTATAGGCATTCATTTAGATGATTGAAAGGACAGCGTCCATTAAACCTGCTGTTCAGATGTTTTACAATACTCATTAACTACAATTTTCTCATATGCTTTATTGCAGGAAATATCAAAGTTCAGATATGAGTTGTGCCCACATATTATGAAAGAAAGAAAATTCTGGAGGATATATTTTATTCTAGTTAATTGTCATATTGCACCGTAAGTAAATCAGTGACTTGCCTCTTGAGCTGAATGATTTTAAAAGTTCATTGCCTTTCTCAAATGGAAGAAATAGTTTATAGATTTCTTAACAGAGCACGTTCTTTTTTAATGAATATCTTATATATATTCATATAATTGACAAAATGAGAAATAATTTATTTTTGTCAGAAGAGGCCTATGTCCTTATCCAAAAAAAAAAGATTGGTGTTGGTCTCTAATTTAGCCTTAATAACAGTCTTTATGCCCTTAAAGCTGAACCCACTTAATACTCAATGGCGTGTTGACAGTTAATCTTTGATGAGTCTACCTTCCATTTAATTGGTAGTGAACTTTTTGTGCATAATTTCATTGAATTAGTAGTGAACTGTTTATGCGTATTCTCACTTTCTGCCAATTCTGTACCCTATGCTCACCTTTTTTTGCAGACCTTTCTTTTGAACAGATTATATAAGTTTTTGAGAATCGTAGATGTTGATTGTTTCTTTCTAGCTAGCATTTAGTCATTGATGGTTGCTTGAGTCTAAATGATAATGTTTTGCTAAAAATATTTCTAGATGTTCAAAATGTAAATAATTGCTTGCTTATTTCCCTCTATATGATACCTGGACCATGTGGAACTTCGTCGATTTCTCCTAGTAGCTCTTTTATTTAGGTTATAGTTATTAATACTTTCGTTAGTTGTTATTTTAGAAACCCTTAAATTTTTTATTGTTGCTTTTAGCTGTGAGAAACAGTACATGGAGGAGGCTACACAGAAATCTGCCAAGCAAGCAAAAGATAATGAAGTGGAGGAACCTCCAAAAGCTGTTGTAACTTCTAAACCAGAGGTGAAGAAATCAAACCAGCAAACTAAAGCGTCAGCTTTATCATCTGCTGACCAAGATTTGGACGTGTTCCTCCTGTGCGAAGAGAGTGATGAAGGCCTAGGTACATCATTTTTTATGAACTGGTGTACATCATCAAATTAAACTGACTATAGGGATGTTTGATGACCTACTCAAGTGAAATATGTTATAAGCTTGCGAAATGCATCTCTTTTTTTAGCTCTTAATTTCTTAAGCACATAATGCAAAATTTCACAAAATCACTTTCCCTCACTTCACCAACAGTGTTGCCATGAGAGTTGGCGTCACCCCCAGAGCCGTGAATTGCCTTCCCTCCACCAACCACCAATCTAACAAGTAACCGCTACTATCATTATTGTCGCTATTGGTACGATCATTATCATCACTGTTCTCACCATCAAGATCATCATGGCTACTACAATTTCCACCATGAAAACCATTAACTACACGATACCATTGCATCAAAGTTCAAACATCACACCACCCCTCCGCCTTTATCGCCATTGAAACTATGGTATGACCGTGGCTATAATTCACCACAGCCGCAATCATCACTAGCACCTCCATTATATCTAATTGTCTATTGAATAAATCACCACCAAAGTTCATGCTCCTTTGCAATCATGTTTAAACATTACTGCTGTAATTACCATTACTAATATAATTTGACTTTTCACTCATGGATTCTAACACTTAGAAACTCAGTTATAATTTTGCTCTTAAATCTTGTCAGTAGTAATATCATTCAACTTGTATAGTTTCAGCACTAGAATTATTTAGCTCTTCATCTTCTAAAACTAATTTTTAGTTTTATCAAACACCATGTTAGTCTATATTTTGCAATCTTCATTTGCTACTCTTGCGATCCAATTAAGAATTTCCATTTTGCTATGTGCCATCAAATTTGGTATGCATCATTTGATATAAGATACAAAATGCAGAATTGTGCAGGCCAAGTGGCCAAGGATTAACAGAGAACTTAAAATGTTCTAATGGACTATCTGGTCTTGCAGATTATGATGATGGGGCCTTTGATGACAATTTTGACAAGATTATGAATAGTTTGGTAAGTTACAGCTTATTTTATTTTCTACTGTATTTGGTTGCTGCTACAAATTTTAGTCCTTCTCCTTGTCCTGTGGGATTATGTGGCCCAATGGTGACCATTTTACTGGACTTTAACCAACTCAGATTTGAGTTTTGATACGGTAAAATAATTAGTAGAAAAATTCCAAGAAAGTGAGTCAAACAGCTGCACGAAGGGAATGGCTGGGAGGCTTTTCTATTGTTGCTCCCATCAACTAGACAGGGAAAGCAGTGGCTCTCACTTTGGAGCATGGGACCCTTTCTCATGCCTATGATGGGGAATGAGGTGGGTGTTGATTCGTCTTCTGGCACCCGGCTCAAAACCCTGTCCAAAATGCCATTTGAAAATAGAGGCTAGTGGGAGATTGGGGGGTGGGAGGCTGGTGGGAGATTGGGGTGGGGGGAACAGGAAAATGCATAGATTGCAGATGTTAAATTTTGTATATGCATTGGGATTGGTTATGATTCCAAGACCTATTTACGGACTATTTCAGGTCCCTCGCTGTCCATACCATTTCTGCTGTTCTGCCGTTTGGTCCTGAATTCTTAGATCATGTCATTCATGACGTTAAAGTCTTTTTGTGATTTGGTTGCAAATGAAATACATTTTATCAATTTGGAATAATGAATTATGAGAATTAAGGAAAACATATCGATATACAACAAAAAGAAATTTCAATAGCATATGGTATTTTCTCATAGAGATAAACTGCATTTCTGGGATGCAAATGACTATTCAAGATAGGTGAATCATTGATATGATCAACTCCGTTTTATCTTTAGTATTTCTTTCTTGTCATTTAGGCATAGCCTAATCAGTCTTCTTGCTTATGTGGAGTATGGTGGATCATAGAATCTGCCAAATATTGAATTATTAGATGGAGCAGGATTAGGACAAGGCTTCTCCCATTACGTAGCCTAGGCTCATTGGACCTCTCAATAGAGCAAAAAAAAGGCAAATCTCGTTGGTGCCGATTAGAGGAGTTTCAAAGTACTATAGAATGTGTGCTATGCGTCTGAGAGAACTAGTTGGTACCAGAATTGTTGTTGTTGTTCTTTTTTTCTTTTAATTGGGTTACTTTAGTGTCTGTGCTTTATTTGTTCTTACTATCTTTGGATCTTTCTTAACCTGCAGGGTGATGAGAAAGAGAAGTCATAGAAAATTGCTGATGAGGCCGCAACATCATGGACTTTTGGAAGTTCAGATTTATAAGAGAGGAATACTGCATTGGCCCCTGGAATAAGCGATTCAGTGGATATTGTGTGCACCATAGCTTTAGGTATCACGGTGTATAATCTCTTCCTCGCTTCTTCTCCTTTCATTTCTGTGTAAAGAATGTTTATTAATTTTTTGTTCCAATTGTTAAATTATAGTAGTGTTTATACAGCCAGTAGACAGTTGTCATCAAGTACTGCACCTCCTTCAGGCACCCTCTGACACTATTTATCTTGTCATTTTATTTTCCTGTTCAGTAGTAAATGGAAACCAAGTCCCAATGCCAATGTATCATAACGAGGGTCAGATTCTCTTGTTCGCTTCTAAATGTATGATACAGTACCTGTTAAAAAAAAATAAAAATTTGGCTCATATGTTATATAATCGAAACTTTCTTCTGGTTAATTATCATTTACAGGTACATTTTGTTGCTTATATTCGAGTATGTTCTTGTTCTTGGAGAATGCACAATTTGGGACCTGTATTTATGGCTAAATTTCAAATGGAGGCTTGAATAAATGTTTTATTCAATTTTTTTTTTGAAATGAAATTAATATTTCATTAAGCTGTGGGGGGAGGGTTGATCATCCAATGCATTCTAAGATCACAATTAGAAATGGCAGTAGTCAACCCATCTGTTACTCTATTTCCATTTCTATTAACAAAAACAAAATCAAATCCCTGTAGTTGTCTAACTAATAGTTTTATTTATACAACAAAAGCTTCAATCTCCAAAATACATAGATCTTGACTTATTAAAGATTGAAAAAATTGCAGATTGTCTGATTCAAATACGCAATAGTTTATCTTCAATTGAGCAGCCTTTTGCACAACTAATAGTAAAGCATATGCTTCATTTTTGATAGGCGACATAGACTAAATCAGCAAGCAACTCCTGCTATTGGTCCATGGTGATTTCTGATTATAAAAGCAGCTCCTGCAGCTGCAGCTTTAAAATGGGATGATAATTTGCATCAGAATTAATTTTGAGCCAGCCTACTGGTGGAGCAGACCATAAAGACGGAGATGGCCTGGACCTGTTATTTATTTTTTTTAGTCACAATGTAAATTGCCGTGCAGGACATGATTTCAATTATTTGGATGCACGTGACTACTGACTCGAAAAAAGTGAGCACCGTATCGGGATCTTTTTAAAAATATCTTTAAAAAATACTTTTAAAAATACTCACCTTTTTTTTTAATTTTAAAAATATTCTTTTTTTTCAAACTTTAATTTTAAAAATATCATATTATATATATATATCTTTAATATATATTTAGTATATTAAAGAGATACTCAATTTTTAAAAATATATATTAGATATATATTTTATATATTAAAAATATATAAAAAATAAAAAAATATTTTTTAAAAAAATTAAAAAAATGTGCTGTACAGTCTAATTTCCTCTAATATATACGTGCTACTAATTAATTAAAATATATGAGGGACTGTTTAATTAATTAGTTGTGAAAAATTACTCCAGTTCTCTATAAAATTTTCTAAAATATATAAAAAAATAAAATTTATTATTTGGTTAAAAATATTTTGTGTCAAAAAAAATTATATATATATAATAATTTTTTATATTTATTAGTTAATTTTTGAATTTTAAATTTTTTCTTAGTTATTTTCTAAATGAAAAACACACTTTTAAACATCAATTTTAATTTTTATAGACACTTTTTTCTAGTTGGAGAATAATTAAAACATGAAAATATGAAAAAATTATAAAATAGGAAATATTTTCCACAGAGTATTCTTTTACTCTTTTCAAATATTTTTTACTCATTGGGGATTTTTTTTTTACTTATGGTGGTTTTAATTGAAAATCTATTTGGAAACTTGAAGTTCCTTCTAAAATTCAAAATTTTATTTGGAAAGTCTATGTTAATGCTCTTGTTACTTGTAAAAATCTGTTTAAAAGGAATCTCATGCCATCTTCTCTGTGTTCTTTATGTAATGTTGCTGAGGAGAATGTCTGCCATTTATTTGAGTGCTACCATTTAGGACAGCCTGGTTTATATCTGATATTGGTTTAAATCTATTGATGTTTAATACCACTACGTTTTTAAATTGGTGGTTTGACATTTTGTTGAGGTTAAATATGAATAATATGATTGCAGTGTTGGCTAAAATTGAATGTTTATGTTGGAGTATTTGAGGGCTAGAAATGATTGGGTGTTCAAGGGTTTGAATCTTGAGCCAAAATTTTCTATCATCTAATATTTTATGCTGAATTTTGCAAGGCATAATCTATTATCGACCCTAACGAATGGAGAAGTTTAGATAAGGGGAATGGGGTAGTTCATGTTGGATAACTCATCCTGTCAATTGGAATTTTTCAGTTGGAAAGTCAGTGGCAGGAGCAGCTGCAGTTTTTAAGAATAGTTCGGGTTTAATGAAAGATGAAGTTGCTTTTCTGATTCAATCTACATCTCCAATAATGAATGAAGCGTTAGCTCTGTTGTTGTAAGCAGTTTAAAGGGTTATTTAAATGTAATTTAATTTTTGTATATTTGAATCAGATAATCTGCAACTTATCTGAGCCATTAATTCCTCTGATATTTGTCATGTCGAAATTGATTCTATTGTATCGAGTTTTAATAGCCTTAGGAGTTGTTTCAGGAGTGTTAATTTTGTTTTTATAAGAAGAAGATATGGTAACAAAGTGGCAACTATCTTGCTTCTGGTGTAAGCTCATGCAAACTAAGGACAGAGAGATTGTTGGAGGACTCTTTTATATGTTTAATATATGTCAGTTTTCTTATGGTTCAAAAAAAAGATATTTTTTTACTCTTTTTTCAATTAATAGACACTTTTTATTTTATTTTATGGAATTTAAGATAATTATTTAAATTAAAAATATAATTATATTTTTAATTATATATTTTTTATATTTTTAATTTAGTTTAAGATATATTTGCTAAGTATTTTTTATTCACTGTATTATCCTTTATCTAAGAGTAAAAATAGGGAGAGAGAAGACCCATCATTTTGACGAGTTCTTTTTTATGAACTTTCCTTTCTGCTCATAATTTATAATAATGTTTATGCAATCTACAATCCTTCCTACCTCTTTTCCATCAATGTCAACAAAACTAAAACTATTTAATGAATCAACCTTACTGTGATATAAACAAAATAATAATTCTTCTTCGTATGATACATATATTGTGATATGAATTTATCAAACATTAATTACAATTTATAATGAATGATTAAAACGGATGAACAACGATGCAGTGTTCACTAATTACTGACTCAATGCAATGTTTTGTTCGGTATCAATTAGGTAACGATGGTTGTTATTGTTTAGTGAGTCAAAACCAATATTTTATCATCAGTCAATTGAATAATGACATACATTCAATAAAATATAGCTATAATTTAGATTTAATTTACCGCAATTTGATAAACAATATAAGATATTCAATAATATGTAGTTGAATAAATATAATTGTCAATTTTGTTCCTTTTTATTGAACTATTCACTTTTAAACTACTAAATACTTGTCTTAAATTCTTTAGTATATATCCAATGAAAATTGCTTGAAATTCAAAAAAATTAAAAATTAATTGAGATGAAATACATTGAAGATGGTTTAGAATTTAGGAGGCGTGCAGAGTAATATGAATGGGCGTAAGGTGTAAACATGAATGATAAAATTATAAATATTTTAATTCAATGTAATTGTATTTGAGTGAATTTTAAAAATAAAATACCAAGGTTTGTAATATTTTCATTTTAAAAATAATTATAATTAATGTTATTGAATCAAATTTAATTTCTGTTTAATGCTTTTCAATCTAAAAATTTTTAAATAGACTAATAAATATGGATTTAAAAATTTAAATGATTTTGAATCAAGAAAAATAAATACATAACAAAACTATTTTTAGTTCAATTTTAGGTATTAAGTTGTTTTTTTTTTTTTTTTGAAGAAGGTATTAAGTTGTTTATTAAATATTTTTAGGTACAAGTACCTTGTGTTAATAGTTATAAGCTTAATGAGGATACGATGTGATCAGGAGAAGCAGACTAATAATTTGAATTTAGTGAGAGTTTATTTTATGTAAAATTTAAGTTTTTAAAAAATTTTATTAGTCGTAATTTTTATAAATATTTTTTTATTTTGAGATAATAAATTTAACGCTTATTAATATATTTTAATTTTAATAATTAATGATATAAGGTATTAAAAAAATAAATTAAAATTTTAAAAATTTTTGTCTCCAACACAATTTATAAAGATTAAATTGAGATGTTATTATATAAATAATGTAATTATATTTATATGTATAAATTATATATATATACGTATGTGTGTGGGCGTGTGAGAGAGAGAGGAAATTGGAATATCAGGCCCCACTGGCCCTCACTTGGGTCCACCAGTGGATGTGATATCTACCCATTTCTGAAGTTCATTTGAATAGCAAGACAACTACGTTCACAATTACAAGTTAAAATTGGAGAAAAAATATTCATAAAATATAGTTGCTTACATCATTTTTTGCTTGTGTTGTTTTATTATTATAAGATTTAATCTTGAAATGCTATAATTTTAAAAATAATTTAAATATTATTAAAATAAAATTGTAGTGTTCATTCCATTTTTTTTATCCTCTTTAAAAATATTATTAAATTCTAATATATATAATTATAATTTATAGAATTACAAAATAAGACTAATGATTAACGGCTAAACTGCTAAAATAATTAATATTATAAATTCTCATCCAAGTATATACCAATTTACCAAAACAAAAGAAAATTATAAATTAACTAAAATTGAAAGTGAAAGCAAAAAATTGAGATTTTTTATTTTTGTGGGGGGTATGATACTATAATTTGGTATTATATTTATTTATAAAATAAAATGGCTGAGAGAGGCAAGGCAAGTATTTAATGCCGGAAATGTATAGATATAAGAAAAAAAATGTGGCAAGAAGTATATCTGTTAATGTGTCCCCTCCAAATATCCATCGTTTATTTATATGATTTTCAAGATACATTAAATGGGTATTTATAAAAAAAAAAAAGATACATTAAGTGGGTCGCACTAATCTTCAATCTTAATATATAGCTTACATAATCTTCAATCTTCATCTTTATAGTCACCGACAATTCTACAATTTATTATTATTGCGTTATTATTTTTAATAAATTTTGACTTTAATAGTTTTATTTAAACTTTTCATTTTGATTTTGTTAATTTAATTCAAACAAAATTTTCAACTTACGATTTTTTTTTTATAATTTAGTTATGATTAATGCTCAGAACTTTATATCTCAAATTCTAACCACTTTTTCTTTTTTAAAATAATAAATAATATATAATTGAAATTAATTATATGTATAATTTTATTAAAAAATAAAGTATTTTTCGCTTAAATTTGAAGAGATTGTTTTTGGTTGATTATTTTTGTTTTCTATTCGTAAAAAAAAAATTATAAGGAGAACGAAATATGAATTGGAATAATTAGACGATAATCATTACAAAGATTTACTTTTACATATCTATATATAATTAAATTTATTAAAAATTAAAGCTATTTTTAGAAGGTGGGATGATTTGTTAGCAAAATTGATTAATGGTAAACATATATAGTTTACGTTTTTATTTTGATTCTATCATAAATATTAAATAATTTTTTAAAGAAATATATAGATAAATGGCAAGAAACGCGAAGGATTCGTATCATAACAAAAACAGAAGATTTACCCTTTCCCTGTTTTGGAATTTTTTTTTTGCGTATATCAGAGATTTTAATTATCTCTTTTAAAGGAATTAGTTTTTTTATTAAAATTTTTCTAATTATATTATGAGTTTCTAATTTTAACAATTTGATGTCACACCCATGCGTGAGAAAATTAAAAAATAATAATTAATATATTTCATATCAACATCACATAATTTATTCTTAAAAAAAATACATGATCTATTATTGTATTTGATGATATATGTTGACACAATAAAAATATTAATCAATAAATTTAAGAATATTTTTTATTTGAAACATCAAAGTTATAATTATAAAAATTTAAAAGTTATATTTTAAATGATTATTAAAATTAAAATTTGATGATAAAATTCAAAAAAAAAACTGCTTAACTTTAAGATTTAATTTGCTTTTTTTTTTCCCATTACATATGTAGTTTTATTTTGTGGATTTAATTAAAAAGCTCCTAATTCCTTATTTTAATTATAAAAAAGCAAAACTTAATCCATTAAATCCTAATTCCTTTTTTTTTGTATCATAATAAAAAATAATTAAATAAAGCTTAGTGATATATGAACAACCATTAATTTGAGAAGAGACCTAACCACCGCCATGAAAGTTCTTCTGGGGATTATAACTTGTAATATATGTGTGTGTGTGTGTGGCGTCTAATTCCTACTGGGATAATAACTCTCTTGAATTCAAGAATTCCCCCGTCTAATAGTTTCCCACCTAATTTTTAATTAAGACCAGTGGCATGCACAGATATGATTTTTTTTTATTGTGTTAAAAAATTATTATACATATGATATTTTTCTTTATATTTATAGATTAATAATTTATTAAATATATGATATTTTATATTTATATAATAATAAGTTTAATTATTAAATTTTAAATTTAACACGATTATAGAAAATAAAATTAAACTGTTATCTAACTTTTTATTTTTATATATTAATAATTTCACATATCAAATTATAATACATAAATAATATATAAATTGGTAAATAACTATAACACATTACATTTTTTCATTATATATATATTATATAATAATTTATTATTTATTTATTTTTTTTAATTTTAGCAAATAAATTTTTTATATATATGATATTTTATCTTCATATATTAATAATTATTAAATATATTATTTTTTATATATTAATAGTTTCAGTTAAAATATTTATTAATAATTTATTAAATATAAAATTTTTGATCTTTATATATTAATATTTTTAATTATTAAATTTATATTAATAGTTTATTAAATATTTGAGTTTTTTTATTTTCATATACTAATAATCTTAAATATTAATAATTTATTAAATATATTACTTTTATCTTTATAAATTAACAACAACAATAACAAAGCCTTAATCATAAGTTAATTGGATATCTTTATAAATTAATAATTTAAGTAAAAATATTATTAATATTTTATTAAATATATGATTTCTATATTCATTTATTGATAAATTTTTTTGCTAAATATAATAAATACTATATTTTTTTATATATAATGCTATCATTGTCCTTAACTTACACATACACACACATATATATACATCCAATATAAATTAAAAATATCAAAGATAATTTATTTTTATTGTTTAATTTTTTAAATTCTAAAATATATAAATTAATTATTATTATTATAAATAAATTATTTAATTTAATTTATAATTAATTTGTTATAAATGTTAAGAGTTTGATATTTTTTAACTTTTTAAATTTCTAAAAAATATAAATATATTATTAAATTATATTAATATATAATTATTTTTACAGAATATTAAAAGCTATAAATATAATTTATTAATTATTAAATTTAAAATTTTTAAAAAAATATTAATATTAAAAATATAAATTTGTCTTTTGTAAAATTTGATGGTGATGCACTTGTGTGTATATATATTAAGAATGTTAAAAATTATATATTTTATTAATTAATTTTAATTAAAATTTTAAAATATATAAATTAATTATTATTATAAATAAATTATTTAATTTATATTTAATTTAAATATTTTTTAACATTTAAAATTTATAAAAAAAATAAATATATTATTAAATTATATTAATATGTAATTAATTTTTATTTTATAAAAAATTATTATTTTATTGTTTATTTTTAAAATTTTTAAAATATATAAATTAATCATTATTATAAATAAATTTATTTATTTATTAAGAAAGTTAAAAGTCATATATTTTTTTAAATTTTTTAAAAAATATATAAATTAATCAATAATATTTAATTATATTAATATATAATTAATTTTTTAAAAAATAAAAATAAAAAATATAATTTATTTAATTAATATTATAAAATTATATTATTGTATAGTTATTTAATAAAAGATTAATAATCACAATATAATAAATATTAACTTTATATTTTATATAAATTATTAAAACTAAATAAAAATTGATAAATATATATATATATAATCATTGTCCTTGACTTACACACACAAATATAAATATATTAAATATAGATTAAAAATGTCAAAGATTATATATTTTTATTGTTTAATTTTTTGAATTCTAAAACATATAAATTAATTATTATTATAAATTAATTATTTAATTTATTATAAATATTAAGAGTTTCATATTTTTTTAATTTTTTAAATTTTTAAAAAATATAAATATATTATTAAATTATATTAATATATAATTACTTTACAGAAGATTAAAGTTACAAATATAATTTATTAATTATTAAATTTTAAACTTTAAAAAATTATTAAAATTAAAAAATATGAGTTTGCTTTTTTTAAAATTTGATGATGATGTACATGTGTGTGTATATATATATATTAGGAACGTCAAAAATTATATATTTTTTAATTTTTTTTAATTTCTAAAATATATAAATAAATCATTTAATTTATATATTTTTTAACATTTAAAATTTACAAAAAAATATAAATATATTATTAACTTATATTAATGTGTAATTAATTTTATTTTATAAAAAAATTTTCAAAATTTTAAAAATATAAATTTATCATTATTATAAATAAATTAATTCATTTATTAAGAAGATTAAGAGTCGTATATTTTTTTAACTTTTTAAATTTCTTAAAAAATATGTAAATTAATCAATAATATTTAATTATATTACTGTGTAATTAATTGTTAGAAGTCACAAATATAATTTATTTGATTAATATTATGAAATTATATTAATGTGTAGTTATTTAATAAAAGATGAATAGTCACAATATAATAAATATTAAATTTTATATTTCATATAAATTATTAAAACTGAATAAAAATTAATTAACAAAAAAAATAAAAAAAAATATTATTTTAAAAAATTGATGATGTGTAATTATTTCAAGGCATCTTCTATCCTTCGCTTGTTTATATATAATATAGATGCTTTTTTCCTTTCATATAGGGATCCTTTTGATAAATAATATTTTAAAATATATATTAAAAAAAATTTAAATTAATAATATTCTAATAATTGACTATTTATATCATCATATATACATTGAAAAAACATCAATATTATAGAAATATGAATTAAATATTAAAAATCACCTATAATAAATAAATAATTTATGAAATAATGTTCAAAAAATAATCAGTGAAAGAACTTAATCTGTATCAAATAAATAGATCAATATATTTTTACCTTTTATAATAATAATAATAATAATAATAATAATAATAATAATAATAAAAGAAAACGTCCTCGAAAACGAAAATTATAATATATATTATAATTAAATTTTAATATTTGTTATATTCTCAAACCTCAAAGTCAAATAAGTAATGTTTGGGGTTTGTATTTGAGGTCTTAAGCTTGTAGAAATTTGGGGGCAAGTTAGTGTTCTTCTGTTTCAATCTTGGAGGTGGAGCCCTCTGGTTTTTTTTGTTTGTTTGTAATATTGTATTATTAATGAATATTTTTTATTCCTGCTAAAATAAAAGTCAAATAAGTAAATAATATTATATATAAATATATATACGTGGAAGAGTTGAAGAAAAGGTTAAATAATATTGTGAGATTGAAACGTCATTGGCAGTCATATTTTCATTATTTTTGGCAGAAAGCAGTTTACCTTCTACTTTCAGTACTCCTCATTCCAGAACTGAGGATTGATGTTTGCATTTTTTTTACTTATTATTATTGATTATTTTTTTTTATAAAACGTTCTCATCAAGAATTATATATTATTATTATCCGCAAAATTTCTAATTAATTGCTATCCCATTTTTTTAAATAATAATAAGATATAATTCATGCATAATGATCACAGTATATATTTCATCTGTTAGAAATTCTTACTAATTTTTTCCGTCAAACTGTAACATCGATAGGGTATTACTGTCCTGCTCATCTTATAATTACAAAATATATATATAATAAAAAATGTAGCAATATTTAAAATAAAAATAGTCAAAATGCTCCATTGCTTCTATTATTATTTTCATTTTTTTTTCTCCATTGCCCATTATTAACTAATTCCCACTGAATTAAACATGAAGAGCAATTGATTGAAGTTATTAGGCTTTCGTACTTAAGAGGAAAAACTTAGCTGTCCATCCACGTGAGGAGAGAATCAATAACTCAAAGTTCAATTTATATGTAGATTTTTTATTTTAATTTTATTTCATTCCTTGCCATCTGTAGCAGAAAAAGGTTAATGCTAGTCTTAGTATATATATTTGTGACATCATCATCATCATATGCATGTCATGTATAATATACTATAATAATATTTCATATTCTCCACTAAATTTTTATATTTTTATATTTATTATATATCTATATGTCCATGCCAATAATTAATTAAGAAGTCTTCTATTCCTCATTTTTCACACATTTGAAAAAATATTCGATTGCGTCTCTCTTGTATTTTGTCTATTAACGTTTCCCTACCATTTACAGAAATATAATAATGATTAATATAAAAATAGAACAAAACATTCAGTGGGACATTTATGGATTAATCATACCGATTATTTTTTATATTTATCCTTATTTTATTAAAATCTCTAAACTTTATTTTGTAAAAAAAAAATTTTAAATTTTAATTGTATCCCAATAAAATTCTCCAAACTATTTTTTACCAGCTATAATGTAATATTGCAGCCACATGTTCTGTGTGGCCAAAAAATAAAAAAAATAAGTTTCACCTTATTTTTCACTTATATTTTTTGAGCAAATATGAAATCACATTTTTCAGCATACTTAAAATTACATATTTTACTTTTAATTTCTCACACATAAATATGAAATGAGATAAAATTAAAATTTTTTAATTATTTTTTATCATGTATTGATATATTACTGTGACATTACACTTCAGTGATCAAAAAATGGTTTCAAAATTTTATTCAAATAAAATAAAAATTTTATCTTTACAAAATAAAATTTAAGAATTTTATTGAGATAATAGCAAAAGATTAAGAACGATGTGCATAATTAACCCGGATATTAATATATGTTATATCTCATCTTAAGTTGTTTTAATTGCTCCTATTATGTTGCTTCATCTCTCTCTCCCTCTCTTCAAATTTAATATGTTGTAACTAAATCATTGTTTAAGTTATAAAATTATGAGCTTCAAATATAATCAAATTTAAATTAAATTGAGTTAGCAATTTAATTGTCTTTAATCTAATAGCAAATTATATTAAAATATTTATATTGATTATTAGTTTTTGAGAGAATGTATAAAAAGACCTTTGAAGTTTGTGTGAATATACATATTGACCCTTAATTTTTTTTTTCTTATTAATACACTTAAAATTTATACAAATGTTAGGATTGAGAATTTAAAGATTTAAAAAGCTAATTAATTTGCCACTCTTTTAACAGAAAACTAATTGTTATTAATTATATATTTAGTTTTTCATTGAAATATGCAAATATACTCTTATATTTATTATTTAATATCTTTTCTAATGAATCTTTAAAATCATTAATTCATATTATATATATACATATTGCATCATATGTATTATATCATTAGGAGGATATTTTAAGATATTTACTTAAAAATAAAAAAATATTTTTTTTGAAAATATCCATTTTTTTAATTTGCTTATAATTTTCAATTAAATTATTTTTTATTTTAAAAATATTAAATTTTAATTAGTTTTAAAAATATATCCTATAATTAATCAATTAAAATTATTTTAATTTTAAAAATATCAAATTTTAATTTTGAAATTGAAAATTAAAAATAGATTTTAAAAAAAATGAATATTTTAAAAAAATATTCTTAAATATTTTTAATTCATTTATAAATAGCTAAAAATATTATTTTAGTATATAATTAAGCAAAAAAATATTTAATGTCAATCTATACTTTCATACGAATTTAAATGAGTATATTAGCATATTTCAGTGTCAATATGTAATTAGTTTTTTAAAATTTTAAGAGCTAATAATATATTCTTATAAATTTTAAGTATATAAATAAAAAAAATTAAGGGATAATTCACATCTATACGTAAATTTAAAAAGTATTTTTGTATTTTTTTAATTTTAATAGATATATAAAATATTTTGATGAGAATTAAGTGTGAATAATATTTTATATTGGTAATAGATCGGTGTAATAAGTAGGGGATTTTCATGTTGTGACCTCCCAAACTGCAAAGTTGTTACAAATTTGATCAAAGGAGTTTAAAAATCCTATCGTATAATTTTTTACTTTTATTGTAAAATAAAAAAGGAAAATAATTGGAATTTTTTTTGAGATTGAATTTAGTTGTTAATTCATGATTTAGTATGTACAGAATAAAAATTTTCATTCTCGCAGTCTGTCTTGTTTTTCTGTCGCTTTCCTCGAGCAACTCCGTATTATCTTGAGCTCTTTGAAGACAGTCTGGCATTATCATCGCTCTATCTGGAGACCATAGAGTCTTCTCAGTGCCTTCACACTCACTGGCATTTATCAGTGCGTGTACATCACTCTTTCTCATCTCGGAATCAATACGAAATCCAGATTTCATTGTCGGACCGGTTAAAGCTTTAAGTTTATACTCTGGCACGTATTCTCATGGCGTGATTGGCGCGTGATGATCCCATCTGTGACCACCGTACCTTTACTTCTAGTCTTAGGGTCTGTTTGATTTAGCTGTTCATATCAGCTGGTAGCTGATAGCGGTTGCTGATAGCTGGTAGCGGATAGCTGGTAGCTGATTCGGATTGGTATTTGGTAAAAATACAACAGTTGTTACAGTTAAAATGTGAAATTACCCATAAGAGTATCATTATTTATTAGATATTAATTTTATTTTATTTTAATAAGGTTAATATAGTCTTAATATGAATCAGCTATCAGCTGGAATGAAAAAGCTCCAGATAGGAGCTTATTGAAACAGCAGCTGTTTGGAGTTCCTAACCTCTATCAGCTACTGATTTAAAAATTTACTAAACACCTAAACTCCAGCTTTTTGATGTCTAACCTCTATCAGCTGCATCAAACAGCTAAACCAAACACCCCCTTAATCAAAGTTAAACTGGGACCAGGTGGTCGACACCGAGCCAGGATACTGCCACCTGGGCCACGGAAAATATCACATGGTCCCTATTGCCTAACCTTTCTGACACCTACTGCCGTTGAATACCGTCTTCATAGAGCAACCGACATTCGGACGGAATTCACGGCAACTCGGCGGGCGCAAACCCACTGCCTTACAAAAATGACAGGTGGCACTAGTTGTTACTTTTAATCTTGCCAACTTAGAGCGCGTTGGTCATTGTTTTTATTTTTTTAGTTTTATTTTAAAAATAAAATAAAATAAAAATGTGTTTAATAATATTAGTGAGTTTTAATTTTTTTTATGAGATAAAAAGTAATTTTAAATAAATATAAAATCTATGAAATATGATTTTTAAGATTTAATTTTGAGAGTAGCTATATATTAGTATTTTTTTTTCTTAATTATTTTTTATTATATATATATTTATTTTTCTTTTTGTAATTTCAATTAGAAAATGAGAAGTTTATCTTTTTAATTTTTAATTATTTTATTTTATTTTAATAATTATTTATAATATTTAATTGATATTATCATGTATTATTAAAATAAATAATATGATTTTTAATTGGTAAATAATAAAAAAATTATAATATAATTTTTAAAAATATAACACAAATTTTTAAAAAATAAAAAATAAAAACTTACGATATAAACCAACAAGCCCTTATTTACTGCTCAAAACGCCCTTTTTTTATTTTTTATTTTTTATTTTTATTTTATTCAATGGAAAGGAAAAAACTTCTCTAAAAAGTAACATCAGCAGTTAGAGCTGCATGCAAAAAACTTGTAACTATAAATTTTTAGAATTGTAATCGTAAATAATTAAGGATTATAGGAAGAAAATAAGAAAATAAAACAAAAAAAATTGTAGATTATTTTTTAAATTATTAAAATTATTGACCATTGATGCACAATTTTTATACTTATATAGTATTGGCTGGATAAAAATAACTCATGCCAATCACAAGTTTTATAAAAAAAAAATTGAAAGACATTATATTCCAAGAAATAATAACAAATGTATAATTTATATATAATTTATGGGCCATTTGGTAGATTTTTAAAAAAATTGATTATCAAAAATTAATTTATGGATTATTTTTCTCCATTTTCTCAAAATAAAATATTTTATTAACTAATTGTTAAAATTTAATTAGACCAATATTTTATTTTAAATGAATTAATTATAAATAAATAAGATATTCATAATTAAATTTTTTTTTGGAGATTGTGATGCAACCAAATACTTTATTAATATTTATAATTTATTTAGGTCATGTTAATTATAAAACTAAATATCACATTTATTTTTTTATTTTTTTGTCGATTTATATTTATCTTAAAATTGTGATAACATTTATTTTTTTCCAATGGTAATAAAAATTAAAAATCGGCATGAATAATCAAATGGACCTCGATTTTTTATTTTTAAGGAAACTTAAATCCAATTTTTCCACAAACTAAATAGAGTCAAATGCCGAAGATCCATATTAGAACTTTTTCAAAAATCAGAGTTAATTAGTTTGCATTTTTTTTTTCTCATTTTATGGCGAGACAAACAAAACAACAAAATGAAATAAAAAGCTGTCTGAAATAAAAAGCTGTCTCTTACATGAGAGAAATAATTTTTTGAAAAAAAAGAATAATATATGGAGAAAACTTAAAAAATAATAATATACTTTCTTTTTTGTATTTTCAAAATTTATAATTATATTTATTATATGTAAGAGACTATTTTATATCTAAATTATATATGTTTTATCTGTCTGAATATTATTATTGGTAATCTATCTTCTAAATCAAATCTATGATTATAACTAGAATTAATTTATCAAGTTGTTAGAATCCATGAGCGCTAATGTGATGGATTTGGTGATAATTAAATTACCATTTTTAAGATTAAATGGTTTATTTATTTACTTATTTATGTGTTAGGTGAATGTTTACATTCTGTAAATAGTATAATAATACGATTAATTTTTATTTTTATTTATATGACGTAAATATGATTTATATTTAAAAACACACATATATATATACTGCAATATTTCATATAAGAAAAATTAAGATTAAATATAATAAATTAAATGACATAACGCAGAGTGAAAAAATGACAAAAAAGCATTATATTTTAGCATAATTTTATGGTATTAATAATTTTTACAAATTACTGAAAATTGAATATTTACAAAACCATCTTAATTGGCTTTTATTTTTTACTTATTTTGCAACGAAGTTAAATTTCAAAATAAAAAATAAATAAAATTTTTACCAATATGATACTAAAATTAATGATTTTTAAATTGAATGATTTTATAAAAAAAATTTAAAAAATGTACAAAAAATTGAATTTTAATTTCACTCAGTAAAAAAAAATAACATATGAGTGGATTACTTCTTATATTAGAATCAGTACCTCATTGAATCAACGGCGAAAGTCTCGCAATTTCTCGTGATATATTGTCGGCGCATAGACAGCATAGTACAACCCTCTCGTATCAAACGGCGAGTACAATCTGCAAACCAACCTATTATATTAATGAGACCCGCCATCACTTAAAGCAAAGTGTAAACACTGTCGGCTTGATCAGTTGCCACGTCAAATAAAATAATTTTTATGGGTCCCTTCGTATCACCGTTTAGCTGGCGAGCATTTATTGGTTGAGAAATGTCCTCAACTTAACTAGAGTCAACCTTAACCATGGTTTATTATTAAGAGAAGAAAAGAAAAAAATAAGGGTGCGAGTGATAATCAAGCGATGTACGGTTGACACACCAATTAGCTTTTATCTCAGCAGCACTGCGTTCTGGTTGTTGAAATAAGTCTCTCCAACCCTCTCTTTTTCTGTCTTCATGCTTTTGTGATCGCCGGCGACAGTTTCCGGCGAGTTTTCGCAATCTACCTTGCCGGGAAATTGACGACATCCGGAAAAGGAATTGAGGTTCATTTGATTGAAATTTTGTTGAAGAGAGGGTTTTCTGGAGTTTGGAGTTGGGGAAATGAGAAGGTGAACTAAGGTTTTTGAAGGTAAATTGGTGGAGAAATTTGGTGAATTGATGTGTTAAATTAGGATTTTATATTTTTTTTCTTTAAATTTTTTTTTCTTGATCTGATTCTACTCTTGGCAAGTTCGGATCTTGAAGATTCGGATAGGGTAAATACCGAAAACAGCAACATTTTTGCATTTTTCTGTTTGATTTGATTCAATTCATCCCAAAATCAAAGCTCATTGATACCGTTACCGATCCTGCATTGTTCGAAAATTGAGATAAGAGAAGGAAAACGACTCGCAGTAGTGTATGGAGAGAAATGTGCAGGATAGAAAGGAGTGTGAGAAAGAGTGAAATTGGGGAGAAAAGAGATAGAGAGAGAGAGATAAAGATATGGGAGTTATTAAAGGAGTGGAGAAGATTAAACGTATATCGAGATCGAAAATGAAGATGTGGATGATACGCGCTACCACGTCGGTGTTGTTATGGACATGTGTTGTTCAATTAACGACGATCGGCGAGATGTGGGGACCTAGGGTTTTGAAAGGATGGCCGTCTTCTTTCTCACATGAATCCGCCTCCGCTTTGGAGGAGAAGGTTGCAGCCCTGCATGCTTTAGTACTGTCACCGAAGAGTAAGTGAATTAATAATGCTTATTATTGTTTAATTGTGTATGTTTTGTGTGATTACAGTACCCTTCTGTCAAAATTGATTTAGAAATTTTGTTGTTTTCACAGCTAGAAGAAAAGAACAAGAGAAATGAGAGATTTTCATATAATTACAATTTCCTTTTTTAATAATTTTGGGCAGATAAAACATGCATTTCTGGATATGATATTGAATGCTTAATTTTTCGCCTGTCTAGATTGACACTGTTTTAATTTACTTTTGGAGCTACAAGCTTGTCATTTGGAACGAAGCATTCTAGAAAGCCTTGTGATATTGATGGCATGTTTCGCATTTTTCTGCATGTATTGAAGTGTTTGATGCTGCAACCTGCAAGTTATCCCATTAGGAGAATATTTTGTTAACTAACTAGACTTTCTTCCTGTGGACTCTTCAATAGAAGAGCTTGTTTGCTGCAGATACCTTTCTTTTAACTTCATGGGGATGACTTGTTTGTGGATTGCTGCTATTTTGTGTTCTAAACATGTGGTTATGTTCTAACTGATTGCATTCAGTAACCTGTTTTCTTGATAAGTATGGTTGGATTATCAACTTCTAAATTCACACGTGTTACTTTTGTTGTTACTAGGGGTTTATAAGAACAATGGATACCTCATGGTTTCCTGCAATGGAGGTCTAAATCAAATGAGAGCAGCGGTGAGTGGTTAGCAAAGTGAACTTGATATGTGTATGTAAGTGTGTTGATTTTTGCTGTTTCTGCATTATTTGGTAAGTAATCTGTTTTTTCCTTGTCCTCTGCAGATATGTGATATGGTTGCTATTGCAAGGTATTTGAATGTCACACTTATAGTTCCAGAGCTGGATAAAACTTCCTTTTGGGCTGATCCCAGGCGAGTCATTTTTTGTTTTCTTGCAAGTTAAAAGCTACTTAATGTTGTTAACTAATGTGGAATTGATAAAAGTTGCTTCTCCTTATTTTTTTGGGTTGGAAACATATATTTACCTTTCAAAGGATATTTTATTATTACAGTGAGTTCCAGGATATATTTGATGTAGATCATTTTATTACATCATTGAGAGATGAGGTTCGGATTTTGAAAGAATTGCCTCCTAGGCTGAAGAGGAGAATGGAACTAGGGATGACATATACCATGGCACCGATTAGTTGGTCTGATATATCTTATTATCATAACCAGGTTTGCAGTTTTTCATTATTCTCCTTGTGGTCATGTTGCCATGAGTCAGTCACCCTTAGAACTACTTGATGCTAATTTTAGGTTATCTAAAGTAAATTTAAAACTCTAATCTGTTCAAATTAGGGTTTTTTATTCTCTGCTATGTAATATATATTTGTGTTCATAGAATTTTTTTTATCATATTTTTTGCATGCAGATTCTTCCTTTGATACAGAAGTACAAAGTTTTACACCTTAATAGAACTGATGCTCGGCTTGCAAATAATATGCAATCTATGGAGGTTCAGAAGTTGCGATGCCGAGTAAATTTTAGTGCTTTGAGATTCACTTCTCAGATAGAGGAGTTGGGTAAAAGAGTTATAAAGCTTCTTAGGCAAAATGGTCCATTTTTAGTACTTCACCTCAGATATGAAATGGACATGCTGGCATTTTCTGGCTGTATTCAAGGTTGCAATGGTGAGGAAGTGGAAGAATTGACAAGAATGAGGTAAGCTATGTGGATCTCTGTTAACAATTTTGCATTAATATCCTGAATATTGATCTGATACTCAGTTGACACATGGTTTTCTTATCTAAACAGATATGCTTATCCTTGGTGGAAAGAGAAAATAATAAATTCTGACTTAAAACGGAAAGATGGATTGTGCCCTTTGACACCTGAGGAAACAGCGCTTACATTGAGGGCATTAGACATTGATCCAAACGTACAGATTTATATTGCAGCAGGTGAAATATATGGTGGAGAAAGAAGAATGGCAAGTCTTGCTACAGCTTATCCAAAATTGGTAAGTAGATTGAAACAATTATCAACTTCTTAAAACCTTGGTACTTATTGGTGTTCACTTTTATCAATGGGTAGCTTGTGCTTTCACAATACAGGTAAGAAAGGAAACACTGTTGGAACCATCAGACCTTATGTTTTTTCAGAATCACTCATCTCAGATGGCAGCATTAGATTACCTTGTTTCACTAGAGAGTGATATTTTTGTCCCCACATATGATGGAAACATGGCTAAAGTTGTTGAAGGCCACAGAAGGTATATTTCTGCGAGCAGTTTACCTTGTCTTCATCATATATGTCATTGGTTATTTTTTAATTTGAAAACTAATTAGTAGGTTGGTTATTTTATAATTTGAAAACTAATTTAGTGGTTTTATTTGGCTTCAGATAAATGATTTTGGAATTCAAATTCCTTCCAGTTTTAAGATTCCAATTTTAGACTCAGAGAACAAAATTTGTGTATGCTCCTAAATCCAGACAGAGTTGTTTATTCTGGCTGTGAAATCATTATCGAACTGAGAATCTTAATCTTATTTGAAATTCATGTGCTTGCCTTTGTTGGTTTTTTAAATAATTTTTTTGTTAGCTGAGCTAGATTCCTAAAATGTCTGTTAATGTGGTTCTGATCGCATCTCCCTTTTCTGATATGTACCCTCTCTTTATCTACCTTTGTTTGCAAGGTCGATATGTCATCTTAACCTCTGTTATCTCTAATGCTTCTTCAGATTCCTTGGGTTCAAGAAGACTATTTTACTGGACAGGAGGCTTTTGGTGGATCTGATAGACAGGTACACTAATGGATCACTGAGTTGGGATGAGTTCTCTTATGCTGTAAAAGAAGCTCATTCGAATCGGATGGGGAACCCAACAAAGAGGTTGGTGATCCCAGACAGACCAAAAGAGGAGGATTACTTTTATTCTAACCCAGAAGAGTGCTTAAATCCATCAGAGGACCCCTTGGATCCGTTGAGTAGTACATGACAGTTATTTAGGAGATGGTGATGTTTCTCGAAGTGGTCTCCAAAGGACTAGTAATTCTACCACAGATCAAAAGATAGCTCTCTACAACAGAGGTATAGTGATAAAAGAAGATTTTGCGATGGAAGAGGCATTCAAGAAAAGACGCAATATGGGTTAGTGAACTTGAAAGAAAGCCTGAGAAGTGATCTATGGTGGCAGTTGTAGGACGTTATCATCTTTTAGTATATGCCAATAATCGAATTCATGTATAGAAGCTACCCTGCCATTACAGGGTGACGTTAGATCGACAGAATGGGTTTGTACACAAAAAGGTGGATGCAAATATAGAAGAATGTGGTCTATCAGAAATGTGGCCTCAAGGAAGGTTTACTCCTTTTTTATCCTTCCATTTTGTATTTTTTTTTCTTTTCTTTTGTTCGTTCGTTTATGATATTGCGAGTTTCTACCAAATATCATATTTTTAAAATTTCTATTACTGTCTATTGAGATGAGATGATTGCCTCTCCAACCTTTTCACTGTGCGTCAAGCTCTGAAATGCCCTTATTGCATTATTTGAGAATCTGTTTGGATCCAAAGTTGAAATTCTTTTTATGCACTAATGCCATATTTGGAAGACTTGACTATGGGTTTTTGTCCAAATTTGACATGTATTTGTGAAAGTATTTTTCGATAAATAATAAAAAATACTTATTTAATTTTGGTATTTTATAATCCAACTGATTAATCTAGTCAAACAAAGTCTCACGGTGACATTTGGAAATAGGTGGGGTTTTTCTGCGTATTTTATTTATTTAACGGGGTGAATGTGAAGGAGGATATGATCGTCGGGTATAATCCAAGGAATAAAGTCGTTGGTCCACGAAGAAAACATCAAAAATTAAAATAAGGAACTTTGATGATTGGTTTAATTATTAAGAATGGAGCTGTTGACAATGATATTTTGCTAATTCCTAGTGATTGGTTACTTTTTAAAATGTGCATGAAAACAAAAATGTAGTAGGAAACCCACAATATTTTTATTTGCTGTTTTATTAAGATCACCATTTGCCTTTTTAAATTTACTCTTTATTTTTCATTAATCTAAATAATTATCTTAATCTAACTAAATTAAAAAAAAGGGAATATGATTCATATACTAATAAAATGGACATGAGATATTCACTTGCACTGATTAGTTGGTAATTTGATGGCATTTATCAATGCTCTGTATATATTGCTAGTACAGTCAGTAATTGTGGCATTTTGTTGATCTCTAAATTTGGTTGGGGACATTCAAAGCCCCACTGTTCTTATCAAAGATCTAAAATTGCCGGTTTTGTGAACCCAATTTACAGATGTAATTGAAAGATGAGAGGGGTTAAGGTTTTATTTTAATTAATTTTTTTTTCTATCGAGGTTAACAAGTCTGTAAGTTCATTAGTTGTTGATGGGGTCCAAAGGACTTCATTATTACTATTATATTAGCTCGAGGCCTAACAAAGCCATTAGGTAAAGTGCTTTTAGAACGATAATGACACGGTTTTGTTTTGGGTTGTTCTCATAAAACAGAACAGAATAATAATAAAGAATAATAAAACGATATATAAGACTGCTTAATGCCCCCACAAACAGTTGTTAGTCTTTTTGATGGAGACACCGAATATTATGCTTCACCAATTATAATAATCACCTTTGATTCTTTGAATTTGAAGGTCAGGAAAATTTGTTTGATTTTACATTTGATCTACTAAAAAGTGTTACTAATTAAAGCAGTGGAAGTTAAAAAAAATCAACGTTATCACCAAGCATATATAGATTAATTATTAATAGACATTATAGCTTAATTAAGATTTCGAGTTTGAGTATTTAGATATATAATTATATTAAAATTTGATAGAAAATTTTTTAAGACTAATATTAAAAAAAATCAATGTTAATTTTAAAATTATAAAGAAGTATTATAACTTTAATGAGTAACAAAGTAAATATTTTATAAAATTTACAAATATAAAAAAATTAAAACAAAAAATTTAAAAACGAAACAAAGGAAAAAAAAAATGAAAACAAAGGGCGAGGAGGAGACGCTAGAATAGCATAATGTTGGCTACTTTTGAGTGATTGATTAATAATAGAATGGTATTTGAAAGCAATGATATCTCTGTTGAAATAAAATATATATATGAATTGGAAAAAAATTAAAGAGAAATGTTCATAGTTATGTAAAATCAACTAAAGATGATTATTATTAATATAAGGTGAAATGGGATAAATAAGTTGAATAAGTAAAAAAGGTAAATAAGTAAAAATGTTGAATTTGGATTTGCATTTGGTTGTTTTGTTGAATAAAATGGAATAAAGGCTATACTAAACATTAATAGAAAATTACACTCTATATCATACTTTTTAATTTTTTTTAAAAAATATTATGTATTTTTTCTATGTATATTTTTAATATATTGAATATATATTTAATATATATTTTTAAAAATAGGGTATACTTTTAATATATCAAATGTATATTAAAGATATATCCTAAAAAATGATATTTTTAAAATTAAAAGTTGAAAAAAAGAGTATTTTTGGAATTAAAATTATAAATAGAATATTTTTTAGGGTATTTTTTAAAAAAATCAAAACATTAATTCGCCCACTGGTGATGTAAGCTAGACTTATTCACATTACTTTCTCCTAAAAGAATCCTATAAATCTACACTATTACTTTCCATGATTATATTTATTTTTATATGAGAGTCATTTATTCAATAATTAACCTTTTGCTTTCAGTAAGATTTTTGCCCATTACAAAAAAACCAACAAAACGAAAGGGGAAAAAAAAGTACGTGTGATAAACACAAAGTAAAAATAAATATATGAGTGCCAAAATATAAAACAATTCATATTAGAAAGATAATAAATTTAAATAATTCTCAGTTTCTAATATAATATAAAATCAAAAGATTCAAGAATTTCAGATGTAAATCGTTGGATAAAATTAAATTTTAGATATATAAGATAATATTGAATTTAATCATTTAAATTTAAATAAAAGGATTTATGTGATTCGGTTCTATGGAAAATTTTTGAGCTCACAATTTTTTTTACCCAGATAAATATTTCAGTGAAATATCATTGCCAAATACTGCTTCAATTAAAAAGATTTTTTCAGGCAAACGAGATCTGATTAGGGTGTTTAAACTTGTAATTACAACGTTTAAAATTAAAACAATTTCAGTAATGTTTGGTAAAATTAAGCTGTCAAATTTGGCCAAGGTCTGAGAATAATATATATATGTATATATATGATATAGTGAATACTATGAAATATTGTTACAGTCAAATGTGAAAAGTCCCAATAAATAACCTTAAGGGAACAATCCAACAGCAAATTTGGTTGATGATGTCGATATTATTTCACCTCATCCCTTTTCTTCCAAAGCTCCTCATTCATTGTCCTTAATTATTTTTATTAATTAAAATTGGTCTAATTTTGATTATGTTTTGTTACTTTTTTTACCACATGTCAAAATAATAGTTACTGCCACATGTCAGAATAATATTTAATGTTTTTTAAACCTCAGTGGTGCCAATTTCAATTTTTACTAAATCCACTCAATTTCCATTTTCCATTTTGTTCGTCACTATATGTTTTTCAAATTTACTTTTAAATATTCATTTTTATTTTTCTCACTATAACAATATATATATATATATATACACATGTAATGATGGTCTAAGAAGAAATCCTTTAGAACTTGTCAAATGCACAAAGAAATATAGCTCGAAATGGGGTCAAAGAGACTTGAAGCTCTTCATTTCACTCTAAATGATCTGTCCATGTCCATTTGTAATGCATTCATCTTTTTAATTTTCTCTTCAACTTCTCTTTCCACCAATAAAAATCTAGTTAGATTGATATTATGAGTCGATCGTATAATAAAGTTGAGAAGGGAACATCGCCGCCTCCACCGACACCAACTAATTTCTTCAATCAATAGGAAGAAATATAATTATAAAGTAATGCTTTATTTGGTTGCTAATTTGCATAATTAAAATTGAATTTACTTAAACAAAATAAATAGTAAAAAAGAAAAAAAATTTATTTAATACATTTGATAATCTTAATTGAATAATAAAAAAAGAGATTTTTTTATTATTTAAATAAATAAATAAATCTGTAAAATATATTTTTATAATTTTATTATCTTTTTTACTTACACAAATGATATTTCATATAATATAATAATTTTCACTCTATTTTTCTCCTTTTCCACAATTTATATGAGAAATTATTTTATTCACTTAAGAAAAATTATTTTTCTAAAAAGTTATATTTTTTTTCAACTATACATCTAAACCATAGAAATTGATGTAAATACTGTTTGTTTTCCTTTTTTTTTTTTTTTGTCTTCAATCCCATCAAAATAAACAATATATAAATCTTCCAGAAATTAAAACAGTGTCGTTAAAAATAATGATGATTTGGAACTTCATATAAATGGAAGCTTTAATGAAAAAGCAGCTTCTCAAACTTATAATATGGAAACCTATCTTAAGGATACACTTCAAGAAAAAAAGGAAAATGAATAATACAAATATTTTGTTTTTTTTTTGGTGGAAATACAAATATTTTGTTTGATGCGAATTCTGTGCATCCCAAAAAATCAAAACAACTACACGTACAGTCATCTCCAGTCTCAACTGGATAGTTTTTATAAACCAGGAGAAGATATGAATAAACCCCCTAAATATCAAAGGGGTTATAAAAAAAATCAATAAATTATGTCAAAAAAGAATATAATTATAACACTTATATTATATACTAGCTTTTACTGGTCTTAAGCTTCTTTAGAGGTTGGTCAGATTCTTCTCCACTTGACACTCTTGGCCGTATTTTCCCTTGATTGGTAGAGGGAACCTCATTATCCTACGCCAAAATGGAAAAAAAAAAAACGCATTAGGTGTCTCTTGAGGTTAAATAATTCTGATTGAGACAAAAGTTTCATATTATAATAGTAATCCAAAAATTATGTCAATAAAACTTAACAATGGAATTTGGAACAATTGGTCTTCTATTCGCTCGCTTTCCTAGCTGAACTTGCACTGAGATGCTGGCCTGTGACAAATCTACTCCAGAACTCTGCAGTGCTTGTGTTAGAGTATTTAGCAACCTGCATGATACCATAATCTGTTATGTTATTTGATCATGGATAAGGTTAATCTAATAGTACGCTAAAATCAGGGGCGAAATCAGGACACCGGCGAAAGGGGATAAAATTTTTAAGCAAAAAAAATATACATATGAATTTATATTCAACTTTATTTTCATATTGAAAAATTAATACAAATAATTGGTATTAATATTTGTATTCAATTTTATTTTTATATTAAATAATAAACTATTGAAATTTTTATTATTTTTATTTCAATATCTAAATTTTATTTTCAAAAATTACATAATATATATTAGTTTTTAAATAATATTTATATATATTTTGAGATATTTTTAAAAAAATATTTAAACTAATTATTTTTGATAAATTTATATGATAACTACTATATATTATATTATATTATAAATTAATTTTATATTACTTAAGCTTTATTAATTTTATGTATATAGAATTATACATATATATTTGTATATACATATATATGTATATGTATATAGGAACCAATGAGATAATCATATAAGTATTATTAATTTATGTATTTATAAATATAGATATACATATGCATATGAATTAAGGGGAAAATTATATAAATATTATAAATTATATATATACATATATATATACATGTATATATATGCATATGTATACAGAAACCAAGGGGGGGCCATAGACCCCATGCCCCCCCCCCCCCCCCCCATGGCTAAAATGAATGTCAGATTTTAAAAGACGAAAGCTAGAAGATGTGTTTAGTTTTGCTTAGGTGTCAACGGCGGTGATTCCCTGAAAAGATATTGATTCTAATATTTTCAATGCTAATTAACATATATCACAACTTTCAGAATCCCTCACAATGCAAAGACTCGAGAAAACTAATAGTTTAGGGGCATTCACTAAATAAATTAGCGTGAAAACATATGCTCACCTTTGAGAGTAAACACTTGAGATGTTCACCGTACCACCTTCAATGCTCAGTTCCGGATCCTTAAGCTTATCACCAGCATCAGCTCCATCAATGGTACAAGATTTAGTATGATGTGATTGGGGTTGGGGTTGAGGTTGAGGTTGAGGTTGACTTGCAACGTTATCGGCATCTACCACTCTAGGAGGAAGTTGGGCTACTGCACCACTTCTGCCAGAGTTGAAGAAGTTTGGCTGAAGCGACATAGGAAATGGCATTGCACTATTTGTTATTCCTGGATAGTGATCCATTGGTTTGAAGGTAGTAGCCGAAGTCGTGTCAGATTCTATTGGGTTCTCTTGTGCACCTGCTGGAATAGTTGAGCAACGGGTAATTTTTTTCTCGTCTAACTTTGCTGCAAAATGTAATGCAGGACCAGCACCCCCATTTATTCCTTGAGATTGATCCACAAAACTTTCAGCAGGCCTAAGTCCGTTTCTCTGTTTCAAATGGAGGACAGAATCAAATGTTAGCTTACAATGATAACCAGCACTAAGATTAAGTCAATCAACTTGTTCCCGTACAATACAGAAAATACAAAAGGAAAGCATGGAATCTTACCCATGGCGCCAATTTTGCAGGTTCGTGGTTCCAACCTTGGTATGACCCCTCATATTTTTGTACTTTTTCCTGTAAAAACTGAACGTACTCGATTACCTGCAAAAATGCCCACATGTCCCATCATTCAGATATCACATTAATATTGTAGAACGAAAGAAAAACAATCAATTACTTCTTGTACCTCCAATAGGAATGATGCCTTGTCTCTCTTTTGGTCAGCATGAGGAATAAGTTCTCTCAACATCTGAAATCTGCATGATAACTTCATAAGTACACCATGCTGTTGGCAAATGCATTTATATATAGAGATAAATCGCATCAATTGCATCCAATTCAAGAAGGGCCATAATGCCGAGCACAGCCGCATCAAGCTCACACCTATTAACTGTTGTGTACTTTTTTTCTTGAGGAAACAAGTAATTTATTGTACATTGTTAGGCAGTTAGCAACAACAGGATCAGCCAATAATGACTGCTTAAACAAAAAGAGATGGAACCTCACTTCATAATAGGCTTCAAACTAAAGGAATAAAAGGTAGCATTATCAAAAACAGGAAGCAAACCTGCAGTATGTGGACTCTAATTAAGATATTTGGAATTTTATCACTTTTATCATATTGTCCACTATTTAATTACACAATAGCTTATCCTAGCTTCTTATCCATCATCGAATAAAAACATAGTAAAAATGGCTTAAAGAAACAAATTACTGGGAAATACACAGTGGGAAGCAGTTGATACATGCCTGTCATTTATTTTGCTTCTCCTCCGTTGTTCAGTGGCAGAGTGTTTTGACCGCGGCGTGTTAGCCTTCTGATCGGTGCTCTTCCCATCCACTTTTACCCTCAATTCGCCTGTAAATCCAAACAAAGGCATTGATTCAATGGAGAAGAAATGCAGCTCTAATCCAAATCCAAAACTTCTGCGGAACTATCAAAACATTAAAGCAGAGGCAAGCATTAAAGCACCTTTATGAACAGGCGAAGGGCTTTCTTTTTTAAGAACAAACTCTTCCTCATCGTCTAAATTATCATCCTGTGTACTACCTTTGGCTGATTTTATCATTTCCATAAAGCTCTGGCTCTTCTGCCCCGATGGCCTGTTCAAATTTATCCATTCAATACATTAGTCGTTAGGGAGGAAAAAAGAATTGAGAAATCCAAAAGTGTAGGGAAAAAGAGACAGACTGAGATGAAAAGAGAGAGCTGAAACTATTAGGATGGTTGTTCGTTGACGACTGTGACGGCCTCTCCGACGATGTCCATTGTCCAGCCTTCGCTGCCGCCTCTGTTAGCAGCCAAAAAATGGTTCAAAAGTTTCAAAATGCAAAATGCATAATGACACGAGCACTTTAAAAAGAAAAAGGAAAATCACAGTAGTATTTCAAAAGTTTTCGCCTTTTTCTCATTTAATATATCTCGTTATTCTCTCACATTTTTTAATCGGTTCACCCTCGAAAATTTTTATTATTGGAAACATTATAACTATAGAAGGAAGGCAGAAAACTAGATTAAATTTTCTAAAGAAAGGTCATAAAACGAGGAAGATTGTTTGCTGCACTATAACATAAAGACTTCTTGTTATATTAATCATTATTATGACTCCAATTAGTTTACCAACTTGACTAATTGAATATCTCGATCTAAACACACTTACCATATTACTATTGGATTCAGTGTCATAATGCATAAATTCATATTTCAAATCCTTACAATATTTTTTCGTCTTTAAAAATATCTGTACATAAACATAATCTTTGCATCAACAAACATCTTTGTTTTAAACTTTTATATGTCCAATAGAACTGGCCTTGGTCTGATGGGGAAAAATGAAAAAAAAAAACTGGCCTTGATTTACTTAAGTCCCTATGCTCCAATAACCTCCCTTTGAAAAATAATGCAGTAACTAGGGGCAAACAGCCATTTGGATAGTCTAATTTTGGGCCATATTCTTACGCTCTGCACACCATTAAGGGGAGCTAATAAAATCTTGGGTGGATTTCACACTTGGATTTAGCTTCTGGGGCCCTGAAAGCTGATCTTGCGGTAACATCAGTATTAGGATAATCCAGAGGACAAAAACAAAGTTGAAACCCTATCGATGAAATGGCAATTTCAGTATCTGCAAGGACATTTTGATGTTTAGCCTAAAAAGCAAAACAGTTAGAAGTGAAGGTACTGTTCATTTTCTTTCTTGGCTACCTGGGTAATGGGTAAGGCTGTCCTGTCATGTTGCAATTAATATTAATTTTCCTACTTTCTTGTCTCTACCCTCCAGCTTCAAAATTTGAGGTCATTAACTCGTAAATCAATAATTTTAACCTCATAACTCTTTGCTAAAGATTTCTAATGGTAATGGAATTCCATGCACACGCTAAAGCAGCATGTAAAAGAACCTTTTTCTCAAAAAGAGAGAAAGAGTTACCTCTTAGAGTGTTGGATCTTTCTGCATCATTCTCCTTCCTTGTCTTTCCCTTTTTCAGTTGAGATTCTTCCCAGAGAGTGAATCCACTCCCGGTATAAGAACTGCAGTTAGAATGTTCGTCATTTTTATCTGTACTACTCGCTTGAGCTACGGTGAATATTGTGCTGCCCTCCTGTTTAGGAATTCTTTGATTGAAATAATTAGAAATGTGACTAATACTATAAGTTCCAACGCCTCCAGGGAGGATGTGCTCCACTGTGGGTGGTGGTGCTGGAGGCGGCGGCTTTTCAATCGACGAAATCTCTGCTGTGGTTTCTTCTTTAGCAGCGGCAACAGTGGTCTTCCCTACCCGTTCCAGTGGCTGCAGAAAATCATGAGTCTGGAGGTAACCTGTTCATGTATGAAAGAAATTATCAAGATTATATATTTAATCTAGCTCAGTAAATGCTGCTATTCCATAACATGAACAATTATTAGCCTTTGGCATGTAGAATGATGGTTTAATGTGCTGATTGCCAACCAAGATAGCTTAATTATGCTCATGTTACGGAATAGCAGCATTTTTTGCATTATTTAGGGATTGCAATAATTCTTGTGTCCAAACAGCAACCAATATAGCTTAATTATGCTCTTTTAGTCAGCTTTGCTTCCGTTGAAATTCCATGGCTTATCATCATAGTTGTTGGCAATAAGAGATAAAGAAAGGAAAAGTGAAGTGCATTTCCTTTCATCTTATTTATAAAACTGTTGAGTGAAACAAGGTGCAAGGTGACTAGAACGAACTTTATTCTTTTCAGGTCCCTGTTTTAATTACTAATAAATGTAATTAGATTTTGTAGTATTTAGAATAAATTTTGAAAAACAAGATAGAAAAATATTTGAAAATCAATCACAAATTAAAAATATATTACCAAAAATGCAAAAAATACAAATAAAAAATTTGATTCAAATCTTGGAATAAAAAAATAGTAATGTATGTTATATACATTGTAAAATAACTACCAAAATGAAAATGAAAATTAAAAAAAATCAAATTTAAATTTCCATACTAGCAATTGAAACTACCAAATATAAATATATAAACTTTACATTAAAAAAACTCATAATTAATCTTAGTCTCCTAGTTACCCAATTTTAGATTATTATTAGTTCATTTAAAAGCAACTAAGGATTATATGTATATAAGTGGAATTTTAATCATGTGCTAATTATTTTTAATTCCATTACTTTATTTTTGTTAATTATATGGAGCGAGTGAATCCAATACGTGAATGATTAACGATTGTCTGTTGAACAAAAAAGCAGAGGTCTCCCTCTTCTCTGTACAGGATGATGAGTGAAATGTGATTGTGAATAGCATGCACTGCACACGAAAGGGCCTGTTGATGTGAATCATGTGACATCTAGATCATGGCTAACTCCTATATGGGTCCCATCAACAAACATCAACCCCACTGCTCCCAATCTGATGGTGCTAATTGCCAACTGCTAGCTCTTTCCTTTTCGGATTTGCCTATTCTTTAGGATGGGCCACTCCCCCCATTCTATGGCCCAGATTCATGATTCAATACTTATCACGTGCATACACAAATCGTGATCCGCAAACAAAAGATATATCTATAACAGTATTTATTTTTTCTATTTTTTCCCTTCTTTATTATCACTCTTCACAAAAAAAAAACTACGAATTCGTTCTTTTACTCCCTCCGTTTATAAATATCTGTCTTCTAAAATTTGAAGACATAAATTAAAAAAATATTTAGTTATCATATAATTCTAAGATAATTAAAATGATCCATCTTTTAAAAAGAAAAGAGTATCATAAATAAATTTTCATTAATGCAAAAATAAATAAATAAAATTTTCATATACAATAAATAAGAACACGCTGGGATCATAAATTAAGAGAAAAAAAAAAGGAAAAAAGTACCTTGAGAAGGTGGCCTTGGATCTTGTTGGACTGTTGAATGACTGTATAGTGAGAGAAGGTCTTGTGTTGGTTTCCTTCCTGTGGAAAATATGCTTCTAAACCACAGTTAAAAACAATACTAACAATAATAATAATAAACAGGAAAGAAATTATAAATTGTCTTATTTTTAGTAATTATTTTATAGTGATCCAGAAATTAAAACGAGAGAGAACAAAAAAGAAAATTCTGATTCTGAAAATACCTTCGGTTTCGAAGAGACGTTGTTGTTGAGGAAGCTCCATCCACGGCTGAAATATTTTTGCTAAATTCACCAATTTTTTTATAAAAAATAAAATAAAATAAAATCCCTCCAAATAAAGCCAAATTCTTGCAGCAAATTCTTTGATCAATAATTTTGACAACTGTTTGGATTCCGTATCTGATACAGAAATACCAGATTTTGAAAATTACAAAGAAATTTCTTCTGCAAATGCTTCTTCTCGTCGTCAGATCCGTTTATCCGGCAAAAACGATAATACTTACTGGAGTTATAGGAGCTCCGCCTGAGATCGGAGCTGCATTTGCTTGCCTAAGTAAATTGAGGGTCTAGATTTGTACTTTATTTAAGACTCCGATTGCCAGTTTTGTTCTTTGAATGTCCTTTTAAAAATTAATTCCCGACAAAATTCTCTGATAAACTATTCAACTCGACAATTAACTTCACTGCAAATATGATAAACAGAACTTCAAATCTCAAATATCGTCGAATCTGGAAAAAAATTATAGATAAAATTGAGATTTATGAATATTAAAAAATCAAAAGTATGAGAGAGCGGTTAAAGAAAAATCAAGTGAAGAATTCAGTTCAAAACTGTTCAAAACAATCAAATCTCAAACTCACTGGAAGAGAAGATGAATGATTAACGAAATTAAAAAGATTGAAAGATAATTAAGGACTAATGGTTACTTACCTTTGATCTAAATTATGGCAATTTACGTGTTGTATCAGCTGAGAAATGCTTCAAAAACTGAAACTGAATTTAAACACCAAAAATATTCACGAAAAAGTGTGTTCTGAAGAGAACTAAAAAGAGAAATCGAAGAGAATTGCTTGAAAATAAAATGCTTAAAGAATCTCTTTCAAAATTCAACAAAAAATACCTCTCTTTTTTCTTTAAAAATTATATAAATAAATTTCTGCTAAACATACTGTGCAGATTGGAGAAAAAGTCTCTCTCTTTTTCTCTTTCTGTCTCTCTGGTGTGCGCTTGCTTTGAAAGGTTTTATACAGTTTTCTTGGTTGCTTGCTTCGCCTTTTGCTTCATTTTTTTTCCGTTATGTGGAAACGACGTTTTATTTAACGGCGTTGCGGCGGAGCTAACGACGTTAGAGTCACGGAGAAAGGGTTGTGCGTGTTGTTGTGTGGTGTGTAGTGTTAATTTGTTTTTGTTTTCCCGTTTACTCTTAACTGTGTATGGCTGTATGGTTCACGGAACTCAATAATTGGCGTTGTTTGTTTTTTATGTTGTTGGCAATCCCGATACAAGCTTTTTTTTATTAATTTCTATATATTTTATAATCTGTTTCCTAAATACAGATTTATTTACTCGAATTGCATCTTTTGCTCACTCAAAATAATATTTATTTATTTATTACTTTATGGCCTTTCTATTACTGGACAAAATTAGTCGACGACTATCCGTGCGACATTTAGTGGATAGTTATTTTCGAAGTCTTTCTAAGTTCAGCATTTCTTCCTTAGTTAATAAAATAGCAATATACATAAGAGTGTTTTTTTCGAGTTATTACAATAGTTGATAATTTCAAAAAATACTTGTAGTAATTTAATATAGAGCATAGCAAATTTCAAATTTTTATTAAAAAATTAAATTTAAAATGTGGATCTCTATCAATAGAATCTGAATAATGTTAATTAGAATTAAAATGCGAACAGATGAAAAATGAAAGATTTATTTTATTAATTTTCAAAGCTCCACGTTCATAATTCACATAAACTTGACCAAAACATTCTGTTTTTTTACTATAAAATCACATATATCCTGAATTTAAACATTTTACTTAAAAACTAAATATTATTCAAAACAAAACCCAATATCCAATTCTTAAAGAAAATAAATAAGGGAAAATTTTCATCTATCAACAATATTAAGGAGATGTTTGGTACACTTTAAAATTGAGAGTATATAGAATAATATTTTAAGTTCGTGAACAAATAATTTTTTATATATATTTTTAACATCAGTATAGTTACAAACAGTCCTTGGGGGCTTGAATCAAGATTTGAGTTACCAGTTAGTTTCCTATTAACTTACAGAAATAGCTTATGTTTAGAGCCTGGGAGTTAGAGCCATGCTGAGGGGAGCATGTACAAACTGAATGGATTGGTCACGTGACTCAAAGGTTAAGCTAAAAATGGTTGACTTAATAACAGTTACCCGTTGACCCCTGGGAAAGATTAAGAAAGGCGAAGGCAGATAATGCTAATTACAACTGATGATTAGTGCACAGATCCCAATTTTTTATCTGTCTAATAATAAATTTCTTAGAAAAAAAACAAAATTATGATGACAGTATATTGTTATATAAATAGGTACAGTGTCAACAGAGGAGAGGATGTTGGTGGTAAAGTCACGTGCCTGCACTTGCCCTTTTGTAGTGCCGCGAAATGCGGGACTTTCTCCATTCATGTGCCACGTAATACCTTCCTCCCTCTCTCTCTGTTTTTTTTACATCTCCAATTTCAAACATTTGCATTTAATTATGTCCTAGAAAAATTCATAGTTGTTTCTTTAGTCTTTAGGCTCTTTACTAGTAGCAATACAAGTGTTTTTGCAATATCAACATCTATATTCTCAAAATCTTCACTCATAATAAATTTTTTAAGAGCAACGGCTTAGTAATCTAATAAGCATAACCAATATCAACATGGCTAGAAAAATCCTAAAATGAAGACACCAAATAGCTGCTTCATAGCTAATTAATTTGGTTTTCTAACAACAAATGCAACGGTGTCTCGATTGCATTTCAGATGGCTTGTTGCAAGTTTCTGCCAACTAAATTGGGCAAGCTTGAATCAACATTGTCAAATCAACATTTTTTTCTTTTTGAGAAATGACAAATCAACATTTCTGAAAATCTCTCAATCAAACTGCATTTGTTTTGCTAAAAGGACAATTTGTTGAATTAACCTAATTTCCCCTTTTCACAACCAAACACGCCAATTGAATTAAAATAATGATAAGCAATTCAGTAATTCAAACTTTTAACCATTAATAATATTTTATAATTTAATGATTAATTTTTAAAATATTAATTAAACTATTAAAATTTGATAATTTTTACTTATTAGCTATTGCATAGTAACAAGTAATAGTAATAACTAGCAATAATGGTTAAATTAAATATATATGTCATTAGTAGTATACAATATAATGTTTCATTTAAATTTCCAATTCATAATATAACAAAATATCGTACTTTCTCAACTTGATTTTTTTTACATATATATACCTACATTTGTGACACCGCGTGAAATCAATTAAGTTTTTTTTTTTCTTTTTTTACTTTTAGTGATTGAATTCAAATAATTAAGTTGAACTGAAGAAGATTTATGAAATGAAATGGGAAAAATCTATATATCCTCCACTTTTATAAATCCCCTTCAGTAAATCCAAGTGAAAATTAATTGAAGAGTAGTAGTTAAGAACCTCTCCACCATACACGAGTAAAATATATCGATTAACTATTTTCATGAAAAAAAAGTATGTAATATTAAAAATGGGTATTATAGTAAGCTTAATAACACGGAATTATATATAATAATCCAATTAATTAAGCAAAGAAAGAAGCAATAACAAATATTACATTTATACATATAAGGTTATTAATTAAAAGATTGAAGGTGCCACCTAATTTTCTTTGCCATATATTACACGTTATAGCCACATGCCTAACCTTTGCTTGCCAGCCCATTCTATTGTTTGCATGAATGTCTCTTATCTCGAATTTTCTTCAACTTCTATTTCTTTTTTCCATTTTAGTTGGAATTCTTGCCCTAATGTTGTCAAATGAATCTACATATCAAATATAGTAAATATGCTGAAAATATGATTTTTTTTTTAGCCCCTACAATCATGGGGAGCATTCATGTAAGTATTTATATTTATTATAGTTTTAATTTAATGGAACAGCTTGGCATGACAATATCCTTTAACAAAAATATTTATTTCTTTGCACATACATTATAATATTAATAAAATATTAGATTTTTAATTAAAGATATAAGATTTCGAGTTCAAATTCTCTTTAAAATAATATATATATTTGTAATACGATTTCATTTGAATATTATAATTAATAGAAAGTCTAATGAAATAATAATAATAATAATAATAATAATAATAATAATAATAATAATAATTTTCTCAAAATAATAATAATAATAATATGAGATATAATGAAACGAAAATTAGTTTTAAAAAATAAAAAATAATAATAGAAAATGTAATTAATCTCTGTCAACTGTTGATGATTTAATGTTGGGGAACATATGCAAAGGCATAATTAGAAACAGGGTAGCTAGCTGCATTTCTTTGTCTAAATATAAGCCAATAATGTCGTAATCTTTATAAAAATAAAATAAAGAACTATATCATGTGACCTATAGATTTTTTTTGTGTAAATTATTTTATTAAAGTCGAATGAGATAAAATCATAAAAGGAAATAGATAAAACTCTTCTTATCATCTTTAGTTAAACTAAAATAATACCTTATCAATTAATTTAAGTGCTCAATAATTACAGTGAATTTTTTTTAGTGTAAAGGAGATAAATTAAGTTGTTATTATATATAAAGTGTCTGAAATTAATCATTCTAATTAACAGTTAGAATGGAAACAATATAAAACAAATTTACAAGTAACTTTTTTTCTCTCTTTGAGTAGAGCCATATCTCTCCAATAGAGCCGATCCATCCCTTTATGGATTTAGCCTTAGGTCTAGACAACAACCCTAGATCTTTAGTTCTTGCTTTCTTCTTGTTTTTCTTGAGTTGTAGTAGGTTGTGTTTATTGTTTTTCTGTTTGCCTTTTATTTTGGCTAGAAGGCTTATGCAACCACTGCCTCCAGTGGTAATCACTGGCCAGATCTTCAGTGTCCTTGTGCTTCGACGAGCCTTCTATTGGTGTTCACCTTCTTTGTTTGGGCTCCAATGAGTAGATTCGGTGAGTCTCAGTATTTTTGAGCTTCGGCGAGTTTCCTCTTCTATCCCAATAGCCTCGATTTTCAAGATAAGTTTTTCTCGTTCTTCTCTTGAACTTTCTAAAACACTTTCCTCCTTTTCTGTATTAATATTTAAGTTTAAGGATTTTGCTCTCCTGAGAGCTTTAAATATACCCTTGCTATGACACTCTCTTCTTATTAGGGTTCACCTCCTCATTAAAATATGGGAGAAAGTCTCATATTTTGTCAAAATATGAGACTTTCTCCTATATTTACTTAAATATGGGAATCAAAACACTAAAATTTTAAGTTTTAATTTATATATTTTTATTTTTTTATTATTTGTGATCAAATCAAAACTCTAAGTTTCGATTTGGCAAAAAAAAAATTTCTTTATACGTGTATGGACAAAGGTGGCTATGCACACTATTTTTTTTAACATAGGCCAAACCGGAACTTATAGTTTCTGTTTGGCCAAAATAATTATAATATTATTATTATTAATTATTAATTATAATTAATAATTAACTATTATATTAGACTGGTAATTAATATTATTAATAATAAAAATAATTATAATTAATAGTTATATAATTACTAATATTTAATAATAATAATTAATAATTACATTGAACTCGAGTAATTATTAATTTTATATGGATTAAAAAATAATTAATAATTAATAATTATATTATTATAATTAATAATTATATAACTAATAATAAAATATTATAATTATTAATTATAATTATATTGTTATTAATTATCTTTGGGCCCGAATAAAATTAATACTTACTTGAGTCCAATATAATTATTAATTATATTATTATTAATTATTTTTAGGCCCAAATAAAATTGTTAATTATAATTATTAATTATATTTAGTGTTAGTTATATAACTATTAATTATAATTATATTGTTATTAACTTTTTTGCCAAATAAAATTACTCATTATTTGAGTCTAATGTAATTATTAATTATTATTATTGTTATTATTAGTTATATTTATTATTAGTGCTATAATTTTTAATTATAATGATATTGTTATTAATTATTTTTGGATCCAAATAAAATTATTAATTATTTGAGTCTAATTTAATTATTAATTATTGTTATTATTAATTATCAGTAATTATATAATTATTAATTATGATTATATTTTAATTATAATTATTTTTATTATTAATAATATTAATTATTTGAGTCCAATATAATAATAAATTATTATTATTAATTATTAATAATTATATGATTATTAATTTTAATTATATTTTAATTATAATAATAATTATTATTCTTATTATTATTTTGGCCAAACCAAAACTTCCAATGTTAAAAAATGGTGTACATGGCCAGCTTTGGCTATACACATACAAAGAAAAAAAAATTTTTTGGCTAAATCGAAACTTTGAGATTCGATTTAGCCATAAATAATAATAATAAAAAAATTAAAATTTAAAATTTCAATTTATGTTTTGACTCTTGTATTTGAATAAATATGAGAGAAATTCTCATATTTTAATAAAATATTAAACTTTCTACTATATTTTTATAAAAAGCCCTCAAGGATTACTTATATGTTTTTACAGTCATAAGTTTCATTAAGGATTACTTATATGTTTTTTGTTATGGCTTCTATTGGTTTTATTTTGTTAGATTGTGGTTGCTGTTAATTACGTTGTTCTGTTTGTTGATCTATTTCTCCAGTCCTTGGTGGGTTGTTCTCTGCCTGATTTGGCCTCTTGTAATTGTTGTGTTTGTTTAATAATATTGTTCTTCTCTTTTGATTAAAAAAAAATTAGCAGCTAGAATGCATACTTAGTTAAAAACTATTTAATTTAATCCCCAAACCTCAAACAACATAATTAATTAATTAAAGAGTTTAATTAAGAACAAACATCAAAATTTTTATCCATCGCCATGCATGATTTAAATCTACTACGAGTAAATGGTTTAAATCTTACTCTTATTTTTTTTAAAACACGAATCTTCCGCCCTTGAAAGCCTTCAATTTTTTTTTCTTTGAAAATAACTTCATTGAATTAGAAGTACTTTCTTAACTGATTGATGATATAAACATGATTAATATCTGAAAATATGATTTCTATTGAAATTAAAAGTTGTTGATGGAATATTTGGTAACTGAATTGTATGGGAGAAAATTAGAATAATAATGGAATAAAGAAGAAAAGTAGAGGTCTACCTTCCATCGCGTGATGATACAAATGAAATAGAGAAGGAGCTTTCAAAGGCACCATAAAAGTACCGCACATGCATTGAAAATTTTCAGTTGTTAGGACAGTCTTAATGCCGTCTTATCTTGATTTATCACCTCCATCTGACTCGGGACCCTTTTTCTTACCATTATTAATTTATTTATTTATATACATTTTTCAATATCAATACCCTCCCATTAAATTAAATTCTAATTTCACTAATTACACATCACCAAAAATCATTTTAAGTTCATAATTATTATTATGTTTTGGTCTCATTAAAATTATAATTTTTTTAAAATTATTATATTAAAATTATCACTATATACAATTGAAAAAATTATTTTATTTTAATTATATTTTATTATTAATAAATTAATTAATTAAATAAAAATATTTTAATATTAATGAGTTATTAAATAATATTATAGTCTACTTAACATAATTTTATATAATATTTAAAATTTTAATTTTTTTTTTAGTAAGTGCAAATAAATTTAAAGCGAGATTTCATCATAGCAGAGAGGATAATTGGTTTATCTATAATTATATCAAAATATGGGCTAAATTATGAAAAAAAAAAAAAAAGAAGCAGATTGGAGCAGTAATAAAGTGTAATTAACTACAATTTACCTGAGATATTAATTTCATGAAGACCATAATTATGTTGTAAAAGAGAGGAAGTGCAAGGGAGTGCGTGAAAACTGGGGGAGTGGTCATTTTCATGGTTTGTCGTGACTAAGACAAAGAGTGGGGCCACGTGAGTTGACACCGCAACTCACGTGCAAATATTACAAAAGGACATATATTATGCAATCACTACTACTGCAGTACTAAAACTCCTCCTGATGGGCCAACCAACCAAACACCACTTTGGGTCTGGCTGAGACCCGATCATGTTACCCCAGTGCAAAAAATTTAGAGAAATTTATAAAAATAATTTAAAAAATTATTAAAATATTATATGACAAAAAAATTTATAAAAATACTGTATATATTTTTAAAATTTATAAAAATATGATATATATTAAATATATATTAGATATATATTGAGTATATTTTTACTTTCCCTGGTTGTAAATTAAAGTTTTTGTTTTACAGGAGGGCCAAATTACAACAAAAATAAAATAAAATAAAATTTGTATCCTTTTTCAATTTGAGCTTAATTTTTATTATGTTGATTATAATTTGTGCAATTAATTAGTAAAAAAGAACTTAGATGCATGTGTAAATTTAATATAATTTATCTTATACCAGCTGATGACGATATTTTTTTTTCACTTCTTATCAATGTTGTCGTGTGTAAAAAATTAATAAGGATGTAAAAAAGGGTTGACAGGAGATGTTCATATTGAGTGACTCTATTGAGTTGAATCATTTTGATAATATAATTAAGGCCAATATAAATATGATTCTTTTATTAGTTATATTGATATAAACACGATATGAAAATTAAAAGAGTTATGCAAATATGATCAGCGGCGGAATCAAACGGTTATAAAGATGGCAAAATTTTTATCTCTCGCCGTCACCAGTGATGGCTCTATCTCCATTGTCATCGTTGGAGGCGAGCCCTCCAGCAGTCCGCCGTCTAGCCCATCCTCTTCCCTCTCCCTTGCTCTTTCTCTCTTCTTTTTCTTTTCTTCAACCTCACGCTCTCCTTCTTCGCCTCTATAACTCGAGCCGGAGGGCTCGTTCCTGTTGACCATCACTAGCTACCATAAGTATTCTCCCTATATGTGCTTTCTGGCCACTAGTGAGGGGGTTATTTGCTCCCCTTCACGATCCCCCAAGTTCGTCCCTAAATATAACATATATAATGCATTTACTTAAATTAATTATATGCAGATTACATAATCCGACACGATATATTTAGTTATATAATATATTTAATTTAAAATAATTTTATGTTTTAAATAATCAATTAAAAAGTTATTTATATAATAAATTTATGATTAAAACAAATTAAAATATAAATATATATTAAAAATTTTCTAAAAATATATAAAATAATAAAATATACAACACAATTAATATAAAATAAATAATGAGCATGTATTATATTTTAATTTTAAAATTTAGTAATAAATAAAAAAAGTTGAGAAAATAAATATACGGTCACAAATACAAATTTTGCATAAAAATTTTTGAAAAATTTATTTTATTTTCTATTCTATTTTTTTATAATTTATATTCTAAATTTTAAATAAAAAAAGTTATTTGATATAAAAAAATAAAAAAGTAATTTGATATAAAACATAAAAAATTAGATTATTTAAATTACAAAAATTATTTAATTTTTAACATTTAATATAGAAAATGATTTCTAAATTCATAAAGAAATTAATTTAATTCAATTTAATTAATAATTAAATTAATAAGATAATTAAAATTAATTTAATAATTAAATAAAATTAATATATTTTTAATAAGAATAATTAAAAAATTAAATACACTATTTCTAAATAAAATAATAATACATTATATAATAATAGAATTATAATAATATATTAAATATTTAAGACTTATTTTTATTTTTTTATAGCAAATAATAATAAAATGATATAGCTTTAAGTTGTATTAAAACTATATCATTTTAATTAAATATGTTGTAGCGGGTTCGTTTATTAACCGTTACGCTACCCATTTAGAGTCTTGCCATAAATAAGATAACACGAATCTGACACTAATCCATTGAAGATTAACACTAAATTTACTTATTTTTTGTATTGCGTTCGCTTATTATGATCCATTTTGACATTTCTAAGCATTAGTTCATTGAAGTTTTTTATTTTAAAAATTATTATTATTAAATTTGTAATAATAATTAAATTTAAAAAATAAAATTCATATACAATATTGCTAAATTTAAAAGAGAAGCAAAATTTTGACTACTTTAGATTTATTAGGCCTTAAAAAAAATAACACAAGGAGGATTTTCATTTTGGACACCAATCTTATGATAGAGCTCATAATAAAAAAATTTTGTGAATATATCGATAATTTGATGCATTATTTCAATATTACTCAAGGCTGCGCACATGTTTCTAATTAGCAACCATATATCAGTTTACAGATCAAAATAATTAATATTTATATCTATTCTTAGATCTACAAGTACAAAGAAAAAAAAAATAAACAGTTTAAAGAGGCATGCATGTTTATACGCCTCTAGCTACGGACCTAATTTTCCTTCATAATTTTATTTGAATTTCAAAGCTTAAAATTGCATCATTTTGACATTTCTGAGTTTAAAAAAGAGGAACTCATTCATGGTAAAGGCATTTAATTTGAGGTGAGACATTTTGCATAAACTTAATACAGTTTATTAATTGAATTGATTCTGTGCTAAAAATCTTTATATTTTAAAATGGTTACATATTCAACTATATAATATGTGTTTTGTCAAATTTTTTAATATCTTATAAGAATTTTTTTTATTTCTTCAATGGATCGTACCAGTGGTTTTTGGACTTATGGAGTATCCCTTAAATTTAAAGACGTGAAGGCATAATGCCATCAATTATTTTTTTAAATTTTTTTTGAGTATTATATCACAATTCTTTAAATAAATATTAGGTTCAAATATGCTTGCATATATACTCTTTTGAAATGATTGAGTGTAATTAAATGAGTTTTAAGCGTATAATATACTTTAATTATTGAGTGCTATCTATATAAATTTGAAATTCAAACCTCCAATTATTATAATATTTTGAAAATTATAATAGTCACAGGATTTGAACAAATTTATAACTATTATAATTTTTTATAGTTTATTTATTTATTTTTTTTCCTTAAACAAAAAGAAAATGCCTTATTTTTTATCTGGAGAAAAATAAGGGATTTTCTTCTTTTTTATAATGAAAGAAAAAATAAAAATATTAAAGAAAACCTTTATTTAGAGATATAAGAAGATTTAACCTTTTTTTTTTTTTTGGTCAAGAAGAAGATTTAACTTCTTTTTTTTTAAGGAAAGATTTAACTTTTAAATCAAACAAAAACCACATTTAACTCATTTCAAAAAAAAAAAAACCACATTTAACTGACATTATATTACGAAAAGCAACTTGAAGCTCACGTAGGAATATATAGGATAAGGCAAAGGGTCATGGCTTGGCCAACATTTTCGATTATGACAAACATATATATTGATAAAACCAGCATTAAATAGGAAAAATAAAGTAAAATAAAATAAAATTTAAAAAAAAACATTAATTCTTTTTTTTTTTAACAAAAGTTCAATATATGGAGCTAAGAATCGTACATGTCAGTTTGAGCAGTTAAGGAGGGTTTACTAATTACAGTGAGTCAGTGACGACAAAGGACAAAACAAGCTGGTTGACAGTTCTAATGCAACCCAAAAACAAGTAAACCGAGCCTTTGAAATCAAAATTATTGAATATTTTTTAAGCCAAAAAATCCAATAGAATTGAATTAATTTAAAACTATTATTAATCCTTATAATACTTCAAATCTAAATTAATCAATATATATTATATAATTCAATATTATTTTACAATAATCAAAATTATGATTAATACTAAAAAAATATAATTAAAATTAAAATTAATCAATATATATTATACAATTCAAATTTAAATAATTATTTATTAAAGTTCAACTTTGGTTATTTTGATTTGTTTATCATTAAATTGAACTTAAATTAATTTTTTTAAAAAAAGATAAAATACATATATTCTATAAAAAAATTTCAGATTTAAAAAAGAATAATGCTGACCTCCTAAACCCAACAAAAATTAAGTGTTTTTATAATAATAGTATTAAGGTTTCTTCAACTTCAATAATGATACAAGTAGTAATTAGAAAATTAGGAGAGAGAGGAACGTAGTTTTTTTATTTCCCTGCGAGATGGACATTCTTTTGCTAAGGAATCCGTTTAGGGATCTGTTAATAATTGTTTTCTCTGTTTGTCTAAAGATAATACAACTTTCTTTTTTATAATTTAATTTCTTTTAATTGTTGCTAATTAATTACTATTATGTAATGGACAGGTGTCAGCTATTTCGTAGAATCCGCAACGTTTCACGTGATTAAATATGCCTGCCTACTACCCACAAAATTGTTGCCTCCCATATCACGTGACCAACTCATAGTTGCGATGTTTTTGGGTCCCACCAATATCGCGCGATCCCGTTTTTACTCCCAATCCCCACGTATTATGACTATCGAGAATAATACCTGTTTTCTTGTTTAGTTTAATTATATACAAAAAAAAAAAAAAAACTAAAGGCATATTAGGACATTTATTGAAGGGCAATTTTATCTCAAAAATAAAAAGATAAAAATATTATTAATTATTGAGTCTATTAATTAAAAAAAGATAAAAATAGTCATCTTTACTTGTTTAGATTGTAGCCAAATAGCATTATCTAATTATTTAATTTAATACGTTTTGCTTTATGCAGTTTCTCAAATTTTCACGGAATTAGAAAAATCTTCACGTTCATTCAATCTAAACATGATTGAGACCGTTTACAAAAGTAATTTAATTTTGTAGTTTTATAAATAAATTATTTCAACTAACAAAAAAATTATCCTTTAATTTATTATATAAGTTCAAAAAATGATAAATTTTAATTCAATAATAGTAATAAAAGTACTGCTAAAGGATCACTGGAAAAGAAGATTTAATCTGGAAAAAAAAAGATAAAAGAGAAGAGTAACTGTAGAGAAACACGCGTGGTGGGGAGTTGAAAAGGGCGCATGTGATATACAATGACGTGACAGGGTAGGGGAAAACTGAGCTTTAAAAAATGAGAGTACTACGCTGCGCACGTGAGCAAAGGGTGAATGGCGGAGAGGTTGCAGCAGCTCACGTGCGCCCATTCCCTGCCGTTCATCTGCCACACTGCCTGCCGGCTCGCGTGCGGTGGGGACTCTTCTTCACTACTCTCTCTGTCTCTCTCTCCCTCTCCGTCTCCCTCCGCCTTTATTTATTTACAACTAAATTAATTATTAGTTCTTAGGTTTTTGTACATGTCTAACGTCGTTTTTTACCGTCAACGTTGGTTAACGGTTTTTGCTGTTGGAGACGTCTTCCTCTGTTAACATGTCAATTTTTTTTCCTTTTGTAAAATGTCAAAATTGTCCATGTCTGTTGCATTACAATATACGTTTCTCTTCCCGCTTCTGAGTCAATCAACAACAGAGCTTTGATGTCTAACCCCTTCTGTTTTTCTTTTCATCATACTTTTTTTATATTTTATTTCTTTATTTATTTATATAAATATGTACCAAGTTAAAATTCATTTACAATTTTTTTTACTTTAAACTTATAAAAATATAGTGTTATGGAATATATTTATACATAATAAATTTCTTATTATTATTTTAATGTACCTATATATATTATTTATATTTATAATTAAAATTATAGAAATATAATATTTTAAGAAAATAATAATATTTATTCAAATATTCAAAAAATATAAATGAAAAAAAATATAATCAAAACATCCATAAAACACACTGATCATTTACAAATATAATTACATTATTTAGAGATAGAATAGAACATGTGGTAATAAATATAAGATTTTAGCATTTTAGCTCTTTTTTTTTCCTTTTTGGATTTCATTTAGTGTAAGACAATTATGATCACATGTGGTAATGATTTATTTCATTGGTCCGTTGTAGGCATTTATTCTACGTGTAAAAATCTCATTGATCCGTTGTAGGCATTTATTGCTACAACGGTTGTAGCATATAATTATTCGGTAGCTAGGCTGTTAGACAATGTATAAGATCGTCAAGCTTTTACTCTTCTATTTACTTATTTATTACTATTTAACTTATTCCAAATTTACCTTTAAAAAATAAACAACTTGGTTGCAAAATTAATTTTAACCTATAATAGCATTATTATTTGGATTGGATAAACTGCAATGAATCAGAAAGGTTGTAGTAGTTATTATCACACACAGAAAAAAAAAAGGGTAAATTCTGTAAAAGTTTTAACTTACAAGTTAAATTCTATAATACTTTTAACTGATAAGTTAAAAATAATTGACTTATCAATGGAAAATATCATTGATAAACCTAAAGACTTTATCTTTAAATTCAATTACTATATAATAATGACGGAGAAATGTTATTTTCGTAACATGCTCGTTGATAAATAATTACCCTTCGGAGATAAAAAGACCAAAATTAAGTTAAATAGTCTACTATCGAACAAACTAAAAAGTAATAAAAACATTTGATAAAAGATGAATCTCCAACTACAAATGTACAGAAAATATAATCCAGGTTTGAAGAGATTAAAAAAGAATCCCAAGCAAGGAAATCAGTCCAGAAAATGGATAAATATAAATTTCATTGATATTTATAATATTAATTTTCTCTATAAGAATACAGCGGATTACTGATAAAATTATATTTATTGATAATATCAAGAGAATATCGAGAAAAAATATTAAAAAAATTAAAAAATTACCAATAAATTACCGATAAAATAACGACAGATTCATTTGCTTACATAAATTATGTCGATAAATATAGTGCGATACTATAGCGGGTGAATTTATCGATAAAATTTACTGACCAAATCTGTTTTTTCCAGTAGTACCGATGAAAAAATATTATCTCTATAAATAATAAGCATTTACCGAGAGAAAATCTTTTTGTCGATAAATAAAAATTTTAACATAATAATTATTAATTATATTTACTGCTAATTTTACCGAAAAAATAAAATTTCACTCGGTAAATTATAGAAGAAAATATTTAACTATCGGTAAATGAAAATTTTTAATATAATTTTTAATTATATTTATTATTAATTTTATAGATAGAATCACATTTCTGTCGGTAGTACTGGCAAAAATATCTAACTGCCGGTAAATAAAAAATCTAATATAATTATTAATTATATTTATTACTAATTATACCGATAAAATTATATTTCCGTCGGTAGTATCGACGGAGATATTTTATCTCGGTAAATAAATAGCAAAATAATTAACATTTATTTATTAGATATTATCAAGAGAGAAAAATATACTTTCGGTAAATTACAGACGAAAATAAATATATATCGGTAAATATATAGTCAAATTTTTATTAGAGACAATTACAGATAGAATAAACGGTCTCTCGGTAAATGAAAAGTAGCGTGGCGGGATTTTTGCCGCCAATTGTCAAGTATTACCAAGAAAATAAGATTTCTTTCGGTAAATTAACGATAAAAGAAAGTTCTGTCGGTAATTTTATAGTGTCAGATAATTAATATAGCTCTACTTTTAAGAAAATTTACCGACAGATAATATTTTAAGGGCTATAATTATTTTACCTTATATTTTTACTATTAATTTTTTTAACTTCTCCAAATTTTAGTATAAATTTATAATCAAATTATTTTTTTAATTATACTTTAAATGTCGGCAAATCATAAATTCAATTTCGCTTTATCATTTTCTTGTGAATTTGCACATTTGAGATTTTTTTATAATTCAAGTCAAAATAAAATAGATTTCATTATATTGTATTTTATTATTAATGTTCAAATTATTGAATTATTATTAAATTATCGTGTTTATTTTTCGGTAAAAGTATAAAAATAATAATACTTATTCAAGTTAAAAAAATGAAATAAATACCTAAATTTGATAATTTAATAAATTTTATAAATTTGAAAAAGTATTATTATTTTTATACTTTTACCGAAAAATAAGCGCGATAATTTAATAATAATCCGATAATTCGAACATTAATAATAAAATGTGATATAATGAAATTCATTTTATTTTGACTTGAATTTAAAAAAAAATTTAAATGTGCAAATTTACAAGAAAATGATAAAGCGGAATTGAATTTATGATTTACCGACATTTAAAATATAATTAAAAGAATAATTTGATTATAACTTTATACTATAAATTGGATAAGTTAAAAAAAATTAATAGTAAAAAAATATGAGATAAAATAATTATAGCCTTCGAATTTTATATATTTTTTTAATATATATAACAATGTTCCTTTCATTTATAATATATTTTTTATATTTACATCAACGTTATTATAAATTTTACACAAAAAAAATATCACACAATTACAATAAATATTACTTAGGTAAAAGAAATAAAATGAAAATAATTTAGTATCCCCATTGATAGTAGAGTTGACACAGTTATAGAATGAGGGTGTTATGACTTATGATTATTTTGAGAAACATAATTTTTATTTGATAACAACACTTATGTGGATTATAAGTGATTTTCTTATATATGCGATGTTATCTGAAAGGAGCACTGCGAGTAAATTAGCATGCCCTTATTGTATGATTGATTATGAAGTATTTACTCTTCCGAATGGGGGTAAAATAAGTTGGTTTGATAATCACATAAATTTTTTTAAGGCAAATCATTCATTCAGAAGGAATAGAAAAGGTTCCAGAAATAACATTGCAGTAAGGAAATATGCTCCTCCTATATTAAATAGGGATGATTTGTTGTTTTAAATTGAGCAACTGAGGCTTCATAAGGTAACTGAATATAATAAAAATTCTAATAGCAGTGCATGTCGAAATTGTGAATGAAAAAAAAAAGCATATTTTGGGATTTACCGTATTGGTGTTCAAATCTTATAAGACATAACCTAGTTGTAATGCACATTGAAAAAATATATTTGAGAATGTGTTTAATAAGATAATGGATGTGCCGGATAAAACAAAAGATAATGTCAAATCAAGAGAAGACTTGAGAATATTTTATAGAAGGCCAGAGTTGGAACAAGATAAAATGTCTAAAAGGTATATTGGGTAAAAATTTTGAAATTTTCAGATGGATATGTCTCAAATTTGTCAATATGTGTTGATATGAGGAAATACAAATTGTTCGGGATAAAGAATCATGATTGTCACGTATTTATGTAACGATTATTACCCATTGCATTTAGAGAGTTATTGCCAAAAAAAGTTTGGGAAGCTCTGAAGGAGTTAAGCTTATTTTTTAGAGAACTTACTTCAACATCTTTACAAATTTTTCAAATTGAGCATTTACAAGAAGAAATTTCAATAATTCTTCGTAAATTGGAACAAATATTTTCTCCAAATTTTTTTTATTCAATGAACATTTACCAGTTCATTTGCCATATAAAGTCAAAATTGCAGGACCGGTACAGTATCGATGGATATAGCCTTTTGAAAGATATATGAGACACCTGAAGAAAAATATTAAAAATAAGGCGAAAATTGAAGCATCAATTTATAATGCCTTCATAGTGGAAGAGACATTAGCTTAATGAGTTCATGTCTAACTTCATACGAGCAAATCTTCGATCCATCACTGCACTTTCCGCTTGCTGGTGCTCCTTCACCTCCACCTTCACCACCTCGTGCTACTTGATTTTAGATTTTTTTGTATATGTACAATGATATTTTAATTTCATATGGTTATATATATTTTATTACTTTTATGTTCATATTTTTTATATTTGATTATTTATTACATATAATATTTTTTAAATATTAGTTTTATTTTTATATTTTTATTTTCATTAATAAAAAATTTATACATATATTTATATAATATAAAATTTAAAAAGATTTTAAAAATTTTAAAAATAATTTAATTTTTACCAATAAATTTATTTTCTGTCAGCAATTTCTTCGATATTACCAACAGAATAGAAATTTTATCGGTAATACTGATGAAAAATTATGTCGGTATTACCGACATAAAATATTTTATGTTGGTATTACCGACAGATAATTTTTCTTCGGTAATACAGACATATAATTTTTCGTCGGTATTTTTTTTGTACAGACAAAAATAATTTTTATCGATAAATATTGCCGACTACTTTTCTGTCAAAAAATTATTGACAAATTATTTACGTCGAAAAATTTATCGACAAATTTTTTTTTTCATCGGCTTTTTAATTACCGACGAAAGATATGGAGACAGATTTTTTTTGTCGGTAAATTACCGATAAAAAAAATTTATCTGTAATCCACTGTATTTTTGTGGTATTTATTAATTAACTGTTCAATTTACATTTAATTGAAAAAAGAGTTTTTGCTTATAATAAATAAAGATCAATTATAATATTCAAATTTTAAAAACAAAATCTTAACTAAGTGAAAATTGCGATGCTTCTAATGGGTTGGGGAATTCACTAGACTTGGAGTTCTCGCTTATGGGCTTAGTGAATTGACATTATATTCAACTCAAAACCTTAAGATAATAAATTTATGTATTATTTTCATTTATATATTTTTCGCTAAATTTATATCTCCTTTCTAATGAATTGGTGTATCAATCTGTATTAATGAACTCAACATATTACAGCTTATATACATGTTCACACAATAAGTAATATAGTCCTAATCATATACAAACACATATACTAATATAGTCCTAATCTTATACAAACACATATATACTAACATTCCCCCTCAAGTTGTACCGGAAGACTGAACGGACAACTTGTCTCTCAAAAAAGAAAAACGAACTTTGGATAAGGACTTGGTAAGAACATCAGCCACTTGATCTTCAGTTGGAATGTATTGAACACATAGCTGTTTCCGTTGTACTAGATCACGAACAAAGTGAAAATCAATCTCCAAATGCTTGGTTCTGGAATGAAACACCGGATTTTTGGTAAGATAAGTAGTGCTTAAGTTATCACACCAAAGGAGAGGAGAAGAAACAAGAGGAATGCCAATTTCCTTTAACAAGGAAGTGATCCAAACAATCTCGGATGTAGTAGAAGCAAGAGCCCGATATTCAGCTTCAGTGGATGATCTTGAAACAGTCCGTTGTTTCCGATAACTCCATGAGATTAAAGAGTCGCCGAAATAAATGGCAAAACCAGTGGTGGACTTCCTATCGTCAAGAGAGCTGGCCCAGTCAGCATCAGAATAAGCAGAAAGTTGCGGCTTGCCATGAGAAGGAAGAAACAACCCGAAATCAGCTGTAGTTTTTAAATAGCGTAAAATGCGTTTCACCGCCACCCAATGCTCATCAAGTGGACTGTGCATAAATTGTGAGACTTTGTTAACAGAAAAGGCAATATCCGGCCTTGTAAAAGTGAGATATTGCAGAGCTCCAACAACACTACGAAACAAAGTCTCATCATAAAATTTGGTTCCTCCTGTAGCCGAAAGATTATTCTTGCTGTTGGAAGGTGTATGCAAAATACTGCATGCCTCCATCTTAGTCTTTACCAACAAATCATTTATATATTTCTTTTGGGATAAATAAATCCCTTTGGCCATTCTTTGGACTTCAATTCCCAGGAAATAGGAGAGATTACCAAGCGATTTGACTGCAAAATACTGACCAAGAGAGTCAATGAGAGTTGAAATCCGTGTGGTATTATTTCCAAGCACCAAAATGTCATCAACATAAATAAGACAATACACCTTGTCCGCTTCATTATTGTAGTAAAATAAGGAAGTGTCGGTTTTGGAGGTGTGAAAACCGAATTGTTGCAAGACATCACTCAATCGCTTATGCCACATTCGTGGTGCTTGTTTAAGTCCATAAAGGGACCGCTTCAGTCGACAAACAAAATCTGGTTTGGCAGGATCAACAAAGCCTTGCGGTTGAGCCATATATATCTCCTCATCAATATCTCCATGAAGAAAGGCATTTGAAATGTCTAATTGCTGAACTGGCCAATTATTCTGAGCAGCAAGAGCTAGGAGAAGGCGAATGGTTGTCGGCTTGACAACAGGACTAAATGTTTCCTGAAAGTCAATGCCGGGACGCTGGTGAAAGCCTTTAGCAACTAGTCTGGCCTTGTACCGATCAATAGTTCCATCAGATTTTAGCTTGGTGCGAAACACCCACTTGTTTCCAATCACATTTTTTGCTTGAGAAGGTGGAACTAACTGCCATGTATTGTTATTGAGTAAGGCATTGTACTCCTCGACCATAGCTGTCCGCCAACGGTAATCTTTTGCAGCTTGAGAGTATGTTTGTGGAGTTTCGGTTGAAGCAATGGTTGCCGAATAGGAAAATGGCTGCTGAGGCTTTAAATTTCCTGTTTGACTTCTTGTTACCATCCGTTGTCGAGGAGCTGGAGCTGTGATTTGAGGCAGACCAGGGCTGAAGGAAAGGGGACTTTCTGACTGTAATGCAGGTTCGGTACTAGGAACCGAAGCACTGACTGGTACAAATGGTGATAAAGGTGTTGGCAAGGAGGATGCAGCAGATTCTGAAGCAGGCCGAGAATCTGACTGAGATGCTGACGAAGATACACTTGACTGAGTCGGCAAAGAGAAGAGTGGCAAAACTGATGGCGAAGATGGAACAATGGACTCTTTATGTGAATGACTGCGAAACGGAAAAACCTGTTCATCAAAAAGCACATGGCGTGAGACAAAAATTTTACCAGAACTAGAATCAAAACATTTATAGCCTTTATGCACTTTGCTATATCCCAAAAAGATGCAAGGTTTAGATCGAGGTTCCAGCTTATTCTTGCTATATGGTTTCAACCAAGGATAACACAAACAACCAAACACACGTAAAGCTTGATAATTGGGTTTAGCATTAAATAACTTCTCAAAGGGCGAAAGATGATTCAAAGTAGGAGTAGGTAGCCGATTTATGGCATAAACAGCAGATTCAAAAGCATAAGTCCAAAACTTTTGAGGTACATCCGAATGAAAAAGAAGTGCCCTTCCAGTTTCGACGATATGACGATGCTTTCTTTCCGCACAACCATTTTGTTCAGGCGTGTAAGGACAGGAAATCCTTTGAGAAATGCCATTGTCTCTTAGATAAGAAGTAAGTGCCTGAAATTCACCACCCCAATCTGCTTGAAATGATTTAATGGATTTGCCAAAGTGTTTCTCCACAACTGCTCGAAATTGCTTGAAAATTGATAAGACATCAGATTTATATTGCAAAAAATAAATCCAAGTGTATTTACTGAAATGATCATAAAAAATCACATAATATCGAAAATTGTCAACAGAATCAACTGGTGAAGGTCCCCATAAATCAGAACAAATTAATTACAATGGTTCCTTAGCAACAAAAGTAGACTTTGGAAAAGGTAATTTGTGACTTTTGGACATAGAACAAGCAGAACATAAATTGTGCAGACTAGTGGACTTTAAAACTAAACTAGAATCAATACTACGACAGACTGTAGGATAATTTGCATGTCCCAATCTTGCATGCCACACATCAACTGAAACAGCATTAGCCTGAACGGAGGTAGCTCCTGTGGCACCAGGTTCAAACGGATATACTCCTCCTCTACTCGGCCCTTGGTGCAAAATTGCCTTCGTTGCCAAATCCTTGATTTGAAACAGTTCAGGATAAAATTCAACAGATACCCAGTTAGATAAACAAAATGAATAAACTGACAGTAGATTCTTCATTATCTCCGGAACACATAAAATATTATCAAGCTTAAATGTATGATTGTAACCCTTTATCGAGCCTTTACCAATATGAGAGATTTGAAGTTTAGAGTCATTACCTAAAGCAACTTCCTCTGGTCCAGTGTACTCTGAGTGAATGGCAAGGTTTTCCATGTCCGCAGTCATATGGTGAGAAGAGCCACTGTCCATAAGCCACGGCTGTTGTTGTTGCCAAGATTGCTGATATTGCTGATTGTTGTTGGCGAAGTTATTCACCGGCCGATTGGTGAATTGTTGATTATTTCCTGCTCTTGGCGAAGGGCAAACTCTAGCCAAATGCCCTTGCCCTTTGCAATTGTAGCATTGTACCACGGAAGGAGCATTTGCTGGCATAGGATTATTATTTGTATAAGAACCCAGAGAATTGTTATTATATCCACTGTTATAGTTGGCCGAATATCCTCCTCTACCACCATAAGAGTTACCACCATACGAATTGGAATAACTGTTGGAATTGTAATTGGCTGAATTGCTTCTCCCAGTAGAATTCGACCGACCTCTACCTCGGCCACCACGGCTGCCACGTCCTCTTCCTCTGCCAGAAGGATACGGACTGTACGAAAACTGGGCAGTTGGAGCAATGACTGCCGTAGACATCTCTTCTCTTTTAATTCGACGCTCCTCAGTGAGCAACAATCCATGAATATCATCAAAACTCAGCTGATCCGTTCGTTGGTCTTGAATTCGAAGAAAAGTGTCATAACTTGGACCCAATCCATTGAGAAGAAACTCAATTAATTGATCATCAGGAACAGAATTTTGCAAAGCTCCAAGTTTGTCAGCAATGAGTTTTGCATGAGACACATAGGTGTCAATAGACTGAGAATCACGCTTCAAATTATGAAGCTGTGTTCGAAGCTCACGAACACGTGCTCTTGATCCAGATGAGTAAACTGTTTCTAATTTTTGCCATGCTAAACGCGCCGTAGTAATTCCAACCAATTTCGACAATATTCCTTCAGTCACAGAAGAAGTTATCCAGCTAAGGACTAACTGATCATTGTTACTCCAGGTAACATATTCAGGATTCGCAGCACCTCCATCAATAGTTTCGGCTGGAGGTGGCGTAGATCCATCTATGTGTTGACGCAAACCACATCCACTAACCATAGGAACAAACTGTGTTTTCCATAATAAGTAATTATCAGAAGTTAACTTGATGGTGATTTGATGATTGAGGTTCGGTGAGGGTGTAGGATTAGATGAACTCATGTTTGAAGAGCCTGCCGGAGTAGTTGCCGGTGGTAAAGTTGGATTCTCAATAGTGGGTAAGTCTGACATAAAGTGGATCTAGGGTTTTTAAACCTTCTCGTGCTCTGATACCATAATGAATTGGTGTATCAATCTGTATTAATGAACTCAACATATTACAGCTTATATACATGTTCACACAATAAGTAATATAGTCCTAATCATATACAAACACATATACTAATATAGTCCTAATCTTATACAAACACATATATACTAACACTTTCATCGTGAAAATCTTCTCACATTTGGAATTCTAAGTGTATTTATCCTTATAAAATTACTTCTATGTTTATGTTTGCATCAAAAATATTATATTATAATATAATTAAAATGACTAATCTTAACTATTTCTTAATTGTGTTGAGATTTATAAATCTTAACTTATATATATTTATTTTATACGGGTTATATTATACAATCTGCTTCACTAAATATTTATTAAAATATATAGATTAAGATTAATTATTTATTTAAATGAAGTATATATATTATATATTGATATATGTTATAAATAAAAGTTATAAAAATTCCTTTATATGGGTTGGTTTGATAAAAATAACAAAATATATCGTGGTTCAATATATACTATATTAAACATGGTTCAAAATAAAAAAATAAATATAAATTTAACGTGGTTCGGCATAAGTTTACTTTCACAGATAAATAATAGTAAAATTTACTAACATACTAAGAGGATACAAGTAACAAAAAGGAACACTCAAAACCCTTAATCCAATTACATTCACAATTCTCACATAATTACAAGTCACACTATATATCTAAAGTAAAATCACAAAATGGTTACATATTTATGCTTACATAAAAAGCTATATCTTGAGACTATAAAGGAGTGATTAACGTGAATAAGAAGAATACAAATCTTATTTAAGAATTCCTAATTATTTGGTAAAAGAGAATTGAAAATTTCATCTAATAATACTATCATTACTAGTGAGATTTTTCAATATAGGAGTGCTTTACAATTTGCTAGTGAGATTTTTCTTCACGTATATAAACTTTAATTTTTTGTAAAAGTCTTTGGCAATTTTCTTACGAATGATTTCACGTCAAACCTCATTAGACAAGTATAACTAAATGGCAGCTATCGTTTTCTCCTTTGAATATTGTTTATGCTCTTCAATCAATTTTTTAGGTAATCGATGCCCAATAATATTTTATATAATCCGTTATACGTTAAAATCACCTTCATTCTAACTTACCAAATGATAAAGTTAATATTAAGATCATATTTCTCAAATTCAAATCATGTTATCGCCATTGATTATCCAAAATAAATATTAACTAATAAAACATACTCCAATATCACTTGTTCGGATTAATTCAAAAGTTATTTATGCATAATATAAAAGATGCAATAATAAAATAAAAAAATAATAAATTTTTACGTGGCTTCACATAAGCCTATATCTATAGGCAAGAAAAAAAATACTAATAAAATTAGGGAGATATACAAAATTTTGAAAAGAAAAAAAATACTCAAAGTCTTTTCGCAAATTCGCTCAAAGTGCTCAGTACTCTCAAATATTAGAATTACAATACTCTCAACTATCTCTAATACACAAGGCTTATACATATATTAAGTAAAAGGTAATTACATGTTTACACCGAAGGCTTTAATGAACATTTTTTTATAATATGCCTATGTATAATGTTATTTGTCATTAATTCTAACTCAATAAGAATTCTTATTGAACTACAAATAAAATTAAAATAGGAATTCTACTTACCCAATTTAAGACTCACATGCTAAATAAGAAAATATCTCCTTTCAAATCTCATTAGAATTTTAAGATACAATTCTAACAATGTTTGAATAAATTAACAAATCGGCACATATCATACTTATTATTTTTGGTGTAAATTATTTTTTTTAGTTAAACCGAATAAGATTATAAAAGTTGTAAAATTCACTTTATTAAATTTTATTATAGTTATGTATGCAATTGTATACCATATTATTATTAATAAGGTATACATTATAGATGAACTCGTTTATGATTTGAATCTGTACTATTGGCCCTATGATAATTAGCCTATTAAATCTAATTGACATATATCTTATATAATATATGAGATCTGTATGTGTATATATATATATGCGCACACAAACACTTAAATACAACTCTTAAATGACGAACATAAATTAATTATTATTAGACTTCTATATAAAAAAGTTATAAAAATATTTTAAAAGTCGATTTGATTTTTTTATTTTTTATTTTTTGTTGTTTGGTGATCATCAATAAGAGATAAATTAGCATACTGTCGTTGTCGTAAAGAACAACGTAGCCTATTCTATATTTTGAATAATATTAAATATCATTATTCTTGAAAAAAAAAAGCTTGCATGTGAGCATATAGATTTATACTTTATTTTTTTCACTATTTAAAAAAAATTAATGGCATATCTGCCAGATGTGTTGATATAACTTTTTTTTTCATATTTTAAAGTAGCTATAGAAAATAAAATAAAAATATAATATAATTTTTTATTTTTATATATTAATAATTTAATATAATAAATTATGAGATATAAATAATATATAAAGATATAAATAACTATAACGTATATCATTTTTGTATTATATATATATTATGCAATAATTTATTTTTATTAATTTTTTAATTTTGATTAATAAATTTCTTAGATATCATATATTTTATTTTTTATATATTAATAATTTATCAAATATTTAATATTTTATTTATATATATATATTAATAATTAAAATTAAAATTTTATTAATAATAATTAATTTATTACTAATTTATTAAATACATAATCATTTATCTTTATATATTAATAGTTTCAGATAAAATAATTATTAATAATTTATTAAATATATAACTTTTGATCTTTATGTATTAGTATTTTTAGTTATTAAATTTATATTAATAATTTATTAAATATATGAGCTTCTTATTTTCATATATTAATAATTTTAAAGAATAATAATTTATTAAATATATTACTTTAATAATTTAAGTTAAAAAATATTGTTAATAATTTATTAAATATATAAATTTTTATATTTATGTATTTATAAATTTTTTTTATCAAATGCAATGGATATTATTTTTTTCACATTATATATATATATATATATTGTGGCATCATATGATGTTTTTTTTTTGACTTATATATATATATATTTTGAAACCTATTCAATAACTACATTATAAAACCTACTCACAGTCAATAATAAAAACTCTACACATTTTTACTATGAAAAATATGAATTCTATAGAAAAAATAAATAAATAAAATTCAGGCAAACCATTTTAAATAAGAAAAAAATATTAGTATAGGAAGATTTATAATTATAGATTTATATTACTATTATATAAATTATTAACATATAACTTTTTTGAACAATTATTAACATATAATTAAATTTCAAAACTCATATTTTATTATTTAATTTTAAAATTTATAAAATATATAAATTAGTTATTATTATAAATAAATTGTTTAATTTATTGTGAAAGTTAAAAGTCATATATTTTTTTAACTTTTTAAAAATTTAAAAATATATAAATTAATTAATATTATTAAATTATAAACATTATAAAAGATTAAAAGTCATAAATATAATTTATTAATTATTAAATATTATATAAATTATTATAATTAATTAAAAATAAAAAATAGCCTTTTAAAAAATTTGATGAAGTGATAATTTTTAAATAATTTTTATTTTTTTAGATTATATATATATAGAGAGAGAGAGATTTTAATTACTTCAACAAAAAAAAAACAAATAATCCTAATTGTAATTACTTGTATAACGAATTACTTAGGTAGCATAAACACCATTTTGCAAGTTTAATTAATTGGGCACACTTTCAATGGAATCCCCACTGCCTTTCCGTCGAAATATTAGGACACGAGATGCGGAAATAGTGTCCTTATGTTTATTGGACAAGTGGCATTTCTCTAATTTTTAAAAAGGATTGGGTGAGAATTGAGAAAGATATATATTGACTTAAGAAGATAAGCAAAAATATTATAACATAATCGCATTGCTAAATGAATATATATATATTAAAAGGATATGACCACAAATTTAAATTTAATAATAATTACAGTCAATTTACGCTTTTTGGTGAATTTTTTCTTATAATATATATTAACATACATCATCATCATCATTGCCATTAAATTTATCATGTACATGTGATCAACTGAATAATAGCAAAAAGTATATAAATTTTTTAAGACCTATAAAAATACAATGAAGTAAAAAAAAATTTAATATGGTGGATTAATATAAACTTATTTTTCTACAATGTCATTTAATATATGCTTAAAAGAAAACGATTGAATTCAATTTGCATTATAAATAATATAGAGATTAGTTGCAATTTACATATTGCAATAATTTTTATCATTTTTTATTTGTTTTATATATTTTCAAAATATTTTAATGCAATAAAATTATAATTATTTTTATTTATTTGTTTTATAATACTAAATATTAACATAAAAATTATTTAAAATAAATTTTTTATATATTAATTCAAAATTAATAAAAAATATATCTTGATGTTTATTTGAAAATTTAGAGTGGCAAAGACAAAATTTTAATAGACGAGTTTATATAAATTTAATTTTTCATAATAGAGAAATGAAGTGATGCGAAGAAGAAGAAGAAGAGATAAAATTTTAATTTTTCAGAGAAAATTCGAAATGTGTATTAATATGTATATATACTAATACTAATTATTAAATATAGCTTCCATAAAAAATATATTATATATTAATAAGTATATTTAGATATAATCTACTATATTTTTTATGTTGATAGATTCAATATCCATCTTCTTTCAATATAATTTAAAAAATTATTATTATATTAATAAAATAAATAAAGTGAGGTCTTACGTGGCATGATGGGAAGGGGTTAAGGAATAGTTATAAAAACCAGGCGTAAGTGAGAGCAGGTGCCTGTAAGGCGGTGACGAGTCTCTTTAAAAAATTTCTCTTTCTCGTGACGGTGACACGTGGGACTGAAAGAGGGACCCACCAATAAGCCGTCAAAAAAGCAAAAACCGCTTAGCGGGGGCAATGTGCTCGCCTGTCGTTTACACCTCTGCCTCTTTTATATTTTATTATTTTTATAATAATATTTTGAAAGCGAAAGCCTTCCGCCCTTTGACGTGGCTTTCTCACGTGCTTTCCTCTCGTGGTTACTAAATTCGAAACGTGGCCCCACTTATGTTTCGACAAGTGTCCAATCAACTGTGCACCCAAGTTTCTGAAATTTTTTTCTTTTCTTTTTTTCCCCTCTTTTTTCTAAAAAAAATTATTTTCCTTTTTTTAACGAATTTGTTTGTTAAATTAGCTTTTTTCAATTTCCAATTCTGATTATCATTATTATAATTTTATGATATTTGTAAATTTTTTTTATAAATTTAAAATCTAAATTTAAAAATTTTATTAGAATTAATTTTTAAAACTGTGAAATGGGAAATACATTGAATGGAATATAGGATGGATATAAAAATTAAAATAGAAAGAAAGGACCACATTCAACAATGTGCTTGTTGCGGTGGTCCAATGTTCATTTGGTGACACATGCTTGCTAAGGTAATGTAGCTATTATTTATATTCTACCACTATTTACATGCCTTTTAGATTACCTCTAAGCTTCCAATTTGGGCTTTTGGGTCCTTGTTAGGGCTTTTCTCTTGCTTCCATGTCTCTTGTCTTTTCTTTCCCCTCCATTTGGGCTGGTTTTGTTTGTTTGCTTATTTCCTAGTTTTAGCTCCATCTTTTCAAGCACAATATTCTCGTTAATCAATATTAGTAACATAAGCGGAATTATGCGGGCTCCGCTCAGTAAAAGCAAATTTGAATTATTATTTATTAAATAAGTAGACTTTAAATTAAGTATTAATTTGCAAATCAATTCATTTAAAAAAATTAAGAAATTAGGTTAGTTACCTCATTTGTTATGTTGGACTAGAAAGATATAAAATTTAATTTATATTTTAAATTGTGTATTTGAATATATTAATTTTTTAATTAATTTATATATTATGTGATAATTAAATAATATAAAATAAATAAATTTAATATCACATAATAATTCAATTTAACAAATTTTATTTGAAATTCTTTTCATATATTTTATTTATATGATGTTCAGGAGTTATTACATTAACATGCACTCATCCAGACTTCAAGAAAACTTGAAATTAATTAACTTAAATGACAAAACTAACCAATATAATAAGGGTTTAATATATCCCTGAACAGCAATGTTCACCTAATTTTGAAACACCCTGTACTAAAATTGATTAAAATGATTTAAAAAAAATGAAATTCACGAGTTTCAAATGAATTTATAAAATTTATTTATTTCTTATTTTAAAGAATTGGAAAGTAAAATAAAGTATTTTTCTCATTTACAAAAGATAACTTTGTTTTGTATTTTTTTTTCCTAAAACCATGATATTTTAAATAGGATTTCTAATTCTTTTAAAAAGTAACTTATTTTTTAATTGAATCAGTAATATAAATGTACATTATATATTATGTCGATTTACAACACTGCACAACCAATTTTGAACCCCGCAGCTCATTGCAGTATTTTTATGCCACTGCACTGCAGGAAGATATTAAAATAAATAATGAGAGATATTTTCATGACTTGTCAGGCAATACTTTCTCAGATAGAATTGAGTTAACAACATTCCTTACAAAGACATAAAAGCATTCTCGGCAAGAATTTGGCATTAGAGTGGACTTGCGAAGTTGCCGAATGCTTTCAGAATGCCTGCAGACGGAGCTTGGAAGAGAGTGGAAAACATGCCTTGAGTGCCCAAAACCACATGCAGCCAAAATGGTATGCGTGGCAAGCCTTGCAACTTCCTTGAATGCATTAATTTCTGCAGAACAAAAGCGTTTGAGAAGACGGAAAATGATACTAAATTATCAACATAAACATTTAAATTTCATCATCTGTTCTCAATTACGGTTGACTCGACTCTTGCATATATCCTCAAACTATAATATATTTTGGGGCACAAGTTCAAACATAGAAAACTTACCTAATTTTTTATCTCGATTTAGAAGCTTTAAGTTGAGCTTGACAAGAGACTGGATCTCACTTCTAGCATCATCATCTTTTCTCACCTTACCTCCTCTGACACCCTTTTCTAACCTAACATCTCCATCAGAATTATCTACCTCAGAGACAGAAGATGCACTAAGGTCTGTTCTGGTGTTCAATGATTTAGAAGCTCCTGAAACTGACCCAGTCAAAGTTTTCATGAGGCCAGATCCATTTTGCTGATCAGTAACATTTAATGAAGCTCTGCATTGATTTTTCTGCACGAGTTCTTCCCAATTTTCATGAAAGAACTTGCCTTTATTCCTAGTCTGCACCTTCTGAGAAGATACAGAAAATCCTGCAAAAGAAGTAGTTGGTAGATTATCACTACATTTTACAATTCCCTTAGTTGCAACCATACGATGCTTTTGCAATTCCAAATCAGGGGAGCTATGCTTCTCAGTATGCTTTTCTGGAGAACAACCTTTGTAACGCTTCTCGGTCATATTGTTTCCCAATCCTGTAGTTCCTAGCTGTTGGCTTCTAGAGTCAAAAGAAGGTTGCTGGCTTTTTGATAAATGCAGATTTGGACTTCCATCAATTGCTTTTCTTTTGCCTTTGCCAGAAGGATTTTTTGATACTAAATGAACAGTTTTGGTTCTTCTATAAGATTCTTGTATTGACTTTGCCTTATCCATCATCTTCCATGCTTTGTCAATATCATGAGAAAGTCTATCTTGTGCAAATACGTCAGTTGTATCTTTAGGTGTCAGCTGCTGACCACTGGTAGAAGACAAGGAATGTGGTTGGCCTGAATTGTCATTTGATGCATCAGGAGTAACATATTTTCCAATACTTTTGCTACTAGTTCCAGGTGAACTAGAAGAGAATCTCAAAGACCCACTTTGCAAGGAACTCCAATTTTCTCGCAAGACACGTATGTAACAGTGAACATTTCGACATCGACTCAATGTTCTCGCACTAGTTTCTGTTACCTTATCTGCATTATTCTGAAGTGTTCTTTCACCTGATCTAGTTTGACAAGTAGATTCTTCTTGAAGAGCCATTTCATCAGGAAGACTTGATTGCCTTTCACAGGGAAAAAGAACTGAGGAGGATCTAGTTTTCCTCCTGTTAAATAATTGGGTATCCGATTCTCGTACAATATCAAAAATGGAAACATCAGCCTCATCCACAGCTATAGCATTAGAATTTTCTGAGGTGCTTTGATCATTGACAACATTAAGTGTTTGCACACTTGGTTCAGCTGCTAAAGTTATCTCAGACTTCACATATAAATTCTGATTGATATCGTTGTTATCTTTTTGCAAATTGTCATGTTCAGTCCTAGAAATAGCACAATCATGACAAAACCAATCACCTTCAGGCACAGTGGCTCCCAAACCAACACAATAAGTATGGGCAGCAGAATCACAAAGATCACAGAGCAGTAGAAGACTTTCATCCGTTGAACTATGGCAAACATTACATTCAACTTGAGCATAAGGATCAAAAGGCCCAACAGTTGCATTTCCAAAAAGATGGTAAACCTATAAACTGATCAAAGTTAGTATAATCACCATTTTCAAACAAAACATAAATTAGCAATCATGAACCAAATTTCAATCCAAAAGCACCTAATTAACAATATTAATTAATATAATCGTACAATAAACCAAAAGAAGATCAAAAAGCAACCTGATCACGTTTAGGGACGTTAAAGATACGTTCAGAAGAAAAAACACCGTCCTTCGGCGGTCTACGAATAGTGGTGAACCGGCGCTTGCACATAGGGCAGCGAGACTCAACCTTGGCCCACTCCATGATGCAAACAAAGCAGAAGTAGTGCTCGCAGCTATCGATTTTGCCTCTAATTGCCTTCCCATTGTCAGACAAACAGATTCCACAGCTAATAGAATCTGAGCCGCCCATCAACGGTGATTGATTTCCCGGTGACTGATTTTCTTCCCGTTCAGATTCGAATTGAATGATCTGTTTAGTAGTTGTGCTAGTGGAATCGGGTATTAGGGTTTTGAGGCGGCTAGACGGCGAATCACTTGCCATGGCGGGGTTGGTATGTCCCGCGATAAACTTATTGGCGGTCAGTGCCGATGATTTGTATGTTGTAACCAGTGTTGTTAAAATCGGACCGGACCGGCTGGTCGGACCGGAAAAATCGGAAACCGGCTGCTTGTCCGGTCCGATTTGTAAATTAATCCGGATATAGGATGAAAACCGGGTTGGACGTGAAACCGGATAAAACCGGTGAAAAGAACCGGACCGGTTTGAATTTTTATTCTAAAATTAATTAGGTTTATTTTAAATTTTTAATACCAGAGAAGACTCTTCTGCTTCCCAAAAGTTTGTGCAATCAATTAAATAATGCATACTAATATATGTTTTACACAAATTAATGCATACTAATACTAATAGTTAAAATTTAATTTGTGTAAAACATATATTAGTTTGCATTATTCAATTGACTGCACTAATTTTTAGATCAAGAGGAGAATTCAATTCAAGTTGGAGAAGAAGAATATGATGACATTGAGCAAGATGGAAATCTCGTTGTTAATTTAGATGATATTGATCTTAATATTAATGTTTAAGAAGTTAAATATTTAGTTTTTTTACTTAATTATATAATTTATATGTTATCATAACATAATTTTATAATATAATTTAGTTCATCTTTAATTTTATATTATATAAATTTGTCTCCCTTTTAGAATTTTTAATATTTTTATGCGTAATAGTGTCGGTTCTAAAAAAGTCAAAAATCCGGTTGAACCGGTCTAACCAATAAAATTAGTGATCCAGTCGGGATACCGATCCGATCTTCGGTCCGGTTCTGAAAACATTGGTTGTAACTAACCCAAAATAATTGAGTTGTCCGTATGCATGCGACGTCCTAATTTTTCCGTGGATGTTTGGGCTTTTACATGACTAGCCCAATTACTCTCTAAAGCGTGGAAAAAAATTTTGAGTTTTCCACAAAAATATAAAAATAATTAAGTATAATTTTAAATTTATTATATTTATATATTATTTATCAAAATATTAAAATTTATAAAATATTTATTAAAATATTTATTTTTTATTAATTTATAATAAATTTATAATAAATCTATTATGAGTTTATTATGAATTTATAATTTTTACAGAATTTATAATAAATTTATAATAAAATAAATAAAATATCTCTTATAAAAAATAAAAAATTTTAAAAAAAATACTGTTGAGAGTGTTATTTTTTCAAAAATTTTATATAAAAATTTTTCACCTTTTATCATAGTATTTTAATAATTTTATAAAAATATATAAAAAATTTATAAAAAATATTATGTAAATAATAAATTTATAATAAATTACATAAATTTAATAAATTGATAAAATAATTATAAATTATAGTAACGTTAAAAATATTTTAAAATTTTGGTAAATTTGAAAAAAAAATTAGTATTTTTGTGAAAAAATCAAAAACTTTCATTACAATACATATATTATCCCAAAAAAATATTTCAATTTATATTTTCATATAATTTTTTTAATTTATATATAAAAAATATCTTAAAAGTAAAAGTATTTCTAGACAAACATATTCTTTTCAAAAATATTTATTTTTTAATTTTAATTTTAAAAATACTCACTTCTCAAATTCATTAAATTTAAGCTTGCAATCGCAAGATAAAACAACTTGAGTCATTTGATTTATGTGTTACATGTGTATTGCCTAATGGCTGTGACGAATTTATTATTATTATTATTATTATTATTATTATTATTATTATTATTATGTGCATGAGTTATATTATAGTAGTATATACGATAATGAGAATTTTATTTTTATCTTTACATTATATAATTATTAAGTATATGTATTTGGTACTACCATTAAATTAATTTATCAAATTATTTTTATTTTATCTAAAATTAAAAATTATAATGAGAAAAATCAATTTATGATTTATAAAATTAATTAAAAATTTAAAGAAAATAATGTAATTTTCAATAGCAATTTTAAACTCAAATTCAAACTAACCCCAGCGTTTCCTGTAAGTTTTGAATTAAAGGAGATTATAATTTACAATACATCAATTAATTACACTGAACAAATTGGAATACGCAGCGTATTGAAGTGAAGTGCAGCGTTTTGGTCCCATAGGAAAGCAAAAACGAACCGTTTCATTTAAGTTATTTTCCCAGCTACAGAAAGAAGATATGTTGATAAACCTCCTCATTTCTTATTTTAAGTCGTCGCTTGATTCAAATTTTAAAATTTAAATTTGAATGAAATTAAATTAAAATTAAAATGATTATTTAATATTTTTAATTTGTTTATTTTAAAATTGAAATTAAAATACGTATTTATTTTTTTATTATTTAAAAAATTTAGAAATATTATAATTATAAAAAATAAAAAATAAAAAATATATTTATTATATTTTATCTTCAAATTTTTTAAAAAATAATTTTAATTTTATTAAGAAAAAATAAATTTATAAATTAAGAGATGTTATAATTAGAAAAAAATAATGAAAAAATATTAAATTGATTATATGTTATTTTAAATTTTAAATTTAATTTTATTAAAAATAAAAAAATAATTTTATTTTATTTTATAAATAAAAATATATATTTTTTAATTTTTAATTTCAGTTAGGAATTAAATATAATTAATATGAAATTAATAGATAATCACTTATTTCTTTTCATGAAATAATGAGATTTTATCTATTTTATTCAATCAAATAACATTAACAATAATAACTTATTATATTCTCATTCTCATTCCAACCAAACTCTCTCTTAATCTCTTTTATAGAAGTTATTAGAATTAGTGGCATAAATAGTTGGCAGATTTAAATTTAGTTTTTAATTTGTTACTTTGATGATGCTATTGGGTATTTTAATTATTATTTAATTTAAAGTTTAATTTATAGAGTTTAGTTTACAATTTTAATAACTATGTTAATTATTTTAAGGCAAATTGGATATTTGTGTACAGATAATGGACTAATCTTTAATTATATAAATTGCATGGTTCATCAATTTTTCCCCATTTATTATTGAAATTTCTCATATGTTCTTAATTGTAGGTGGCCATTTGTGTAAACTCTTTTTTTCCAAATATGAAACTGCAAATAAAGAATTAATCCTTTTGAAGAACAAAAATGGATTGCTTTCTAGTGTGATGATTTGTTTTTGATGCTGGTGAAAAACTACATATCTCATTCCATTTACTATATTGAAGCTGTTCGTGAGTGAAAAAATAATATCAAAGAACAAATCTATCGAATCATTTATAGTAGTTCTTGAAAACAGGATTTGCGACACTTGTTAGTTAATAGGCTTGTTCTTTTTTTTTTTTTTTTCTGATAAATTACACATGATAGGCTTGTTCTTAATTTTTGAAGTTGATGATTTATTTCTGCATTTGTGCTTATCATTGCAGAGACACGTTCTGTCCCTTGATGGACCAGTGGTGACTGCATCAGGCTTCAAAAATCAACTTGCAGTAGTCACTCATGCTTCTTATTGTCTTCCCTCAAATGATCAGGTCTCATAACCGGATACTGTTATTTATTAAATTACCCTCCTCTTCTTCCTAATTTTTTTTTCAATTCACTATAATCTAAATGTTAATTGTTGGATCACCGTGTTCATCCTGGGTGGAAAGGGATCATTTTGTATTTGCTTTTGCTGAAAGTAAGAGCTAAAATTCATTTTCTTCCGAAAGATGCAGAAGCTAGAGTTCAGAGTATTTGACATATCCAATGGGACCCAGCCATTTAGAGGACGTCTTCCATTAAGTCCAGGTTCGCATCTCACATGGTTTGGGTTTAGTGAAGAAGGCCAATTAAGTTCAAATGATTCTAAGGTATGCTATTCTTCTCAACCCTGTCACCACAATGACTACAATCATAGGTTCTTGATGTTGCATCTAATATCCAAACAAAATTCATAGGGTATCCTGAGAGTTTTCACGAGTCAGTATGGCGGCAGTTGGCTCCCACTCTTCAGGTTCTAGAATTTTTGTTTAAGAAGTTTAAATGATTCCAGCAGTCTGGATTTTCCTGATATTATTTAATGGCTACAACTTACCTGTAACAAAGTTTATCCTGCAGTGCTGCTAAAGAGAAGTCCAGTGAAAACTATTGGGTGGTTGGACTGAACACAAGCAAATTGTTCTGTATTGTTTGTAAGAGTCCTGATTTGTTCCCGCAGGTAACATAGCATTTCCCTTTTGCTTCTGCTTTATCATCTGCCCATAGTCTCATTACTAAAAATTTTTCCTCTGGACAGGTGATGCCGAAACCAGTCCTCACTCTATTAAATCTTTCATTTCCTCTTGCTTCCTCTGATCTGGGATCAGATGCCCTTGAGAATGAGTTTATCTTCAATAACATGCTTCTCTCTCAGGTTTTTTCCTCTCTCCTTAACCTGAAAAAACTCCTTTCTCCTATCAGATTAAAATTTACTATCATATTTAGTTATTGTATTTGATAAGGAGAACCTTTTGATTTCTTGGATAATTGGTTTTGTTTCTACGAGCTCTCTCTTTGTCTGGACATTCTATTGATTTTTCCCCAACAACGCTGTTTTGTGGCCAAATAATTAGATGTCTTACCTTGCAGATTCAGAAAAGAATGGAGGAAGCAGTAGATGCAGGTTTGGACACCAGTGCACTTGATGATGAGGCTTTCAATATGGAAGCAGCTCAAGATAGATGCATCCTCAGACTGATTGCATCATGCTGCAATGGTGAGTTTATACAAGCAAATTAATTTATTGGATTTCTTTTTGCATGCGGTATAAGCCCAAACGAAACAAAATGTACTTAGTTTATCAGTTGTTTCAGGTGACAAGCTCATTAGAGCTACTGAACTTGTGAAGCTTTTATCAATGGAAAAATCAGTGAAAGGAGCGATAAAGCTAGTTACTGCCTTGAAGCTACCTAATTTGGCTGAACGTTTCAACAGCATATTGGAGGTAAGCCTTCTAATCCGAATAAAGTTCTTGCGTTCTCTTAATTAGATTGGAGATTTTCCTGTTCTCGGTTTGGTAATATCACATTTCGTTACCACGTTGCAGGAAAGATTGATGAATGAGTCTAAGGAGATTGAAAATCATTCACTGCTAAACTCAAACAATGGTGTGCCTAGTACAGCCAATCTCACTGTCAGCAAGACCTTGGATTCATATGGAAAAATTGAAGCATCAGAACCAGGTATTCCATTGTCATCACCAATGTTGTCAGCCCCTCTGTTGACCAAGAAAGTGAATGAGCATGAAAAGGAAAAAACTGATGTGAATCAAACTGCAAAAGGGGAAACCAATGCGGATGTAGGAAAGGTAGAGATGGTAAAGAATGCTGGTATAGCATAAGCCAACTGAAGATTGCAGAAGGGTCAAAAGTACAATCTCAACGTCCATCAAATCCATTTTTAAAATCATCAGACAACCAAGAAACTATGAAGAAAGAAGACCCGAATCAGGTAAAACCTCAGCGCCCTTCAAATCCATTTAAAAAGTTACCAAACTGAAATACGTGGGAAAACTCTTGCTTAGACCAAGATCTAGCATACACCATCTACTTGGAGGTAGGATCCACATATAAGATGAGACTCATCTCTTTTTTTTTTTTTTTTGTGAAAGCCTGGACAAACTTAGTAATTTAAAGAGTGGCTCAGCGATAGTGTGCGATTGAAACCAACTCAGAAAACGACTAAGTCCGCTAGAGATTTTTATTTATAACGTAAATAAGGAATCCCGGAGGAGTCAGAAATTACAATGCCTTTGAGAATGGAAAAACATATTGACAAAATTCTGAAAATTACAGCAAATGGAAAATAAGCGGCTATATCTCGCTAAGAAATTAGCTGCATGGTTGTCCTCACGATGGACGTGATTAATAACAATGTTCTCTCTTGAGGCTATTAATAACAATGATCTACCAAATATCGTTTTGGGGTTGATGAACATGTCGGAGTTATTTATCATCGAAGAGACTGCCAAAAATTGCTTAGATAAGTATTTTCCATGGGTTAAAAGAGTGATGGAATATATTTGTTATACATAAAAAATGTGCCAAGTGAGAGAGAATGACAATGTCATAGGCTCTATTATTTTTGAGTGTATAAAATATTTTATTCTTGCTCAAGTGTTCAATCTCTTCCCAAGTATATATACCTCTTCTTTTTTTTTTTGGTCAATATATATATACCTCTTCTTATTACTACAATAAAAAGCAAACAATCATTCTGTTTCCTGAAACAATGAAAAACTTGGATGGCTGAAGCCTGAAGTTTCCATTTCCATAGCTTGGCCTTGCATTGGGTTTATGATTTGAAATTTTTGGATATCCAAGCATAACATAGCGATAAATACATATATGGTAAGAAAATATCTACATCTAGCTTAAAAGTGGGTTTTGCACTCTCAGAAATCTTCACTTCAATATAAACAACTCCTTAATTACTCCTTAGCTTGAAAGAAAAGCAGGGCCCAGCCAAAACCCTTGCACTTTACCTATCAAGCTGGGTTTGGTTTGTTCCTGGCCTCGATTTATATGTATTTATTTATTTGTTCCCACGTCCAAATCTGTTTTGTATGCATTAAAGAGAAGAGACAAATGCAGACTGTGCTGTTAACCTTCATCTCGGAAGAAAACCGGTACTATTGAAATTTCGCAATATCTTTTACATTTTTTTAATGTTATTTTTAAATAATTCAAAACTTTTTAATTATTTTTTCAACTCTATAAAAATATCAGATGAAATATAATAATATTTCAAAAAATTTTAAAAAATTGAAAATGAAAAAAAAAATTATAGAAGTCATATAATGTTATCACCTTGCATCAATAATAAAATTGACAATCTTTCAGAGTTATAATACCATCATTTACTAAGTCTGAATTTATTTAAATCTGAATGCTAATCAATTATTTATTTGAATGTTTATAGCTATTCATCTTTTAAAATTTTTAGAGATTTATTTAAATTATTACATATATTGCATTAAATATATTTGATTTAAAAAATATAAAATTTATTATATTATTTCTATCATAATACAATAAAAATTATTAATATTTATTTTAATGAAAATAATACAAATATCCATTAAAAAAATCATATTAAAATTATTTTATTTGAATTTTTAATCATTCAAATATCCATTAAAAAAATCTTTTCTCAAGGGAAGTAATAATTATCAATATTATAATCATATTTTTATAATTTTCCGAGGTTTATTCTAATTTACAAAAACGTAACAATACAATAGGACTGGTGATAATTACGTAATTTCGTATCCATATCCCTTGCGATCAAACAATAAATTCATTCGATTTTAATTCTCAAACAGAAAAAAAAAAGCTCTCTTTTCTATCTTCTGATTTTCATCTCTATAGCCTATATATGGCAAACGTTTCTTATCTTCACCGCCACCTCCACCGCGACTGCGACGACGACTCTGAACGCCGCCTTCATCTCTGCTCCCGTTACCTATCTATGGACCCTTACTTCCCTCTGTTCTCCTCCTCTTCTTCTTCCGACCCTCATTCCCCGCACGCCACTCTCCATGACCATCCCTTTCCTCTCTCTGAACCCACCAATTTCAACGTTCGAGCCCTCGATGATGATGAAATATCGGATCCCGAATCAGTTATAATTGGTGGCCCCGATCTCTTGGACCGCGAGAACCAGGTCAGTTTTGTCATGGATCTGTTCCAACAGCGTGTCGAGCAGTCTCAGGTTATGGGTCATAGTTCTCATTTGGTTTCTGATTCGCTTAACGAATCGAACTTTGGTGTTATAGAGGAGAATTGTGAATTGGGTATGGATAATTCGGAGCTTGATTTAGGGTTAGGGTTTGGTTTAGATGGTCATAATGGTGGGTTTCAAAGTATAGGCCATAATCATAGTCATAGTACTAGTAATAATAATGAATATAATAGAAATGTTGTTATTGATGACGACGACGACGATGATTTTTTTGACGAGAGAAGGCTTTCCGGCATCCGATCTCGTGAGCCGGAGTCTACTGTTAGCATTCGCAGGAATGCTACGAGGGCTGTTGGTTTTGGGTCAGATTCTGATATAGAGGAGAACGAGAATGGGTTGGCTGTTGGTTTGCGTTCAGGGGAGGAATATGGATTAGATTGTCTGAACATAGAAAATTATAATTACGATAATGTTGATGATGACGATGAAGAAGATGCAAGTGTTACTGTTCCTCTTTGTTGGGATTCGCTTCAATTGGAAGACCATAGAGAAAATGACGAGGATTTTGAATGGGAGGAAGTAGATGGTCGTGTTGACGAGAGAGAGGTTCTAAGTATGTTTATCGAAGATGATGAGGCCTCTGTTTCTCTATCCATTTCCCCTATTGTTGTTCCTGAGGATATGGTGAATGTAGAGAGGGTAGGTGGATTGGGAAATTTAGAGTGGGAAGTTCTATTGAATGCCAACAACTTGGACTCAAATCCAGATCGTGACCAAGACTTTAATGCTGAACCACATTTTGGCGTTCATGATGATTATATTTATACTCAAGAGTATGAGATGATGTTTGGGCAATTTACAGAGAATGAGAATACATTGATGGGTAGGCCTCCAGCGGCAAAATCTGTTGTTGAGAAGCTTCCATCTGTTGTATTGACAAAAGAGGATATTGTGAATAATAATGCACTTTGTGCAGTTTGTAAGGACGAGATTAATGTTGGTGAGAGGGCAAAGCAGTTGCCTTGCACACACTGGTATCATGGCGAGTGCATTGTGCCATGGTTGGGGATTAGGAATACTTGCCCTGTATGTCGATATGAGTTGCTTACAGATGATGCAGATTATGAGCGGAGGAAATCAGCACAAAGAGCTGTCACTGCTGGCCGTCACCTTTGATGGGTAATACATTTCATCATGTATGCTTTCTGACATTTTTATTTGAGCATTAGGTTTGTTATCAATGTAGACATTGTTGATGGAGTGAATTGGTTTTTCCATTGTAAGGATTATATTCATCACAATTTACTAGTATTTGGGTGCGAGTATTAGAATATTGTTTTGACTGTTTGTAATTGTGGGAAAATTTTTGTTGCAATAATGTTTAATGTTTTTGCATTTTTATTTCCTGTGATCTTTTTCCTTACTGTGAGGAGATTGAGTACTGTTTTCAGTAAGTGCTTTTTACTTAAAGGGAAATGCTTCTTGTTGAAGTCTTGCATGCTTCTTAAACCATTGAATTATATGATTGTCTCCTTTAACTTGAAAGGAAGAAATAGTGGAGAGGATTATGATCAGGATAGCATGCAGCAAGTGGCATTGTTGCAGAGAAAGTGACTAAAATTTTTTATAACATCTAACATCAACCAGCGGTTCTACCGTTGAGACTGGGAAAGGGAATTGATTGACTTTATAGACAAAGGATCTGGAAATGTTGGGGGAAGGTCATTTGTGGCATTCAGAATGTGAACTTCCTTGTTTAGAATCTAGATAGGCCTTTTTCAAGAATTTGTTTTTTTGTGGGCCAATAGAAGCAGCAAATTGTTATAGCAGAAGCCTTCATTATCACTAGGTATGTTTAGGAGTGAAATGCATGATTTGACTAATTCTTTAGTTGGCATTTTAGGGCTTTATTAGAGTTTTTTTATCCCTGATCCTTTTTGCCTCCTTAGCAAGTTATTTTTATCCACAAAACTACTGGATCAATATTCAGTCTTGGCCTTGGAAGTTATGCATATTACTAGAGCATTCTGGTGCTAATCTATAATTTCTTCAATTTAAATGTAAGTTTGGGGTTAGGATGCATTGTATTATTTTGTTTTCATTTGGCAGCTAGTGTCATCCAAGTCACCTTCTAATAAGGACTTATACACATGGACCGATCTATTTAAGAGACTATGCTTGATTTACAGTACATATAAAATTTAAATTCTGTTGGCTATTGGTGTTGCAGTGGTTCAGAATTTCCATATATTTCATCAGGTATCTCTTGTGTTGTAGTGGTTCAGAATCTCCATATATTTCATCAGATATCTCCTCAGGTCGACCTGCTATTACCTGGAATATGGATGTTGACATTGTGGTGGAGCCTAGGTCGTCTTTTCTTTTCCCACCTTTTTTTTCCCTTAAATTTCCCAGAAAAAGATGGAAAAGTTGTGTCTGAGAAAATTTAAACATGTGCTAACTGGAAATCTAAAGCACAAAGAGGCAGGCATAATACTTTCTCTATCCTAGTAATTGTTTTGGATTATTGACAATTTAATGGTAGGATTAAAACTAAGCAAAAGAGGAACAGGTGCAAAAAGTTGTAGATATTTTTCTATTGGGCAATGTTCTATTGGTTTAAGCAGCTGCATGTAACCCCCCAGCCCCCCCACTTCACTGTAGGTGGGGCCCTTCACTTGCTGGGAAAGTGCCTTTTTCCTGTGAGATAATGAAGTTCAGTTTCCAAAAACAAAAAGAAGTGTGTTCCTTTGCTATGTGGAAAAGATTGTTTGAGGTCAGGCTGGGCCATTTGAGGGAAATATTTATTATACAAAATTGAAAGCGCTCTGTAGTCCATAATAAGTGAGCTGTTTACAGGAAATATCTAATTCGACATCATCATAATGGATTTTAGAGCACTGAGTGGACATCTGACTAAGCATTTTAGGTTCTTGTGATGCAATGCATAATTTCTTCATGATTAAGAAGATCATTTGTTTTTGCTAGTGCAGCTTGCAAGTTGTATCTCTTTATCTGCCTAAATATGGAGTAGAAGAAAGCATTATTTCTTCTCTTGAAGAAAAGAGAACATAAATGAGTCTTCCCGCACCGGTAATTGGTAAGTAAACATACCAAGAGAAACAAGTGAATCAAAGTTCGCACCTGCTTCTTGAATTTTTGGTTAAGAGTTTTAGGTAGAGTATCAAACATTATTTTTATAGAAAATGGCTTGGTTGTATAAAATTATCTTTCTGGAAAACCTTTTTCTTTTGTGTGACAAATTATTTGAAAAGTTGTGTATATCTTTCATTTGATTTTGGAGTATATTGAAAGAAATAATAATTAATCGGGAAAATCATGTATTGTTTAGACTTGTGAGTACTTTATATTTTTACACTTGCAACCTTTTTTCTTTGCTTCAATGTAGTTGAATAAAATGTAATGGATGGATTATTAGGAGCTTTAGGTCTTTAGAGCTAGACGCTGTAATGCATCAATTGCAATTTGAGTTCTGTCCCTCCAGCTTAAAACATTAGTCCCTGAGTCTGCCACCAAAACCAGATCAGACACTACAACAAATATGTAGGGTTTAACAAATTTTTGCTTTAAATCATTTGATATATTTATAGCAGCATGTTGATTATGTCTGTAGAAATATAAAAATAAAGCTGCATCTAAATTAAAGATTCATGTAAAACGAGGTTGGTGCTCTGAGAAGGCATCTCTTAAGGTCGTTTTCTCACTTCTCGTGTATTAACTTTAGACCTTCCGTTCATACCTTCCTCTGAAAGCCACTTACTCCTCGCATTCTTACAAGGTTAACTCGGCATAAGTCTATTTATGAGATTCTTCCAAGTAAAGTTTCATCGGGCAAGGAGTTGGGAGCCATTAATTTACATGCTTAGCCATACTATAATGCTGGTTGTTTAGCACTCAAAAGTTCATAAATTAATCGAGTTGGTGGTCATCTTAATCAATTCACGTGTTTATTACAGATAACACTGGTGTATATATACTAGTCCTACTAGATTCTAGAAAGAAACAACTGTAACTGATAACAAACTAACTTCCGGCTAACTGCTTCTGCACAAAAAATAAGGAAAGAAGAAAAAGATGCTCAGGCTATATACTAACAACTGACTGCAACGGTGCGGTTTAGCATGTAATTAAACGGTGCGTTTTGTCAATATAATACTCTAGTAAGGTGCATCACAAACGCTGCGTTTATTAACAAAACGTATGCGCACCACAAACATAATTTATAACGGCTAGTTTCATCATAGACGCAAAAAGACCAAATAAAAAAGTTTTTATTGTGAGTACGACACTCATTAAGGCTATCCCAAGTTCTTTTTTTTTAGCTAAGTAGAAGATGAAATAGGTAGCAAGCCAACAAAAAAGAGGTAAAAGCATAATAATATGAAATAAAGGCAATTTTAGAAGGTGTTTCTCAAAATTGGAGCTTTTTAGCTTATTATGAATAAGTGATTTTTATATTATAATCAGATTAAAAATAAGCAGTTAATCATTTCTGTAAACTAGTTAATAATCAGCTGATAATCAGTTTATAATCAGTTAAGTGTTTTTGTAAAATCAGCTTATAATCAATTTTTAATTACAGAAACTGTCAAAATGACCAAACTGTCTCTGAGTTTATTTATTGTATAAAAATAATTTTTTAAATGTCAATTCAAAATTTATTTTGCAATAATAATAATAATAATAATAATAATAATAATAATATTGGCGTTATCAATAAATTATACAAATAAAAAACTACCATGTAAAAAATAAGTGTTTAAAAAAAGTAGGGATAATATTGTCTTTTACTTGGTTAAAACTACTTAAAAAATAAGTGCTTAAAAAAAATAGCAAAACCCAACTTTTAAAAAACTGATTAAAAGCAGATTATAATCTACTATTTAAGTTTTCAGAAACACTTAAATAAACAACTTATAATCTAAAAACTGCTTATAATCAGTTTTGACCAGCTTTTAAGTTTTGAAAAACACCCTCTAAGAAACCAGTGGAGATTTTCCCATAAAACAAACGATAATCATCGTTTATTATCTTTATTTAAATTGTGATTTATTTTCTAATTATGAAAAATAAATTTATGAAAAAATATAAAATAATCATTATTAAAAAAATGTAATTTGATGTAACTAATTGTATATTTACCTTTTTTTCATATTTATTTATGATGTAAAAATTTATAAGAAATATCATATAAAAAATATCATTACAAATTATATAATGATTTTCATTATTTACATTAAGTAAATAGAGATTTATGTGTGAAAACTTTTTGAGAATAAATATCATCAAAAATCATGTAATAGTTTTCATTATTTATATTTAAGTAAGAAAAAATCAAGTAAGATATTTTTATTACTTTTTATTGAATGTGTTATTATAAATTGTAAATTACGATAAATTATAAGATAATATTAATCAAGAAAAGAATCATAATTTTTTAGACAAAAATCTTATATTTTGATTAATTTATTATATGCAATTTTAGTTTTTTTTATTTGGGGAATAATTTTAGTAATTAATATAATATAATATAATATATCATGCATGTGAAAAATTAAAATTGATAATCTTAAAACATGAATCCACACTAAATAAATAGATTATCTTGCTACTAAAATAATATCCATGTTATGTTATCATAGTAAAATAAAAAATAAAACTTTAGGGATTAGCTTTGTGCAGGTAGACTGCGCTTAGCTTGAACTTTAGGGATTATATATATATATATATATATATATATATATATATATATAGCTTCTAACATTATTTAAAGCATTCTAGTCAGTTTGACATAATTTATAATTTTTTCAAAATAATATTTACTAACCTACTTAAAAATTAGAAAATAATAATAATAATAATAATTAGTAGAGCGTGTAATTAAATATGTATCAAATAAAATATTTTTTCTTTATTATTATCTAAGAATGTGAGACAATAATATTATTAATGGATGAAGTTATTGTTGGTCATTACTAACCATTATTATATTTCTTTGACTAATTAAAAAAATAGTTAAAAATAGTTATTGGCCTAATTAAGTTAGGTCAACAACCATAAGGGAATGCCTATATATGGCCTTCCATTTTCTCTTCTAACACACCAAAGAGAAAAGCAAGAGTGAGAAAAAACTTATAAGAAGTGTAAGTCAAAATAAAATTGCTTTGATGAGTTAAGTAAAAATTGAGAGAGAATTATTTGAGGAAAGACAAAATAGCGAAGTAATTTAATTTTTAGGATATTTGAAAAATACTTAAGTGCTACTATTTTAGGTTAATCTCAATTATAATTATTGTGTCTCTAGAAATTTTTCTAGAAAAGTCTCTCTTGTAATCATACTATTTTTAATAGTGGAAGAATATTTTTTAGAGTTTGGCCCGTGGACATAAGCCCAAATTAAAAGGGTAAATCACGTTAAATCTGATTTATCATCTTATCTTAATTTTACAACTATTATCAAGTGTATTTATTTTGTTATATTGTACTATTAATTATCCAGGTAAAATTCTATCTAAAAAGACTGAATTTTTAAATGAGATAGTCTGTAGCCCCTCCAACCTTTTCTAAAAATTTTTTTGGTATTTAATTTTAGTATAATATTTTATATACTATTCATTTATATAATAATAAGCAATTTATGTGTTATTAACACCCGCTGCATTTCAACTGATATCAGAGCTTTTGGTTTGAAGAGATGGAGACAAAGACGAACAAAATGATAAACTTAAATGGCACAAATTATCACATTTGAAAATCTAAGATGAAGGATCTCCTATTTGTGACCCAGATGCATTTACCGGTGTTTATTACGAGTACACTCGATGACAAGAAAGAAGAAGAATGAAAATTTGAACATGAGCAAGTATATGATAATATGACAGTGATGCAAAGTCATTGTAGAAAAGGCTTGAAGAATTATATGCTTCAAAGACCAATAATAAAAAATTATTTTATCTTATAAAATTAATGCAGCTGAGATACAAAGAGAGTAATTTTATTGCAGATCACTTGAACAAGTTTTAAGGAATTGTAGATCAGTTGTCAAGTATGGGTATCACATTTGATGATGAGGTGCTTGTTCTAATGGTTCTTGCTTTATTGTCAGAGTCTTGGGAGGCTTTGAAGATTTCATTAACAAATTATGCTCCCAAAGGTGTTGTCAAAATGGAATTAGTAATTAGTAAAAAGTGGCATCTTAAATGAAGAGATGAGAAGACGTTCACAAGGTGCATCATCTTTATAATTAGATATTCTAGCTACAACTACTAGGGGGAAAAGCCAGAATAAGAGCTCAACCAATGGAGATAAAAGTAGAAATACTAGTCACAGTAAATCTAATAAATTTGCCAATATTGAATATCATCAATGTTATAAGAAGGGGTATATTAAAAAATATTTTCGAAAATGAAAAAATAATAGAGGGAAGGATAAAAAAAAAGATGATAGCGATGGTGAGAGAATTGCTGCCACAACTGAACATGAATTCCTTCTCATTTACAATCATGATGCGGTCAACGTGATTAATCATAAGACTAGTTGGGCAATTGATATTGGTGTCTTTAATCATGTTATAGCTCAAAGGGAGTTCTTTGCCACTTATACACTAGATTACTTTGGGACAATTAAAATGGACAATGATGATAGTGCTAAGATTATTGGTGTTGGTAATATTTACTTGGAGAGTAACAGTGGCACTAGATTATTGTTAAAAGATGTGAAGCATGTTCCTGACATCAAACTTGATCTGATTTCTGTTGGAAAGCTTGATGATTAAGAATACTGCAATACCTTCCAGAATGGCCAGTGAAAATTGACCAAAGGTTCTCTTGTTGTGGCCAAAGGCAAGAAATTCTCTACTCTTTATCTGATGCAAGTAAAAATCTCTAAGAGCATAGTTAATACAGTAGAGCAAGACGATGCGGCTGAGATCTGGCATAAAAGGCTTGGTCACATGAGCGAAAAAGATGTGAAGCATGTTTATGACATCAGACTTGATCTGATTTCTGTTGGAAAGCTTGATGATTAAGAATACTGCAATACCTTCCAGAATGACCAGTGAAAATTGACCAAAGGTTCTTTTGTTGTGGCCAGAGACAAGAAATTCTCTACTCTTTATCTGATGCAAGCAAAAATCTCTAAGAGCATTTAATACAGTAGAGCAAGACGATGCAGCCGAGATCTGGCATAAAAGGCTCGGTCACATAAGCAAAAAAGAAATATCAATACTGGTTAGAAAGAAGAATATATCTAGTTTGAGCAGTGTATAATTAACAGATGTTTCGATTGCTTAGCAGGAAAGAAAAATAAAGTTGCTTTCAAGAATTTTGCCTATTATGAAAAGAAGCTAGAGATATTACAGTTAATACACTCTGATATTTGTGGTCCTTTCAAAATCAGATCACTTGGTGGGTCTTCCTATTTCATGACTTTCATTGATGATTGTTCAAGAAAACTGTGGGTTTATACCTTAAAGAATAAAGATTAAGTTATAGAGGTATTTTAACAGTTTCATTCCCTAGTTGAAAGAAAACATGGGAAGAAATTAAAGTGTATCAAGTCAGATAATGTGAGTGAGTACATTGAATCACTTCAGCGATATTGCAAAGAGTAGGACATTCGACATAAGTTGACACTATCTAAAACTCCTCAGTTAAATGGTATAGCTGAGAGAATAAACAAAAATCTTCATTGAGAAAGTCAGATATCTGCTATCACATGCAAAATTGCTAAAGTCATTTTAGGCATAAGCATTGAATGTCGCAGTTCATATCCTGAATCTTTCATCGCGTGTTCCTTTGAAGTTTGATATTCCAGAAAGAGTGTGGTCTGAAAAAGATGTCTCTTATAATCACTTAAAATTTTTTTGGCTACAAGGTATTTGGCACATACCAAAGGATGAGCGGTCGAAACTAGATGCTAAAATATGACAGTGTGTGTTTATTGGATATGGTCAAGATGAGCTTGACTATCGATTCTATGATCCAGTTCAGAAGAAAATTATTAGAAGTCGTGATGCAATATTCATTGAAAATGAGACCATCGGAGGTATTGAGAAGACCCAGATGTTTCTAGTTTTGATGGCAATTTAACAAATCTTGAGTTAGTTTCTCCAAAAGCGGTGCCAAGACAGTGTGGAGATGAAATTGAAGATGGCCAATAGAATACTGTTGATGATAATGCTCCTATCCAGAATCAACCAAATGAAGATTCTGATAAAGATGATTTTCAGCTACCAGTACCAGATACAACTCAAGACCCATTGAGGAGATCTATTAGAGTTAGACAATCTTCTACCAGATACTCCAATGATCAGTATGCTTCACTTACTGATGGAGGAGAATATGAAAATTTTCAAAAAGCTATAGCAGATGAACATAAGAAGAAATGGATTGAAGCCATGCAAGATGAGTTGAAATCCTTGTATGAGAATAAAATATTTAAGCTAGTGAAGTTGTTAACTGGCAAGAGGGCTTTAAAAAATAAATGGACATTTATGATAAAATATGAAGAACACAGTTTCTAGCCACGATTCAAAGCCAGATTAGTTGTTAAAGGATTTAGTCAAAGAAAATGAATTGACTTTGATGAGATCTTTTCATCAGTGGTGAAAATGTCTTCCATTCGTATAGTGTTGGGATTAGTTGCAAGTCTCGACTTGGAGATCAAGTAAATAGATATAAAGATTGCCTTTCTTCATGATGATTTGGAGGAAGAGATATATATGGAGCAATCAGAGGATTTCGAAGAAAAATGAAAAGAGGACTATATTTTCAAGTTAAAGAAAAGCTTATACGGCTTGAAGTAAGCACCGAGACAGTGGTACAAGAAGTTTGAGTCAGTTATAAGAGAGCAAGGTTATAAGAAGACCACTTCAGATCATTGTGTATTTATAAATAAATTCTTTGATGATGATTTCATTATATTATTACTCTATGTGGATGACATATTAATCGTTGGCCAGAACATTTCTAGAATTAACAATCTGAAGAAACAATTGAATAAGTCTTTTACTATGAAAAACTTGGAGCCAGCAGCACAAATTCTTAGCATGAAGATAATTAGAGACAGAGGCGTCAAGAAATTATGGTTGTCACAAGAGAAGTATATTGAGAAAGTACTTTAAAGGTTCAATATGGATAAGGCTAAAGCGGTTAGTTGTCCTCTTGCTAATCACTTTGGATTGAGTTCAAAACATTGTCTTTCCATAAAAAAAGAGAAAGAAGAGATGGATATAGTTTCATATGCCTCAGTAGTTGAGAGTTTAATGTAGGTCATGGTATATACACGGCCATATATTGCTCACTCAACGGGAGTAGTGACTCGGTTCCTTTTAAATCCCTGTAAGAAATATTGAGCTGCAGTAAAATGGATTATAAGATATCTTTGTGGAACCTCCATAATATGTTTATGCTTTGGAGATGAAAAACCTATATTAGTTGGTTATACAGATGCAGATACGACCGACGATGTTGACTCGAGAAAATCTACATTAGGTTATGTCACACCCCATTCTCTTAAGCCATAGGGTGAATTTATCTCCTAAATTACTATACTATTAATTTTTATAAAATATCACTCACAATTTATTTCCTTAGTATACTTCTTACACATACAATAATAATATCCAATAATTTCTAACACTTAAAAAAAATAATACATATTTAATTATTGTTCAACATAAAAATGTAATTACTTTTTAAACAAATCCAAACGATACTTATGTTGGCTCGACTTTTACTATACACTGATCGGAGTAAGAGTAGAGGTGATCTACTGGTCTATTCTCCAACGGTATCTGAAATGATTATAATAAGGGGGGGGTGAGTCCAACTACTCAGTGAGAAGATAATTATACAACAAAGGGGAACAAATAAGTTTTTCTTATATACTTACTAATTAAATTCATACTGCTGCATAAAAATTTTAAGAACATAAATTCACCATATCATATAATAAATTTTCATCAAATATTTTTTTTATTTATTTACACTCAATATATATAGTCCATAGAAAAATATAATACCTTAGGCGTAAGTAAATATATATTTACTGACACTCTAAGGGTAAACATGGCATCTTGGGCGCAGTGATGACGCATGGCAGCACCAAGAGCAAATAAACATGGTCATACACATGTGCAGAGCTGCCCCCAAAGGGCGACCACCTGATATACGCCCCAAAGGCTATATGTATACCAAGCGCTGTCCCAAAGACAGTATCATATCATAATCCGTCAATTCCTTTAACACCCCGTCATCACAGGTGTCTCTATTAGAAAACATATAATGAGTGTATATAAAACATTTATTTAACTGTATCAATAAATAATTTTCATACCATAATTCAAACATTAACATACCATTATTTGTTCCCATTTTTTTTAAATATATATTCATAAATATTATTTTACCTTTCTAAATTATTTTATAAAAATTTATTTTAACAAATAACAATTTTAATAAATCATATATATACATAATAAAAATTACCAATGCTATATAATTACCCACTCACCTTATTCGATAGCTCAACTTATTTAATCGACTGGTCTCTCTCTATGTTCTATACTTGCAGTAGAATCCAAACCTAAAGTGATATAAAAATAAAAATTTACTAAAATATTATCTAGGATTTATTATTTCTATGAGTTAAATAATATGAAAAGATAACGTGGAAATGATTCCTAAAATTCTAACGAATTTTCAGCGAAGTTTCGGCATAACTCGGCCATTCCCAAAAATTTTAAAATTTATACTCCAATTAGTATTACACAATTATCACCCCAATAATTTATCAAATATTTCAATAATATTTTTAATGACTTAACATAATTTGCATGTCTAAATTTATTAAGTATTTATATTATTATTTTTTTATACATTTATATTATATTATTTTAGTTTCTTTAATTTAATAGTTTAATAATATTTATTTTATTAATTAATATGTAATTATATTTTAAATAGTATCTACTTTAATTTTTTCTATTTTCTTTTGTACTATTTTCTTATAATATTCCATATATTGTAAAATAATAATAATAATAACGTTAATAATAACAATAGTAATATTAATTGTATTTCTTTATACATTATTCAATTAATTCATTTTATTAGAATAATTATTTATTTATGTCTAATTGAATCATAATAACTTATATTAAATTTACTAATAATTATATTAATAACTATATATATAATTTACTTTCATCTTAATAATTTACTTTTATTTTCTAATAACTACTTATAACAAAATCAATAACTTAAACAATAAAAATAATATTAATATTATGTATATAGTTAAATAATTATTTAATTACTATTATTTCACATTTAATAATTTATATTAAATTTAACACTAAATAATATTAGTAATAATAATTATAATAATAATACTAGTTATTGAAATACATTTATTTAAAAATTAAAATAATAACTTTAATATTTAATAGTTATAATTGTGGTAAAAATAATGATAATAATAATACTTATACTAAAAGCAATAATTACTAATAAATATAATAATTTTAATAATACTTTATTACTACAACAATAATATTAATATTTAATAACTAATTTAACATAAATTCATAAATTCTAAAATTTAATTTATTTTTAATCCTAATTTATTTTTTTTAGTAAATATTCATATACACATACTTATTTCTATTTAATTTATGATTTATTAATTCAATAAATCAACAACTATATTAACAATTTATAATTCATAAATATTAATTATTTTAAAATTTTAAAATAATTAATTATCAATTTATTGATTTATATATATATAATATAAGAAATCTTCTCTAATTTATTGGTAATATTCACAACCTAAATATTTAATTAATTTAATCATACTATATTTTAAATTTAAATTTACATTCTAATTACTTAATTTATTTAGTCATTAAGTAATTAATATCTAAGACTAATAATTTATATTTTTTTAAACAAATAATTAATCTAAATTAAATAAAAATTCTACTAATTAATCAAATTAATAATATTTAATCTAACTCATTAATTACTAATTAAATTTTAATTTATTAATTTTAATTCTTAATTAATTATAATTATAATTCTAAATAAATTATATATATATTTAATTTAATTTTTTTAATTAGGTTACTATTCATCAAAATTCTAAATACATACCCTAAATTAGCAAATGAGGTGTCAAATTAAAGTTTATAAAATGAGGGTTCCAAAAATACCCGGATCGCCGGAAAATAACGTCGGAAAGTGGCCGGAATAGTGATCGGAAAATTTTTCCGGCAAGAACTTTGACCGGCGCGTGACGGCGGCTCCGGCGTCGGTTGGGGGTGATTCCGGTGGCGTTTGGCTCGAATTTGGGCGGCACAGGCGGTGGTCCGGCGCGTGTCACTGTTTGAACGGCGATCGACGGTAGATCTAAAGAATTCTCTTTCTCTCTCTCTCTCCACCGATTTTCTGTTTCTCAATTCTGTTCTCTGTCTCTTTTTCTTTCTTTCTTTCTTTCTTTCTTTCTTTTCTTTTCTTTTTCTTTTTTTTTCTTTTCTGTTAGTATATAATATAATAATTATATTATTTTTTTTAATTGCCCACCTACTAACAAGTAGGTGGGCACGTTTTTTTTTATTTTATTATTATTATTAAAAAAAACAAGATATTACAGGTTATTTGATTTAATTTATAGGGGGAGCTGCGTCATGATAATCAAAGCTACAAAAGTGCTTTGCTCTCTCAACAACTAAAGCAGAGTTCATTATTGCAACTGAAGCATGTAAAGAGCTCCTATGGATGAAAATATTTTTAGAAGAACTTGTATTTCAGCAAGACAGATATTCACTTTATTGTGATAGTCAAAGTGTCATTCATCTTGAAAAGAATTTCTTCTTTCATTCTAGATTAAAATATATTAATGTGAGATACCATTATATTAGAGATGTGTTGGAGAAAAAATTTTTACAGCTTGAAAAGATTCATACTGAAGAGAATGGTGCAGACATGTTAACAAAAATTCTTACAAAAAAAAGTTCGAGTTCTGTTTATCATCTACATGAATGACATTTAATCCATATAGTTGGTAGGGAGAGAATTATTAGTCATTACCACCCATTGTTATATTTCTTTGACTAATTAAAAAAAACTAGTTGAAAATGGTTATTGACCTAATTAATTTAGGCCAACAACCACATGGAAAGGCCTGTATGGCCTTCCTTTTCCTCTTCTAACACACCAAGGAGAGAACCAAGAGTGAGAAAAAGCTTGTGAGAAGTATAAGTCAAAGCAAAATTGCTTTGATGAGATAAGTAAAAATTGAGAGAGAATTATTTGGGGAATGACAAAATAGTAAAGTAGTTTAATTTTTGGGGTGTTTGAAAAATATTTGAGTGTCACTATTTTAGGTTAATTTCAATTGTAATTATTGTACCTCTATAAATTTTTTTAGATAAGTCTCTCTTGTAATCCCACTGTTTTTAATAGTGAAAGAATATTTTTCAGATTTTGGCCCGTGAATGTAGGCCAAATTAAAAGGGTGAATCACATTAAATTTGGTGTGTCATGTTATCTCAATTTTATAACTATTATCAAGTGCATTTATTTTGTTATATTATGTTATTAATTATCCAGGTAAAATTCATTCTAAGGAGATTGAATTTTAAGTGGGACCGTCTGTGACTCATTCAGCCTTTTCTGAAATTTTTTTTATATTTATTTTTAGTACAATATTTTTATATACTATTTACTTATATAATAACAAATAATTTGTGTGTTATTAACACCCGCTGCACTTCGGTTGTAGTTAACAAATAAGTAGAAAGATAATATATTAATTTGTTCGAGGTCCCACTGTTTTTAATAGTGAAAGAATATTTTTCAGATTTTGGCCCGTAAATGTAGGCCAAATTAAAAGGGTGAATCACATTAAATTTGGTGTGTCATGTTATCTCAATTTTATAACTATTATCAAGTGCATTTATTTTGTTATATTATGTTATTAATTATCCAGGTAAAATTCATTCTAAGGAGATTGAATTTTAAGTGGGACCGTCTGTGACTCCTTCGGCCTTTTCTGAAAATTTTTTTTATATTTATTTTTAGTACAATATTTTATATAATATTTACTTATATAATAACAAATAATTTGTGTGTTATTAACACCCGCTGCACTTCGGTTGTAGTTAACAAATAAGTAGAAAGATAATATATTAATTTGTTCGAGGATTATGGAAAAAAAAAAACATAAGATAATATTGTAGTTAATAGAAAAATTGTAATTGAGTAGACTTTTACGAGGATAGCTTATCACACAAAGAATAACACCCGGTATTTTTTTTATAGGTATGGTTATGGGTAGTAAATGATTGAAATGTATACTTCAAATATTTTTCACTACATAATTTTAACAAAACATATTAAACGTCAGATTTTTAATATTTTTCACAATATAGATATAATCCTAGATTTTATTTTCTTCATAATAATAACAAGGATTACTGTAAAGGAATTAAAAATTATATTGCAAGAAAAACAATAGATCGAAGTGTTGTTTTGGAAATAATGCCTGTGGAAATAATTCTTTAAAAAAAAAAGATTATACACTATCACAAGTCACATAGTAAAATCCTAGTCATAATCATGATTACTAGTCCTTTTAAATTTAGGAAATAGAGATTTACAAGATTGTATAATTTGGTTGTTTTAACCTTGTTTTCCGGATATTTTGTCAAAAGTATGATTAGAAATGTCTTAACTATTCTAAATTTTTATCTTCTTGAAGGCATCCCATTAATGTAAATGTATATTCCTTTTTCTATTTTTATGGTATAGTCGGTTTTAATTTTTTTTTTATTTACTTTTTGTTAATGACTAATGGTAGCACAATTCCACTAACCATTGGTTTGCCCCGAGCAACGGGAGGTTGAAGATGAATGTGGATGCTGCACTATTCCATGCTAATTTTGAAACCGGATCTGGTGCTATCTTGCTAGACCATGAAGGTCAGTTTATTGCTGGGCCTCTTTTTTGGGCATCTTTGATTCGAGCTTGGCTGAAGCAATGGAAGTAAGGAATGCCCTAAGTTGGTTATATGCTATGAATAAAAAGAGTATTTTATACTACTCGATCGATGTTAAATATAATATTTAACGGCATGATATAGTGATGTTAAAAAGGACTGCATTTAGTAATAATCTGTTTGATATATTGTTATTCGAGGCTTTATTCCCAGTTTCCATAAGTAAATTTTCATATTTTTTTTGTTTGATTTGCATATTTGACAAAAATCGTTAACAAGGAAATTCAACCTATTATTGTTTATAGCGATCCTTGTTATTGTTTATTTTAGTTTAGTTTACAAAAAATGAATTTAGTTTATAACTATGAAAAGCCTTATTTGTTTCATGGTTTGTTATGGTTTATATGATACGGTTTAGTTTAATTTTTATTAATTTATTTTCTATAGTATAATTTTTTATGGTAATCTCATTGTTTGAATTTTTCAAACCATAAATTTAGTGTTTTTCTATGGTTTTACAATTTTATCTTTAAAAATATTTAAATTTTTTTTAAATATCAAATACGTACTAATAAATAATTTTTCATCTTTACAATATATTAAAATCTTAAAAATACCATCAAATTAAATAAAAATATCTTTATTTAGTATCTTTATACTATATCATTTTTTCAAACTTAATAAATATTATTTTCAGTACCACATTATACTATATTATATAATATTATACATTATTAAATCATGCTATCAGTTATATATATGGTAAGCTATTATTTATTTATTTTTGTAGTGTGATTATAAATGGAATGTGATTGGTATACTTGAATTTGAATACCTAATTGGCTGGCGCTAGTGATGTTAGAAGGGAGTGCATTTAGTAATAATCTGTTTGATATATTGTTATTTGAGGCTTTATTCCCATTTTCCACTGGTAAATTTTAATTTTTTTTTGTTTGATTTGCAGTTTTGAAAAAAATCGTTAATAAGGAAATTCAACCTATTATTGTTTATAGTGATCTTTGTTATTATTTTTTATTTTAGTTTAGTGTACAAAATATGAATTTAGTTTATAATTATAAAGGAACACCTGAAGCCTTGTTTGTTTTATATTTTGCTATAATTTATATAATATGGTATAGTTTAATTTTTGTTTTTTTTTTTACTTTTACCATTCATGATTTTTTATTATGATTTCATAATTTGAAAAATTATGAATTTTTTAAATCACTAATTTGGTAGTTTTTTTTATAGTTTTGCAATTTTATCTTTTAAAAATATTTAAAATAAAACTTTTAAATATCAAATATAGGCTAATAAATTATTTTTCATCTCTATAACATATTAAAATCTTAAAAATATCATCAAATTAAATATAAATATTTTTACTTAATCATATTATATCATACTATTTTTTTAAACATGATAAATATTATTTTTAATTTTATGTCATACCATACCATATAATACATTACTAAACCACACTGTTTGTTATACGAATGATAAGTTAGTTTTTTTTCCTCTTTCTTTAGCGTGATTATAAATGAAATGTGATTGGTATGCTAATTGGCTGGCACTAATGTCAGATATCAGAACTTGAAAATTAAAACTTTGATTGCAGAAATTCTAATTCTTTTTGTGTGTGTGAAGATCTCTTATAAAATCTTTTATTTAAAAACATGTATCTTTGATAATTTTGCTACTTCATTTGCTTAGTTACCTTTCTTATAATTATATTTCTAATTGGTTTTGCTATTTGATTACCATTGTTTAATCTCTTAAGTTATTTTATAGGCCTGGGACTTTTAGGAATATATTTCTTCAAGCACCTGTACGCATTGTAATCATACCAAAAGTCAATGATAAGTCGTTTGGACTTTCTACTGCTGCTTCAGTTTCTTGCATCCCATGCCTGGAGAGGAACTGCATATTTCTAAATTAGCTAGGATCATGTTCTATAGAAGAATTTTAATGCTTTAAAGTTCAATTTTTGTTATGCTGGTTGCTTAGGAGTGATACCTATAATAAGTGTTTGCTGGCTTGTATTCAATATGCTTTCAGGTTCTTCCAAGGCTTTGCAGGCTATTTCTGTTCCTCAATGGTTTCAGATACATAAGGCATATATACAAGTGGAGCTTCTTGAATAGTTGCCCTCAGCTCGCACATGGTTGGTTAATAACAAATTATCAATGTTCAATCAGAATATGTATGTGTTTTTAATATTTATGGTAACCACTTTGCTTGGGTTGGGAGTTGCTTGCTTGCATGTATTAATTTGCTCGTTGAGAAATGCTTAAATTTATTCTTTATGTCGACAGTTCTAATTAGTCATCAAGTGAAAAATGGTAAGCTCCATATTTGGTATAAATTTTTTTTCACTTTTTTCAATGTAGGTAACTTGGTAGCTTGATTGAGAATACGATTGCTCATTTTGGCATTTTGGCATTGGATGCTGAATAGTATAGTTACTTATCCTGAAATATTGATTGTTCAACTGTTTTCAAAGTTAAGAAAATGCATATTACGATATAGTTTTTCAATCTTAACAGCTTATTCTTTTTATAAAGTGGGGATTTATGGAAAATTCTCTTATAATGTTTTGAACTTACTTTATGCACTACTTTTTTTAATTTATTTTTATGAAACATTCTAAGTTTCAAATGTTTTTTCAAGGTAAATAAGGGGACGAGTAAGAGCGGAGTCATGTCACTCTATAGATACATGCCTTTGCTAAATACCACAACACTATATTTCGAGATTGTGCCTAGCAATTAGATTTTTAAATACTTTGATCATAGAATTTCGATACAATTGAATGTGTTATGGCAGTTTGTGATAGAATATAGAGAATATATTGCATTTAGTTCTTGGCAAGCAGCTTTTATTTTCATGTGCCTCGCAGACAAGGAGGATTTTTTTTTAGTAGTATAAACGGGGATAGAAGAATCGATCCTGGATTATTCAAAAGAATATATTTATCACTAGACTAAATTTCATTACGCATACAAAAAAGATATTATCATTCCAAGAAGAAGCTTTTACATAGTTCACTGTAAGTCTATAACCTCTGCTTGATTTCAGAGTTCCATACCTAATGTAGTTATTATGACTTGCACATATATACACAGATTATTATTAGGAAGGGAAAAGTAATTATACAGTGGACTTAAAGTATTATTACTTGTTATATGATGGGGGAATGGAATTGCATGGTTATAACAATTTTGTCTAAAGAGGCATCGAGATTTTTATTTTATTAATGAATATATTTGCATTGGCCTATATTTATCTTATTGTTTCGTTACTTTTTAATAATAAAATAATTTTTTTTCTTAAAAAATTAAGAATCTTAAGTAATGAGTATAGTTTTGAAAATAAACTTTAAAAAATGATGTTAAATCAAATCTTTAGCAGCAGGTAAAATCTTTAGCTTCAGGTAAAGTTTGATGTTAAATATAGTAAAAAGATATTAAGTTATTTACTTGTTATTATTTTTCATAAAAATGTTATTTAATAATATTCTTTTCCTCTCAAATAGATAGATTTACTTTTTTTTTATTATTGTTAGTACTAAATTATAGTTCACTTATTATTTTAATAAATTTATTGGTATATTAAATTTTTATAGTACCCCTATTCAATGTTATTTATTAGATATATCTTATACTAAAATAAAAATATAATAAATAAATTTATATATATATATATAAATTTATATTTTCAATAAAAATGATTATTTTTTCTTAACATTTATAAAATGAAAAATGATTCTATCCATTTGAGATGGACAAATATTTATAACATAAGTTTGATAACTCTATTAAATGTCTAATGTGCTATTAAAGACTCCATGTTACAGGATTTATGCATAAGGTGCAACAGGTTGGTAATTCTTGTAATTTTATCTTTAAATGATAATCACTTTTTTTGTTAATCAAATAATCATCACTTAAAAATTAAAAAAAATAATACTAAATTTAAAATTCGAAATTGAATATCATAATTAAAGTTTTGGACAACTGAAAATTTTTAAATAATATAATATAAATATAAATATATGGAATCACGATTAGTACACCATAATTCAATTTTAAATAATTAAAAGAAAAGGAAATTGAAACATTATATTCCATAATTAAGATATATAACTAATTAAACTATGAAAAAAAAATCTTAGACTTGAATTTAAATGAAAAAAATGTGAAAAAACCAATAAAACTTTAAATTTTTGATAAATAATGTAAAAATTTGATGGAGAATTTTTTATAAAATTATAAAATAAATTTAAATTCTACTATGATAATATTTCCTATAAGAATAATAATGATAACAATAATAATATTAATAATATATTTAATATAAATTAATGAAAATTAATAATAATGTATTTGTTTATTAATTTATTTTTCTTCTTTATTCATTTATATATAATAGATATAGATATAGGTTATTTTGTATCAATGTGAGTCCTAATGAATAAGGATATCAATAATTGAGGGTTTGATCATTTAACACAAAACTTAGTTCCTCAAACCTTATTTTGGAGATCTCTTTTATCATATGCTAAATCTTATTAAAAACATTAATAGTGATCATTTGGGTTGGTAAACTAGTGCATATATAATTACAAATTAAGTAAACAATTAAATACTTCTGAATCCATTAAAAATAATTAAGAAAACTTTCTTTTTTCCTTTCTTGTTTTTTTTAATGTTTTTGAAATATTAGCTGTTTCAACCTAGTTTTTAAGTGTTTCTGCAAATTGTTAGACCCGCATAGGTAATAAATGATGAAATAAGGAATTGTTTAAACCTTTATCTCAACAGAATTCCTCTAAAATAAAACAATATGCCTTTATGATGCAAATATCATTTGACTCAAAACTATATCTGTTACTCATTTTCTTCATTTTTCACCAAAATACTATTTGTCCTCATTGCAAATTTGGGATCTCTTCTTATATCTATTTTTCTAATTTTTGAAGGGACAGAAAATTTGAATTGTTCAAATTTCCTTTTATGATTTGTAATTCATATATAAAGCATCAACTTTGTAGATTATTGGTACTGAAATTAAGAGGATTAGGTCCAAATGTAGAGGCTATATATAATGCTAAGTATTGGTAGCTCAAATACATAAATGACATGAAAGATACTTGCGTAACAAGAAACACTTCCTCATCATTTGCCAAAGAATTATCTTTAAAAACCTATTTTCTCCCCCTTCATACATCCTCAATCTTATCAAGCCAGTTCTTATGGCCATGGAAGCACATGAAATCAAGGGACTTCATTGTCTACCTCATGCAAGCTATGTTCAAAATCTTCTTACTCTCTGTCCTGTAGCCAACCTCAACATGCAACCCATTGAATCTCATACAAATTTATCACAGAATCCAGAACCCACCTCAAGTTTCTTCAACAGATCATTCTCATCCACCTCCCCAATCCATTTCCCACTGCAAATATTATCTACAAACAGTTCATCTCTCAGTGCAGACTCTGCGCCAAATGAAACCAGCCATCAGGAACCAGGAATTTCCCAAGAAAGGAGAATCAAGAGGATGATATCCAACAGAGAATCTGCTCGAAGATCACGTATGCGCAAGAAGAAGCAAATTGAAGAGCTTCAATGTCAGGTTAATCATCTACAAACCATGAACCATCAACTTTCTGAGAAGGTTATCCACATGCTAGAGACCAACCACCAGATCCTCCAAGAAAATTCCCAGCTCAAAGAGAGAGTTTATTCACTTCAAGTTGTCCTGTCTGACCTGTTAACACCTACGAGAAATATGGAAGAAAGCATTTGCAACACTACTCGTCTAAGAGGGGAAGCTTCAAATTGATCAATATATCATCACTATCATATATGGACAGATCTCTTCAGGGAATTCAATACAGTGTATAAACTAATCACAGGCTGAGTTTGCCTCTCAGCTTTTCTATATTGTTATGGTGTTAATCAATGTTATATTTAGATGTTAATATGACTTTGTTCGTTAATAATTAGTACACTTGCAAGTTAACACATTCCTGAAACAAACAGAAAATCATAGAATTTCTCATGTAAATGACTCTATTGCAATACAAGGCTCAAGTGAAATCAAACATATACAAAAAGGAGGAAAATCAGGAAGCTGAATAAATTACTATTATATCAGTAGAAGCAAAAATAAGGTCAGATAATAGCCTACGGCCATTGGACTACCAACAAAATCTCTCTACTTTATTGCCTAAAATGAGCAGGAACTAGTAGAATTTATGGTACCTTGTCATACTGTATATGAAATTTTTGTTCTTTGCATGATGAACTCTGACTTCAAAAACCTCCAACCTATCTAACACATCTGTAATCAAGATGGTTGTACATTAAGATAGAGGGCGATTTTGTTACGTACATTTGTCTCTCTGTAATTAATATAGTTTGTTTATTCTCATAGATGAAGGTCCCGCAAAATTTCACCTACGCCCTTTTTTGAATGTGCCAATCCTGACTAATAATCCCTCTAAAAAATAAGGATTTAAAGGCACATGTTAGATAAATACAATAAATAATGCTAACCTTATCCCTCTAATTAATGATGCTAACCTTATTTGTAAATCCAAGATTGTAGCCCATATATGATCGATATGATATTAATGCACCCTGTTTGATAGGTTGCGAGAGCTCCAAAAAAAGGAGCTTAAAATGACTTCCCATGCCAAAGGGTACCCATCTTACAAATGCCAAATTCTAGGATAGTTCATTTGTTAAAGCCCAAAGACTTGTGTGGCAAACCTCCAATAACCATAAAATGTGTTGTTAGGACTCCTTGCAACTGCTCCACAACCATGGAGGAGTTGCAAGAAGCAACCCAGAGGTCAAGACCCTAGATCGACAGTATTGTAATCATCAACACAAGCTTGTGATTGCTAACTGTAGAGTACAATTCTGCAAGTGCCGGAGGCCAAGCATTTGAAATCAGTTTAGCATCAATACCCTTAGGCATATATGATTCTTTGATCAGTAAAATCATCAATATAGGATTCTCATGAATAAGCGGAGAATGAACAACAGATAGGACTTATATATATATATATATATATATATATATATAATTAGGAAAGTTAGCAGATTAAAATTAAACCAACACTTTCATTGAGCTAAACATAATCTTTGTTTCTTTCCAAAGAATTCCCATTTATAGAGCTAAGATGTCATAAGTAATCAATTGTTTCAGATCCTATTGCAGATTATGATTTGCGATCAAGGTTCAGAAACATGCAACCTTTATGATTAGTGGCTGTCTTTAAGGATGCATCACCATCCTCCTCCTCAGTTAGGATAGCTTGTTTTGTTCATAAAAACAGCTGCAATGACTTGCTTGCTCACACAAAAGCATTGACAATTGCCATTTCTAGCAACCGTATGGAAAATTAGGAAAAAGTTTTGGTTCAGTTCTTCTACATGTTTGTCTACATCATCAATGTCTAGCTATACACAATACTGCTGTTGAAGGGGAGCAAGCAACTGTGTCATCACCCATTCTTCAATAGGTGCTTCCCAGTCGAGATGCTAGTCAGGTTTCTGACGTTGAACCAGTGTTGTTCTGTTCCTCAAAACCCTTCACTGGGTCAACAAATGATTGAGTACAAGGCCACCTAGTCAGAGATGGGAAAAGAGAAATTAGTTTCACACAACATATGTGATACCAAGGTAGGATCACCATTGTATATGCTTATTTTATTGTGTAAAAAGAAAAAATTGATTCTACCTGCTTGACATTATAGTCTCGTTATCTATGGTCATCTTCTCATCATATATGTTCCCTGAAAAAAAGGGTGGAAAAAATAAATTTTAGAGTGATATAATCATAATCACAATGATAAGGTCCATTGTCCATCAAGACTTGAGATAATTTAAGTATAGCAGGTATATTCAAGCATCACAATCTAATAAACCTGATAATTAGCTAGTAAGGGGCAATCTATCCAAATCAAACTCAACTATTGCACTTCACATAGCTCTTGAACATAAACTTGGTAATACAAAATGGAACATTGTCACAATCAACACAGTAAATGAAACAAGTAACGACAAGAATGCAACTTGAATGAGCAAGTAATAACAAACAATATATACTGAATTTCTATCATTTAGAATGTCAAATTATAGAGAGCATGAAGAAATTATGAGAGACTTTTGTTTTACCTCCATAAAGATTTTTCTTAGAGAAGTATTTTGAGATCAACCTACGGGTATAGTCAGCTTCATACTTTCTGTACTTGTCCGTATTTTCTGCACTGTCAAGAATTCCTAACCATGGTGACAGTAAACTGTAGTAAGACTGTCATATATTGTCATGTAGAATTTTCACAGATAAAATTATCCACTGATTCAACTTTCAAGACTTAAATAGTCAACAACTAACTATAAAGATTCTTCTGTATGATATTCAGAATACCACCATATGATAAAAAAAATAATGAAAAATAGAAGAGAACATATCTTGACTTGCTTCTTGGCAAACTAAACATCCAAAAATGTTAAATGTGAAATCTTTTTCTTCCTCACTTTCTTTCAGATTTTCACAATTAAAAAAAAATCTATACAGAGACGTCGTTGTGTAAATTGAAGAGAACATATCTTGACTTGCTTCTTGGCAAACTAAACATCCAAAGATGTTAAATGTGAAATCTTTTACTTCCTCACGTTCTTTCAGATTTTCACACAAAAAAATCTATACAGAGGCGTCGTTGTGTAAATTGAAGAAAAACACCAAACAAACTTGAAGCGAAGGGCTTTAAGCTGTCAAACAATTTGTACTCTTATTTAACCAATCAAAAAGGGTATTACTCAGAAATTAATTCAACTGCACATAAAGAGGAAAAACACAGAAGCGCAAATGGAAATCAATTTCGAACAAAAGTACAAACTCACTTGAAAATAAACAGATACCAAATAGCTCTATACGACCAAAGAAGACACAGATAGAGAGAGAGAGAGAGGAAGAGCTCACTGGAAATGGGCGAAATCAGGATTTTGGTGAAGGACATCGGCGACACCATTCTTGGCAGCAGTATCTTCAACCTTACATAAACCATTGAACACCCATAAAAAGGACGAATCAGTTGAAAACAAAGAGCAGAGAGAAATAGATGAAAAAAGAAAGGGCAGACCTTGGGGTTGGGGTTAGGGTTGGGAGACATGAGCGGAGTAGAGTCAGTTGCGGAGTTCTCGGAATTAGAAGCAGAGGGTGGCGCTGAAGATCCCATTTTTAGCTTGTTTCTTATGCCTTCGTTTTTTTGCCTCCTCTATCAGTTCAGTGATCCGCTAAGTAGTAAAATTTTCCTTTTTCTTTCTTTTTCTATAAAATATTTAGGTGAAAAAAAAATCTGATTGATTTATGTTGAAACAAAAATTTCAAATTTACTTATAATTCTATATAATACTATCTTAATTTATAATTATAAAAAATTATTAACAAAAAATTATATTAATTTATTTGCTAATAATTTATTCATTTTATAAACTTAAACTTTTTTAAAATAATTCCTACAAAATTCATTTTATAATATAATAATTTTATTATTAATTTTATTCTTATTCTTCAAATTGATAGGAAAACATTATTAACTACTATTATTTTTAATGTATATCAAAGTAGAGTTATTGATAAAAAAAAATATAGTTATCAAAATATTTAAAATTTAGAGTGAATATAACTATTAAATTAATGTTAAATTAAATTTAGATTAGCTGAAATCAAAATATTTGGATTTAATAAGAATTTTTTTTTTAATTTGAGCCCATGTAAATTAAACTCAAAATTTAAAAAAAAAAGTAAATTTATGACTATGTAATTATAAACTTAAATTTATAATTTTTCTAATCTCAATATGAAACAGGTGACTTTTACATATTAATGAGAAAAAAAATATATTAAAGTAAGTGGACTTTGTTATTGTTTATGAGTACATAATATATAGAACAAAATTTCAATAAACAGACCAAAAAAGGGAAGTAATGAAAATCTGAATAATCGATTTTGGCAAAGAATTGTGCGGAATATGTGTACCTACAAGCGGAATTTCAATTTCCCCGTCTTTTATAGCATCATGCTCCGGGTAAGGTACACAGTCATGGGGTCCCTTTTTGAGTAAAGGGCTATTATCATTTGCTGAAAAATCAAAGCTTGATCGAGTAACGACGGCAAACGCTAGCGCTTTAAGCCCAAATACTGCCAGTTTTCATGAAACTGGCTAGGATTATATCGGTGGGTCGAGCCTTGAAATGTTGTTCTATGGTTTTAACCCGGTACCAGAACTCTTGACGCTGATAAACATCCTGGCTGGACTTGCCCCAATTTTTTTCCTCTGGGGAAAGTGGAAATTATATCCTTGTAATTGTTATTAACAAGGGTTTCAATTGAAGGCTCTTCATCGAGTTTCTCCTCTTCAGTTTTTGCAATATTATGGATTTGCAGAGAAGGTGATGAAGAGGAGTTGTCCATGACTGCCACAGATCCAAGAAAGGAAGAAAGAAAATGAGAACAAGGTATGTGACATGATTATGGAGAGTGCATACCATATTATATATTAAAGTGGAAAGTTTGATAAGCGTTGGATTACTTGAAATTGAGATTGAGAGCGTTTGACAAATGTTTTATAAGCATTCAATTACTTGAAATTGAGTATTTAATAATTATATATGTGAATCCATTAGGATTTAATACTTTAATGACCCTTATGAAAAATAAAACTGATAAATTATTGCTTGCTTATTATTAACAAATTTTAGCAAATGATTGATAACTAAAAATATACAATCGTTTGATTATTTTTTTTAATTATGTGTCAATATATTAACTTCGCCTATACATAAATTTTTTTTGTATAGTCAGTTTCAAGCCCGAATAAAATAGGAGGGTTGTGGTAGATGACTGTCAACATAAAATTTTTATCACGTCTCATGATATGGATTCTAATAATAATATCGTTAGGGCATTTTCTATTTGCGACGTATTATATCGGAGCCCAAGTGTAGTGAAGAATAAGCAAAGGTGTAGGACGTTCTCCGAATGCGACACTCTATATCGGCGCCCGAATGTGGTGTATAATAAATAAGGGTTCTCACATCATGGACAGGTGTGGATAAAGAAGTTAATCTAAAATACGAGTAATACGAGAGATACATGTTCAGATAATAGTAAAAAGATTCAATAGGAAGAAGCATAAGAAAGAACAATTAGGGAGTAATATCAGAATAAAAACTTGAAATATTAGATCTCTTACAGGTAAACTGAGAGAACTTGTTGATACTATGGAGAGAAGAAAAATTAGTATTGCTTGTATTCAAGAGACTAAATGGATTGGAGAAAAAAGTAAAGAAGTTGAGAATACTGGGTATAAAGTGTGGCATACAAGTACAGATAGAAGTAAGAATGGAGTAGATATAATTTTGGATCGGAACCTAAAGAAAACAATTGTAGCGGTGAAAAGAGTAAGCGATAGGATTATTTTAATTAAACTTGTGCTCCAGAATGAGAGAATCAATATAGTTAGTGCACATGCACCTCAAGTTGGATTGAATGAGGAGAGCAAGCAAAATTTTGGGATGATATGGATGAACTTATGCGAGGGATTCCAAATGATGAAAATATTTTTATAGGAGGAGACTTAAATGGACATGTAGAAATTTGAGGAGATATATGGAGGGTATAGTTTTGAAATTAGAAATAAAGAATGTAAGAGTATCCTTGATTTTGCTTTAGTCTATGATTTGATTCTGGCAAACACTTATTTTAGAAAAAAGAAATCACATCTAGTAACCTTTAAAAATGGACAAAATAGAAGTCAGATTAACTTCATACTCACAAGAAAAGCCAATCGAACTCAATGCAAGGATTGTAAGGTTATTCCAGGTGAGGCTTTGACCACTCAGCATAGGTTAGTGGTTTTGGATATCAAGTTTAAGAGGTTGAGTAGTAGGCCAAGGAGGAACAATATTCCTAAGATTATGTGGTGAAATTTAAAAAGTAAAAAATAATTGTTATTCAAGGATGAGTTGGTTAAAGCTGGAGGGTAGGAGGAAGATGCGAGTATGTCATCAAATGATATATGGATAGGCATGTCTACAACAATTAAAGGAGTAGCTAGAAAGATTTTTAGAGAATCTAAAGGGTGTGGACATCCCTCGAAGGAGTCTTGGTGGTGAAATGAGGAAGTACAAAAAGCTGTAATAAGTAACAGGGAATGGTATAAGAGTTTGTCCAAGTGTAATAATAATGATGCTTTTGAGCAGTACAAACAAGTAAAAAAAGATGCTAAAAAGACAGTTAATCAAGCAAGAGCACAATCTTTAGAGAGTTTATATAAGAAACTTGAAACAAATGAAGAAAAAAAACTATCTATAAATTAGCTAAGATAATGGAAAAGAAATGTCGTGATTTAAACTAAGTTAAGTGCATTAAAGATAAAGATAATAAGATTCTAGTTCAAGAAGAGAATCTTAAGAAACGATGAAGAAGCTATTTTGAGAAACTTCTTAATGGTAACCATATTGATAACATTGAGGGTTTAGACGTTAGGCTGGATAAAAATGTAAAATACACTAGACGATTTAGGTTTTCGAAAGTTAAAGAAGCCTTGAAGAGGATGAAAGTTGATAAAGCCTGTGGGCCAGATGGGATACCTATTAAGATTTAAAAATGTTTGGGAGATACAAGAATTGCATGGTTGACATCTTTGTTCAATAAAATTTTAAGTACAAAGAAAATGCTAAATGAATGGAGACAAAGTAATTTAATACCTATTTTTAAGAATAAATGAGATATTCAGAATTGCTCAAATTATAGAGATATAAAGCTTATGAGTCACACTATGAAATTGTGAGAGAGAGTTGTGGAACACAGTTTGCAGTTAGATATTTGTATCTCCTCAAATCAGTTTGGCTTTATGTCTGGTCGATCAACTATGAAAGTTATTTTTTTTATAAGAGATTTGATGAAAAAGTATAGAGAGGTGAAGAAGAACTTACATATGATTTTTATTGACTTGAAAAAAGTATAAGATAGAGTCTCTAGAAAAGTTTTATAGTGGGTCCTAGAGCGTAGAGGAATATCTATACGATATATTCAAGTCTTAAAGGATATATATGAGGGAGTCATCACCAATGTTCGTACTGTGGGAGGAGATACTAAGGATTTTTTCTTTTCTATTAGATTACACCAAGGTTCAATTTTGAGCCCTTATCTTTTCGCCTTGGTCATGGATGAGCTAACAAGACATATACAAGATGGCATCCCTTGATGTATGATGTTTGCAGATGATATTGTATTAATAGAGGAGACTCAAGTAGTGATAAGTCAAAAGTTGGAGTTTTGGAGAAGCACTTTGAAATCTAAGGGTTTTAAGCTAAGTAGGATTAAGATTGAGTATATACATTGTAGATTTAATAGCGAGAATAGAGAAAGAGGCAAAATTATTTTAGACGAAATAGCAGTACCTCATAGTACTTATTTTAAATATCTTGGCTCTATTCTTCAAGAAGATGAGGGTTGTGAAGAAGATGTAAATCATAGGATTAAAGCTGGTTGGATGAAGTAGAGAAGTGTTACAATAGTTCTATGTGATCAAAAGATGTCAATTAAATTAAAAGAAAAGTTTTACCGCACTGCAATACGACCTGCGATGATGTATGGTAGTGAGTGTTGGGCAGTAAAAGGACAACACATGAGTAAAATACATGTTGCGAAAATGAGAATGATAAGATGGATGTGTGGTCATAATAGGATTGATAGAATCCACCATAAGTGTATTAGAGAAAAAGTGAGGGTAACACCTATTGAAGATAAGATAAGAGAGCATAGATTGAGACGGTTTGGCCATGTGAAACAAAGATCTAGCAATGCGCCAGTTAGAAAAACCAAACAAGTTAGAGTAGATGTAGCTAAAAGAGACATAGGTAGACCTAAACTGACTTGATCAAAAGTAATCTAAAATGATCTTATGATGTTACATTTATCAGAAGAGATAACTTTAAATCTTATTAAGTGAAAAAGAAAAATCCATATAGCCGATCCCAATTGATTTGGGATTAAGACTTTGTTGAGTTGAGTTGAGTACGTGTCAATATATTGAGATTGAGAGTTTGACAAATGTTTGATTAATATTCAAATATGAGATTGAGAATTTTTAAATATATATATATATATATATATATCAATTTTTAATTTTAAAAATACTCTATCCTCAAGATATACATTATATATATATAATATACTTTATTTTTAGAAATATAAATATGATAAAATAGAATTGCTAAAATATACATCTATTATTATATATCTAATATGCTAAAATATATCAGAATTATATTAAATTATTTACAAATATAAATACAAAATGATATACAATATAATGGGTCGGTGTTGGTCTCTTCAAGCCTGGATGAGCAAGACTCGACATGTCCAGAACCATTTTGGGAACCTTCCTCTCCTGGCATAGCAGAGTTACAGTCATTAATTATGCTTCGAGTCTTCACATCACTATTATAAGATAATTCATGTTCAATTGCATTGTTCGTTCATCCATAGAACTTGGTGCCATTATTTCTTCTTTGCTTCCACTTTCTGATTCTTTGGTTGTAGAATTCGTAGGACTTGTTAACCAGGATTCGTCAAGAATGACTGCTCACTGCCATTTTGGGATTCTAGTGCAGCAATAGAACTCTGCATTGACCCCAAACTTATCCATGCCACTCAAAAAGAATTTAGGAAACTCAAGAAATAATAATTCTAGACATGAATACCTGAATAGACTGTTCTTCAGCTTCATCATTGCTATAATAAAGTAAATTTAATTATTAATTTTATTCTTATTCTTCAAATTGATAGGAAAATATTATTACTATCTAATATTATTTTATTTTGAATCAAAGTATAGAATTATTGACAAAAAATATATATAACTATCAAAATATTTAAAATTTAGAGTAAATATATCTATTAAGTTAATTTTAGATTAAATTTAAATCAGTTGAAATAAAAAAAAAATGGATTTAATATGAAAAATTACAACAAAATTTCACTGACAGACCAAGAAAGGGAAGTAATGAAAATCTTTATTATTTTATAAACTATGAAATACATATAAAATATATTCTCTTTGCTCCATTGTTAAGCTTACATATAAAGAACAAGTTACAAGGCAATAAATCACTTAGCGCAGTTAAGCTAACTAGCTATATAAGCACCGTTGTCAAGCTTCTGCTCCATTATCTGATCTAGACGAGCTCCAATTCAAGAGTCATATAATTTTCCCAATCTCCAATCTTACCCTTTCTAAAGAATACATTATTTTCAAGGTCCCCATACTTTCCACTTTTATTCACGTCCAAATTACTTAGATTTTCGAAACTACAAAAATCTACAATCTTTTGCAGTACCCCTTTTTCCTCTTCTTCTATGGTAAAAGGATAACCCATAAATTCTGCTAGTTTCTTCACATGAAAGGATGGATCTTTATTCAATTCTTCACATTTCAACCACAACACTTTCTCAGGAAACTCGAGCTTTGCCTTCCAATACCCTGAAACATGATCCCAATATGGTCCATAAGGTACAATTCCATTACAGAAAAGCTCAAACGTCTCTTCCAAAGAAAGAAAATGATGAAACAACTTTTCAAGAAAAAACAATGCAGAAACGAACACATCCTTAGGATCCCTCCATATATATATAATTTTACACCCACTCTCAATAATCGATTTTGGCAAAGAATGGTATGGAATATGTGTAGCTACAAGAGGAATTTCAATTTCCCTGTATTTTATAGCATCATGCTCCAGGTAAGGTACACAGTCATGGGGTCCCTTTTTGAGTAAAGGGCTATTATTATTCTATGAAAAATCAAAGCTTGATCGAGTCACAATGGCAAAAGCTAGAGCTTTAAGCCAAGTGGTGCCAGTTTTCATGAAATTGGCTCGCATTATATCGGTGGGTTGAGCCTTGTAATGTTGTTGGGCTGAAAGGACTCCTTCTATGGCATGATCCACGTACCAAAACTCTTGATACTGATAAAAATCATGGCTGGACTTGCCCCAATTTTTTACTCTGGGGAAAGTTGAAATTATTTCCTTTTATTTGTTATTAACAAGGGTTTCTATTGGAGGCTCTTCCTTTTATTTGTTATTAACAAGGGTTTCTATTGGAGGCTCTTCATCGATTTTCTCCTCTTCACTTTTTACAATATGAATTTGCAGGGATGGTGAAGTTTTAATTGGAGGCTCTTCATCGATTTTCTCCTCTTCAGTTTGTACGATATGAATTTGCAGGGATTGTGAAGTTTTAATTGGAGGCTCTTCATAGATTTTCTCCTCTTCAGTTTGTACGATATGAATTTGCAGGGATGGTGAAGTTTTAATTGGAGGCTCTTCATCGATTTTCTCCTCTTCAGTTTGTACAATATGAATTTGCAGGGACGGTGAAGTTTTAATTGGAGGCTCTTCATCAATTTTTTCCTCTTCAGATTTTGCAATATTATGGATTTGCAGAGAAGATGGTGAAGAGGAGTTGTCCATGACTTCCATAGAACCAAGAAAGGAAGAAAGAAAATGAGAATGAGGTATGTGATATGAATATGGAGATTACGTACGTACCATATTATATGTATACGGGTATATTTATTTAAGCGTTCAATCCATTGAGATTGAGAATTTGACAAATGCTTGATAAGTATTCAATCAGCTGAAATTGAGTATTTTATGATTTATATGTGAATCCGTTAAGATTTTATATATTAACTAGAAAAAATTTTGATAATTAATCAAATGGGATATCTTAATCCTACGTTGAATTCTCTAAATAAATATCTATAATAATTATTTATTTATTCTAATATAATATTTTAAAAAACGTAATTTAAAACTTAATATTGATATTTTTAATTTAATATATAAAAATTTTAATTTATATTATTAAATAATGACTAATTATTATCAATATCAAATAAAATATTTTAATTCTATTAAATTAGTTAGTTATCTATTTTAATAAATAATAAATATATTATTTTAAAATTTTAATTTAAAATTTTAAAGAATTATGACATGTAATAAAATGAGAATAAAACATATAATACAATACTATATTAGTGACAATTATATATATCTATAACAATCAATTAATTATCTATTCTAATAAATAATAAATTTAATATTTTAAAAATTTTGGTTTAAAATTTTAAAGAATTATAACACGTAGCAAAATGAGAGTAATACACGTGGCATAATATTATATCACAAACAGTCATTTTAGTATAATAATAATAATAATATATATATAGGATGATTTTCTAATTTTCTAATTTTCTAATTATTTATATAGCATTTTTTCATATTAAATAGATTTTGGCACCTCCTAAATTTTAATTCTAAAATGTATAAATTAAGTCCAATATTTTTAAAGATTTAGTCATATAATTAATTATAAAAAAGTTTAATAATATTAATTATTCAATAATATGATGTTCAAATAATAATAAAATGTACCATTTTCAATTAAAAAAAAGTTAAAATTTTGCTATACTTTTCACCAATGGCTAACTATAAAAAAATGTAATTTTATAATTTCAATTTCTTATTATTTAGCCTTATAATTTCATGTATATCCTTAAAATTACAACTTCAAAAATCAATTCTTAAGTTCAAATACAATGCTCTTTTATTTATTGATATCATAAATTTAATTGCAATGTTTATTTTAGTAATTGCAATTGTTTAATAATGCTCGAATTAATATTTTTTTCTAATAATACTAGTTCAATTTTTTTATTTAATTCTTATAAATATTTGCATAAAACTAAATTTTTTAGTTTAAAATATATTTTTATTAGTTGATTACGTACTATATAATTAAGATTAAAATCCTATCTAATTTAATTCATTACTTTAAAAATAGATTTTTTTATTTGAATTTATAGTGATAATTATTAGCAAAATAAAAGAGACGTAATACTATGTTTATAGCATATTTTTATAATTTAAAAGGAGGTGTGTTTTTTTTTTATGCATATTAAACTAATAATTCAAGTGTAATTTAAAACATTTTGACCTCTTTAACTTTAAATTATGGTTCCGCCATTGCCAACACCTAAATTAACATAAATGTATTTAGCATTAAAACTGAAAATATATATTCCAATGTCAATATATTACTTCACTATTTTTTTTTTCTTTGAGGAAAATAATTTCAGAATCTTATTAATTGTTTTGTATGTAGAGAATTTTTTTTGAACCACTTGTAGAGTATATAAATCATCTCCTTGATATATTAAAAAAATTTATGACATTGCGTTAATCTTTTCCCTAGTGGAAAAAAAAAACCATAATTAACACGAAAAATCATTTTCTATTGGGAAAGTTAACATCATTTTTTTTATTTTGTACTAATTACTGTTAACATCTAGGTTTCAATTTGAGGCTCTTCATCTATATTAATTATCCTCTCCTATTTTTACAACATTATGGTTTTGAAAAGAAGGTGATGAAGAGAGAGAGAAAGGGAATTAATGTATCTATAAAATTTACCATGTATAGCTATAGAAAATATCGTGACTAAAATAATAAATTAATGCAGCTAAATAATTTTGCCATAAAATTTTAATTCGTAGCCTATTACATCTACGAGTGGCACAGCTAAAACTTAGCTATAAAATTTATAAATTTAATAGCTTTTTTTAATTTCATTTTAGCTACACGTTAAGATGTAAAGTAGCTAAAAAGAATTAGATATTTTGCTACTAAAATATTTCGTTGTAGTAAAATGAATGAATTATTTGCTACGAAAGTAAAATTGTATTTCAAATATTAATTATTATAAATATGTCAAATTTTTTTAGCTGGAGCTCATAAAACTTGACTACTATCTCTGTACTTATTCTCATTAAACCATCGACTTTGTTATTACTTATTGGCACCAAAAAGCTCACTTATATGAGAGATTTTTTATGAGTCCTATAAAGAAATACACTTATTAACTTTATATTTTAAATAAAATCTTAAAGTAATAAGTTAATAAGTCTCTTCTGCTTATATATCATTCATTAAATTTATTTTTTTTCGATATAAGATTTCTCTTATAATATTTGAATAACATCAATTAGCTACAAATATGAAAATTTTATAGCTATTATCCTATAATTTTAATCATAAGTTAATTTATCATAACTAATAATAAAAATAATTATTATGAAAATTTCATATTCATAGTTAAAATATTTAATTTGCTACTAGATTAAAAATATTATAGCTAAAAGCTGATTATTGCTACGATAAATAAAAATTTAAATAAAATTTGAGAATTTAATTCGATAGACTATTTTTTATAGTTAGTAAAATTATAGTTAGCCATAAATAATATATTCTACGGCTAATAATATACATTAGTTACTATTAAAATTTTTATAGTAAATATGTAGCTATAAATAATAATTGTTGTAAGTGAGACAATCACGAGAAACATATTAACATATAGTCAAATGTGAGTTATTAATTATTACTGTAATGTATGTTCATTCACATTAATATATAGATATTAATTATACATTCTCGAGTCAAGAATTTATTATAAATTATACGTACATTAATAGATGGAGAATCTTGAATAATAATTAATTAAATTTAAGTCATTTTTAGAATGATAAATTAATTGGTTGCAAATTTAAACGTAATAATCTAAAGTCAAGCCATTGACAGATCATATAGGCTATAAGCTATTGTGATTTTGCAAGCAAGCAGTGGCGAAGCCAAGTTGAACACAAGGGTCATCTTCGATTTTTAAAATATATATATATATATATATTAAAATTTTTATAATTGTTTATTTATTTCTTCCTTTAAAATTTTAAATTGCCCTTCTAGCTATCCTTTATTTTACAAGGTAAAAAAAAATTCAATTAATTATTTTTTTCTAAGCAAACATGTTTTTCTTTTAAAAAATTGACAAAAAAAATAATACTTTTCAAATGCAAAAAAATAAAAAAAAAAGGAAAATACATAAAATTTTCTACCAAATTAATTTGAACTCATTTAATAAATAAAAAATTAATGATAAATTGAAAACGATATTTGAATCTTATTTTTTAAATCCATTTTTCTTTTTTTCTTTTTATTTTAATTTTCTCTATTTGCTTTTGATTTTGGTTTTATTATTTTTATTTTTAATGTTCTGAGATGATTTTTTTTAATTATTTTTTAAGAAATTATATTTATGATTCAATATTTTTTTATTTTTTTATGAATTATCACGTAAATTTAAGAGTTTATAAATATATATGTATTAATTTATTAATTAAATTTTTTTGATAAATGAAAATAGTTTACTAGTAGACTAATAAATTTATAAAATGATAGTTGTACGAAAGATATAATGAGCACTGAAAACAGAAATAAAAATGAATGTATAAAAGATATAATGAACACTGAAATTAAAAACAAAAGTGGATAATTAGAGGGTGAAGTCTGGGACTAATTCAAAGAAAAATTTGCTCTCCTTTTGAGATCCTAGCTTCACCCCTGCAAGCACGACAGTGTTTTTGTTATACATGACAACTGGTTTTTTTTTATTACTCCATCGGATGTAACGTTTTTTTTCGAAAGACATAAGAATAATTATATGCTACAACCGTTGTAGCAATAAATGCCTACAACGGACCAATGAGATTTTTACACGTAGAATAAATGCCTACAACGGACCAATAAAATGAATCATTTAATCTACGTGTAAGAATCTCATTGGTCCGTTGTAGGCATTTATTGCTATAACGGTTGTAGCATATAATTATTCAAGACATAAACGAAAAAAAGATAATGGAAATTGTATTTCTCTCATTTTCTTTGTTTGAACAATATTAATAAGGGAAATGAAAAGAGAGAAAATAATAAAAATCAAATAATAAAAATTTTCTTTTTTCCATCAATTTGGAGAAAAAAATGAAAAAAATGAAAAAATATAAGAGGTATAAATTTTGAAATTGTTAACTTATCTTCTTTCATCAATTTAAAATAATGAGGATATAATAGTGAGAATAACCTTATAAATTTTTACTTTCTTTTCTATGTTAGTTAGATAGCTAAACAACAAAAAAATAGAAATTGTTTCTCTTAATTTCTTTTCTTTTTCCTTCTTTATGTCTTTTCTTTTTCAATGCAATTATAAGAAAATAAACATGGGCTAAGAGTTTCAAAAATTTTTATTTATATATATGTTTGGTATGTGAATCCATTTAGATTTTTATTATTATTATTATCATTATTATACAAAACCTATTTGACATTTTATTTAATTGAATTTTCAATTTAGTTTTTGGCCACCAAATTTTAAAATTAATACAATCACTATAATTTAGCTCCCAATCAGCCACTAACTAACTGTATATTATGAAGATAAAAAGATCAAAACAAATAAAAAAATTAAATTATACCATATTTTATAAAATCATTGATAAACCATCATTCAAACTCTTGGTCTTTTTTTGTATTGGGGGAGATAAATAAAAAAAAGGAAAATAAAAATTGTATTTATCTTATTATGTTTATTTGGATAAAAATAAGAGAGAGAAAATAAGGAAAAAAAATATAAATCAATTCCTCTCATTTTTCTCAAATTTATTAAAATCTTTTCTCACTAATTTGAAAAGAAAATGAGAAAAATAAAAAAAGACATAAATGATGAAATTACTAATTTATCTTTTATCAACTTAAAATAATAATGGCATAATTATAAGAATTAACTTTATATATTAATCAGACAACCAAAAAAAAAAGAAAAAGAAAAATTCTTTTCTCTTAGTTTTTTTTTTCTATTTATTTCCTATTACACTTTTAAGAAACCCTTACCCTATTTCCAATCAGAAAAAGTTATAAGTCAATGAGGAGGCTAAATGGGTTTGGGCTTAATGATGGTTGGGCCTGCCATTTTTGCGTAAGTTTGAGCTGAAGAATGAATATGGACAAAATAAATTCCAAAAGACTGGACTTGGAAATTTTTGTTGGTTATCAAATTTTAATTCTGATATTGAAAAACAGCCCCACAAAGATCTCAATTCTCAAGCTTGAGAGAGTTTGGAGTCAAAAAGGTGCTGTAAGCAAGGCAGCTAGTACTTTATTTTTGCCGAGTAATTTCTGCTTGTATTTGATTGAAATGGGCAGACTTGTTATTTTTACCACTTTTTTTTTTTTTACTTATATACAATTGTATTTCAAACATTATAATCTACTTATTTGAAATTCCACAAACATGACAAATAAAAATGGAAAATTCATCCAAGAATGTACTTTGCACATATAAATAAAGTATATCTGTTTATAAATTAATCCTATTAATAAAACTTATTTGTAAATTAAAAAAAATCATGTTCAAAGGTATGCAAAATGTATTATTTCTTGTGTCTAGTTTGTTGAATAATTTATGTTATAAAGTTTGATGAAAATTTGTGAGAGTTAATTTAAAAAAAATAATTTTAAATTTTTTTTAAAGTTCCTACAAATTTGCGTTGAAGTAAGTTCCTTAGCCTTAACAAATAAGCAACTAATAATTATAATAAATTGCCAATATAAGAAGATAATTATTAATTATAAGAATTAAGGTAACATGTAATTTGGCGTTTGGAGGCAAAAAAGGATAAGCTTGGCTTTTTGCACATTCGAACAACAAAGTACAGTTTGAAATGGATTAATGGAAAGTTTGTTAATTCTTTTTTTTTTTTGGTTAATTCTATTAATTAAAGAATGTGTGCAAATCATTCATGGCTCAACATTGAAGTTGAAAAAAATTGCTAAATGCATATCGATTTTACATTCAAATTATAATACAATTTGACAATCAAACAATCTCACTTAAAAACATAAAAACAAAATTGTAATTATAAATATAATTCCAATAATATTTTTAATTTTTAATAATATCAAAATCATATTTATTTAAATGACAACAAATATAATAATCAGAAATTAAAAGAAAAGTAATATGACTTTGAAACATAAATTAGAGTCTACTTATTAATCAGCCAAAAACTTTTATTTATGGGGAAGTTATAAGTGCGACTTATCATAAACCTATCATTATGGGTACACCTTTCAATAGAATTATTATCTCAACCAATTAAGCAAATGCATGCCTTTGAAAATATTATTAAATTTTATAAATGTTATAAAAAATTAATTCGAATGAAGTAAAATATTATTTATTGATTTATTAACGTATCAAAATTATTATAATCTTTCTTTATTAATTAACTCATTAATAATACTAATTATTATTTTAATTATGTAAAATAATAATTTTAGTGAATTTTTTTATTTTTTATTTTTTACAAAAATGATATTTTTAATTCCACAGCCTATTATATTAGTAATGCATTTGTTTTTTTTATCAAAAAAAAAGGAAGATTATATACATCACCGTCCTCCTATGGGCGTGGAAAAAACCAAAGGATGACAATACAAGAGTAAGCAAAAACAATTACATACAACCTGCGTATGGAGAACCCAAGATTGCCAAGCAAACGGTGGAAAGCAAGAACACAATCCAAGGCCAAAAAACTCTAGCACAAAAAAAAGAAAAATATCAAATCCCTGTGCTTCAAGTCGGTAGTCAGGAGGAGTATGGATCTTGCAGAAGAGCCATGAATGGACAGCAGTGACAGGCCCCCATAGAAAATCTTAAAAGATGAAGAGTGTATTTCATCAGTGAGCAAAGATTCGCCAGATCTGAAGATGATAATACTCCCAACATCCATGATGGCGTCAAAGTGTTCTTGAGCAACAAAGAGAAAGCAGGTAGGCCCGTATCTGTAATGCTTGAGTCTTCAAAAGCCATTCAAGACAACGATGGTCTTAGAAGCAAAATAAACAGGCTATAAGAAGCCAACAACGGACAAGATCGGCAAAAAAGCTGAATCGTTTAAAAAATTATTGAAGAAAAACTGAAAGATAAACACAAGAAGGCAAAAGCTCCAACAAAAAAACACTAGATCTAGCACTGCCGCCGGCCAACAGACCGATGGCAGTCCTAGATCTAAGACCACCTACCTCAATATTTCACAGAGAAACAGAGAACAGATCAAACAGGTTTAGTTTAGTCTTTTATTATATTTCTATACTTTAATGCACTTGCTTTGGTTCTATTGTCCCACCAGGTCCTTATCAAACACCTCTCTACCGTTATAGGATGCTACAATAAGCTATCAATTTTTTAACGTGGCATTCAACAATACAATCAGTTTTTTATTTTTTTTTTTGATTGGCAACAATACAATAAGTTAAAACCTTATAAAACTAAAATACATAAAATTTTTAAGATTAAGAGATCGTACATTCCAAATCTAATCAATATTTTTTTTAAATAATTGCAAAAATTAGATTAAAAAATATTAAAAAAATATTATTCAAACACGATAATGGAAATTTTATTTATTTCTCTTAAATTTGCAACTTCATATTATTTTTTATAAATATTTTAATTATGATATATATTATGATATGGTATATCATTTATTTTAATTTTGTTTAGTTTTATTTTAAATATTAAAATTTTAGTTCATTTTAAAAATAAAAAAATTAATATTTGAAATTTGAAGGGGAGCCAAAATTTTTTTATTATAATCAAATGATGAGTATCATCATATGCAAAAGAATAAGCCACTTGTAAAATTCTAAAAATTCACAAAATAATATTACCATATAAGCTAGTGAATCGAATCAATAAATAAAGATTAAGCACTTAATATTCATGCCAAAACTAGGTAGATTTAAATATGATTACTTTGTGGTTTGTTATTATTATTATTATTATTATTTTAGGAAGTTGTCACTAGATATTAATTATTAAGTTATGGAATATGAAAAAATAATGGATATTGTTATATATAAAATATAATTCAAATATTTAAGAAATATTTATGTATAATAAATTATTATATATTAAAAAAATCAAATAAAATTTATAATATAAACTTATTATTTTTATTAAACAATTGTTTCATATCTTATTTGCAGTTGTTCATAAGCCAAACCAAACCATGGATTATATTGAGAGTATTCCATTTTTGTCCTCCATTGCTGTACATTGACTAGGGAAAAGTTACTCAATTTATGCAACTACGAGAAAAGGGTACGTAGAACATAAATGGGATTAACTCGTCTCTTAAGCCTGAAAAAAAAAAAGGAAAGAAAAAGGAAAAAAAGGTTGAAATAGACAAATAGTCACGTGGAGTGGGAGCTATAACATCTTTAATATTTTTCAAAACTGAACTTTTGCTCTGTAAATTTGAATAATTACCAAAGGTCATAGTATCTCTATGCCCCACCAAAAGTTCTCAAAAATAAAATTTATGCTGTAAAATTGAAAATTTTATGAAGAAATTGGTATTGGCATCTTCAAATTTGCCTCTATTTTCAACTCAAAACTCTAAATTTCATTTGTCATCGATTATAGAAGTATTTAAACTAGTTAATTAGATTTAACAGATATAAGTTTTTTTTTGGCCAATATATAACTGATATAAGTTAATTGTAAAAACTAATAATATATGTCAATTAGTTACTGCTAATTAAAAATTATATATATTGAGCCATTTTCTGAATAACTCATTATGTATAACGAAATAATCAACTTTTTTTTCTTCTTTATTTTACTTGTGATTTGTTTATCTTATTATATTCATCTCTATTTTCATGTACCTCTTTTTATTTAAATTTTAAAATAATGAAAAATGCTTTTTACATAGAGAAATAACGTGTAAAGAATAATCCTAATTCCTTAATATTGTTATGCTTCAATTGCGATTATAAATTATAACGAATTATTGTTAAATTCTATAAAAATATAATTAAATAGATATGGTGATAAATCTTATATTTTATCATTGTAATAAAACATAATAAATTTGTAATAAGAAATATCATTATTCTGCATTGTAAAATTCAAATTATTAAAAGATTGATATTTTTTATTTTTATTTTATCAGAATTTTTAGAGCCCATAAATTTTTTTAATAATTATCATTTATAGTTTATCTTACTTTTATTTTTTGACCTTATAAAAAATCATTAATCAATAAAAATTTTGGTCTAATAGTAAAATTAAAAACAATATGCTGGGAGACAATTGATTATCTATTGGGAAAAAAACCTATCCTGCTATAACAAAAAATGCGATGTGTTAAAAAATAATTTATTTTCTTTATTATTATCATCATCATCATCAATTGCGAAATTGCAAAAGGAATTAAAAGGAGCTAGAAGCATGAGTGGGTCCGAACCTAAGATACTGTACAAAGAAATTGTGAGGTATGATATGACCATACCATTTTAATGCTATCTATATTATAATATTTTATTTATTTTATTTTAAATTAATTATTATAAATTTTATAAAAATTTTATTATAATTTATTTAAATTTTTTTTTCCACCCAACTTATTCTCTTTTAATAATTAATAAAAATAATATTAAAATTTTTAATTAATATTTTTTAAATTTATAAAAATAAAATTTAAAATAAAATAAAAAAATATTTTTTATATAATACTTAAAATAAAATAAAAAATATTTTATAAAATTATATTTTCCTTAAAAATAGATGCTGCATTAATGAATTTAATGTTTAAATTTATAATTATTAATTATACTTATTATATTATTAGTTTTGCTATAATTATTATTAATAATAAATATTTTTGTTACACAATCATATCACGCGATCTTTTCTTTTCCTTTTAAATTTCTTTCTTTCCTTCCTTCCTTCTCGATCTTGCCTTCAAATGCCGACAAAATAAAAAAAAATGAAGATAGAAATAAGGAAAAGGGTCCCTCAGGCGCTCACATTAGCATAAAGAACGCCAAAAAGACACGTGTGGAGCTAATGAAAACGTGAGATCATGTGAAGGCAGAGTGTTAATCCCGAAATTCCTGTTTTGCATACTTTTATTGTCTAGAGAGAACCAATTCACTGTTTCGCCTTCTAATTATTTAACTACGCACTTTACTCTTCTCTTTATTTCATTTCATTTTATTTATATATCTTATATTTGTTTTATTTTTTTTTTATATTTTATCTATTTTTTGGTGGCATCATCTGTTTTTTTTTTCGTTGTATATTAATATATGTCAAATACAATAGAGAAGTAACATAAAAAAATTAATCATAAAGAGTAAAAGTAACATTGTCATATAAGAAGAGGCTACTATGCATTATGATACAGTGAATTAAAATAATAAGCTAACATTTTCTAACGATAAATATTTAAAGGAAATTACTATAAAGATAATCGTGTTAAGACTCCAAATTAATAAAATTTAAATTATTTAAAGTTTTAATAACAATTCTCAAATAATTAATATATCATGTGAGTATCAAATTATATTTTTTTAAAAAATTAAATGAAAATTTTAAAATTGTTTCAGATTTTTATAGAAATTTTTAAATACTTATATTCTATTATGCTGGTATAAATTATAATTTCTACCAAAATTAAATGGTTTAACATCTAGAGAAGTTTACTACTTCAATAAATTTGTACTCATTTTAACTAGTAATTATTATTTTTAATAATATTTTTGAGTATTATAATAAGGAAGGAAAACGAATCGAACATAAATTTATTAAAAATATATATATTTATTTATTACTAGATTATGGTTCGTTATGTATTTTAATAATATTTTATTTGTTTTTGTTGCAATTTGGATAATAAAATAAAACAAATAAACTAATGCCTAATTTAAGTAATTAAATCAAAATATATATCGAGTACTACAATGGTAAATTCTTAAAATCAAAATCAATCCTTTTGCTTTTGGCATACCAAACATGGGAAGAAAATGAATTTAATTATATATAGTAATATAATAGAGACTGATAAAAGCCAAAACTATATTCCAAATTTGGGAGAGCTTATAATAATAGCTTATTGACTTAATGTGATTATATATACATATATATTTGTACTTGCTATTACTATATAGCTTTTTGACTTAGACTGTTAACTTATTATTTTGTTTTAATATTTTTTTATTTAGATCTGTTTTGATGAATTTCTTTGAAAAACCTTAATTAAATATATGTACTCTGTATAACAAATTTAAGTTGTAATAATTTTATAATATTAAAATAATATAAATTTTAAAAACAATTAAATAAATATTTTAATAAAATTAAAAAAAAAGAAAAATAAAATAATGGTCATTTCATTGAGCGGGAAGGATGAATGTCATACAAAATGGTCCACCAATGTATAAATTTATTTGGAAAGAAATTGAAAAAGAAAAGAAAGAAAAATAAAAATAAAGAAAGGTCAGCCAGGAGGGCAGCTCAAAGTGTTAAACGGCCTGACACTGCCTTTACATCGTCACGTATATTATTAACCTCACCGACTTCCTCGCAGCTACAATATTTTATTTTTATTTTTATCATTATTTTTTTATTTTTATATATTAACCATTTTCTCCCTCTCTCTCTCTCTCTCTCTGCAATCTCAATGGTGGCGTCACTTTCTCCGGCCAAGCCCAAAATCGAACAAAGAAACAAACCCATCTTTTGACTTTTGTTAACTTCATTTTAAATCTTCTGCCTCTCTGCCCATCATTGTCAGTTCAATCTTTGTTTTTTTTTTCTCTCTCAATCTTAACATAATATTTACGACAATAACAAGATGATGAAGATAGAGTCAAAGGAAGAAGCAGCAGCTAGAGTTTTGCTTGGGATTTGATGTTATTAAAATAATGGTGCTGTTTGGATAAGTGGAAAATTTTGTAATCTGGGTACTTTTTTTTTAAAAAAAAAGCAATTTCCTTTATAATATTGCTGGTTGGCTAAGTGGAAAATTTGGTAATCTGGGTTTTTTTTTTTGAAAATATATTTCTTTTCTATGATATTGCTGTTTGGTTAAGAGGAAAATTTCGTCATTGGCAAGTGTTTTGCTGGGTTTTACTAGTTGACAAGGTATTTATGGCTAAAACTGAAGCTAATTAATAGGGCGAAGCCGTGAAGTCGGTGAAGATGATACTGCTAACAAAGTGCCTTACAAAGAGAGCTTTTTTTTGCTGCTCTTAGGCTGGGCATTAATTACAGAGTACAGATATAGAGAGAGAAACTTTATCTCTCTTTTGTGTAAATTAATAGTTGACCTTAATATTAAGGTTTAGATTAGTAAATAATTACACCACTATCACATCTCTCTCTCTCTCTCTCTCTCCCTGTCTCTGTTTCTGCATTCATTTTCTTTTCCGCATTTTATCAACTCTGTCTGTGAGGCACCTAGTGGCCTTTGGATTGAACTTAAAAGCCTTTTTTATAAATTAATTTCCACTTCAATTCATCTATGGACATGGAATGTTTCTCTCTCAACTCCTTTACAGGACCCTTTCTCTTCTCTCTCCCTCTGTTTTTTTAATGATCATCTCGTGTTATCTGTGGGTATCTCGGTCCTTTTTTATTTTTTAATTTCTCTGAAGTACAAGTTTTTCAGAGTTGGGTTTTGCTTATTCTTTCTTCTTATTCTGTATTTCTTATTTTTCTACATATTCTTGTGTTGATTAATACCATTTTTTCTATTGTTTGCACTGATTTTTTGAACAGAGTGCCTGCTGATTCTCAATAAGAAAGTGTAAAAAGAGGCTAATCTTCTTCTCTTCTCTTCTCTTCCTGTAGCATATCAAAAAGGTATGCCATGCGACTGTTATTGATTATTTTTCTTGATTATATGTATTTCCTTTTGATTCCATTTTAAGGATTGTCTTCTCTTTGGGATCTACTTCAGATCTCTTTTATTCCTTAATTTTGGTTTCTACTGATGTTCTACTCTTAAGATTAAGCTACCATTTAAAAAACCCATCTGGGATATCTACTTTTTGTACTTGGATTTCCATTTTTTATAAAAACTATTTCTATAATTGACGGATTAGATCTGATCAAAAACTTCCAAACAGAAAGGAGCTATTGTTGTTACTGTAAGAGGGTCATATCAGTAGTTCAATTTGTTTATAATTAAAAATAATGAGTAATTATTTTAATTTGTTCAAAGTTTATGTAAGCTTTCGTAAAAGTTAAAACGTTTCTCATGTCCTCTAGCATATACAGAGGACAGATCAAAGATTCCACATCGGTTAGCCGAAAGTTTCTGGCTCTGGACTCATCTTTTTGTAGCTGTTGTTTTTTATTCACTTGCTTTGATTTACATAATTGCATAATTTCCATGATTTTAAACTATTAACACAATCTGGGATTGTCTTCTTTTTTTTTGGTGGGACACTGTTTAAACAGTGATAGGTATCTTTTCTTTTCATGATTAGTTTGTGTGTTTATTTGAATTCATAGTCCTCTTTGAGGTAGAAAAAGAATTGTGGGCATACATTATTTCTTCTCCTTTATTAATTTACCAAGTCGGTTTATTGTTTCTATTATTTCTGGTTTCAGGTTGACTATTTTTTCACCTGAAAATTTATAGTCTTAATCGACTCCCCTCCAAAAAAAAAAGGTCAAACGTGGTTCAGTTGTTCAATTTTCACAATTTCTGTAGGAAATTTTCATATTTTGCTTGATGTAAAATTATCTTATGATATGTTTGATCTTGAGAGACTTGATAATGATTTTGTCTCCCATTATTATGCAGAGTGTTTTTATATAGTCTTACTTGCTTGCGTAATTTTAACTGGACAGAGTTGGTTGCACTTTCTTTCTTGGCCTGTGCTTCAAGATATTACCAGCACTAGATTGAAGAATTACATAATCTTACATCTTATGCGGTCTATGTAAATCATGAAACTTGGTAAGGATAATATCCCTTTTACTAGCATATGCTATTGTTTCATTTCTATCTTGTCTATAATTGAGAGATTTATCTTGTTTTGATGCAAGAATTCATTTCCGTGTTAGCGAATATTATACTTAGAAAACCTACTCTTAAGGCACAATTTGTTCTGTTTCAACTTCTATCTCCATGATATAAGTTTTTCATGGTAATCTCATGATTTTCAATGAGTTTTTCAAACCACAAATTTGGTGGTTTTCATGGTTTTAAAATTTTGCCTTTCAATAATATACTCGATAAGTTTTTTAAACACCACATATATACTTATAAATGATTTTTCATTTTTTCATAAGTTATCAAAATCTTATAAAATATCATCTAATCAAATAAAAACATTTTATTTAACAATACCATGTCATTTTTACAAATGTTTAATTAGTACCATACTATACATTATTAAATCACTTTGTCAAATATTTAGACAAAGTGTAGGTTGAACTTAACAAATTTGTGCTCAAATGTGTTTGCATTATAGACATTCTTATGCTATATGTTAGATTCAGATTTCACTATCATTGAGTATACCTTGCAGATGGTGAACAAGTATTATGCCATGGAACCATCAACCATAAGCCCCACTCCAAACATTTTGTATACAACAACATTGCTCTAGACTCCACTAGACTTAAGTCTGGAAATGGGATTGTGAATCAAGATCAGAATGGAGCCTTCTGTGATTTGAAGGGCAGGGGAGGTGGTACATATCAAATGCAACAAACAGTCAATGATGAAGATGGTTGGACTACCTCAAAACTTGATTGTTCGATGAGGGCAGATGCTTCAACAGATGATGATGAGAAGGAAGAGAGAGATTTCATGGCACCAGTATCATTAACTCATTCTTCATTGAAAGTTGAATCATTTGATAGGGACTCAATTTTCTATGTAGACAAAAGTATATTGGAACCTGAACTTCCTGAGCTGGTTGTTTGTTACAAGGAGAACACTTACCATGATGTTAAGGATATCTGCATTGACGAGGGAGTGCTCTCCCAGGACAAATTCTTGTATGACACAGCTGTAGAGGAGAATTTATGCTCGCTTCTGTCTTCTGAGAAGCACATAAATAGTGAAGTAGCAAAAGAAAGGGTTGATCAAGATGTACGTACTCCTGAGGTGGTAAAATCTTCAGCAGAAGAAGAAAAAGTGGCCCTCCATTTACCTATTCCTGATTTTTTTATATCTTCAGAAGAAAGGATTTCTAAAAATGAATTTTCCTTTGAAAGTGATTCCAAGGAGCTCATGCCAACTTGGAAATTAGGGAATGATGCAATGAACAAAATTGCAAATGATTCATCCAAAGACATTTTTTCACTTGGAGAATTGCTTTCAATGACAGAGGTGGGTACAGCACATTCACAACCTAAGCCCTCCCACGACAGCATGGATGAAGCTGACCAACAGTCTATTCAGGTTTATGTCTAAAATTATTATTTGTTGAGTTTCCTAAATTCTTGGAGTGGCATGGATAAGTTTGGGGTCAATGCAGAATTCTGTTGCTGCGCTAGTGCTGACTTATGGAGAATCATGTCAGCATATGAATACTGTTCCTTTACTTGCATGCATTACTCCCCATTGATCCAACCTCTATATGCAAAATGATACAAGAGGGTGATTAATAGTTTATGATAGTTGGCATATACAGGGTTTGATAGGTCTTCAGGTCCTTGCTTTACCTTGGCTCACTAGGGAGAGGAAGGGGCGGGGGGAGGGGGGGGGGGGGGGGGGTTGAAGTTTTTGTTAACATCATTTTTCTTATCATCTCTCTCTTATTTTGGCTGGGGAGGTGGGGGCTGTTGATGACATCCTTGAAACTATATGGTTTTTATGTTTCTAATGCAGAGGCCAAGTGAAGACACAGTCTTAGCAACAGCTTCTTCCTGTGATGAATTCCAAAATGACAGTGAACAGTCATTCTCAGCAAATCCTGTGGTTTCTATAGCTGGAAAATCAGATTCTAGCCATAAGGAAGCAATCTCAGGAACCCTTGCTCCAGGTTCTGCAGCTAAAGCATTGGACCATGGTCATGATGAAACAGTCTTAGCAAGTCCTACTATGAATTCTACAGCCAAAGAATCAGAAAGTGGAAGCAAAGAAGAAATAGTGGCCACAAGTTCTATGGGTGAATCAACCAATACAATTGAACATGAATTATCTTATAATAGTCATGTGAAGAGTCAAAGCATAAATAATGACTGTAACTCTGTTATGCCAAAAGCAAGTACTGGAGAAGAAGGTTATCAAAATGGTGGCCTCGGACATGTCGATTCTCGCTCATCCAGGCCTGAAGAGATCAACGCGGACCCATTTTCAGGTCAACTTCAATATAGTCTTGGCGAGTCGAGTTTCTCCGCATCAGGTCCTCTATCAGGTCTAATAACTTATTCAGGGCCTATTGCATATTCTGGCAGCGTCTCTCTTCGATCGGATAGCAGCACAACAAGCACACGCTCCTTTGCTTTCCCAATGTAAAAAATAGCACTGAAAACTAATTATTTCTTGTTCTTCATGTGCTTTTATTTGTTTTGTATCAGTACAAATAATTCAATGTTTCTAATCGCGTGGCGCAGATTGCAGTCGGAATGGAATAGCAGTCCTGTAAGAATGGCAAAAGCTGACAGGAGACATTTGCGGAAGCACAGAAGTTGGAGACAGGGTCTTCTTTGCTGTAGATTCTGAATGCTTTTGTTCTATTTCTGTCCATGGGTTGAAGTCAAAAAAAAAATATATATATATATATATATATACACACATGATCACATTTTATTAATGGTTTGGGGAGTAGCAGAAAATATTCATATTTCTCATATCTCTTGCTTGGGGGTGTATGTGCAGTAGGCTTAAATCGGTCTTGGTGATGCTTTTTAAGGCTTTACTCTCACGCATGCCATTTGAGATATAAGCAAAGATCTAATCCATTCTATATTTAGGTATAAATTTTACATTCCTTTATTGTTTTGCCAATTCTTTATTTTTTTTTATTACTATTATGTGGGAATTTCTTTTCTACTAATTTGCATTAGGTTAATCAATGCTAATATTTTGCTTTATTTCATTTACCCGCAATTCAATTTGAATGAACATAATTTCACCTGTCTAAAAGTGTTATAGTTTAAAATAACTAAAAAATAAAAAAGAACGAATTTAATGTGTCAATTTTTTTGTTCTAATGAATTAAATTCAATTTTGATCTTTATTTGAATCGGAAAAAGTATTGTTTTGGGCATTTAAGTCAAGTTATTATCATATTAATGTTGGACCCAACATTCTTTTTCAGTCCAGATTTTGGTTGAGGTGTAATGACTGCAGAGAACTATCATGTCTCTTTTTCTTGAGCTTTTCATATTTTAAATTTAGTGATTAAAAAAATAGTCATTCTTATTTTAAAGTGGTCCGCTGCTGCCCAAGTTTTCTGATTAATTTTCCTTAATTTGTCATTATATTGGATAATAAATGTTTTTAACTTCCTCTTAATTTATTACTTTTCATTCTATCAATGTCTTTCTCAGAATCTTATTCATATTTAATTTTGTCTAACGATTAAAAATGATAATAGTATAATTTTCAAAATAAAGTGTATATCTTAATTTTTTGTATTAAATAACTTGAATTTATTCTGAAATTAAAGTGTATTTTCAATAAAACTGAGAGATTTTGTTCTCTTATTTTAAAAAAAAAATGTTTTCTTTTTTTGGTTGGTCCAGGAGATAAAGTAGGCATTCCTTAAAATGAGAAGAAGTTGTAACTGTCTAACTGGAACTTATCAATTAATTGGGAGAAATTATACGGAATGATAATTATTTCAATTGCAATATCTAGTTGGAATAATAAACTAATTAGATCTAATTAGGAATTTAGGATATCTAGTTGGAATAATTATTTTATAATATAATTTTTCATTAATTGGAGCTTTAACTGGAGCCTAAATACAAAATTGAATAGGGATTTTGTGGGCAGTCGAATTATACTTTAAAATTACACAATATTACTTTTTTATATTAAAAATATATCTCAATATATATATTGTTAAATTATATCTCAATATACATTTTATATATCACTTATTTATTTATTTTTAAATATCTATAGCAGTTTTTGTATATCTTAGCATATTAAATATATAATAAGTACAAATCTTTAAAAACAGGAGCCAAGTTAAAATTTTAAAAGAAGGGAGACAAAATTTCTCTTAAAAATCCTGGTTTCACCCTTGATCAATTCCTTTTTATTTTTGTTTCAGTATTTTTTATATCGTTCATACAGTTACTATTTTAATTTTTATAAATTTGTAATCTATTAATAGATCATTTTCATTTACCAAAAAAAAAATAAACTAATCAAAGAAAATATTAACAATAGAAAAAATCAATTGAAAAATCAAAAAGTAAAGACAAGAAATTTAAAAATAAAGATTTTAATTTTGCATTTTTTCTTGATTGTGTTTTTAATTTTTTCTTAGTTACTTGATTCATTACTTGAATTCAAATTAATTTAGTTGAAGTTTGTCCTTTCCTTATTTTTTTTATTTAAATAGTATTAATATTTTTTATCAATTTTTTATAAGAAAAACATATTTACTTAAGAAGAAATAATTTGCATAAACTAAAACATATTTACTTAAGAAGAAATAATTTGCATAAACTAAGTGATAGGGAGGAGAATTTAAAATTTTAAAAGAGAATAAATAAAAAAAATTATAAATATAATAATAAATATTTATATATAAAAATATTTTAAAAAAAAGACAAGGGAATGCAATTCTCTATAAAGTGGGTTCGCCCCTGTTTAAAAATAATATATCTAAGAGTAAAAGTATTTTTAAAATTGAAATTAAAAAATATATTTTTTTAAAAGAAAAATATTAAATTTTAAGAAATCCTTAAGGAAATTACATAATTTAATTACTTTTATGTAAGTAACAACATTATTATTTAAAAAAAAACAACAACATTATTTATAATTATCTGTTAAATATAAAAACGCGTTAATAAAAAAAATGTTCTTATTTTTAAATGAAGTAGAAGTGCGCTCGCCCATTATGCGAGTTTTAGTTATATTTTTTCTTTAATATTTTAATATACATAAATTATATTGTTATTATTTAATAATTAAAATATTATTTTAATTATTAATATAAATATATGTATATAAAATTAATTTATTATATGTCGCCTCAACTGAAAGAACTTCATTAAATTTAAATATTTCTTTTATAATTCTCAATATATATATATATATATTCGGAGACAATTGATCAATTGTTGAGGTAAAATTTGCTGCATGTCCTAATTTATATTTGAAAAATGGATTAAAATTGATTTTTGTAAAGTCATGTTATTATATTTCTGTACGTTCTTAGTTAATGAATTGTTAAAATAAAAAACAAACCACATATCATAATCTATATTTTAAAAAAATTAAAATTAATATTTGGTAAATCATGTTATTATGTTTTTGAATATATAATTTTTGGTAATTTTTTTAAAAAGTGATAATATCGCATATCAATCCCTCGGACTCTTCATTCTCATATATTTCTTGAAACGAGAGATGGCAACTTGGTGGCTCCTTCTTCCAAGGGAAAGGCTCATTTCCATACAATTTATCACTGATCACCATCTAATTCTATACATAATACGTATACTTTATTTAATAAATCATGCAATTATAAGTATATAATAAAAAAGTATATATTAAAAAAGAAACCAAATTATTATTTGAAATTAGATCATATGATTAAGTTGATTAAATTTGTGCATGGTTCAGATTACATTAACCAGCAGCTTGATACGATCATTCATGCCAGTAATAATGTAATTCAATTTTCCTTTTTTTTCCCTTTCATTTGATTCAAAGATATATAAACCCCTAAAACTGAATAAAAGATTAATTAAATTCTCAAAGTTTTTTTTTAGTGAAACTCAACCCTTTAACTCTAAAAAGTCACCTAATTAAACATCTTTATACTAAATATCGCCCTCCCCATTAACCTTTTTAATTATTTTTGCAATCTGTTATTTGTAATATCTTGCATTACTGTTGATCCCAATTTTATATGGCTTTAAGACTAATCTCATTAACTGACAATTCATTTATTCACTACAAACTGCACTTGATAGTTTGTCTCAATTGCTTGAAATAGTAATATTATTTTTGTTTTCAACCAATACATATTTTGTATTTGGCAAAGAGAAACTTAATAAACATGACCCATATATAAAAGTTCAATATGTAATAAATAATGGTATAATTGCATTAATTATGCAATATGATCTACGCATAAAAATTAGATTTTAATCAATTACTTAAGTAACATATATGCTTATTTTAATTACTTCAATCGAGGTATGTAATTATTTTTTTTTATGTTTTTCAATCAAAATTAAGGTCAAAAGTAATATAAAAAGTACAAATAGTAAGACTACAAAAATAATTAACATAATTTATAAGGAGTAGTTTAATTTGGTAAGAAAAAAGTTTAAATAGGTGAGTTTTTAGAATTGAATATCTAAATTAGACTGAAAATAATTTTAAAGTTTTAATTAATTCTTCAATTTGAATTTAAGGATTTATTTGCACCTTTCTGCCCTTTCATTTGGAACAAGATTTTGAAAGCATACATACATCTAATATCATTTTTCCATTTTCTATCTTCAATGGTTGAATTGGGCACATATAGCCATGCACGTGAATTCTCATTGGGAAGCAAAAGATAAATACTGCCCATTATATGTATACATATATACATGTACGGAACCAGCAGGCAGGGGTTCATTGTCCCCTTGGCTCCTATGTACACATATATATATATATTTATATATACTTATTTTTTATAAAAAAGTGTGTGTATTTATATATATATAATTAACATACTTATATTTATATAATATAAAAGTATAATTAATTTTATATTTATATAATTTATAGTATTTATATATTGAAATAAAAATAATAAAAATTTTATCATTTAATTATTTAATATGCAAATAAAATTGAATATAAATTTGTCCGTAATTTTTTTTTTCTTAAAAATTTGGCCCCCTTTATATATTAGTGCTACAAACATTTGTAAAATTTTATTATTGCACACATATATATATAGATATAAATAAATATATATTAAAATTTAGAATATTCTTCACAAATGAAATTAGATGAGATTATAAAGCATATTACTGATTTTTCTTTATAGATACATGTACATGCATGACTTGATTACAATTTAGCTACAAACCGCAAAACTAAGGGTTTATGTTACAATCCCACGAAAGTGAAAAGGTGGCTTTTTTCTCATACTAATTGTGGAAATGAAACGCGGAATATATAGCAATTTGGCCATATAATTCTAACATTTCGTGGTATATACCTTAAAGCAAAAAAGTATTATATGTATAATTGCCTAATTGAGCTTACTTGCATTTAAATTATTGATTTTTTAAATATAAATTTGAAAGTGCTTAACTGTTAATTAAATTAGTTGAAATCCATTTCTACATTAATTAATTTATGTATGTGGATGTACGAAATCGTTTCCTATATTATATATATATATATATATATATTCTTAATACTAATTATTAGCTCCTAAGAAATAAAATATACATATATATATATATATATAATTTAGATTATTCCAAGATGTCTTCGTAAAGCAGGAAACATTTGGTTTACTTGTTTCTCCATTAATTCAATTAAAGAATGGAAATGATTTTGTGATGTTTGTCTGTTTATCGAAATTAATTAATTAGGGTTTTGATAGGGATATGTGCATTATAGTGCAGACAGAGTTATATAAACCACAAAGTTAATGGGCCTATAAAGTCTTAAGAGTAGGGTAGACAATGCCAACCCAAATGGTGTGAAGCCCTCCTACCTAAAAAGGAAGACTATATTGTTAGTGATCACAGCAGATATAAGGACGTTATGTGTGGTCAATTCAATACAACAAAGCCTGTTGAGGAAAATATGGAGGAATAAGGCTGGATTTGGAGTGATAAGGTAGTTGTATATTTTCCATTATTTCTGTTAGTATATTTTGGTTATTAAGGGTCCTTGTTCAATGAGTTTTTGACTAAGTGTGTAGTTACAAATCTCATCAGATTGTTTACATTATTTTAGGGATTTAAGTGTCATTTGGTTGATTTAGTCCATCACAATTATTCTATATAAAGTGCAGAATTTGTATCAAGTTCTATGCAGAAATAAAAAGCACAGTTCATTATTTTTCTATTTCTTCTGCTTCTGTTTTATTATTCCAGATTTCTTTTTTCCTAGCTTGGTATCAGAGCAATTAATGCCCAAACGGGCCAGATCCTGAGCCAAACCCCACATGACCGAAGCTGATGAAGAGATGCCAGCCGGTCCGCCCAAACGGGCTTGTGTTAGCAAGTGTCAACCGAAAGGTCCGGTTGCACTTGAAGGGGGATGTTGGGAATGTGAATCTCACATCGGTAAGAAATGAGCAGCTCCAGTCACTTATAAGACTGGGCAATCCTCTTCTTGTCAACTCGAGTTTTCAGGATGAGTTAGGCCCAGCTCAATCCGCGTTATGCTTTGCTGGTACAGATGGATTCCTCCATTCCAAAGGAGCCACGCACGGTTCGACAGGCACTCGCTCATTCTGGATGGAAAGCAGCGATGGAGGATGAATTGGCAGCGCTCCATAAAAATGAAACATGGTCACTAGTTCCCCACCGTCCAGATATGAATATTATAGGTTCTAAATGGGTATTCAAGGCGAAGCTGAAGCCGGATGGAACATTAGACCGTCTGAAAGCGCGCTTGGTAGCAAAAGGATATCATCAAGTGGATGGGCAAGACTTCACAGAGACTTTTTCGCCTGTAGTAAAGCCTGGGACAATTCGTCTGGTTCTTTCAATTGCATTGGTAAGGAAATGGCAGGTAAGACAATTGGATGTCAAAAACGCCTTTTTACATGGTCATATTACAGAAGATTTGTATATGGATCAACCACCAGGTATGCATGACTCACAATTTCCTACTTATGTTTGCAAACTTAAACGTGCATTATATGGTTTGAGACAAGCTCCGAGAGCTTGGTTTGATAGGTTGAGTGGTTTTTTAGTTTCGTATGGCTTTGTGTGCAGTTTAGCTGATCCGTCTTTGTTTGTTTTTCAGTCGTCCAGGGGTACTATTGCCTTGCTTATTTATGTTGATGATATGTTGTTAACATGGTCTTCATCTTTATTGATTGATGAGTTTGTACAGCTGCTTTGTTCTGAATTTGCCATGAAAGATTTAGGTTCATTACATCATTTTTTAGGTATTGAGGTCACACATACAGCAGATGGTTTAATGTTAAATCAAGTTCATTATGCTTTGACTTTGCTTGACCGATTTGGGATGCTAGATAGTAAACCAATGGCCACCCCGTTAGAACTAAAACCACCAGTTCATAAAGTTGCTGCATCTGTTGATCAACATTTATATCGCAGTATGGTTGGTGCTTTGCAATATTTAACTCTAACGCGCCCTGACATTGCTTTCAGTGTCAATTTTGTTTCCCAATTTTTGCAGGATCCCACGGTGGTTCATATGAAGTTTGTTCATCGGATATTGCGGTATGTCAAAGGGACTATAAATCTTGGAATTCACTTAACTTCCAATTCGACTTTATCATTGCAGGGATTGCGGACGCAGACTGGGCTGGCTGCCCAATTACGAGACTGTCAACCACAGGCTATTGCACATTCCTCGGGAAGAATATCATCTCTTGGTGTGCAAAAAAGAAACATACGGTCTCCCGTTCCAGCACAGAGGCCGAATACAGAGCTATGGCTCATACCGCCGCGGAGCTCACATGGTTACAATACTTGCTACAAGATTTTTCGATCCCGACTACTGTGCCTCCGACTTTATTTTGTGATAATATCAGTGCACTTTACCTCACTATAAATCCCGTTTTCCATGCTCGTAGTAAACATATTGCCTTGGACTATCACTTTGTTCGAGAACGAGTTGCTCAAGGACTTTTGGTGACCAAGTATGTTAACACAACTCAATAGGTAGCTGACATCTTCACCAAACCCATTCATAAATCTGCCATATCAATGTTTCGCAGCAAACTTTGCCTCCTTCCCCGGCCAAGTTTGAGGGGGGATGTTAGTGATCACAGCAGATATAAGGACGTTATGTGTGGTCAATTCAATACAACAAAGCCTGTTGAGGAAAATATGGAGGAATAAGGCTGGATTTGGAGTGATAAGGTAGTTGTATATTTTCCATTATTTCTGTTAGTATATTTTGGTTATTAAGGGTCCTTGTTCAATGAGTTTTTGACTAAGTGTGTAGTTACAAATCTCATCAGATTGTTTACATTATTTTAGGGATTTAAGTGTCATTTGGTTGATTTAGTCCATCACAATTATTCTATATAAAGTGCAGAATTTGTATCAAGTTCTATGCAGAAATAAAAAGCACAGTTCATTATTTTTCTATTTCTTCTGCTTCTGTTTTATTATTCCAGATTTCTTTTTTCCTAGCTTATATATTTTTATATATACTTTGTCTTTAAATTCTTCTTTTTGTGCTTTGTGTTTCTTTCTGTAATATAATTAATTAATTAATTAAACACTCTTTTCTTGAATATCATATATATATTTATCTATATATATATATATAGTCTCTCCCATGCAAATTTATAAGTTATACCTTGTTTGAAAGAAATAATGGATCTTATAGTTATCTTAGCTTCTCTATGTATTTGCCTCCCCGTGCTTTTAACACCTTGTGTTGCTACTCACAACAATAATATCCATGAACAAGGTATGCACACACACACACACATATATATATATATATGCAGCTAACTAGCTACATATTCTTTGTAATGTATATTATTTATTAATTCATGTTCTTAATTATTTTAATTATTTGTAAATATACATATATATATGTATTCGGTACAGCCAATTATGTTGACGATGAAATCAAGTTTTCTCTTCCAAGAAAGCTAAGAGTACTTCTTGTTGAGAAAGCTGCATCTCTAAATGTAAGTGTCTCTACTAATTAATTAATTACCCACATTATATTTATGTTATAACTAATAGCTTCAACATATTTGAAATTTTCACCTTCTTCTAATTTTTGGAAAAAAAAAAGGTCACTAATGGCGCCCACCGAGATGGTAATGATCATCATCATCAAGATTCCACTTCATACAATAAGCAGAAGGTTGATATATCATCTGGTATGTATATATGAATAAAACTTTGGACTATATATGCATATATCATGTTTAAACCTATTATAATTAAACTTTAACCTATGGTATAATTATAAACTTTTCATGTGTTCTGCTATGATTTTTGATTGAGTTCTCATCATATAAATTTTTTTTTTGGAAAGAGTTCTCATATAAATTAAACATGAAGAGAAGGCCAAAAATAAAATTAGAAGCACTATATGTTATACTCCTCTGCAGTTAAGGAAACATGCCTTGTTATTGGATTCAAATAATAATAATAATAATAATAATAATAAAGACGACAAATTTAGAAGCTCTAATTAAAAAAAAAGGTTGGTTATAAAGATAAAATTATTCTAAAATGTCAAAATTTCCTTATATTTATGAATGTGATTTTTGTTTTTTAAGGAAAAGCAGATAAAAAGGAAGAAAATTATGTAAGAAATATTGGGAAGACAAGAAGAACAGGGACAAGGCAAAAGTGGGTGGAGGAAGGGACCGACATATCGCACTTCTTTACAATGGATTATTCCCACGTTAGAAGAAGACCTCCAATACATAACAAATCGCTGCCTGTTGCTCCATGAAAAATTATTCATCCACACTTCTTCATTAATTAGTACAGAAACAACAGTTTTGCCCTTTAAGTTAATTAAACTACATATATTATATATTTATATATGTAGTAGCTAGTACAATGTCTAATATTGTAATTAAGAAAATGAGGATTGTGTTTTTCTAATTAATTGTTGTTGTTATTATTAATTATGTTTATTATGGCCGACATTAGAGATTTTGTCAACTAATTATATCAACTAGAACCCTATTTTGTGTAATGTTTTAGAGATAATATAATTAAATATATCAAATATAATATTGAAAAACCCTTTTTGCTAAGCTCTCTGTTTTATATGATTTTTTTTTTCTAATTGCTAGTCAAATTTTAGAATTTCAAAGTCCAAATTCCAATGTTTAGTAACATGGTCTACATAGTGCAACTTAACCCTATTAATTAATTAAAAGCCTATCTACGTACTTGTGAATATGTATATATATTCTTCCTTCTTTTTGTTTTATGAAACTTTTGCTTAATTGTCAAATTTGGGTTTCAAAAGTCTCCAAACTCCAACATTCACAAAATTATCTGAACTTAAAATTAGTAAATCACGATGTTTAATTGGATTGATAGATCTTTTTTTATTTAAGAGATAATTTTTAAATGTATAAATACATATATAGATACATATACATATATATATATATGAGATAATTCTCATATGATGTGAATATATATTAGGTCCAAACTATTTTACAGTTTAGTATTTTTAGAAAAAAAAAAAACTGATCTGAAAACTTGAACTTACATCAATTTGCTATATATTAATCAAATTATATTCCTTTTTTTATAATTATCAAATTATTCCTTGATCGCCTTAATTATGCAATAATAATTGTTGTGTAATGACTAATGACTGCTTAATTCCTAGCTGTATATATATATATATATATATATATATATATATAAAGCCTTCCATGGCTGACAGTACTGTACATATTGTCAAACTTGATGGCTTTGGTGTCAAAGTTGGTGGTTGTGGCTTAATTTATTGCAATCCCACATCGAAAGTTTTAAGAATTAGGGGTGAGTTAGTTGCTTTATAAATAACTCATCCCTTCCTAATTATTTGTATCCCAAAAATTAGTATACATTTTCGAAAATTTGTATATTTTAAATTTGGTCTTCTCTTCCCAAATTAATAAGAGCATGCTGCCTCAAGTGGTGCTCGGAGACGTAGGCATATTTAGCCGAATTCCGTTATCAAATTTCCTGGTGTGTTCTTTCCTTGTCTCTTTTATTTATTTCGCATTTATTTTGTTTCTTTTCTGTATTAGTATAGTATTCAATATTTATTTGTCAGGTTTATTTGTAGTGTATTGTACTATTCATTTGGGTGTATTTTACTATTCACGTGTACGGTACTATTTATGTATGCACGGGTTTAGGTTGTGATAATATACTGTGCAAGTAAGTTCTGTCTAGGAGACTGGGTTTTAAGAGGGACCATTTGTGACCCCTCCAGCCTTTCCTGGAAATTTATTTGGAATGGTAATTTTGTCTAAAGAGACTATTCAGTAGTCTTTCCTGAAAATTACCGAATCAGTGCAATTCACTAGTTGTAGTTTGAGGGAAAATTACCCGATTTTCCCAACAAGTGGTATCAGAGCCGAAGGTTCGTCCTAGGTCTGTTTGTAATATTGTTTATATTGAATACTATCATTTGAGTCTGTAATGACATCATTAGATCCACCAACTAATAGTGCTACATCAGATATGACACAAGGGACATCAGCTTCCTCGTCCACATGGCCAAGGATTCCAATGTCAAGTTTGAAGTTGGCGGTAGAGATATTTGACGGTACTGGCCATTTCGGCATGTGGCAAGGCGAGGTCATGGACTCCCTTTTCCAACAGGGCCTTGACATCGCCATTGAAGAAAAGAAACCAGAATATGTAGAAAATAAGGATTGGAGTATCATAAATCGGTTGGCATGCGGAACAATTCGATTGTGCTTGTCCAGAGAGCAGAAGTATGCATTCAAGAACGAGACTTCTGCACATAAATTGTGGAAGGCGTTAGAGGAAATTTTTTTTTGAAAAAGAGTGGTCAGAATAAGCTCCTTATGAAGAAGAGGCTGTTCCGGTTTGATTACCAACCAGGTACTACTATGAACGAACACATCACTTTGTTTCAACAATTAGTAGCAGACCTGTTAAACTTAGATGTAAAATTTGAAGATGAAGATTTGGCTTTGATGTTATTGTCATCCCTTCCCGATGAATTTGAACACTTAGAAACTACTTTACTTCATGGGAAGGAGAATGTATCTTTAGATACTGTATGTTCTGCCTTGTATAGTCATGAATTTAGAAAACAAGATAAAAGGACAAACAAAGTAGCTACAGCAGATGAAGCATTAGTGGCGAGAGGTCATCAGCAGAGCCAGTCGAAGGGAAAAAGAGGACGATCAAAGTTAAAAAGCAGAGTTGCCAAAGATGAGTGTGCTTTCTGTCAAGAGAAAGGGCACTGGAAGAAAGACTGTCCAAAGTTGAAGAATAAAGGGAAGGCTCAGCAAGATGCAAATGTTGCAGAATGCAAAAGTGATGCAGAGTCAGATGTCTCTTTGGTGGTATCACCTTTAACATCCCATCCATACAAGTGGATTTTGGATTCCGGTTGCACCTACCATATGTCTCCCATCCGGGAGTGGTTCTTTGATTTTGAAGAATGTGATGGTGGAGTTGTTTACATGGGAAATGACAATCCATGTAAAACAGCTGGGATAGGTTCAATCAAGCTGCGGAATCATGATGGATCCACAAGAATTCTGAAAGATGTACGGTATGTTCCGAATTTGAAGAAGAATCTCATCTCTTTGGGGGCCTTAGAGTCAAAATGCCTAGTTGTGATGATGCGAGATGGAATTCTTAAAGCAACTTCGAGAGCACTTGTGATGTTGAAAGGCATGAGGAAGAATAATCTGTATTACTACCAAGGTAGTACAGTGGTTGGGACAATAGCGACTGCAACGTCTAGTAGCAAGAAGGATTCAGAGGCAACAAAGCTGTGGCATATGCGTTTGGGACATGCTGGTGAAAAATCCTTGCAAATTCTTGCCAAGCAAGGACTATTGAAAGGTACAAAGACTTGCAAATTAGAATTTTGTGAGCATTGTGTTTTGGAAAAACAAAGAAGAGTGAAATTTGGCACTGCCATTCATGATACCAAGGGTATTTTGGATTATGTGCACTCAGATGTGTGAGGACCTGCCAAGACTCCATCTCTTGGAGGTAGGCATTACTTTGTCACTTTTATTGATGATTTTTCCAGAAGAGTATGGGTGTTTACCATGAAGAAGAAAGATGAAGTGCTTGGAGTTTTTCTTAAATGGAAAGCTCAGGTTGAGAACCAGACTGGTAGAAAGATCAAAGTTCTCCGAACAGACAATGGTGGAGAATACAAGAGTGATCCATTCCTGGAGGCATGACAAGAATTTGGCATAGTTCGGCACTTTACAGTAAAAAAAACACCACAACAAAATGGGGTGTCGGAGCGTATGAACAAGACATTGGTGGAGAAAGTTCGTTGCATGCTGTCTACTGCTGGGTTAGGCAGAAAGTTTTGGGCTGAGGCTGTGACATATGCTCAACATCTCGTCAATCGCTTGCCGTCATCTGCAATAGATTGCAAGACTCCTTTAGAGGTATGGTCTGGGAAACCTGCAACAGATTATGATTCTTTGCATGTTTTTAGTTGTACTGCATATTATCATGTATGAATCAAAGTTGGATCCACGAGCAAAGAAGGCTCTCTTTATGGGCTTCAATGCTGGAGTTAAGAGATATCGTCTTTGGTGTCTAGAGGCAAAGAAGACTATCATCAGCAGGGATGTTACCTTTGATGAATCTGCCATGTTGCATAAGGTAACTCAAGAAGAAACTGATGGTACTCCGCAGTAGGTGGAGTGTACGCCGAAGCAGGTGGAGTTTGAACAGATAATGGTGAGCCCAGCAAAAAGTACTATGAGTGACTCTCCTATGGCAGAAACAGAGTCAGATGAGGAAGAGATTCCGACCCAAGAATATCAACTGCAGTCAGAGTCAATTGTTGTTAGAAGGACAAGACGAAAAATTCAGAAACCTGCTCGTTTTGTTGACATGGTGGCCTATGCACTTCCAGTTGTTGATGAAGTTCCATCCACCTTTCCTGAAGCCATCCGAAGTTCAGAAAATGGTAGATGGAAAGATGCAATGAAAGAAGATATGCAATCTCTTGAGAAGAACAAGACGTGGAAGTTGACACAGTTACCAAAAGGCAAGAAAGCAATTGGATGCAAATGGGTATTTGCAAAGAAAGAAAGATTTCCTATAAAGAATGATGTTCGCTACAAGGCAAGATTGGTAGCTAAAGGTTATGCTCAGAAGGAGGGAGTTGATTATAATGAGGTATTTTCTCCAGTTGTTAAACATTTCTCAATTAGAATTTTGTTGGCCTTGGTAGCACAGTTGAATTTGGAGCTAGCTCAACTTGATGTGAAGACCGCGTTTCTACACGGTGACTTGAAGGAGGAAATCTATATGTTTCAGCCAGATGGATTCAAAGTTGCTGGTAAAGAAAATTGGATTTGTAAACTGAACAAATCATTGTACGGATTGAAGCAATCACCGAGGCAATGGTACAAACGATTTGACAAGTTTATGATGGGTCAGAAATACACAAGAAGCAAATACGATCACTGTGTGTATTTGCGCAGGCTTCAAGATGGGTCCTACATCTATCTACTCTTGTATGTTGATGATATGTTAATAGCATCCAAGAGCCAAATTGAAATTGATAAAATGAAGGCTCAGTTGAGTGAAGAGTTTGAGATGAAGGATTTGGGAGAAGCCAAGAAGATTCTCGGCATGGAGATAAGCAGGGATAGACAGAGAAGCAAGTTTTGGCTGACACAGAAGCGGTATTTGAAGAAGGTATTACAAGGTTTTGGTATGAATGAAGATACAAAACCTGTAAGTACTCCGCTTGCTCCTCATTTGAAGCTTAGCAGCCAGTTATCTCTAAAGACAGATGAAGAACGAAAATACATGGCGAAAGTCCCGTATGCTAATGCAGTTGGAAGCTTGATGTATGCAATGATGTGTACGAGACCCGATATTTCACAGGCAGTTAGTGTTGTGAGTAGATATATGCATGATCCTGGCAAAGTTCATTGGCAAGCTGTGAAATGGATTCTACAGTATATTCAAGGTACTGTAGATGTTGGCTTAGTGTTTGAGCGGGATGAATCACTTGGTCAATGCGTAGTTGGATATTGTGATTCTGACTATGCAGGTGACTTGGATAAGCGACGATCTACAACTGGCTACTTATTCACTTTAGCTAAGGCGCCAGTTAGTTGGAAGTCTACTTTGCAGTCAACAGTGGCTTTGTCTACAACAGAGGCAGAGTATATGGAAATTACAGAGGCTGTAAAAGAGGCAATTTGGCTTCAAGGATTGCTAAGAGACTTGGGAGTTGGTCAGAAACACCTTGAGGTGTATTGTGACAGTCAGAGTGCTATTCACTTAGCAAAAAACTAAGTTTTTCATGCAAGAACGAAGCACATTGATGTTCGCTATCACTTTGTGCGGGAATTTCTCAAAGAAGAGAAGATACTTCTCTAGAAGATTCGGACTACGGAGAATCCTGCAGATATGATGACCAAGGTGGTGGCAAAAGCCAAGTTTAAACATTGTTTAGACTTGGTCAATATCCTGCACATTTGAGTTGGCGCCTGAAGGCGCAAATTGGAAGCACTACGAAGACTGTTTTGTTTGATTGGGAAGATGAAGAATGTTTGCATTTGGTGGGATTAGAAATTATGCCAAGGTGGAGATTTGTCAAACTTGATGGCTTTGGTGTCAAAGTTGGTGGCTGTGGCTTAATTTATTGCAATTCCACATCGAAAGTTTCAAGAATTAGGGGTGAGTTAGTTGCCTTATAAATAACTCATCCATTCCTAATTATTTGTATCCCAAAAATTAGTATACATTTTTAAAAATTTGTATATTATAAATTTGGTCTTCTCTTCCCAAATTAATAAGAGCAGGCTGCCTCAAGTGGTGCTCGGAGACGTAGGCATATTTAGCCGAACTTCGTTATCAAATTTTCGGGTGTGTTCTTTCCTTGTCTATTTTATTTATTCCGCATTTATTTTGTTTCTTTTCTGTATTAGTATAGTATTCAATATTTATTTGTCGGGTTTATTTGTAGTGTATTGTACTATTTATTTGGGTGTATTTTACTATTCACGTGTACGGTACTATTCATGTATGCATGAGTTTAGGTTGTGATAATATACTGTGCAAGTAAGTTCTGTCTAGGAGACTGAGTTTTAAGAGGGACCATTTGTGACCCCTCCAGCCTTTCCTGGAAATTTATTTGGAATGGTAATTTTGTCTAAGGAGACTGTTCAGTAGTCTTTCCTGAAAATTACCGAATCAGTGCAATTTACTAGTTATAGTTTGAGGAAAAATTACCCGATTTTCCCAACATACACACACACATATATATATATATATATATTGTAGAGCAAAGACCGCACAGATTAATTTGGCATATTTTAATTTAATTACATGGAGAAAAGAAAAAACTTTCATTGAATGGCTAAATAGATGCTTCAAATTAAGTTCAAATATGTTCAATTATTTGACTGATGAATTAATTTTTTTTAATAAAGGTATATTAGTCTCTCGCAACGGCCAACTGCGATCTTTAATTTCTTCTTTCTTTCTTTTTTCTTTTTTTTTTTTCCATCGTATTCTAATTTTCTGTATTTCTAAGATCATCATATCTTTCCCGTGAAGAATTTTATGGAAAAGTTACAAAGATATATATATATATAACAAAATAAAAATTATGTGGTGACCATTTTCTAAAACTATGTCAACAGATGATGAAATATTTACTTGTTATAATATAAACAATGTATATAAATAGGAATTAATTTGTGCAAGAAAAATCAATCAAATCAGTATAATATATGAGTCATGCGGCACGCCAAAAATTATAAGATATCAATTATGAATTATTATGTTCTAACTTATTTATATGAAATTTCCATATTATAGTCTATTTTATATTAACACAAGCTCCCACCTTAACCTTTCTTCTCTTTTATTCATGAATTAATATAAAAACCATATAATCTCTTAAATTTAGAAGATGACATGAAAGGAGGAAATGTTAATTTGCTAGCTAATTTATTTTTAGTTTTTTACACGATTTATTATCGAGACCCTTGTGGCTTTTTCACTTTTAATAAGAGATTTAATGCGCAAAACCCATATAAATCCAGCTAATTAATGGTTTTGGGTATGCAAAATAGGAGTAGTATGACTATGAGAAAAGAATTTGGCCACCATCATTATGGTATTAATTAACCTTAATTGACTATAGCTATCTGATTGATTATAGGAAAGTTTGTTTCTGATTTATTAATTAGGATTTGATTCTTGTAGTGTCAGTATTCAGAAGATAATTAATTTTTAAATGCATAAATGGAAAGTGAGAGATACGTCCTTAAATTCATTCCAAACTAAAAGACAAATTTTCTTAAAGTTATTTATTTATATATATATATTTTATATTATGTCTTGCTAATTTTCAGTTTTTTAAGATTAAAAATTGTTACGTAAGATAAAAATATATTCTTTTAACTTACACATTAGTTAGCTATTCATCTTTGTAGGCTTAAATGATTGTATACTAGAGGTCAGCACACATCATATTTTCAAATTGATCCGAAAAATAAGACAAAAAATATATAGAATTAAAAAATTTTATTAATTTTTATTTTCTCAAAATTAAACTATACCAAATTTTATAATTTATAATGATTCTAAATATTATATACTAAAAATTATTTTAAATCATTCCCAATTATTTTAAACCAAATAACTAAAATAATAATCGACTTTTTACATCTTTTTAGTTTAGTTTTATTAATAAATAAAATATAGCTCATGAAATATCCTTAAAGATCACTATATTAAAAATAATTTAATTAATATTAATCATATATAATTTATAAAATATAATTAAACTTATACTTTTCTATTAATGTTTGACTAAATGTGAACTTATATTTTGCTTTTATGAAAACTAATGAATTTTATTACTAGTTTAAAAATATTTAAATATTTTAAATTTCTATCTTTTTGTAATATATTTTTACTATATAAAAATTTTTAGTTGAAAAGTTTCATTTAAAAAAATTGGTTAATGAAATTTAAGTATGGAATTTGTGAATCGAATTGTTTTAAAAATCATAGAATAGTATAATACGAAGATTTTTATATATGAAACGATTCTGAATTTTTAAAATTTATAACTTTTAGAATGACTTTAGAGAATTTCATGTTGGGTTTTTTGTTTTCTTCCATGTGAAAAAATCATATTGTTGGAGTCTATTACTTTTGTCCCATTAGGATATTAATGTGTTAGCCTATATATTTACTCAAAATTGCAAGTGAGTCTTATGTGTTTCAGCCACTAAAAGAAAGAGAAAAAGAAAGGGAGGAAATTTTTTTTTTGTTGAAAAATTCACAACATGCCAGTCTTGATTTTCCAGCGATTGAATAACCATCCATACTATGATCAGGCTAAAATTTGGGTAGCAGTTAGAGGAGTCATTATTCTTCATTCTGAACGGTGGAGACCGGATTTTAACGGCTGGATTCTAGCATTTATGGTTTGAATTTTACTGTTCATGTGCATTCATGCAGCAACAATTAGTTTGACTTTCTCCGACTATCAGACTGTCATTTGTAGTCGGATTTGGCTAAAATTTGGTGAGTACATTCAAAATGTTGTTCTTTAATGTGGGCGATGGATATCTGATTTGAATAATCGAAACTTATCCATTTGCATAAACAATAGCTATTTTGGGGTGATTTTCTCCATTCCTTTGTTCATCTTTGTTGTTTGGTTGATTGGTTGTTTGAGATTTTACTTGAGAGTTGTTATAGTAGTTTGTAGTTATTGTAAATATTAATTCTTGATAGCAGAGCTCTTTTACTTGGACCATAAGAGGTCCCGTGATTTTTATCCTTCACATTGAAGGAGTTTTTCAAGTTAAAAATTCTTATATTTATGTGTGATTGATTTTGTGTATTTTAGGGAGTAGATTTTACAGCATTTGTTCATTGAATTATTTTTACTTAGTCACTTCTCATAGACTCATTCGAGTAAAGAAAAATTAATCTTGGTTCCTTCCCATCAAAGTGGTATTAAAGCTCATTTAATATTTTATTAATTGATTGTGGTTGTTTGATTGTTTGAATGATGAAGGTGAATATGAGTAAAATGATTTATTTGGATGGCACAAACTATCATAAATGGAAAGGAAAAATGAAGGATCCTCTTATTGTGAAAAAGTTGCATTTATCTGTGTTTACTTCTCAAAAACCTGATTCTAAATCCAAAGAAGATTGAGAATTTAAGAATTTACAAGTATGTAGTTTTATTCGGCAATAGGTAGAAGATAATGTGTTGAATCATATTGCTAATGAAACAAATGCCAAAATCTCGTGGGAAAATGTTGAAACTTTGTATGCTTCGAAGACTGAAAATAATAAGTTATTTCTGCTTAAACAAGCTATACGCTTGCAATATAGAAAAGGCAGTTTCATGCTTAATCATGTAAATAAATTTCAAGGCATCTTTGATCAATTATCTGACATGGTTGTCAATTTTGATGAAGATATTATTGGATTTTTGTTATTGACTACACTTCCTAACTCATGCGAAAGCTTTCGTATATCCTTAACTAATTCTGCCTCTGAAAGTAGTGTAACCATGTCGTATGCAAAGGTTGATGCTCTAAATGAAGAGATAAGAAGAAGAACTCAGGGGACATCTAGTTCATAGTCAGAAATCTTGGTTACTGAAAATAGGGGATAAGCAAAAATAAGAGTCAAGATCATAATAGAAGCAAAAGCATGAGTAAATTAAAATCAAGATATAAGAATATTGAATGTCATTACTGTAGTAAATCAAGACATATTAAGAAATATTATTACAAGTAGAAGAAAGAAAACAAGACATACAAAGGGAAGTAAGAAAAAAAGGGTAACAAACAACAATGTTGATCATGTTGTCACTGCCACTTCAGATGATGATTTGGTTATAGTTTATCAAGAGAATATGATCAATATAGCCTATGATGACACTGCTTGAGTTCTTGACAATGGTGCATGCTTTCATGTTACATCAAGGAAGAAATTTTTTACATCTTATACTTCGGATGATTTTGAAATTTTGAAGATAGATAATGATAGAGTGTCAAAGGTAATAGACATTGAAACTGTTTGTTTAGAGACCCAAAATGAAACAAAGTTAGAGCTCATGAATGTTAGACATGTACTTGACATTAGGTTGCAATTGATCTCCACTAGTAAGCTTGATGATGATGGCTATTGTAGCACTTTTGATGATAAAAAATGTAAACTCAGCAAATGTTCCTTAGTTGTGGGTAGAGGAAAGAAGGCTTCGGGCTTATATTGGTTGTAAGCTTTAATCTCTACAATCTTGTTAATATAGTTGAAAGTGGTAGCTCTTCAAAATTATGGCACAAGAAGTTGAGTCACATTAGTGAGAAGGGACTTGGTTGTCTAACTAAAAAGAATTTGCTTTCAGGATTGAAAGTTGCAAGGTTAAGCAGGTGTTTTCATTGCTTAGCTAGAAAACATAAGAGGATTTCTTTTAAACATCATTCTCTTTCTAGGAAAAATAATTTGCTTGAGTTAGCACATTCAGATATTTATAGTCCTTTAAAGGAAAAGTCATTTAGTGGTACATTTTACTTTGTAACCTTTATTAGTAATCATTCAAGGAGACTTTGGGTCGGTACCTTAAAGTTAAAAGATAAAGTACTTTGTGCATTTAAATAATTTCAAGCTTTTGCTAAGAGAGAAACTAGAAAGAAGTTGAAATATATTCACACTGATAATGGTGGTGAGTATTGTGGACCTTTTGATTCATATTGCAAAGAACACAGTATCAGACATCAGAAGACGCTTCCTAAGACTCTTCAGTTGAATGATTTAGCAAAAAGAATGAATAAAACATTGATGGAGAGAGTCAAATGCATGTTTTTAGAGGCTAAATTACCGGACTCTTTTTAGGATGAAGCTTTATATACTATTGCACATGTGATCAATTTAACTCTCATTATTGTATTAAAAAATGATATTCCAAATAGGTTCTGGTATGGTAGGGATGTTTCCTATAACCATCTATTAGTGTTTGGTTACAAATATTTTGTGCATGTTTCAAAAGATGAGGGTCTAAGTTAGATGTCAAGACTAGACAATATATCTTCATTAGCTATGGGCAAGATGATTTTGGTTATAGATGTTATGATCTATTGAAGATATTAACAAGTTAGAGAAATCAAAGCCTCAGAGTGGTAGTTTGATTAATTTAGACCCATCTCCTACAACTCATATGCTTGATGCAATTGAGATTTAGAATCATGGTGATGTGCAAAATGATAATTAGAATGCATATGAGATTAGTGCTCCTGAATATAAAGCAGTTGATGATCAACAAGAGGCACATGCTGAGAAATTTGAAGTTCCACTTATGAGATCCACTAGAGCTCAAACACATTCTACTAGGTATTCGCCTAATGAGTACATAATCTTGACAGATGGAGAAGAACCCGAATGCTATAAAGAGGCTATTGAGAGTGAGCAAAAGGCAGAATGGATTACAGCTATGAATGATGAAATACAGTCTTTAGCTGATAATCACACCTTTAAATTGGTGAAACTTCCTAAAGATAAAAAAACTTTGAAGAATAGGTGGATCTACAGAGTAAAGCAAGAAGAGAATTCCTCATCTTCACGATATAAAATCAAGATGTCATCAATTCATGTTATTTTGAGGTTAACTGTTAGTCTTGATTTAGAGATTGAGCAAATGGATGTTAAAACAATCTTTCTTCATAGAATAACCTGAAGGTTTTGTGGTAAAAGGAAAAGAAAATTATGTCTGTAATTTGAGAAAGAGTTTATATGGGCTAAAACAAACACCTAGGCAATGGTATAAGAAGTTTGCGCCAATTATGGTTCAACAATAATACAAGAAGACTACTTCTGATCATTGTGTTTTTATACATAGATTTTTTTATAGTGATTATATTATCTTGTTGCTATATGTTGATGATATACTCATTATAGGTTCTAGTTCTTCCAAAACTTGACAACTTGAAGAAAAAGTTGAGCAAATTTTTTGCTATAAAAGATTTAGAGCCAGCAAAGCACATTCATAGTTTAAGGTCACTCGTGATAATAAATGCAAGAAGTTATGGCTATCTTAAGAAAAGTACATTGAGAAGGTACTGTGGTAATTTAATATGGCTAAAGCTAAACCTGCAAGTACACCTATTGCCATGTCTTTTAAATTGAGTGTCAAACAGTCTCCTTCTAGTAAGCAAGAGAAAGAGTATACGCAGAAAATTCCTTATGCATCTACAGTAGGCAACTTAATGTATGCTATTATTTGTATTAGGCCAGATATAGTTCATGCAGTTGGTACTGTTAGTAGTTTTTTATCTAATACAAGAAAAGAGTATTGAAATGTTGTGAAGTGAATTTTGAGATATCTTTGTGGTACTGCTGATTTAAAGTTGTGTTTTAGTATTGGGAACTCTATTCTCAGTGGTTATACAAATTCAGATTTGGCAGGGATATGAATTCAAGAAAGTCTACTTTTGGGTATCTAATTACTTTTACAGGAGGAGCTGTGGCATGGCAATTTAGGTTGCAGAAATATATTGCATTGTCTACTATAGAAGCTGAGTTCGTTGCAGCAATTGAAGCATATAAATAATAGCTTTGGATGAAGAAGTTTATGAATGAACTTGACTTTATACAAAAGAGATATGTCTTATTTTGTGATGGTCAGAGTATTATTCATCTAGGTAAGAATCCTGCGTTTCATGATAGATCGAAATATATTGATATAAGGTATCATTGGATTCGTGATGTTTTGGATTTTAAGCAGCTTGAACTTGAGAAGATATACATTGACGATAATTATTCTGATATGTGCACAAAGGCTTTAGTAAGAATGATGTTTGAGGCATGTCGTATGGTTGCCGATGTGGCAAACTCCTCCACGTAGTCGGGAAAAGGGAGAATTGTTGAGTTTTTGAACTCTCTCTTATGTGAAAAACTCATATTATTTGAGTCCACTACTTTTGGCTTATTAGGGTATTAATGTGTTAGCCTATATATTAACTCAAAATTGCAAGTGAGTCTTATGTATGTCAGCCACTAAAAGAAAGAGAAAAGAAAGGGAGAGAATTTTTTTAATGCTAAAAAATTCACAACACACCAATTTCGGTTTTTGGTAATCGGACAACCATTCATGCTCTAATTAGGCTGAAATTTCTAAATCAGTTAGAGAACTCATATTTCTTCATTCTGAACAATGGAGATCAAGTTTTAATGGCTGGATTTCTGGCATTTATGTTTTGAATTTTATTGTTTATGTACATTTATGCAGCAGCAACTAGTTTGAATTTCTCCAATGATCGGACAATTATTTGTGGACATATTTGGCTGAAATTTGGTAAGCACGTTCAGAATATGTTGTTCTTTAATGTGGACAGTCGAGATCAAATTTGAACAACTGAAACTCATCCATTTGCATGAACAATAACTATTTTGGATAATTTTTATCAATTCCTTTGTTCATCTTTGTTGTTTGGTTGATTGAGATTTTACTTGAAGGTTATTGTAGTAGCTTGTAGTTGCTGTAAACATTAATACTTAATAGTGAAGCTTTTTTACTTGGACCAAGAGAGGTCTTATGATTTTTATCCTTCACATTGAATGAGTTTTCTATTTTAAAAATTATTGTGTTTATGTGTAAATGATTTTGTGCATTTTGGAGAGCAGATTTTACAGTATTTATTCACTGAATTATTTTTATTTAGTCACTTCTCATAAATTCATTCAAGTAGAAAATAATTAATTTTGATTTCTTCCTATTATTTTAAATATCCAAATTAGATCCAACCATACTCACCCCTAGTCTAGCCATCCATGTCGATGCTGAAAACTATTTGGCTGGTGGAATAGTAGCCCACGGGGTTCTTATATATCCTATGAGCAACATTATTCGATTTAATGACATAATATGAAATAATAATTTATAAATGTATTACTAAACATACAAGTAATATATAAATTGGCCCAACATTTAAATTCATGTTATTATAATGAAGTATATATAAATATTTTAAATTTTATTAATTAACAAAATTATATTTATTATTATAAATTTATTGTACAAATGATAACTTATGTAAATTTTTATGAAAAATCATCAAAAATAGACCCTCATTAAAACTCTTAATATTTTTTAGACTCTTTTTATCTTAAATAACCTAAAAATTATAAAAATACCCTTAAACCTAATAAACAACCATTTATTTTTCATTTTGAAGTGTCGCCGGTCACTATTTTTTTATTTCTCAAATTTTTTTATCTTTCACTAATATTATACAATCTTTATCTTTATTTTTCATCAAAACTTTATATTTCTTCTTTATTATTTACAATATGATATTCGCTGATGCATTAAATCGATAAGTTATAGTTTTTTTAATCAAGTTATAAAAAAATAAAGATTATATTTTTAACTATGTATGCATATTTAAATTATTATAATTATGATATTTTATAAGAAACTTATTGATTTTATTGTGTTTAATCATAATCTCTATCTCTGTTCTATTTTTTTCATTTTCTTCTTTCATTTTAATTTTTGAAATGTTTTACAAATCTGCCCTAACACCTCTAACTTATCCTAACTCACATCAAAATAATTTTTTACTGTAAAAAATTATCCATTTCATTTTCTAAGACAGTCCACATACTTGAATCTTAAAATAAAATATCTGGTTGATATTGATTTTTAAAGAAAAAAAAGTTTACAGAACCGTCCTAACTCACATCAAAATGTTTCTTTTTGCTATAGAAAATTTTCCATTTCATTTTCTAAGATAGTTTGCAACTTAAATCTTTAAATAAAATATCTCTGGTTCATGTTGATTTTTTTAAAGAGAAAAAAGTTTATAGTACTACTCTAACTCATATCAAAATGATTCTTTCTGCTATAGAACATTCACCATTTTACTTTTTAAGATAGTTCGCATACTTGAAACTTAAAATAAAATATGCCTGATTTATATTGATTTTTAAAGAGAAGAAAAAATATACAGTACTGCCCTAATCCCCATAACTTGCCCCAACTCATATCAAAATTCTTATTTCTGTTATAGAATATTCATCATTTCACTTTTTAAGATAGTATGCACACTTGAATTTTAAAATAAAATTTATCTGATTTATATTAATTTTTAAAGGGAAGAAAAAATATACATTACTGCCCTAATTCTCCATAACTTGCTCTAACTCATATTAAAATATTTTTTTCTGCTATAGAAAATTCTTTATTATATATTTTAAGATAGTTTGCATACTTGAATTTTAAAATAAAATCTGTTTAATTTATGTTAATTTTTAAAGTAGTTTGCATACTTGAATTTTAAAATAAAATCTGTTTAATTTATGTTAATTTTTAAAGGGGAGAAAAATTTTACTGTATTGCCTTAACTTATCATAACTCACATCAAAATGTTTCTTTTTGCTATAACAAATTTTTCATTTCACTTTCTAAGATAGTCTGTAACTTGAATCTTAAAATAAAATATATTTGATTTATGTTAATTTTTAAAGAGAAAAAAAATTACAGTACTGCCCTAACTCCCCTAACTTATCCTAACTCATATTAAAATTTCTCTTTCTGCTATAGAATATTCTTCATTTTACTTTATAAGATAGTCTATATATTTAAATCTTAAAATAAAATATGTTTGATTTATGTTAATTTTTAAATAAAAGAAAAAGTGTATGATACTGCCTAACTCTCCATAATTTACCCTAACTCATATTAAAATACTTCTTTCTGCTATAGAAAATTTTTCATTATACACTCTAAAATAGTCTGGACACTTAAATCTTAAAATAAAGTTTATCTAATTTATGTTGATTTTTAAATTAAATAAAAAGTATACAGTACTGTTCTAACTTCTCATAACTTATCATAACTCATATCAAAATATTTCTTTTTGCTATAAAAAATTATTCATTATACATTTTAAGATAGTCTGCACAAAAATCTTAAAATGAAATCTGTTTAATTTATGTTGAATTTTAAATGAAAAAAAAAAAGTTTACAGAACTGCCCTAACTCCCCCTAACTTACCCGAACTCACATCAAAATGTTTCTTTCTGCTATATAAAATTCTTCATTTTACTTTTTGAGATAATTTGTATACTTGAATATTAAAATAAAATATGTATGATTTGTGTTTATTTTTAAAGTATTCTAAAGTAAACAGCACTGTTCTAACTCCTTATAACTTATCCTAACCCATATAAATATATGTTTGCTAAATATTATAATGAATGAAAAAGGTTCTAATATGATTGCAAAATATTTATTAAAATTTCAAATTGAAATATCAAAAAGCAATGTAGTTATTTAAATTTACTATGATAGAAAATTTAATATGAACACCTCAAAATATATTACAAAGTATATTGAATTCAAGATTATGGTTCATAATTATTTGAGTGTATATATATGTAATTATGACAAGTTATGAGAAGTTATGACAGATTAAGTTTTCAATGTAGGGGAGTTAGGGTAGTACTGTAAATTTTTTCTCTTTAAAAATTAATATAAATCAGACATATTTTATTTTAAGATTTAAGTTGCAGAATGTCTTAAAAAGTGAAATGAAGAATTTTTTTATAGTAAAAATAAGTATTTTGATATGAGTTAGGGCAAGATAGGGGGAGCTATGACAGTTATGTAAATTTTTTTCTCTTTAAAAATTAATATCAACCAGATATTTCATTTTAAGATTTAAATATGCGGACTGTCTTAGGAAGTGAAATGGATAATTTTTTACAGCAGAAAAAATATTTTGATGTGAGTTAGGGCAAGTTGGGAGAAGTTATGACAGATTTGTAAGACATTTCAAAAATTAAAATGAAATAAGAAAAGAAAAAAATAGAACAGAGATAGAAATTATGATTACACAATAAAATCAACAAGTTTCTTATAAAATATCACAATTATAACAACTCAAATATGCATACATAGTTAAAAATAAAATCTTTATTTTTTTATAGCTTGATTAAAAAAACTCTAATTTACTAATTTAATGCATCAATGGATGCCGCATTGTAAATAATAAAGAAGAAATATAAAATTTTGATAAAAAATAGAGATAAAGATTATAAAATATTAGTGAAAAAGAAAAATTTTGAGAAAATGAAGTCACAGTGACTGACGGCATTTCAAAATGAAAAATAAAGAGTTATTTATTAAGTTTAAAGGTATTTTTATAATTTTTATATCATTTAAGGTGAAGAAAGTCTAAAAAATATTAAAAATTTTAATATGGGTCTATTTTTAGTGATTTTTTTAATTTTTATTAAATTATTATGAATTTATCATTTAGTTTTGTAGAATAACTAAAAAAAAATTTAATGAAAAATAAAAATGAAAAAAATCTGATAAAGGACAATATTATAATGATTTTATTACCAGCAAGAGCAAAGAATTTCCTTTTCTAGGAACAACTATTGGACCTTTATATTTTGCAAAAGCCCATAAATCCTATCATTTTGCTGTCGGGCTTTTTACAAATTTGCCAAAAAAAATAATAATAATGCTATAAAAATATCATCTCAATTTTTTTAAAAAAAAATATGAGTTTTTTATCAAACAACATTAAATATCAAAAAAATACAATAAATATATATATATAGTATATATTAGATTTATATTTACTATATATTAAGTTTATATTCATTGCATTTGTTATATATAAATTATATAATTAATATTTTTTTTATATTGTAAATATATATTAATAATAACATATCATAAAAAATAAAAATAATACACGTGTTAATAATAAAAATATAACATAATGTATAATTTTCTATACATAAATAAAAAATAAAGGTGTACAACTAATAACACTAAAATGTGCTTAAAAAATGTTTAAGAGAAATTAAAAATGACAGTTTAGTGTAAAATAATTATATAAAACATGTTTATTAACCTTCCGGCAGTAATTTATCTCTTTATATAAAAAAAAATAAAAACAAAATTATCGTCTCATTTTCTAAGGATAAAATATAAATTGAAAAACTAATAAAATTTTGTTCTTCTGTGTAATTAAGCTAAACAGGAGTACCATGTGCCTCCAATTTTTATTTTTTTATATTAAAATTAGAAATTCTTTAAAAACGCAAATAAATTAGGATTAATGAATTGTTAATTCAACTGGACATTTTTTAAAAATTTAACATTGATAAATATAAATTAATAAATAATATATTATAAGGAAAACTAAATATAATTTTAATAAATATAAATGATTAAATAATATATATTAAAGGGAAAAATAAATATATATTTGATTATTAATTTACTAAAAAAAACTTATTTCGTTCTAAATTAAAGATAATTTTTTATTTATCTTAAATTGTAACCCACTTATTATTTTAGTAAGTGAATTAATATAGTAAATTTCTATTATAATTATATTTAATATTAATTGTAAATTTTTATTATAATTAAATTTAATATTAATTTTTAAATATAAAATAAATTTCTATTAATAAATTAAAAAATATATAAATAGGGTATAAATAAAATTATATAATTTTAAAATATACAAAATGTACATAATTACTGAAATTATTAAATCTTTCTGAATTTTTTCAACACAAATAATTGATAATAGTAATATATATTGGACAATTTAGCTTTTGGTAGAACACTCATTTAATATGCTATCTACCACTTTTTATATGAAAAGAACACATTCATTTGAGGAAAAAAATTAAATTCTACTAGAGAATGATAAACTTCTATTAGAGAAAAGATAAATTTTTATTAAAGAATGATAAATTTTTATTAGAAAAGGTTAAAATTTTTATTTAAAGATAACATATAAATTTTAAATAAAGAATGACAAAACTTTATAATAAAAATTTAAATTATATTTAACTTTATTATAAAAAATAAAAAATATAAGAATAGGAGTAAATATTAAATTTTAAATTAATATTGATCTGAAAAATTATTTTAAAAATAAATCACAAATAAAAAATATAAAAAACTAAAAAAGAACACAAATAAAAAATACAAAAATAAAATTAAAGGAAACATTTCAGTTCTATATAGAACTAAAAATTATTATAAGAACAAATAAAAATATAAAATTAAAAGAGAATAAATATATAAAAAATAAAATAAATAAGATAAATAAGATTATTATCTGTTAAAAAATAGACAACAGTTTTACTTCCAAATTAAAAAAAATGTATAAAAATTTAGAGTAAAAAAGTGACTGAAATTGTATTTAATAATATTATTAAATATATCTCATTCTAAATTAAGTGTATAAATTTATATTTTTATTGAAAATAATTAATTTGTATTTTTTTAAATATATTTTTTAATTCCTATGAAATAGAAAAATATAATTATTAATTTGTGATATACGTAAAATAAATTATTTTAATAATCAAGTTCAAACCTCACGGACACGAAACGTCGTCGTATATTCAACAAATATTTATTTATTTATTTTGTGCCAGAAGTTAAAATGACAAACCAAGCGGAGCAAGGAAAAAAGCAAGAACTGTAAGGTTGAAATGGAAGATTTGTGGAAGAGAGCAAAGCTGTTCGCAGAAGAAGCGGCCAAAAAATCCCAAACCCTAACTTCATCAAACAAAATCGCTGATCTAGTCGCTGATACCACTAAGAAATCTAAAGAGCTCGCATTGGAAGCTTCTAAGAAAGCTGATCAGCTAAAAACCGCCGCTCTGAAACAAGCCGATCAGATCCAAATCAAGTCCATTACTGATATCATCCCTTCTAATCTATCTTCTCTCTCGATTGTCAATTCCTCTTCTTTTTCTTCTTCTTCAGGATCGGCCAATTCGGATCCGGAAGAGCTTCTCAAGTTTGGAGTTACTGATGATTTGAGAGATTTTGTTAAGGGACTGACTTCTAGTACATTCCAGAATTTTCCAATTCAGGGTAATCGTATTGATTTGAAGCTTTAGTTTCACCTCTTTTTTTTTGGTTTTTGTTTTAGCCAATTGAGAATTTTGATGATGATGGCGATGATGATATGATGCTTGGTGCAGATGAAGCTGAGGCGTCTGACGTGCCTACTACAACAACAAATGTACAGAAAGATCTTAATGAGTGGCAGGAGAGGCATGCCACTCTCGTTCTCACCAATGTTAAGGTAATTTTGTATTTTCTTTAATAACTTTTTTCTTGTTCTAGAATCCCAATTGATTTATTTGGCGTATAATTGTCTAATTTTGTTATCATATTGCGTATCCGGAAAATTAAACGGATTGTTGTTTGGATCAATATATTAGATCTTCTTTTATAGCGTTGTTATAGTTGTTAGGCACAATGCTGCGATGGTTTCTGGGTTTTTGGTTGAGCTATGTATAGAAGTTTGTGTACAATTTGCTGCAACTACCTTTTTCAAAACTCAATTTGCTGAAGTTTGTGGACAATTGCTAAATATATTTGCTTTACCCTGTATGCTTGGTGTCAATTTTGGATTTATTGATTTAAGTTGCAGAATTCTTGGAGTTTCTATCTTCTGATGCCATAGGAAGTGACATGAAAAAAAGAGAAAACTTCATGCATTTTAGAGAATGGTGAATGGCCAAAAATAATGGCAAAGCATTAGAGAACCATTCATGGCTTGTGGATGTCTTCTGTATCATTGTTGATTTTCCTGTTTAACCATGGGCTAGATGATGCTTACTCTATCATTTGCTAGTTTAATTTATGGTTTCTCATTGTTGCATGTGGATTCTAATTTAGGAAGTATGATGATATTAGGCTGAATTTTATTTTTACACCAGAATTTGTTGGTCATATGTGTAATCTATATCCTAGACTTGCATGGCGAAATTTTTGTTTATCATTCTGTGTTTTGGATTGCATTCCCTTGAAAGAGTTAACTTTGTATTTTTCCTGATGAATATATTGATGCAGCAAATCTCGAAGTTAAGATATGAATTATGCCCACGAGTGATGAAAGAAAGGAAATTCTGGAGGATTTATTTTACACTTGTGAGCACTCATGTTGCAACGTATGTATCTATTACTTTGTCTTGAGTTATATTGTGATTTAACTCATTCTAGATTCAAGATTGAACAAGATGTTAAGTGCGAGAGATTTTTGTTGCAAAATGCACACGCATAAATTGAAATGATAGGCTGGTTTCAGTGTGAAGATACTGCTCTTTTGGATGCTATACATGAAAATTGAAATTTTTACAAACAGCAGAATGGGGATGTTGCCATGGACCTCATGGTTACATGTGGTGGCCTTTGTGCATTTTGTAGATGCAGCTGTGTTTGTAAAGAAGAGATGTTCTTATAGAATTAACAGGTACAATCTCTTGGCTGTCAAAACTCAGGTATGAGAAGGAGTATATGGAGGAGATTAAGCGCAAAGCAGAAGAGCAGATAAAAGATGAGAAATCAAAGCAAAGTGCGGTATCTGGAGAGAATTCTACAGCTGAAGTGACTGAGAAGAACCTGAAAAGTAGGACATCAACTGCATCTTCAGTTGAGCAGGACTTGGACACTTTTCTTTTGGGAGATCTTGAAGATAGTGATGGAGGCCCAGGTATGTTCTTTGAACATGTTGCAAGTTTATACATACATACCTATGTTAGTGATTCCGCATATTTCCTTTTGGTTGTGACTTATATGTATTTCCTAATGAGCAACTGGGTATATTTTCTGCCACCATCTTGGCTCATACTGCTTTTATGCTGAAAGGTAATTGGTTACATAAAAATGATGCACATGTCATGTTGCGTGCCTATAATGATGACTTCTGATGAAAATAAGTTTGCAAGCTGAAACGTTCACATAAATTGAACATTTAAGAAAATCCAAATCCTAGAACGTCCACGCAAGTAGAAACAAAGATGAAAACTCAATTTTTACCCCCTAAAAGAAACGTTAATGCACCATAATCAAATCCTCAAAATCCTTTGATGGTTTTTTATGTGGTATTAGGGCCTGACCTTTCTTTGTCAAGGTGTAAAACCAATGCATGTGCAGAACATACACAGAATGGTTTGCCTTGATTCAAGAACGCACGGGTATTTGCAGACTCGGTGAAGAACTCAGTTACATCATTCATTAGAAATGATCCATGACCTGGAATTGTTGTTGATATTTTATCAACCTGTCAATGTTTCTTACAGTGTATAGTTTCCTATTACTACTCTCTATCTTCTGTTAATCATATGTATTCTTTTTTCACAGATGATGGTGATGGTAGCTTTGATGATGATTTTGACAAGATTGGCAATTCTGTAAGTTCATCTTGTTCATTTATTTTAGTGATTACACAGCATCTCATGCCACTCTAGCACTTTTTGTTTCACTCAGCAAGATTACTTTGCATTCCAAGTTAGAAATGCAGAAGTTTACCTTAATGATGGTTTTAATAAAATGAATGCTACTCTGCAGCAGTTGTTCAAACTTCATTGCACTGTGCATCAGTTGAGGATATATATAAAATTTTATGGTCATTTGCAGGATATTGAAGATGAGAAGCATTTGAAGAAAGCAGCAGCTGCTACTGGTTAGATTTAAGAGATTATGGAATGAAAATAAGAAACTCTCTTGTAAAGGATGGTGTTAGTCAGTTTGAAGCAATTGTCATTATTGTAGAGGTATATGCTGCGCAGTTTGTAATAGATACAATTTGGTTTCTTTCATTATTTTAAAATGTTTGGACATTGACAGGTTCCATCCATTGCCTGTTTGTTAGGGGAGGTGAACTTTTGGTTACTTTGTACAGATTCTTGATTCAGTTGATTCAAAATTTAAATTTTTAATATTATAAATATGTTGAAGCCTTGAATTTTGAACTAAATATACTGAAGATGATTGTAGACAAATTAATTAGTAAATGAATTTTGGTACAGTCGAAGTTAGGAGTCTGGTGTTTTTGTGTTTGTTCCCTGTTTTCTCGAATGTGAGTTTGAATTCTTATGAATTATCAAAAGAAAGTGTAATTGTTGAAGGAGAAGAACAGGAAGAGAAGGAAGAAGATGATAAAGTGAAAGCCATTAAGTAGGTGAATGAACCGAAAAAGACAAGAATCAAGCTCGGGGATATGATTGGGGTACTTTATTGATTCTCCTTGTTGCCTCTCTTATTTGTGTGTTTGAACCTAGATGAGATGGTATATATCATTATCGACCCAAGTCCTCAGAGCTTTTCAATGAAAGCGTGATTTGTTATTATTATTATCCTTGTTGTTAAGGAAGGGGAGCCTTGGCGCAACTACAAGTGTTGTCGACGTGTGACCTGAGGTTATGGGTTCGAGTCGTGAAAATGGCCTCTTGCAATTAATTGCAAGGGAATATCGCGTACAAAGACCCAATGGGTCCGATCCTTTTCTGGACCCCGTTTATTGCGGGAGTATTCATATACGGGGCTGCTCTTTATTATTATTGTTGTTAAATTAAAGATGAGATCTTGCTTCTGAATTATCGTGGATGTGACTCTCCTAATTCTTGGTCGGACACAAGTATGTGTACCGGCTGTAAACTGGACAAACAGCCATATGTGGGATTAAAGTGGGTTTGTGATGAGTTTGATACCCATAAAAAAACTCACATTACATGAATATCCTAACAAAAAATTTTCAAAATTTACTTTCATGGGTTTTTATTGTTTTAGTTGCTGTTCTTTAATACACTGATGATATGTTTCAAAGGAGGGGGAATGCTGATTATATATTGGATATAAGAGATGTTGGAAGCAATTCAGGGATTCGATTTTAGTTGAATAATTATCAGGAATAATAAAAACTGACTTTGCAAGGGCTCAAATCACCAACCAAGAGATAGAATCGACTCTGATTTTTTGTTCCAAGTATCAATAAGAAGGGTGCTTTTGGTTGTTTTCAAATTATATTCATTATATTGAATAAATTGACATTAGATGGCGGGGGGCATTCATTCAACCTCATGTATCGTAGGAGTTGAAAGATCAAACTTCTTTGTCAGATAATAGTTAGATAGGATCACCATTTCAGGAAATTACTGGTCTTTTTGTTGATCAAATGAAGGCAAAGGCTCCATTCAAAGGCGGTGAAGATTTTTCCCAACCAGGTGGAGTTGCAGTCATGAGAATTGGTAACTCTAATTTTGGGTGCTGTCTCTTGACTGTCCTTTATCGGCAGATCTGGATGAAGGGTACGATGCATAATTTTTTATCATTCTTAGTTAAACATTTGAATTTCAGGCTTGCTTAGATGATTACAGAGTCTAATTTGCTAGAAGACCATAAGAATTTAAAGGACAAGGACTACAATGAAAAAGCTTCTACGTTATGATATAATTATTTTCTAAGAGGGTGTTTCTCAAAACTTAAAAGCTGGTCAAAATTGATTATAAGCAGTTTTTAGATTATAAGTTGTTTATTTAAGTGTTTCTGAAAACTTAAATAGTAGATTATAATCTGATTTTAATCAGTTTTTTAAAAGTTGGGATTTGTTACTTTTTTTTAAGCACTTATATTTTAAGCAGTTTTGACCAAGTAAAAGACCATACTATCCCTACCTAATCTTCAATATTTCAAATTTGCCCACCCTATACACTTTAGTTCCCATCAAAATTTTTTTACGTTTCTTCTTAAATAAATTTTATTATTATTATTATTGCAAAATAAATTTTGAATTGACATTTAAAAAATTATTTTTATACAATAAATAAACTCAGGCACAGTTTGGTCATTTTGACAGTTTCTGCAATTAAAAACTGATTATAAGTTGATTTTACAGAAACACTTAACTGATTATAAACTGATTATCAGCTGATTATTAACTAGTTTACAGAAACACTTAACTGCTTATTTTTAATCTAATTATAATCTAAAAATCACTTATTCACAATAAGCTGAAAAGCTCAAGTTTTGAGAAACACCCTCTAAATGCTGAGAAAGGTCCAGCTTTTTTGTATTACTGCTTTGCGGATATGGCACCTCTGCACATGAATTACGCCAGTTGGAGGCATTAGGAGCCACTTATTTCCACCTGGAATGAAGAATAATTCTGACTCATGCCGTCCATATCAGTTCAATTTCATGCTCTTGTTGAATATAAACTTACTTGCAAGTAAAGAATTTCTTTACTTTTTTATTATATTGAGTACGCAACCATTTGATTTTTGAACAGTAATTTGGGTCTAAAAATTTGCTGGATTAGATAGTAAAAATTTATTCGTAGGCTTTTTATTTTATTTCAAGTGTCACGAAATAATAACACACATATATTAAAAAAATAATTATTCATTATAGATTTTATAAAAAATTTATTATAATTTATCTAAATAATTTTTTTTATATTTCTCATTTTATTTATTTTTTTATTAATTAATGAGAATAATATTAAAATTTTTTAATTAATATTTCTTTAAATTTTTAAAAATTATATTTGAAATTAAATAAATTTTTTTTATGATACTCAAAATAAAATAAAATGAATGAAAATAAGTTTTAGGATAATTGACAGCAGTGTGCTAATTTATGCAATTTGTCGTATCATCTGATGCTTGACTAATATGTTACCTTTATCATTCTTCAAGCTGGATGACGGTGGAGATGAAGTGCGATTGCTTAGTACTGCTTTTATTTTTTGAAGAAAATGCTACGGAAGTATTATTGAAATATGAAGTTGATTGCTTGGAAAACTGGGTCTCTTTGACTATAGAAATTCAACAACATTAGCAATTGAAGTTAATGATTTTTCTTTTCTATGATTGACTGCATGTTGTGGAATCTATCCTTGCTGGGCGAAGCAGATAATAGAGTGTGATGTTGGGCTAATCATCTGCCTGATGAGATGACCTCTGATTTGATTAGAGAAATCCATTCCAGCATCAGATTAAAGAGTCCAACTTTGATGCTAGCATTTATCTACCATTTATAAACCTTGATGTTCTTTTCAGTTTCGAATGCTGCAGATTTTTGCGGACATGGACTGGTTTTAGGTGGGATGATCCAAGAATTTGGATAATTAGTAGAAATCGATTAAGTAAAAACGACGCTGTCTAGTAGTCGGAAATCGACCATACGCTCGCGACGAGTCTTTAGATTAATTAAGCCTCTGTTTAGATGAGAGTAATTAGAAGTAAGAGGAAAGAAAGTAAATAAAATTTATTTTTTTTTTTGAGTAAATATTAGGAGAGTAAATAAGAGTACAGAAGGAGAAATTTAATTTTTTTATTTACTCCATAATTTTAAAATATTTCTCTCTATTTTAGAGAGAAAGAAGAGTAAATGAAGATAAATGGTTATTTAAATATATAAAATTATTATTTTAACTCTCATTTCTTTTTTTTTTAAAAATTAAATTATTTTCTCTTTTATTTAGACTATCAAATAATAAAAAAAATTTAGCCTATATTTAAATATAAGTAAATTTAAAAAAAAATTAAATTTATTTTAATAAAAAAATAAATAATAGAATAAATTAAATTTACTCTCATTTACTATTTTTTATCCCATTATTTCTCATATTAAACAAGAAAAAAATAAGAAAAATTAAATTTACTTCCTCCTCCTTTTACCTTTTTACTTCCAACCAAATATAGGCTAAGAGTAAATTTCATTTACATCACCCAACGCCACCACGCCCCATGGCGCTTTTCGTTCTTCGCTCACACAGCTTCTCTCCAGTGATTCCATGGCGCTTCCCGCTGTTTTAACTGCCAAGCCCTCGCTCAAACTTTCCATTTTCTCTCTCTCTTTTCATTTAATCCCAACCATACTCTCATCTTCTTTTTCTTCCCAGTGCAGACGACACCCAGTCAACCCCTTCTTACTACCTTCGGAAGCTCCTCCATTGGCAAAGAAACTTCCTTTTGCTGTCTCTGCTCATGGAAAAACCTGGCAAGATCCATTTCATTGGATGCGAAATACCAGTGACCCTGATTTTGTGGACTACCTTAACCTAGAGAATTCGTATGCCCAAGCTTTCATGGCCGACACTAAAAATCTGCAACAAATTCTGGTTAATGAGATGATAAATAGAATGCCCACTAAAATTGCTACTCCTCCCGAGCGTTGGGGTCCCTGGTTTGTTCATCTTGTACCTATCCTTTTCTTGGTTTGGCTAATTTTGTATTTTATTTTTGTTAAACCTTTATTTGAATGAATAGTTACACTTTGAATTGAAACTGACTGATTTTTAAGAGAGTGTATGTTTGGGCCTAGTGAGCGGTTTAATTCATGTCGATACCCTGGTCAAGTTGATATGCTGTTAATTTGTTTAGTTCTGGTTTTGGTTTTGGCTTGATTTAGGGGAATCCATTTTTGGGGTTAGTGATTGCAATTGTATTTTACACTTGAGCAGGTTATACTATCAGTATATTCCAGAAGGGAAGGAATACCCGGTTCTTTGCAGGAGGGCAGAGTCTGGGAAAAATGGGTGGCTGAAGACACTTTTCAGTTATGCACGTGGACATTTTGGAATGGAGCAAATTTTACTCGATTGGAACCAAATTGCAGAACAATATGGCAGGCTTCTTTCTTATCCCTTTATAACCATAATGAGATTATTATTATTATTTTTTATTTTTTAAATTTTCTTCCTTCCTTGCGCAATTGTTTATGATAGCACTTGGTCTTCCATGGTAACATTGTATGTTGAGATCCTTAACTCTTTAATTTGATCCCCTATCTTTCTATTTTTTAATCATTAGTCTAAAGGGAAAGAGAAATATATAAAATTTGAAAACTTTTTATAAGAGAAGGTCCAGAAGAAGAATAGAAGTTTAGGGTATTTCTTGTGTTTTTGTAGAGATGTAACAAACCAATGAGGCTTAGACCAAAGCTCTTAATTGCTTTATATAAAGAAATGTATTACCAATCTTCAACTATTTTGGTAAATTTAACAGACTGACACTGCAGTAGATTAATTTTTGCCATCATTTAGTAGTAGAACGAGTATTTTTTAATTATATTAGTGATTAGTACACATATATTTTGTAGGTTATGTGCATGTTGGTACATGCCGAGTCTCACCAGATCACAACTTTCTCGCGTACACACTTGATATTACTGGGAATGAGCGTTTCCTGCTTCAAATTAAGGACCTCAGAAATGGATCTATTATTCCAAAATCAGATATTAATGGGGTTGTTAGTTTGACATGGGCTCAAGATGGCAGCACTTTGTTCTACACAATGTCAGATGAGAATCAAAGACCTCACAGGCAATCTTTTTTTACTAATATGGTGATCCTTTTCCGTATGGGTTGGAACATTCTCTCACCAATCTCATGTTTTATAGGGTTCTTTGCACAAAACTAGGATCTGATGAGATAGATGATGTCACAGTATTTACAGAAAGTGATCTGAGCTTCTGCGTGGATATAACAAGCACAAAAGATGGCAAGTTTATAACTGTGAACTCAAACTCAAGGACTTCGTCTGAGGAAGGAATTCATTTATTTCAATTTAATCTTCCTTTTCAACAATATCTTGATCCCAGCATTTCAACTTTGGTGAGGCTTATGTATTATGCCTTCTTTGCAGGTTTATGTGATAGATGCAACCAATCCACTTGGTGGTTTGCAAAGAATACATAAGCGTGTTGCTGGTGTACAGTATTTTTTGGAGCATCACTATGGCTCGTTCTACATTCTTACAAATTCTCCTTTAAGTGGGTGGTCAGGTGGAAATTATTACTTGGCTACATGCCAAGTTGAACATATACAGTCATCCAAGTGGCAGGTTTAGCTCTTCAATAATATCCACTGTTTAATTGCTCCATTATTGTTATTATCTTATATATCCCCTCATCTTTTACAGAGTTCTATTCTCTTACAGAGTGTCATCCTTCCAAGTGAAGATATGAACTTCCAGGATATGGATATATTTAGTGGCCATTTGGTGCTTTTTCTCCAGAAGAAAGGTTTCCCTATGTTATGTTCCATCAATTTGCCTGTTAAGGTTGATTGTGAGGTATTGAAATTTCAGTTTTATGAAATTCTTATTTAAAGAAGTCTTTTTATTATGAATTTGTTTTGTCATAATTTAAAATATTTTTTCACGTTTACCCCATCCTATAATACACACAAAAAAGAAAAAAAATCATATTTTCAGAAGGAAAGAATGAAGTATTTAATCAAAAAGTATTTTGTCAATTTCCTGTTTTTCACGTATTGTGCTTCATCTCATGCTGTTTTATCTAATGTAATGTGTGAGGTCAAAGAGAAAGGGTGCCAAAATGGTGTTACGGCAATATTAGGAATTCCATGATTACCATCTCATTGGGGTTGTCAACATGGTCTTAGAACTACCTTTTCAACAGTCTGATGATGTTCTGTAGAAAACAATGAAAGTACGTAAATAACATGACTATATGGTATCCAAATGTGTGTTATTCCCCTGTGGGTTGGTTCAAATGACTACGTTTAATTTTGCCGTGAATGCTGCATACACTCTTCCCAAACAACAAAAGGAAGTTAAAAGCAACTTATGCTACTTTTAGAATTTTCAGTTTTTCATTTTCCATTTACCGTGATCTGTTTTGCAGAGTCAGTTGGAGGTTGATGACCTCAATCCATGGTTTTTCCCTCTGCCTTCAAATCTATGTAGCATTGTTCCTGGGTCGAACCTTGATTTCACGAATCCAGTATATCGTGTGGTGTTGTCATCTCCAGTGGTATACCTTCTGTTAGCATCAGTACAAGAATTAAAATTACTGTTTGTGATGCTTTGTAGATATAATCTCTCTCTCTCTGTCTCTCTCATATAATGACATTGCATTTTATGTTTATTAAACACTGATATTCCAAAACTAGTGGAAATGCTGTTGCTGCCCCATTCCAGGCCTGTTTTAGTTAATAAACAATCCAGAAACCATTTAATCTTACTACAACTTGTGGCTTCTGATTAAAAAGATTATCTTTTTTTATCATTTGACAATTATAATTTCAGTCCATTTAACATCCACTTTCACTTTATTACTTAAAACTTGATTTGGCATACTTTTGTAGTTGATTGATCTATTTCGCCTGGTGTTTTTAACATGGCCTGTTTATCACTCTAAAAACCAGGCTGTTTCTCAACTTGTGCAACACAATGCCCAAGCATTGCTTCGAACTCCCTAAGTCAGATGGAATTTCCCCACCCCCTTCTCTTATTTTTGTTTACTAAGGAGTGCTTAGTTTTTGTACAATGAAATATGTCAACCAAATAGTGAAAAATATTAATTTATTGTACTTGTTATAAGTAAGGTGCCAATACCATATATATTGGACCTATATGATTTAAGTCCCTTTGACTGTGCAGATGCCAGATGTGATTGTGGACTACGATATGTCAAAAAAGACATCCTCAATTTTGCTGCAAGAGGAAGTCAGAGTAATTTCTGGTGATCATAGAACGTACGTACCAATCCATAAATTTGATACTCCTGAATATCTCAATTCAAAAAATGGTAAGAACAAAAATGACGAGAGCATTAAATTGAGGAGATGGAAAGACTTTTCTGATGTATACTGCTGTGAGAGAAAGGAAGTCATTTCCCATGATGGTGTTATGGTTCCCCTGACCATCTTGTACTCTCAAAAAGCCTGGCAGAAGGGCCTGTCTCCTGGACTATTGCAAGGCTATGGAGCTTATGGGGAAGTTCTGGATAAAAGCTGGTGCCCAGATAGGCTGAGTTTGCTTGATCGTGGTTGGGTGGTGGCTTTTGCTGATGTGAGGTTTGTTCCATCAAGTTTAATATATTTTCTTACAAATTAATAATAGTTCTAGGACATCCTGCATTTTCTCGATGGACGTTATCAATAGATTTTGGTTTTCTTTTGTTTCTTCTCTCTTTTTTTAAGAAAAAAAAAAGGGAAATAAGGATTATTCATTAAGCATAATTGAGGGAGGTAGGCTCTCAATACACTGGACCTGACATAGTTTCAACTGCTCTAGCAAGCTTATGAGCAACCCAATTCACAAATCTATTAACGTAATTAGTTTTGAACGAAACACATTCTGCCATATATTATTACAATCATCAATAACTATACCAAGACTAGACTCCACCGTTTGCCTGTACTATTGCATAAAACAACTTTTGGGAATTAGTTTCAATAATAACCCAATCATCTGCACATTGGAAAAAATAAAGCACAAATACTTGCTTTGTCCAGCCTGCTCCTGGTTTATGCACAAGTCCTAAGGCCACCAGATGACTTACTTCGATGATTGTCTCCTGCAAATTTATCTTATTTCAAAAGTACACATTTTAACTTTGAGACTTTTAAAGTCTAAGAGAACATAATACTTCTTGAAAAGGAGACTCACTAGAAATAAGGAAGAAAAATTTCAGTAAATTCCAAAAAAGGAAGAACAACGAAAAAATAAATAAATAAATAACAAACCGAAAACAATGAAAAAATAAATCAGATCCATGCTTTGAAAGACAAAAAAAAATTAAACAAGATAAAAAAAGGAACCATTCCCAACTGAATGAAGCCTGTGGTTGTGGCTAGAACAATAAGATTTTAAAAAAAAATTAAAAAAAGAAGTTGAGGGATAAAGCTGTTGTGGTTTTTTAAATAGGTCTTTTGTTGCTTCTTACATTAGTCATAGTTAAATGAGAACTTTTATATATTTCAGTTGATATTATTTTTTCAAGGAATTTTTTATTTTCTGAGACCTAGTTAAGTCTGTATCTTTCTGTTCTATTGAGTTTGATAGCTATACTGATCAAACACCATCTGATGGCTACCTTCTTTTTGCGGTACAATGTTATCTATTTATTTATACTTTTTTGCTATCATATTCCAAAAATTTTACATCTTCTGCTTGGGCAGGGGTGGCAGTGGTGGGGATTCGTCATGGCATAAATCTGGGAGTGGGTTGAACAAACGTAATTCCATATACGATTTTATATCATGTGGAAGTTACCTTGTTGATGAGGGCTATGTTCATAGAGATCGGCTAGGTGCAATTGGATTTAGTGCGGGGGGCCTTCTTGTTGAGGCAGCTATCAATATGAACCCAGATCTGTTCCGTGCTGCCATATTGAAGGTTAGCCATTATGCATTGGGAAAGAAATAATTAGACTATTAGAAGACGCATGATTTGGCTAGTATTTTCTTTATGTATGTTTCCTTGTTGAGAACCAAATAGAGCATCAGTCTTCTCTGTCTAGGCAAGACAGGGTCAACAATTTTGAATAGCAGGCACCATAACTAAAGAAGTACATGTTTATCATTTTGCTCAAATCGGTATGTAACTTGGTCATACAGGGAAGGGCAGGTAAAATTATTTCTTTGGTGACAGCATGGCATCCCTTTAAGCCTTCCACGCCATAGGAGAGAAACAGAGCATGGCTTGAATTTTTCTTTGTGTGCAATGGTTCAAGTTATTGGTACTGATGTTTGATAGCATTGTTCAGGTCCCATTTCTTGACATATGCAACACATTGTTGGATCCAAGTTTACCTCTCACCATATTGGACTATGAAGAATTTGGGAATCCCCAGTTACAGTCTCAGTTTGAGTATATTCTTAGTTATTCTCCTTATGATAACATTACTCACAATGGTTGTCTTCCATCTACACTTGTTACAGCATCATTTCTTGACTCGAGGCAAGTGTGTATATATTGCTATCCAAAATCTATGGTCTTATGCAAGCATCTTTCCATATTTCATGTCCTGCGTCTATTAACCTACACTGTTGGTGCCTAATTCTCAGAGTTGGAGTTTGGGAGGCTGCAAAATGGGTGGCCAGAGTACGAGATAGTGTATGTTTTAGTTGTTCTAACTCGGTCATTTTGAAGACAAACATGGATGGAGGTCATTTCGGTGAAGGTGGTCTCTACAGCCAATGTGAAGAGACAGCTTACGATTATGCCTTTCTGATGAAAATTATAGGCGACTTAAATGGTAAATGATGATATGATTGTTGCAGTGATACTTCGTCATGTCCTTGTATAGAGTGACTGATGGCTCATGAGCGGTGCACAAATTTTTGTGCCTTTCAGAAGATGATAGATAACTGGAAAAAGGGTTTCGAAAGGACGGTAACGTGTACCCAAATGACTTATGCCGGCGCTGCTTTAGTGATCACATCTCTGTATGCATGTTTAACAATTTGCAAGAAAATTAGGGGCTTATATCTTTGTTTCTGTGGGTAAGGTGACGATTCTGCCCCGTGTAGTGAGTCTACGGGGTCATTTGTTTGTCTTACTCAGCAGAGAAGGTCAGATTTAGTTGCTCCTCTGAGAAGAATAGCTAAAGTCCTAAAGACCCTAAAGAGAGAGAACAAGTGTTCTTTGAGTGGTGGATGTACAAATAATTATATTAATTTATTAATATTTAATAATGCTTTGGTTCTACCATCAGAATTTTGCAGTGCAAGGCTAGAGAATGTTTGCAGAGGAATGGTTGATGATGCTACAGATGATCTTGCTCCCTTAGTAATAGTGCCTATGGAGCCATATTATTTCTGAGGAAAAAATTCCATTACTTTGTACCTCTATTTCTAAAATGAATAGTCGCCCCTTGGTAATACTTTAATTATTTGTTAATGATTTGTATTGAAAAAATAATTTAAGAATTATTTGTACTTTTTTATATGTATTGATTTATATAATTAATATTAAAATTATTGACTTATAGAATTAATTTATATTAAGATTTTTTATTTCGTATTAAAAATTTTATGTTGAATCAATAATCTTAAATCTGATGATTGAATATTATCTCATATATTATTTGTAGAGGAATTTACGTAGTTGAGTCTTAACGTATATATATTTTGAATTTAGCTATACAATGCAGCCATAGTCAGATTTTTCATATTATTGTTAATATTTCATGCAGTTTGTAAAATAGTTGCCTGTGTGGATGGAGCTTTTTTAAACTAGCAAACGATCAATTTTTTTTTTTTTTTACATTAATCCAATGAAGTTTTGAGTATTTCTGAGTTTAAAAGTGGTACATAAAAATGAACCGAGTTGCTTTTAGGCTCTTGGTTGCGTTCGAGTTGCCGCCTCTTGAATTTAACAAAATAGATTTTTTTTTCTTTTAATTTAGCCGTAGATAAATATTTTACGCATTCATGCAGTGTATTAAATTCAGTTGTCTGATTTTTAATCCGATTAAAAGCATATTCAAGGATTCTTAATTTCATTTTTCTGATTCAATCAAAATAATCCACAGGAATGTTTGCACCTCTTGAATCTTGATGAACAATGAAAATATATTATTTCAATTAGCATGCCTGTACTGTAAGCAACAAGAAATAGGAACCTGAAAAAAAAAATAGGAACCTGAAAATTTGGGATGTTCACTTCAATTGTATATCCTATATTTATTGCATGTGTATATACATATTTATAGCAAATTCAAAAGCATGTGCTTGGATTCAGCTCACGTCAAAACAGCTCAGAAGTTAAGTTTCATGGTGAAAAATCGTTTAAATATTTGTATGATTGATGAAAAAGACATGAAAAAACAATCAATTTCCCGCAAGGATGACCTCCAAAAGGCTCCATTCACATATTAATATACATATTAGATCAAATATGTACGGTACAAAAATAATACAGGCATTGGCATCTCACAGTCAGGTATCTATTGGGAACCCATGCAAAACACATTAATTACCTAAGGGGGCAACTCTTAACATGAATCTCAAGAAATAAGGTTGAGTTCAAGAAACTGAAGGAATAGCATGTACACCAAGTAAAAAGAAAAAAGAAAAAAAAGAAATAGTAGAGAACAGCCTGAATATGAAGACAGAAAAAGCATACCAATCTTATGTCTTCAGCCGCTTTTGAGCCTGATCCAAGTCCCCTGCACCACTCAGATCCCTAAAATGTGTCGCTGCTTGATTGCGAGAGGGGAGATTCTGAGGATCCTGGAAAGCAATGGAAAGCAAATAAATTTCGTGAAGATCAAGAGAAAATGTGAACTTTATAATAGCTTTCTAACAAGAATAATAATTGTTTGTTGACCATCTTGTTTACCAGCTTTATACCTTAATAGTAGACGTTCCAGATGTCTGCCCTATGTTTGCTCTCTTTCCAAGTTCAATCTGCACAGAGATGTTAGCCTGTGACAAATCAACACCAGCACTCTGCAATGCCCGTGTAAGACTGTTTAACAACCTGGTTTACACAAAAAAGAAAAGTGGTATTCATTATCCTATAAGATAGCAGACAAACTCCAACAATAAGAATTGTTTAAATGAAGGCAATTGTCTATAATGTGAAAGACAGATACATGAACTCTTGAAGAAAGCATATATCAACAGACATCCTACCAAGAAACCTAATTTCTAATTAACATGGGTTAGAACTTGGAACGCTCCCAACAAGAGAAACATAGAACATATTATTGTGACTATAAAGTTCCTTGCCACCATAAGAATAAAGGTACAGAAAGGAAATCAACATGAAAAAGGTGCTCCAATCAAACATTATTGCATTTGGTCAATAATTATTCTTCTTGAGGACATGCTAGAGGGAAAGAAAAAAAAAGGGCAAGAAAAGATTGCACCCACCCCTGAGAGTAAGCACTGGAGATGCTGATTGTCCCTCCTTCAATTGCCAGCTGGTCTTGCTGGTTCTGTGTATCAGTAGGCATGGGAAACTCCGCTGAATGTGCATCAGAGACTGGTTGTTGAAGAGGATGTGCAACAACACCATCACTTTGAAAAGGAGTAGGCAAGGTTGTTTGCAAGGACACGGGAAGAGGAACCTTGTTTGCTAATTCAGGTTGTCGCTCTACTGTCTTGCAAGCAGTATCCCTGCCAGGCTCAGATTCTACTTGATTCTGTGTGCCTGTAAGCATGGTCGGACTGATGGCAATGTTCTCATCAAATTTTCCTGGAAATATTGACCCTGGACCCGAACCATTTTTTATTGTTTGTGGGTGGCTGGCAAAACTTTGAACACGCCAATGACTATTTCTCTGTTTAGAAAAGGGAATTAATGAATTTATCTAGAAGTTTTAAAGAAGAAAGTCAGCACCATGTTCAAATGCATTTCCAAATTATCTTCACCACCAACAATTTCAATAAAAAGGAGTTAAAAATCATTTCCCACCAGTTACAGTAAGAAGCAATTGACAAGAAAACAAAAAATAATCACTTTGAAGAATATCTGAAAGCAAAAAGCCTTTAGATGACCTAAAAATAGTGAAAGCAAAAGCAATGCCCAGTAGAGTTAACTCAATTTGGACACTTCGGTAAATGTGAGTAGCAATCATAAATTCATGGGATACCAACATCCTTTTGCCAAAGAACCTAAAAAAGAAAAGAAAAGAGGCATCACATCTTATATATTAAGTTCAAGTCTTGACACTAAATCTGAACTCCAAAATCCCAAGTTCCATCAACAAGGTTCTCTCAACGGCCCTACTTTTTTCTACTTGTTCATCTGTATCAGGTTGCAGTACAGTCAGTACTCAGTAGGCTTAAACAACTAGGATCATATGTGACACAAATTTAATGAATGGCATGTTGAAAGATTATCAAAAGCATCAAACTTTTCTAATTTTTCTCCACTGTTTTGAACCTTAGTTTGCTGATGCACCTATATATAGGATCAAACCAAATACTCCAACAGAAAACATAATTTTCTAATTGGTTGATGTTAACTTGTTCATATTGGATTCTTTCAGAGGATTATGAAGGTTTCTATTACAACTGTCAATTGTTATCCAGATAATGTATTCCTCCTTGAATTAGAACATTTAAAACTTCAAAGAACATGAAACCCATTCGTAAACCGAACTGCAATTTTTACTAAATCAAGCATCATAACAGCCAACAAGTTCAAATGTGAAAATCCTCCACAAATATCATCCTCCCTTCAACAGTTGCTTTCAGAATTTTTAAAACTGTGAATGTCAATTCCACTACCAGGGAGAAGCAGAATGCATCAGCAGTGTAACTCAAAATGCAAATGGAGGTTAACCGAAAAAAGCAATTGGTTAAGATACATGTGCAGGCAACATAGACAACCAAGCATCAGAACTTTACCCATGGCATCAACTTTGTGGGCTCAGAACTCCAACCCTGGTATGAACCTTCATACTTTTGCACCTTTTCCTGTAAATACTGCACATATTCAATCACCTGCAGATGAACATTCAGTCAAAAAATATGAACCACAACATATCAAATGAATATATATTTAAATACTATAATTGTGATCATATCTAAGACATACCTCTAATAGAAAAGATGCAGTATCTCTCTTTTGATCACTATGAGGTATAAGATCTCTCAATATCTGAAATCTGAAGGAAATATATTAAGGTTTATCAATTTTTATTATTCATAAAGTTTTCTAAATCCATCCTTGGGATTGTGATCAAACTTTTGAACAGCTTATTCTGTTACTATTTGTATACCAGTACCCACAATGATGTAGGATTTTCAACGTGAAAAGAAGAGGCACACAAGCACTCAGACTTTCAAATCTAAAAGATTTGTAAATATAGCATTTTGAGAAATTCCATAATGTATCTTATGCCATTGCCATTTTTAAGTATGTCCATATTTACTAACCAACAGTACAGCAGACGGCGACCAAATTAGACAACGGAATGAAATGAATCTCCTCATAAGAAAGTGTTCAAATATGATGAGCCTGGAATTTCCATGAACTTGTTAACAGCTTCATCAAACTATTTTTTGTATAAATATTATGATTGCAGCAAAAGCATGTGAATAAACCGTCAAGATCAAGAAATGATAATAATTCTAAATGTCCACTGAGTATTGTGTCGGAAACCACGCCTGCTTATTTTTTAAAACAACAGTGGAAGTGTAAAGTGGGCCAGTCCAATTGAACCTACTCGGCTCAACTTAATTAAGCCTCAATCCTAAGTAAACAGGGGTTGGCTATGTGTATAGTTCAATCCAACTGAAGCAAACAAAGATTGACTGCATAATCAGGGAACAGAATATATTAACATAGAGCCAAAAATCCACAAATGACTGAACTAAAAGTAAGCGAAAATGCCCTTGATAATGACTTATTTTTAAGCAGCAGTTTCTGATTTTGGGATTAAGGTTAAGTTGAGTAGAGTAGTCGAGTTTCTGATTTCCTATCAGTCTACCCCCTAACGAAATCAAAGTGTATGCAATAAGTCCCATAACTTGAACTACAGCAGAAATCGCAGTAAACAGGGAATAAAAGTAAAGAAACTTAAAAACTAAAAATTGAAAGCATATAGCATAAACACTCAAATGGTAACATTTATCTACTTATTTATCACAGCACAAAAATGGCTGCAAATTTTGAAGATAATAACAGACCTCTCATTAATCTTGCTCCTTCTTCGCTGCTCAGTGACTGAATGTTTCGATCTCATTGCATTAGCCTTATCACTACTCTTCCCATCTACCCTCCACATCCAAATCCCACATCAGATAAATAAACCAAATCAGAAAATCAAAACTCAATACCCCATTTGAAAAAACACCATTTCAACACCACAAAAAATAAAATAAAATAAAAAATAAAGCTCCAAAATTTATCTCAGGGCAACACCTAAACAACAAACATAGACTACCGCTTAACTTTTAAGAAATAAATAAATAAATAACAAATATGCCCAAAATAAGTAGTAAACAAGGTCCAAAATTTTACAACCTTAGAAGAAAAAGAATCAAATAGAGCTGGATCTAATATAATACAAGCATACCTTTGTTAGTATTATTATTGTTATTGTTGTTGCTTGTAATAACATTCGAAGAAGGTCCGTCCTTCCTGGAACCAAAGTCGTCATCCTCGTATTCTTCCTCGTCCTGATTTTGATTTCCTTTTCCTCTCATTACGATGGTTCTATCTGGAAGAAAAAAAGAACATACAAAACTTCAGGTTTACACAGTTAAATAAATTCTGCTCAATTTTCAAATAAAAAAGAAAGAAACAGATTGATAAATATATATACATATGAGAAGTGAGAAAATGGAAAGATTGAGCAAGAAACCTGGAGTATTTCCAAAATCCAGGGAACTGGGTAGTGGCGAAAGGTCTCTGTTACAATTTTAGTTATTTTTCATTTTTCCGGCGATAACAGCCGTGGTCGGGTTTCAACTCCGGCTCCGCCAATGGCTTTGTTTGTTCGCGAGTGAGGAACCGAGGTGGCTTTCTTATTTATTTATTTATTTTTTTGGCTGGAAGAGGAGCATAGGATTATATGTGGCTCTGAACATGTTCTTCCCGTGAACTTCACTTGAATATTCCTTTTTTTTTATTAATTTTCCCTTAATTAATAAAATTTTTTATTATAATATTTTTTAATAGCTAAAATATATTATTTTTTATAAGATTTGAAATTTTAATTAATTTACAATATTAATTGAAATTATTTGTTAAATTTATTAGAAATAAAATTATTTTGAAAATTATAATCTAAATATCAATTAAAATTTTAATTAAAAAATTATAATTAACGTTCTCCTCACTTATTTAATATTATTCACATAATATACTTGTGAATGATGTGAATATAAAAGTCACACCTTTATATACAAATTATATAGTTTGATTATAATATGCTATAATTGGAAGTTGAATATAATTTTTTTATTGCTCTTCAATTTTTTTGTTTTATTTTTTTTATAGAAAATTATATAAAATCATTTTATCATTTATGTTATGATTTTTAATTTAATTATTTATTTTTAATAATGAGTAAAAAACAAAACTAATAGTGCTGTTGAAGTATAGTAGGAGATCCTTAAAAATTCTATAAAAAATAATTATATAATTCTTAAAAATCATATAAAAATTTGAAAATAACTAAAATATTATTTTATATGAAGATAGATTGCATTTACACGAGGATAATAATATATAATAATTTATCCCTAAATATTTGGCGGTTTATACCCAAAAGAAGAAAAAAAAGGGGTGGGGGAGTGGGGGCCGTGGTGTTCACGTGACGCATATGAGAAATCAAATTATAAGAACTGTGAGCCTGTGAAAGGCAGACACTCTCATGTTCTTCACGTGCTCTTTGTTCCATGTTTGGCCCATCATATTCTGGGCCCAGTCCAATTAATGTCATGGCCCATCAATCACCGTGACATTCAAAATGTTAATATATAAAGTAAAAATGATTAATCATAATTCAACTTGTTATTATTGGTGTTAAATTTTTCAGACTTTTTCCTTTAATTTAAACCTTTTTTTTTTTGCAAAAGTCGGTTATACAATATTACACGTATAACCTTTTTAAACATATTATTAAAACCACTTAAAAAAGTAACATAGAATGCAAATTTTATTTTTTGAACTGATAGAATGCAAAATTTAATTGATTTAGAAACATTGATATGTTTAATGTATTAGTAATCTACTAAAAAAAAAGGTCTTGTGCAATGTTGCTGAGTATTTTTTAAATAAAATATAAAATTAAATCTAAATAAAATTTAAATAATAACAATTTAAAAAATAAATCTAATAAAAAATTAAATAAACTTAATATAAAATTAGATAACATAAATTAAAAAAATTAATCAAATAATAAATCTAGACAAATATTAAAATAAAATGATTAATATAACTGAAATTAAAATAAAATCCTCACAAAAAATTAAATTATAAGAATTAAAATTTTTTAACATAAATTAAAATAAAATTATAATTACCCAAAATCAAATAAAAATAAGTAATTTAAAAAAAAAACTGAATAAGAAGATTAAAAAAGCAGAAAAAATAAATAATAAAAAAATCAACCTAAAATATTACAAAGAATGCAAAAAAAAATTATATAACAACCAAACAACACAAATAAATCCAAAAAATTACCTAACAAATAAAAATAAAAAAAAGGTAAAAAATAAAAATCAAATAAAAAAAACCAACATCAATCAACAAAACAAATTATTCAAAAAATAATCATATAAATAAAAATATCAATCGATGGTGAAGAAAAAGCAAAGAAAAGAGAGAACAATAATATTTTTATTATAATTATAAACATGATGAGCAAACAAAAAATAAATAACAAATAAATAATAAATAAAATAAAATACAGAAAATATTAAAAATAAGAAAAAAAATATAAAAGTATAATATTACTTAAACGTCAATTGAATATTAGTATATAATAGTTTTGTGGTTTTAAAACTGGATAATGTTGGAGGAGAAAATAATAATATCATAGTAGTTTATGATTTTTTTTGTGTTTATCGAACTCTTTAATTATAAATTATTATTAAATATAATATTTTATTTTTTTTTAAACTCTCTCAATAAATGTTAAATAAATATTTATTGTATAATAAATAATAAATTCAATTTAAATTTTAAGAAATTATAATAAATAATAAATTTAATTTAAAAAATAAAATTAATATCTCAACACGTGGCATAATTTTATATGAGCATATGTGGCATAATCTTATATGAGCATTGACTGTTTTAGTATATATAGAATAATATATATAGGTACAAATGATGTAATCTATTAAAATACAAAAGAAATTAAAATAAAATACATTATACATCCATTTATATTTACATATTTTGAAAAAAATAAAAAATAGAATACTATAAATTAAAATGACTTTAAATATATTTAAATAAATCATAACATATAAATATAGTTTACATAGATCGATTTGTTTATATACTAAATATTAATATTAATGTATGATGAATAAATAGTTGGATATTAATTAATCCAAATTCATGTAATCTAATCAAAACAGTACAAAGTTTATCTATTAGTCTCATACTTTCCAGTTTTCACTTCCAGTGCAAAAATGATCAGTTTCCCACTGCGATTGGCATACAACATATGGCTAATTTTGCTTGTTCCAATAATAAATTTAAATTAATTGCTTAGGAAAATACAAAACCGTTCGTCCTAATTAATTACAGATGCCTCTTGCTCTTCTTCTCCAAAACCCTGTCCTATAATTCAAGTCCATATAACTATTATAAACTTATTTCCAACTCTCTAACTTTACTTTGTACACCATTCCTTTTATTCCCTTTGTGCATCCTTTAACAGAGTGAAATAAAATTAAAGGGAGATCTGTATAATCTTGGAAATAAAAGGAAGGGCTCAAAAAATATGGATGAAGAGATTGTTACGGGATGCAATAAGGATAAGCAGCAGGAGATGGTTGATGTAGATTTGAATTCTTGGGAGTTTCCATCTTTGAATGAAACTGAAGAAGAAGAAAAAAGAAGACAATGTTGAGGGCCCAAAAGAAAGATTTATCTGTAGCAATGAAGAGTGGTCTTGGCAAGTTCTTGTTCCAAAATCTACAACATTTGGAAGCAGGAAACAAAGCAAATCAGTATGTATCACAATAGCAATTTTCATTGATGTCTTGCCTATAATTTATACGATTAAATATCATTTTCACATGAAATAAATACATTTGAAAGAATGGTGAAAATCAATTTATAAAAGAATGGTCTATCATGAATCAGGTTTTGACAAAAGTATGAATGTCAAGGCATAAAACCTAATGGAAATTGCATATGCAACTTGTGTGTTAGACTCAAAGTTCCAATCCCTTTTCTCATATCCTAAAATATTTATTTGTGTTTTTTTTTATTGGTGTTGCAGTTTCAAGAAGTGTTGTCTTACTGGAGAAGGAAAGAGAGGGGAGAGATAGAAGAGAATTTCCCGGATGTGCTAGATAATTGAATTCTGGTTGTCATAACTAAATTTAGTATAAATTTTTATATCTATTAATATATGTGATTAAAAAAAAGTACTAATGATCCAGAACTTCGAGAAAGAAGGAAATTGTCCCTTCGGAGGCAACTGTGAAGCTTGGACATTTTTGTTACAGGATTTTAATTAAGTTTTGATGCATCTTTTCATGAAATATATGTTACAGTAGGATTTTATTTAAGCTTTAAATGAATTAATGCAGCTTCATTTTGAAAATATAATTCCATGGAGAAGCATACAGACCATTATAACAAGCTGATCAGTTCCCCTCATTCTCTCTAACTACTAAAGTTCTCTATAGGTTATTAAATATTGACATTCAAGGAGCAGCAATTATGGCCCGTAACAACAAGCTATTGAAATCTTCACTTTCCTTGAGCTTTTATTGCATTGATTCTGCGACTGTGATTACCTTGGAATTGGATTCTGCTAGTGATATTATTATTCTGTGCCTAACTAAAAACTTTCATCGCATTACATCTTCAAGAAATAAATATAATTAGTCTTGCATTATCACCAAATATATGCAAATTAATGCAGTAAGAATTCAAATATTTTTCAAAGAATCATATGATTTAGTAACTATTTCAGGCATATTAATATATATTTTTACCATCAAATTGCTTTATGCTAAAAGGACAATTCCCAGGGCAAAAAATTCCTCTTAAATGTGTATGCATACAGGTTTGGAGCTACAGGTAGCATTATGTATTTTTTTTTCTAAATAATTATAAAGCAGGTTTTACATATTACACTAGTCAGTCTATGTATTTTCAAAATCTAATTTTTATATCTTTCTATTTTTAAAAATTAAATTGTTTAGTTTTTCTGTTAATATTTTTATCCTAAAAATATTAGTCAATTACTTTGATATTATAAAATAATTTATTTACTCTTTCTTTTTATATATTTTTCTTTGTTATTTGTTAAATCATTCTTATTTTTAATTTTATTTATATTTCTTACACATAATTTATTTTAATTTTATAAATATTATTAAAAAAATAATTTTAAATAATACGAATAATATCTTTTATTATTTTGCAGATAATCTATATATATCATTTATTTTAATTTTATAGGTATTATTAAAAAATTAATTTTAAATAATACAAATAATGTCTTTTATTATTTTGCAGACGATCTATATATAAAATAAAATTAAAAATAAAATAAATTTAATAAATAATAAAGATAAATATATATAAATGAAGAGCAAATAAGTTATTTTATAATATCAAAATAGTTGACTAATGATTTTGGGATGAAAATATTGATAAAATGATTAAACAGTTTAATTTTTAAAAATACAGGAATATAAAAATTAGATATTAAAAATATAGTAACTGACTAATATAACATGCAAAATTACAGGGGACTTCATAATTATTTAGCGTTTTTTTTTTATAACAAGAAAGAGGTAAAAAACTTAAAACAGAGAATTACTGAAAATTTACTCAGTGAGAAATTTTTAAAGATAATTTTCTCTTGCCAAGTTTAAAATATCCTATCCAAATTACTTAAATTGTTCTACCAATTTTAACAAAATATGAAACTCCGACTTTGACAAATTTTCAATCTTTCTTTCTATTTGATTGTTCCGAGCTTGATTTGCTATTGATTTTGAGATTATGAAATTTCTATATTTCAACTTTTTGCTTTGATAATTATTTAAAAATGTAATTAGTGCATTTTATTAAATTATGAATAATTCAAAATCAAAGTGGTAAATAGATTTCAATACAATTAACAGGATAATATTGAAATTATGTTATAAAATTTGCACTTCAAAATAGAAAGATACAATTATATACTTTAGAACGGATAAAAAAGAAATAATAAATTATCAATTCAAGGCCGAGCCGCCGAGTCAGTGTGCTTTTTGTTCAAATTGAAACATTTTCAATTTTAAAGCTAAAAGATGAACATTGAAGAAGAAAGCGTAAAAAGTTTCACATGGTTTTGGTCTACTTCACAAAAAATTATATAATACAACATTGATTTCAATGTTTGTTTTGGTCTATTTTACTTCGTTAACCAAAATAGAACAAAATTAATAAGTTTCTAAATGCTGACACAGCAGGCATGTCATATTATAATATTAATTTTTAATTTTTTTTTGTAATAAACTATCTTTAAAATTTTTATATTGATTATTGATTTACAATCATGTTTAATTAAAATTATTATTCTATTATCTTTTACATTATGATCTAAGATAAAACTGTTTTACATTGTAATTCTGATTATATAATTAATATTTCAATAATAATTATAATAAATATTTTCAATATAAATATATCATATCATTTAAGATAAAATATTAGGGGAATCAATCATCCAAGATAAATAATTATAGTATTTTTTATAAAAATAACAATTATAAATTTGACATAATTAATATTTATTGTTAAAATTAGTTCAAATAATTAAATAGATCGAGTTAATATTTATTTTTTATCATGAGTTCGAGTTAATTTTTCATTATTTTTTTAAAAAGAATCATTAATAATAATTAGTAAATAATAAGTGATGATAATTCATCAAACAATAATAAATATAATTTTTTCTTTAATAAGTTTAAGCAAATATAAATTAAAGTTTAACATCCATTATCAATAATTAAATTTTTAAAAAAATAAAACATAATTAATCATGAGTCCTAATTTTAAGAGAATTATGAATAACAGTGTTTCATTTTAAGTGATTGATAACTAAAGAAAAGAATTTTAAACAATTATAAAAAATAAAAAAAATCAAAATCAAGTCATTTTAAAACTAACACAGCATTAAAAAAAGAAATTCAAATTTACCAAAAAAGTAAAGAAATTGAAAAAAAAAAAAGACTCATATATTTTGTGAAATAATAGTCTTAAGTCTCAATCATAATAGAATTGTGGACAAATACACAGCGTAGTAGTTAGACCTAGGGTCGGGTTAGGTTTGGGCTAGGATCAATATGGGCCTAATTTTATACAGTTGAGTCCGAGTCTAGCCCATTCTAAAAATATATATTTTTGTCCAAGCTCAGCCCATAAATTATTTATATAGCCGAGCCCGGCCCGGCTTGCATTTAATTTATTTAAAATTATATATATATATATATTAAATATTTAGTAACTAATAAATATATTTTAATATATTAAATTTTTATTTTATAATCTATAAATATTAAATAATTTAAAATTAAACTTAATTTTTAAGAAATAATGAATAATTATATTTATATAATATGCTTATTATTTAAATAATATCCTTAAAAATATTTAAAATATAATATTTATATAATATATGGGCCGGGTCTAGAAGGACCCAAGCTAAGTAAGCATATTTAGGCCTGTCCAAAAAGAATATGGGCATTTATCGGTTCAGAGTGGGCTGAGCTTGTATAAAAAAATATATGTCCAAGTCCATTAAAATTTATGGAGGGCGGCCAGGCCCGGCGGGTATCCAAATTTTTTGCTAGGGCTAATAATAGTAGAGTGGAAGAATTAAGAATAATGAATTTACCCTAGAAGTTTTTATTTTTTTTTATAAAATAAAAATTCAATTTTAAGCTATTATTAATTTATTTTTGAATCTAATAATTATATTTGGATTAAGATTTTAAATCTGGATCAAATTTATATAAAATGAGTTCATTCATTTAGAGAGGTCATATGAATATAGCTACGTCCCTAATTTTATAATAATAATTTCTCATAATTTTTTAAAATATTAAAACTCTTACATTCAATATGTGGATCTGAAAACTACATTTCAACTTAAAATTTTAAAGCACTAAATTTATAATTTATTTTTACTTATATATTACTCTCTATATCCATCTATTTTTCGACAGGAGATTCCACTTTTAGTTGAAATTTCAACATTATATATTTGACATATACTTGACAAAAGTATTTTTTAAAAATTTTTTAATATAATTTACATGATAATATATATTTATGTATTTGTTTATGTATATTAATTTATATTTATATTTATGTATTTATTTATATTAATTAATTCTTTCAGTTTATTTTTTATTACAAGAATTTGCTTTATAATAAAATCTTCAAGTTTAATCATGGTAAGTACTATTATTTTTTTTCTATAAGTTTATTTTATATTATTGATTTCTTAATCATATTTGAGACACTCGTTTCTTAAATAATAATTTTTAATTAAATGAAAAAAATAATATAGTATTTTATTTATTTCATTAGACAGTTGGCGCTTACAGCACTTAACACTTCAATATGTATAATAATATATATATATATATCTTTTATTTTACTTGAAAATTAGTATATATATGATATTAATTACTTATCTAATATATTATGTTTTCATTAATTTTAGTATTTGATATTTAAAATGTCATATTAATCATTGAAAATCGTATAAACGCGATGGAAGCTTACAAAAATATATCTTCAACTATCAGCTGAGAAGAGTTATTTATTATTTCTTCAATTCAAACAAATTTTGTCATAGTTCACACTTCACAGTAATATATACACAATCGAGATGATTTCATTTCACCTAACAATCACACAACCTGTATTAATGGATACTATAAGATGCAATAATCAAATGATTATATCCATTTTGTAATGCATGTTCGACCGGTAAATAAATACATTGCTTGAAAATGTCAATTAATTTTCAAATTAATTGTTTATGATCGATCATTACTGATATATTTGAGGAAATTAAAATTTTTGTATTTACGCATAATGAAAGATTGTTACCATTATCAAATAGTTAAATTGACAGATTTCTTCTTGGATTATAATTTGATTAAGTAAAATATAGATAGTTCTTCTAGACAACCTAGTCTAACGCTAACAGGGATTTTGTCTACAAAACAGGCGGATCAAAACTATCCATAATAATAGGGTTTTTTTTTAGTTTAGAGCAACTAATGTATAGGATTGAACATATTCATACACGTACATATATAGTATATGTAACATACTATTTATAAAACTTTATATTAATATTTGATATCTACATTTATAAAACTTTTTATTAATTATGTTATATTAACTATACTTATTTTCATAATAATCCAACTAGACCTATATAATATATAATTATATTTTATATACTAATTGTTTTATACATATATAATTTATAATATTTTCTATACCAAATATGTTACATCAACTATAAATATATATTTAGGCATGATGCATTTGTACCCCTTCTAATTTGACAACATTTATTATTTAGCCCTTTATATTTTTTGAATAACCAATTAACTTCTTCAACCCATTATTTAAAAAATATTTAATCTTTTAAAAAATGGGATACCCTCGGAGTACAAATTATTTCGTCCTTTATTTTATCCTTTCTTTTATTAATTAAAATTTAGAAGAAATTTTAGACTAACACATATTTACATGACTTTTTTAAATCTTATTGATAATGTAATTTTTATTTGCTAAAGTTTTATTTTAATTCACATTTATTAGGGTTGCTTTCTGGGGTTGAGGAGTTTTTTTTTTTTTTTTGTCCTTTTTTAATAATTTGATAGTATTAAACTTAATGATAGTTTTTTCAATAAATTTTCTAATTAAATATTATGATGGAGAATAAAATGGTCAATATATTATTAAAAATTTTGAAGAACAGACAGCTTTTTTCATTCAAAATGATATTACTTAATAGCGTATTTGATTGCATCTTAATCTTTAAAAAGTTGACTATATAATAATTTTTTATTAATAATACTATATTTATTTGTAAATAATATATGTAAAATAAAATATTAATTTTACTAAATTTTACCAATCAATTAATAAAATATTTTACTTAGTCAGGAATAGAGAAAAATATTTCACAGAAAAAAAAAATTTGAAGAGTCTCATATCAAAAGATAATTATAATTATATTTTAATTTATTTGGTAAAATAAAAAAATATTATAAAAGTAGTTTAGAAATTATTTAAATTTTTTCAGCAAATTTGAATTGTAATAAAATAAATTAATATTTTTTTAATATAGTTTTACAGTATTTTATAATATTTTCTAAACACAATAATATTATATTTTTCTCAGTAAAATATAATTTCTATAATATATCTTTATAAAATATATTTTCAATAATTTTTTTCTAATAATATATCAAATGCACTATTAATATTTAAGAAAAAATTTAAGGTAGATAATCATATCTTTGCCCTACCCTTCAAGAGTACATTAATTAGGGATTTAGGATCGCTTAATTATGTATTTATTTTTACGCACAAACGCATTAATCGATTAATTATGCATCTTATTCATAATTTTCATGCTTTAAAAAAATTCATCAAAATTTATAATTTTAAAATGATGAAATATTTTATTGTGAAAAATATATTATAAAAATTAAAATAAATTAATTAATTAAATTATGTCATACCACATATATGACTACTTATTACCCAAACAACATAAGGAGAACTCAAAAGCCACGTCACAAGCATGGGTTTGATTCAATAAACATACATTTGAAAGTACTTGAAACCATCCAAACAGAATGCATTAAAAAACAAAATTAAAAAAAAATCCTCAAAAAGAGGAGATTTGGGTTAAAAAAAAAACAATAAGGGCAGAATGAGCAGTGAGAGACAGGGCAGAGAATCGGCGTGCTCGAAATCGAACGCAAAGCCCACCCAGTGGCGAAGCCACTTGGTGGGTAAGGGGAACTGCCTCCTTTCATTTAAAAAAATATATATATATATATATATTTCAAATTTTTTAAATTTTTTTTTATTATCCTTAAAATTTTAAGTTATTTTTTTATCTAATAAGAGAAAAATATATAAATTTAAAAAATTTTAATAAAATTAATTAAATATTTAATTAAATTAATTCAATTTCAACCAATCAATTAAAAGATTAAAAATAAATTAAAAGCATAATAAAAAAACTGAGAAAAAAAATATAAAATTAAGATCTTTATTTTTTATTTTTTTATATTTAATTTTTTTTTTAAATTTATTTTATTATTTATACTTTTAATATTCTTTGATGATGTTTGAATCAATTATATTTGTTAAAAAATTATTTTTTATATTTTTTTTAATTATTTTTTTTATTAATTAATGAAATTATTTTATTAATAAATTAATAAATTTATTAAATAATTATTATATATAAAGAATTTAAAAAAAATTACCCCTTATAATATAATTCAGACTTCGCCCTACCCCACCGGAAAACATTCTATGCCAAGGCAAAAATAAAAAAAAGAGGGACTGCTCTGTTCTGCTGCCAATTTGGAGGAATATGTGACGTGCCCCATTTCTATTTCATTTAATTTTTGCCTTTTTGTGTTGGGTGCATTGCATGGTATTCATGCTCCTGTTTGCTGCTCTGCTCTCCATGCTCCTGCGCCATCTCTTTCCCATGCTCGCTTTACAAGAAAATTGAATACTGCCAATGGAACATGCTATAGATTTTTATTTTTATTATAGTGTTATAAATTATTAAATTATTTAAGAGTTTAGAAAAAAAATTGAATTTTCTAAAATTTTTATTTCAATTAATAATAAAAATTTATACTACTTTTTATATAATTATATTTATAATCATATAATTTTTTAATTCATCTTTCATAGTTATGGGTTAAAAATTAAATTAATTTTTTTATTTTATTTTAAATGTCGTATAAAAAAAATTATTCTATTTTAATTATTACCTTTAAAAATTTAAGATAGTATTAATTATAAGATTCTAAAATTATTATTATAATAAAAAGTAAGTAATTAATAAGAGAAAAGTAGTTGAAAGAGTAATTAAGTGAAACACTATAAATTTTTTATAAAATTTATAATTATTAGGGATTATTTCAGTATGTGTAATTATTTTTAAAATGATACTTGCATTTAGAATTATTTATAAAAAATTAATTTAAAGAAAACCAATAAGGAATTTGAAAAAATAATTAATTACATAAGAAAGATGATGATATTGTCATCCACGAAGACACTTGTAATATGATTTTTATCGATTTAATTATTGATTGTAATGTTTTAAAAAATTAGAAGAAATTTTATTAATTCTTATATAGATTTCCAAATCTGTTTAATATGTTTTAAACTCTTTTGAGCACAAAATATATTATATTATATGAATTTGATTTTTTTTTGAATATTATATAATGAACATAAGAAAACAACTTTTTTTTATTTCTGAAAGAAAGGGCATTATCATTAATTATAGTAATAAAAGGCTAGCAAACATATGGTGTCATCAAACCCACATTAATTTACAGTAGCCTCATAAAGTGAAATAATTAGCGATCCTATCAGGCAGGCCCCCAAGACCTTCTATTCATTCCCACTGCTTTGGCTCGCAGACCTCCTTATAATAAACACAGGCCTCTGCATTACGACCTTACACTCCTCAGGTAAAAAGCAAAACCTGATTGATTCTTATAGAGACGGATATAATTCAGTTAATCAACCGAAAATTTAATTCAATTAATTGACCATAAGGGTTACTCAGCTGATTTGGTTGGAAAATATAGTGTTAAAATTTTTTCGGTTGATTAAAGATTAATTAAGTTCAGTTAATTGATTAACCGCTGACCGAATATACATTTCTTTTTATAGTTTTATAATATAGTCTATAACTACTCTTTTGTGCCTAAGCAAAATAAATATATAGTTATTAATAAAAATAAAAAATAAAAAAATATATATTTTATATCATTATTTTGTTTCCACTAAAACACCAAAACAATATTATAAACACTTTTATTTCAACAATTATCGTTAGTCCATAAAGAAAGTATATTTATAGAGTGGAAATATTTCTTGCATATATATATGATTAATGTTTGGGTGTGAAACCAATATTTTTGTTTTCTAATGTTTGAGAAGAGATCTGTGATTCATAAATAGCCACTTCTAAAATACCATATATTAGAGTAAGAATGAGTTTAGATTATATAATTAGTGCTTTAAAATTATTAGACTAGTATCTAAATATAATAAAATGTATGCAGTGAATCATTCTATGTATTTATTATAGTTACAATTTTAGTGATTTAGTCTAATAATTTAAAAACATTTAAAATTATTTTTATAATTAAAATTGTGTTACTAAAAAGAAATATTCAATAAAGTTAGAGGGGGAAATCACAATTTTGTGTTTTAAGTAATGGAAGAAAAACCATAATGGCCACAAAATTCTCATTTAAAATGTTTCATTGGACAAGTCAGTTAATTTTTTATTTAATCAAATCGACTGAAGAGAATTTAATTAATTAATCGAATTGATCAAAAATAAAAATTAGTGGGTTCGGCAAGTAAATTTAGAGCCTGTTTGGTTTAGCTGTTCATAGCAGCTGGTAGCTGATAGCGGTTGCTGATAGCTGGTGGCGGATAGCTGGTACCTGATTCGGGTTAGTGTTTGGTAAAAATACAATAGTTGTTGCAGTTTGAATGTAAAATTACCAATAAGCATATCATTATCTAATAAATATTAATTTTTATTTTATTTTAATAGGGTTAATATAGTCTTAATATGAATCAGCTGTCAGCTGATATGAAAAAGCTCCGAGTAGGAGCTTATTGAAACAGCAGCTGTTTTGGGGTTCCTAACAGCTATCAGCTGCTGTTTTAAAATTTTACCAAACATCAAATTTTACCAAACAGCTGCTGTTTGGGGTTCAAACCTCTATCAGCTGCATCAAACAGCTAAACCAAACACCCCCTTAGTCTTCAAAAAATTATATAACCCTACATATCAAATGTACATTCCTAATTCTTGGTCACTAAATAATTTAAAAGCTATGAACATGACTTTTTATTTTAAAAAAACACTTTTACGTTGTTATTTCTCTTATATTTAAGCTAAACAATAAATTTAAAAGTAAAAAACACCGATAAGTGTATTTTTAAAGAAAAAAATCATTAATAAATATTCGTGTAAAAATTTCATAAATACAACATTACTGGTTTTGTTTTTCTCTTTTAATTACATTAAGCTAAGAAGGAGATTGTATGATGAGTAAAAACATAGTATCTTCACTATATATATATCGTGAAATTATTTTGATTGAACGTTTAAAAATTAAATTACTCTTCAAATGCGATGTTAAAAAAGTGCTTCCATCTAGGATAACTTATAAACGTGTTAAAAAAAAGTAACTTCCCTTTTAATTTTTATGAATTAATTAAAAAATAAGTATGAAAATTAATAAACGGCACACCAATTTTAAATTTTGAAAGTAATTTTAGAAAAATGATTTTAAAGCTGGAGCGTGATTTTAAAAATATTAATGAATGAAAATTTCTATAGAGTACAAAGATCTTTTCTGAAATTTTCTAAAAATATAGATGAAAAGAAGATAGCATTATAGTTAATTAAATAGATAAATAAAATAAAATAGTAATTATAAGAGTAGAAAAAACCTGCCTCGCTTAAAAATTAAAATTAATTATATGGGAATAATGCATATATATATATATATATATATAAATGAATTGGGAGGTCAAAAACTCAAAGCTCCCAAGCGTCCTCCTCTATTTCAGCCATGAACAATTATGGCAATTATTAAATGAATATAAACACTTTGCACTTTAAATTGTTTGGTAGATTATTGAGAAAATATGTTACTGAAAATGTATTTCATAAAAATATATTATTAGAATTATATTTTATTAAAAATATTATATTATCATATTTAAAAAATATAATAAAAATAACTTATTTAGTTATAATTTAATTTTATTGGATAAATTTGAACAATACATAAATTTTTCTTATAACATTTATTTTTTATTTTTTTATATCTTAAAGTAGATATATGATTGTCTTTGATATATGATCCTATAATTTATTTTTTTAATAAAATAATTTTTTCTATTTTTTTTATAAAATATTTTATTAATTGGTTAATAAAGTTTAATAAAATTAATATTTTATCTTATATATTATTTATAAATAAATATGCTATCATTGAAAAAAAAAAGTATTTTGAAATTAGGATGGAACAAAGCGTTCTAATGAATATATTCAATAATTTTCCTTTTATTTTTCAAGTACTTAAGGTTATCACTATTTGCCTCAAAGTTAGAAATACCATAACAATTCAAGGTTATTCAGTCCATTGATAAGATGTTCGATAATGTTATTTTAATTAGTGAAATTTACAGACAAAATGAAAAAAGAAAGTTAGCCAGGACTCTTTCATATATTCATATATATGTGCGCGCGCGCGCGAATACGTTAAGTTTCTGATACGTAACTCAGCGACATTTTCGGATGCCAAAATAAGGAACGTGAGTGAGCAAAAAAGAGATGAAGACAAGAACATCTAGCCGAGGCACGTGTATATGTATATATATATAGGAGAGATTCTTATTTAGATTGATTATACATGCTTTTAATTAATAAATTTATTTTTTATTATTTTTTAATAATTTTTTATTAATTAAGTGTGCATATATCATATTCAAATAAATTTTTTTTGTATATATATGTATAATGAGTTAATGAAAATTAATTTTGGTTTTCTTCAAAATAATATTCTAGATTATATATAAAAAAGGAAATTTTGTCTGCATTTAACTTCACTCGTCGAATTCACAGTAGTTTTTATATGATCAAACTTGAAATCTTTCACTTCCCACGCCTTTTAAAAGAGTTGGGTAAATTAATTAAATTACACCTAAACAATTGGAATTTGCTTTTGAAGATTTTAGTTTAAATGTTTTAATATCATTAAATGTATTCCTAACAAAAGTTCTTATTAGTTACTGGGCCAAGGACTCGGAGAAAATCTTCCGTTACCATCATCCCATGCTTTTAAAATTTGTCACTTTGATAAATAAGCATTTTATTTTATTTTTTTAATAATATATATATATGTGTGTGTGTGTTTTGTTGGTAAGTGGTAGACGAGAGTAGTTAAAAATTAGAAATTTTGGTTTAGGTACCAATTAAGTCCAACGAAAGGACTCTCCCAATTCTTACTTGATGTTATCTAGTAATAATCATTTCCTTCCGAATTAATAATCTTACTTTTTATTTTGAATTAATAATTATACTTTTTATTTCATAAAAATTATAAATTATTAAATAAATAAATTTACATATATTTTTTTATTTTTAATATAGATTATATTTATTAATATTTTTAATAAATAATATTAGATATGAGTGTAATACAAATTTAATAAATTAATTTATTTATTAAAATAATAAATAAATTATAATTTAAAGAATATTAAATTTATTTTTAAGTTTGAATTTTTTATTTTAGAACTATAATTAACAAAAAAAAATATTATAAGTTTAATGTGAGGAATATGGTTAAGTGACAAAGACTCATTCATATTTAACCAAAAATCAAAATTTTAAATTTTGACATTAAATATGAAAAAGTCTTAAATTTTTAAGTCAGTTATTATATCTTTTGAGGTGTCTATAAATTAGGAAAAGAATTAGTTATCGTGTTTTTTTTTTTTTTTTTTGAAAGAGAATTAGTTATCGTGTTTGATGGTGACTATTTTAGTCTAGAAAAAAACAAAGGGTTGCCACTTGGCAAGTAGGTGATGCTGAGAATCTCACGTGCATTCTAGAAGTTGCCACTTGCCGCTTGCCACTTGCCAAGTCTGTGGTGACTGGGATCTAATGCATTCAATTAACCTGAAGACCAATAAACATTGAACCCTTGAAAACCTCGGGCAGATGGCACATGGATTTTTTTTTTTTTTTAAATTTCTTTTTATTTCAGTCAACAAAAACAAAAATGCTAAAATACGTGGCATGATAATACCGACAGGTCGGATTAAATAACGAGTCACCATCACGTGTTATAGTCATGTGATATTCTTGACTGTCCATCTTCTATTCTTGTATTCCTATAATTTCGAGGTGATATAAAAATATTAATTTCAATTTCAAAAAATAATTAGCTAATCTAATTATTATAGTCTTAATAATCGGAGTACCTGACTCAGTTTTTAGACCGGCCACCGCCCTGCACGTCGCACATGCCGCCTTGCACGAATCTACCCGTTACTTGTTCGCCACTACTAATTAAAAAATAAATAAATAAATGAATAATACTACTAAATGAGACGCGAAAAAGGATGACCTTTTTTGCCTTTCATGTAATTCGTCAAATTATTATTCAATTAAACCTTTTTTTTTAATTTAGTGATAATAGAATAATTTTAAAATTAAAAGATCTTACATTTAAATTTCAATTGGGATCAAATGCCAAAAATATTTGGTTGATAAACATTAAATATGTCTGTCAATATATGTAATGTAACCATATATGTTAATTTAATTAATTTATCATTTTTCAAAATATAGTAAAAATTCTCATTATAATAATTGTATAAACCTTGTTTACAAAAACTTAAAATCAAAATTTAAAACCTCTTATCATGATGAAATCAACAGATTATAATCTTTTTATATATTGTTTAAAAAATAAGAAGAAGAATCACATTAACTAAATAACTTAGTTGGTAATTATAATTTTTCTCCCTCACTAATTATTAATATAATTCCATATGGATTGAAAATAAAAAGATATGAGCTAATATATGGTAAGAGTCTATTAACTAAGTATTTAGTGCTAGACAATTTAATACGATAGTACCCAATATATTAATGTATATATGTATTATAATTTTATTACTCTCCTATAATTATTAACTTTCTCAATTCATAATAATAATAATAATAATAATAATAATAATTAATACCATTCTTTTTTGGCTAATTAACAGTATCAATTTTAAATTTCATTTGATTTATATCTTTTAAGTTTTATTTTCTTTGTTAGTTCACTTAAGATTAAACAAATCATTCACCATATATACAATATAGTTTTGCTCTTCTTTACTTGACTCTTATCATAGTAAAAATAACAAAAAAATTAAGTTAAAAGAATTGACTTCTAAATTTTGTACGTCTTTAAACAATATCATTATAATGCATTTGATTGCATAAAAATTTTGAGAAAATTGACTATAGAATATTATTTGATTAACAATATTGTGTTTATTTGTAAATTATCTAAGTAAAATAAAATGATGTGCTCACTAAACTTTACCAACTAGTTGGTAAAATATTTTATTTTGGAGGAGTAGAAAAAATATTTTATTAGAAAAAAGAATTAAGGGGTCCATATATTAAAAGACAATCATATCTTTACTAATAAAACGAGAAAGAGATTTTATAAGGGTAATTTAAATATTACTTAAATTTTTTCTGTCAAGTTGGATTCAACCAAACAAAATAATAATTTTTTTAGTTAATTTTTTCAGTATTTTATTACATCTTTGAAATACGGTAATATAATATTTTTCAGTAAAATATAATCTCAGTAATATACATCTGTAAATTACATTCCACTAATCAGTTTTTTCAGTAATTTACCAAACACACTATTACTTTTAATTTAACAAATTCTAATTATTTTTATGCTAATTAAATTTAATTTGTAAATTTATAATTTACAAATGTTTAAAATATTATTTTATTTGACTGTTAAATGAATCGAATTTGTCATATGTTTTAGTTTATTGTTATTGAATTTTTTTAGTGTAAAATTTGATGTTTGTATTTTAATCAAAATCAGACTAAAAATAATAAAACAATAGTTAATAATATTCAACTTTCAATTAAATACATTAAAATAATAATATTAATAATAATAGAAGTAATAATATTAATATTCATAGTAAAGTATTTAGGAAAATTAAAGATTTCATTGCTTCAATTATCATAATAAAACAAAATGAAATGATGGTTTGGATAAAGTAGTTGAAATTAAAATTTTCATGTATATTTTTATTAAGATGAATCGTGTCCAACTCCCAGTTTGTCTCAGATGAAAATATTTCTCTCGCTTGAAAGGAAAATATTGCACACGATAATATATATATATGATTTATCATAGGGACAATATTTTCCTACAAAAGATTCAAAAAGAATATTTTCTATGATAAAAAAAATCTATGGAGAATAATCAAATGTCATCACATAATTTTTGTAAGGAATTATTTGTTAAATTTCCTTTTCCTTGATGATTTATATCAATGAAATATATTCTTATTATATAGACCGATGAGGTTTAATTTATATATATTAACTACATTTATATAGTTTCAACTCTAACAAATAGTGACTTTTTTAAATGGAGGAATGCCCTCCTTCTTTTCTATACGAAGCTATTACTTATGATTTAAATAATATGCACTAAGTCGCAAAACTTCTATTAAAAAAAAAATAGTGACTTTTTTTTTTCTAAAGAGTTCTCTTTTTTGTTAGGGTTTCACTTTTTTATTCAGCTTTAGATCTAGGATTACTATCTGCCAAACCTGAATCTATCATTTGTATCTGATTTTCTTTATAGTTTTGTTAGTTTGTATGGTTTTATTTGTTTCTTTTCTAGATCTAGCCGTTCATGGATTTTTGTCTACCTCTTTGATAGTGGTTTGAGATTTCTTTAGAGATCCAGTAGCCAATAATGCTGAAATCCTCTCATATCTCTTACATATGTTGGCTTTCTTCATTAGGCAGATAGTTTTGAAAGTGCAAAGAGGCTCTCTATTCATTCAGGATCTGTAGACCGGTAAACCGATTTTGGCTAAACTCTATTTGCAGCCCTCTTGGATGTCTTGGTTCTTGGAAAGAAGTATTCCAGTCATTAGCTTTTTATAAAATTTGTTTTAAGCATTGGGACCATTTCCTATTTAATTGAAATTTTTCCTTCCTTTACGTATGCAATTTATGGGGAATTATCTTTTTTGTGTATATTAAGACCCCCTCAGTTTAAGATTATGTTAGTCTTTTAAACTCGTCTTTGTGGTAGGAATGATAATTTTATTCTATCCGATGGATATCTTATCCGATCTGATTGGATAGGATTATACTCGATATATTTATAGTTAGGGTAATATATGAATCAAAATAATTATATCCAAGATGAGTTTGGGTCATATGCAGATTATACATAACCTTACCCGAACTCGATCTGATTATATATATATATTTAGATATTTATATAATATTTGGTTTCAAATATTATATCAATGAATTTTATACAACATTTATTTAATATTAGTTTCTTAATTTATTATGAATAAACAACATAAAATATGAGACATTTAATTAACTAATTTAATTTATTATTTATGAAGGTAATGTATTATACTAATATTTTAATAATGATATTGCTTATATTTTAAGAGATATTTATACTAATAATATCACATTTAATATCAATATTTTTTATGATGAAGAGAGTTAGCTACTGTAATTATATTTTTTTATGAATTTTTTATATTTAATTTTTATATACATATATATTTTATGATCCTACCCGATTTATAACTTGATCATATCCGTTTTAGCCCGGTTTGTAACAATTTCATTACTTATATCCAATCTGATTCGATCCGATATGAGTCGGATGATGGATAGGATATGCCATTTCACTTATAGAATAAGATAAGGATTTTTAGAAATCCGATCTGCATCCGACCCGTTGCATCCCTCCATTGTAGAGCCTCTCACTGTTATGTATGTGTGACTCTTTTTCAAATTGAAGTTGGCCCATGATTAATTAATTTTCAACTTGTTGCTTATGCTTTATATTTGGACTTTGCTCAGAAGGTTCTCTATAGGCCATTTCGCTGCACTATCAGACCTGAGATCCTCATCTAGAAAGGTTTCATTTGTTACAAATTGTATCATGTTCTTGATTGTTTCGCTTCTCTCTTTAAGTTCTATAAGTTGTTGTTGCCTCTTCATGGTTTCCCTCTCCATGGAGGAGTTGATCTTGTTATTTAGGGCTTTATTTAATATATATTATCTTTTCTTTTGATAAAAAAAACCTACATATGTTTGAATATGAATAAAAATTAATTTTATTTTTTTAGCATAAACAAGGGAACTTCATTAAACAGAGAACAATATTACACGGAGCTTTGACAAACCAAAGCTAGAGCTACAGAAAATTAACAATCCACCCTTAGACTGAACAAGCTTAACATCAAAGAGCCTCTCCTTACAAATCAACGGTCTAAAACCGAAATATAAGGCTACCAAATCAAAAGGGACAACCCTGAGAAACAACATAAAAATAAACCAACTTCCCCCTACATCCTCAGTTAACAAGGAAGAACTTGGGACTGATGAAAAACAAGCTCAGATAGGTCAAAGGAGATGAGTAATGAACCTCCACCATATGGTCTGAAAGCCTGATCGACAACTAAAGTATCATAAGGAGAAAAACTCAAACAATAGCTTGTGGAGGCCTAGATGAGATTTCTTTCTCTTCTGCAAACAAAAAAGCCACTAGTTGGCTTGGATCTTGGAGCCAACTCCACAAGAAGCATAGATCTTCACTAGAGCTCTGCCACAAGAGAGCAACCGCAGAACGACAAGTAGCTACCATGGGAGGCAAATCAAATGCCATATACGACATAAGCTAAAGATACGACTAATAAAACCCATAAAAACAATAGCAGCTACTAGAAAACTAAAAAAACACCAGATCAAACTAAAAACAAAGGGTTTAGGGTTGCCGTCGGCCAAAAATAGCCACCAACAGCCCTAGGCCACACCACCAGACATGTGAGGAGCGTCGCCGCTGGGGAGAGAATAAAAAACCTAAAGTTGAAAACAAATATTAAAAAAAATTAATTTTATTCACATTATTTTTAAATTCATAGTTTTATTATTAGATTAAAATATTATTTATTGTTTAAAATAATAATTATTGTTTAATAAATTTAGCTCTAGTTGAAATTTAAACTCGAAATCCAACAATTCTATAGAAATTTCTAATACTATTAAATCAAAAATTTAAATAGATTATAGATGGTAAAATAAGGAAGTTACAAAGATTAAATTAGTGACTCGCTTAATATTATACATATTTTACTCTATGCGTATAACTTTGGGAAATCACTTAAAATATACTTATCTCTAAAGTATTAATATTTTTTAGACCCATATCACCTTAAATAAACTAAAAAATACTAGAATACCCTCCCTATAGGAATTGCGCCTAAATCGAATCATTGTATTTCATTTAAAATGATAGCAAAATCGAATAGCTTTCGTCGATCTCTCGCTGTTGTCATCGACCTCTCTCTCTCTCTCACACACACACACACTTGTTCACCATTTCTCTCACCGCCTGCAACTTTCGTGCACTCTCAAAGGACTTAAACTTTCATTCCTACCACCATTCGACAAAGTTTCATTTTTTTCTCCAATATCCAGAGTAAGTTTGTGTTATTGGATTTTTGGTTTAATTTTTTTTTACTTCAAAAATAAAAAAATGTTGGATGCAAAATGTGTGAATATATAATAAAGCAGATACATGTGTGAAAGTCAATATTTTGGTGAGTGGCAGTATCTGTTGTTTATTGATGTGTTATCTTCAACGATCGATTTTTGGCCTATTTGAAGTATGTGTTTTTAGTTTTTTTTTTTTTGAAGATGTATCGTTTATATAAGCAAAATTAGATGGAGTTAGGAGAAGTTATGGGTGGTTAGAGTATCACTGTTAACTGCCCTAACTTGCTCTAACTTACCATAACTCTGGTAAAGCTACTTGTTTCTGCCATCTGAAACACTCCAATACAATTACTATATCAATATTCAAACTATATTTGTTCAATGGTATATGTTTGATTTTTTTTTATTTTTTTAAGTGAAAATTTAGTGAACTAAAATGCCCTAACTATCCATAACTTGTCATGACTCCATTATAGTTACATGTATCTTCTATTTGAAAATCTTCACTGCAATTTCTAAGTCAATTTGCACACTTGATTATGACAATGGTATCTATTTGATATTTTATAATTTTTTAGGGGGAATTTAGGGAACTGATATGCCCTAACTTGCCATAACGTTCCCTAACTACAGTGAAGTTGCATATTTCTGCCATCTGAAATTTTTCAATGAATTTTCTAATTCAATATGAATACTTGATCATCTCAATGGTATCTGTTTGATTTATTTTGATTTTTTCAGATGAAAGTTAGTGAACTGAACTACCTTAACTACTCATAACTTGCCCTAATCCAAATTTTTTTCAAGTAAATGGCGTCAAGTTCTGCATCATATTCTCCTAGTAAAGGAACACCCACCATACCTGATAAGAAGATTATAAGTGCTGTAAAGATGTCCTCATCTGGCCATTGTTACATCTTCAAAAGAAGGAAAGTTAGTCAGCCAACTGCAGCCAACAAGAGAAAGCGATACGTTGAATTTCAAAGCGATGAAGAAAATACCTAAGAAATGATAAATGTTGATAGACTTCAACCTAGTTATATAATTGACTAATCAATATGGAGATACCACCAGGTTAACACTATTGATCGTGGCTTGAATATTATAAGTGACATTCGAAATACATTTGCTTATAACAATGAAAAGATAATTGTAATATATTTACCTTACAAGTGATTTATGTTTCTGATTATGAAGTAGTTATTTATTAATTTTATTTTCAAATTTATGTAGATTGATGTCTTTTCAAAGTACAATATTAGCCACTTGCTGAAGGTGGATGAAAAAAATATTTTTCATTGGCCTGGATTGATAAACTGTATGTTCTTCCACCAAATTCACAATCCAAAGGCAGATGAGCTATCATTTAATTTCGATGGTGAAATGGTCACCATTGGACCAATAGAATTTTGTCTAATTTCTAGGCTAAAATATAATGAAATGAGGATTTGGTTGCTGCCAGTAGTCCTCTTATCCATGAGTATGGAAACATGACCCGCAAGGAGATGGTTGCAGCATTTAAAGGTTGCAATGACATTAATATTCAGGTTAAGTTAGGGATTGAATGTCTGATTGACCTTATGGTTTTGGGCAAAGCTACTAAAGCTAAAGTTGATTCCTAGATTCTGTCACTTGTTGATGATGTTGACACCTTTAATAACATTGCATGAGGCAAACTAAGTTGGAAGTTTATTTGTTCAAATGTAAAGGATCCTATTTGGAGCTTGAAGAATAAGGAAAAAGTTGGTAGATACTCTTTGAGTGGATTTTTTAATATCATAACAATTTTTACAATGGAGATATTGTCATCTTTATATAGGGTCAGGGTTAAGAGAATTAGTAATTAGATTTCTAGGATAAAAAATTGGAGCATGGAGTCAAAAGTGTCTTATCAAAAAATCAAAGCAAAAAATTATGAATCAGTACATCACATTCTCTCATTATTTGTTTATAATAATAAATTTATTATTGTTCATGCACTTTTTTAAAAAATAATTATCCAAATCATGCTAGATAGGGTGGATATTTGTGCTGATCGATACCAAGTGGTTCAGGGTTACATACATTTGGAGTTAGGGCAAGTTAGGATAAGTTAGGATATTCCTGCCGGTTGATTTACCAGCACACATGTATTACTGTTCACGCACTTTTTTCAAAATAATATATCCAAATCATTTTAGATAGAGTGGATATATATGCTAGGTGATCCCCAATGGTCCAGGATTGTATACATTGGGGGTTAGGATAAGTTGAGATATTTCTGTCAATTGATTTATAATAACACATTTGTTATTATTTATGCACTTTTTTCAAAATTGATTATCCAAATCATGACATATGGAGTGGATATTTATTTTAGTGATCCCCCAATGGTCCAGAGTTACATATATTGGGGGTTAGGACAAGTTAGAGTAAGTTAAGGTATTTTTGCCAGTTAGTTTATAATCATATTTGTTACTGTTTACGTACTTTTTTTTAATATAAATTGTTCAAATCATAGTAAAATAGTGAATATTTATGCTAGTTGATCCCTACTTGGTCTAAGGTTGCATACATTTAGAGTTAGGGCAAGTTAGGACATTCATGCCAGTTGGTTTACAATCACACATTTGTTACTGTTCATTTACCTTTTCAATATAAATTGTCTAAATCATGGCAGATGGAGTTGATATTATTTTTGGTGATCCCCCACTGGTCTAGATTTGCATGCTGTAATACCCTAGATAAAATAAAATTTTAGTAGCTTAAATATTGTACAAATTAATGAATAAAGTGAGAAAAAATTTTAATTGAAATAAAATTTTAATGTGTCAAAGTAATATAAATAAAAACTTTAAAGTATTTGAATTGAAAACTCTACAACTGTGAATCAAATCAATTAACTGTAAGTTATTAAATACTTAATTATATTTGTATATAAACTATTAGAGGAACAAAATGACCTATTAGAATGATAAAAGAATTATTCATATGCAAAGAAGTAAAATTTATATGTTACTAAAGTGATGGAAATGAAAATTTTAAAACTGTTTAGCTACGGCGTTAACTTATATGTATAAAAATCTTAAAGTATTATACTTGAAATATACTATAACTTAATTAATAATATCTTAATATAATAATATACATTAAAACCATATAAGATAAATTAAAATTTAAAATTAGAAGTGAAAACAATTTTAAAGAAATTAATTACAAGTGTAGATAACAAGTTATGGTGTAAAATGACTAAAAGGGCATTTGAGTTAATAAAAGAAATGTATAAGATCGAGAGGCAAAATGGACATTTCACTCACTTAATTCTCAGCCAAATTTCAGCCAAAATAAGTGGGTGACTCATCTCTTTTGAATAGTAATAGGTGCTGGAAAATGTTGACTAAAAGATGATAGAAATTTTTGGTCTTATCTTTTCTTCTTTCTCTTTTCTTATTACTATCAAGAATACCTCTTCTCTATCACGACCCTCTCTCATTTTTCAGTAGCTAAAAACCATTCCTAGGCTAGTTTCTTATATTTAGAAGTGATTCAAACTGAAAAAAAATAAATCAACAAAGTGATATAAAGGCAAAGAAGGCAAAAGAACTCCTAAAGGTAAGAATCTGAAAATTATGAATCTTAATGTTTTATTTTGTTTTTCTAACTTTAAATCTATTATTTATTGAATTTGAGCTAAAAATTATCATTTTTACATATTAATTAAGTATTTAGGATGTTAGAAATCGATTTGTATTAAAAGAAATTGAAAGGAATGAAGCTAAAAACCCTAACACTCAAATCTGTCTAAATATTACAGCTTGAATTTTCAATAATTTAGCTACTGTGTTTTATTTATTTTAATATGAAAATGAGTTTTAAAATTTATCAAAAATTACAAAAAAGGTGTATTTGGATTTTGGGAAGTTTTTGGTAAAATTTCAAGTCAAAATGATGAAAGAAGATGAGTGAGTATAAATAAACATAAACTGCTCATTTTAATAGTCTGAATGAATACCATTGAGATTTTGCTGCTGTGTTTGAATTATTTATCTATATAAATAAACTATATAATTTGTAAAAATTTACAGAGATGTCATATATGATGTTGGTAATATGCTGAAAAAATTTCAGGGTAAATTAATTTAAATAAATTAATATATAATTAAATGAATACAAACTATTCAAATGCTGAAATTTAGGTGTTTTATTGATTTAGGACTGAATTGAGCATAATAAAATATATTTGATTTGGTCATAAATATAAGCATATTATAGATGAATATAAATTCTAGTATGTGTATTTAATGTTCTCAAAAGTATAAATATTAATTTAATAAATAAGTAAATCAAATAACATGAAGAAACCAATGTACATTGTTATAGGCATATGACACATATTTGAACTTACTCTATTGTATAACCCTATTATAATATAATTTGTGAAATTTGAATTCATAATTATGAAAAAAATTTTAGGACATATTAAGATATTAAAACAGGGCATAGGTTCCTAATAAACAATTAAGACAAAAATGATAAATTAAAAAAAAAACCTAAATGTGTGATTTATATGTGGATGTGAATGTAGGTTGGGTATTGCCATCAGATCAACCAATTATTATCAATAACTTAGAGGAATCAAATTTGCATATTTAAGGTGAGTTATAATGTCCAGCCTTTGCTTTATCACATTTGTAATTCTTTGATGAAAATTTAACCATTGTTGATATTTGAGTCATTTGATATCATTTGTTGTTTGTAATTCTGCATTTGTGAATTGTGAAAATTATTATGGCCTCTTGGCCTATGTGATCATACCAAGCTATTTGACTAACCAATATGACAGACTCCCAACTTGATGGGGGCTATACCATCAGGCTATGTGCACATAGAAGTTTGTGATTTGTAGGGTAGAAGCTACCCTTATGTGAATGTGATGTGTGATAGCACTAGGATAATGATATATTTTATTCAGTGTTATTGCTATGTGTTATCTGTCATATTGTATAATTTGCTTTTGTGATATTGGTCCAATTATTGTGGGCATTTCTTATGGAATTTTATTGTTATACCTTTATTGTGCAGCCGTCTGATTTATTTATTATCATTGAACCTTAAAATATCGTTATTGTATATCCTACCCTTGTGATCTATGACTATCAGCTTCTTGATTTCTTTTTTCAGCAAGAAGCTTGAGAATAATGTAATTAGCCAACACTATCATATGTAATTAAATAATAATGTTTATTTTATACTCTAGTTGCTCCATAGTAATATTGTGAATAGCTTGGTAAATTATGAAAATAAACCATAATATAATAATAAAAAAATATATTTGTAAATAATATATATAATATAAAAATACATGTATAATAATTATATATCATAAAGTTATGAGTAAATAATAAAGTTTTAAAATAAAGTTATAATTTACTAGTGCAATAATTAATTTGTATGAATTCATAAATTAGTTTGGTTTTACGTGGTGTCTGGCGGCCTTAAGCCTACTGGACCTTAGGATCGTCACACTTTTAAAAATGAGATGTGACACATACATTGGGGATTAGGGTAAATTATGGCAAGTGAGGGTATCCCTGCCAATTAGTTTATAATCAAATTTGTTACTGTTCACGTACTTTTTCAATATAAATTGTCTAATTTGTGGTAAATAGAGTGAATATTTGTGCTGGTTGATTCCCATCTGGTCCAGGGTTACAAACGTCTGGGGTTAGGGTATTTCTGCCAGTTGATTTACAATCACATACTTATTACTGCTCATTTACTTTTTTAATATAAATTGTCAAAATCATGACAGATGGAGTAGATATTTTTTCTGGTGATCCCCTACTGGTCTAGGGTTGCATATATTGGGGGTTAGGACAAGTTAGGACATTTCTGCCAGTTAGTTTACAATCACATTTATTACTGTTCACACACTTTTTTCAATATAAATTGTCTAAATCTCTGTTTTATTTGTTATATTATGGCCTTTCTCACATTAATATGTTGTGTACAGTATCTGTAAATTGTTTCATTTACCATGGCCACAGAAGAGTCACAGGATCCAGCTTTCTATGATATACCTCTCAGTGGAGAAGGGGGAATTATTGAACATTTTATATTATCTCCCCCTGAACTAAGCTATACAACCAAAGATCAAAATATTCCTCAATCTGATTTTCAATCTTCAGACATTGAAAACATCATGAAAAGGGTTTCTCAATTGGAGAGAGGAAAGATAACACTTTCTTCGATTTTTGAGAGTCTTTGATTTTTGAGAGATAGTTGTCTTCTCTCAAAAATCAAAATAAAGAACTCATACGAATGGTAGAAGAGAAGAAAAAGGAGATGAAGACTCTGAGAGCTGAAAATAAAGAACTGCACAGAATGGTTGGTACACAAAATAAAGAAATTCATGAATTAATTTAACAGTTAAATGGTAAAATCATTTTCATTGAGCACAATATTGAAGAAAAGAGACCATTTAATTTTCAGACTCCATTGCAAGGGTATGAACCTGCATCTGTCAGTGAGCTAACTAAGAATGAAACTCATGGAAGCAATTCATCCCTCATGACTATCTCCAAACATGCGTTTGAGTTGGTTGCTAAAAAAGAGAAAGATCATTCTCAATCCAAAGTACATTGGTGGTGATTGGACGCCATGCGAAAAGACTGAGCTGCGAGGATACAGAAATAACAAATCACAATTTCATGAAAGAAGATTGGGTAATTCATACGAGTATTCACCAGTTCTTCCCTTGAATCCTATTTAGAGGCCTAATTTTGATGAAGAGTCTGCATTCACTGAATGGTGAAACATGAATTTTACTAATTATAAACAGTAAATTATGAGTCTTCATCTCAATACAATATGACTGAAGTAATATTTATGACAAATAATATACAGTTAGGAGATTTAATACATATTATTTTGTATTTTTTTTTTCTTTTCCTTAGTGATACACTTGCGGAACAAATATTGTCAGATGATGTTGTATATGATTTTACAGTATATAAGGTGAAATCTTTAGATTTTTTCTAGTGCATGAGAAACTCTGATCAATGGCTCATTAATGATGTAAGTGTCTATTATCGGTATCATATGTTTAAAAATTTATATATGTTAAGCAATACTCTGCAAGCAACATATGTTGACTACAATCGTGTTGCAAGATATAGATATAATGTTGTACTATATGAAACAAAAGCAAAATTTCCTTTCCAGTAGTTTTGATAAGAGAATAATATGTGGGGGGTGTATCATTAACTAGCGCTTCCTGTAGGAACATAGATCATTCGTTCAGTCAGTTGTTAAAATTAAAAAAATGGGTTCCCACATTGAGTATCAAAAGATTTCTGAGAAGGGATCTTCAGTATGCCAAACCATCATGGGATGTTGACACTATTTATTTGCCAGCAAACCACAGAAGCAACCACTGATTTATGATGGAGATATCACTTTTATATTGGACAATCACTGTTTACGATTCAATGTTCAGGAAAAAGTATGTTAATGAAAGAATGAATTCAGTTACTCCAATTTTAGAAATGCTATCAGTTGCATTGGGGTGTGTTGGGTTTTTCAATTTTTGCACAAAACTTAAAAAATATTAAGGCAAGAAGCTTAATGTTAAATATGAAAAGAATTAATGTCCACAGCAAATTGGGTAAGCAACTTACCATATTATTAATTTGATATACCATAATTATGTGATTATTAATTTTTGGGATTTAATTTCTATTTTATTAATAGATTAGGTTGTGGGATGTTTGTTATTAAGTTTATTGAGTTCTTAATATCCCCAAATTGTGATTTCTGGCAATGCAACAATGAAAATATGAAACAAATGAGATACACCACCACATGTTGCTTATGGTACCATGCAGCACGGAAGCATACTGGTTTATATCACAACGATGATGAACAGTTAATATTTTTAATATACGATGTAAATTGTTTATATTTTGTATCAAACAATGATAATAAGAAGTGACTAACCTAAATAAATGGTGTAAATTTAAAGTTATATAAATATGTGATTGTAAACTAATTGGTAGGAATGCCCTAACTTACCCTATCTTGCCCTAACCCCAGATGTATACAACCCTTGACAAGATGGAGATCAATCATAATAAATATTCACTCCATTTATCATGATTTGGATAATTTATATTGAAAAAGTGCATGAACAGTAACAAATGTATGATTGTAAACCAACTAACAAGAACATCCTAAATTGTCCTAACCCCAGATGTATAAAATCCTAAACCAGAAGGGGATCAACCAGAATAAATATCCACTTCATCTCTAATTATTTGGAGAAGTACTTTTGAAAAAAGTTCATGAATAGTAATAAATGTGTTATTATAAACCAACTGACAGAAATGCTCTAACTTACCATAACTCCCAATGTATGTAATACTAGACCAGTGGGGGATCAACAGAAAAAATATACATGCCATATGCCATGATTTGGATAATTTATATTAAAAGAGTAAATGAACAGTAACAAATGTGTGATTATAAATCAACTGAAATAAATTCCCTAACTTGCTCTAATTTATTCTAACCCCAGATGTATGCAACTCTAAACCAGATGGAGATCAACCAGAATAAATAATCACTCCATTTACTATGAATTGGATAATTTATATTGAAAAAAGTGTATAAATAGTAACAAATGTGTGATTGAAAATCAACTGGCATAAATGTTCTAACTTGCCCTAATCTGCCCTAACCTCAGATATATGAAACCCTGGACAAGATGGGGATCAACAAGAATAAATATCCACTTCATCTCTAATTATTTGGACAAACACTTCTAAAAAAAAGTACGTGACCAGTAACAAATGTGTTATTATAAATCAACTAGTAGGAGTGCCCTAACTTGTCCTAACCCTAGATGTATGCAACTCTGGACCAGATGGAGACCAGTCAGAATAAATATTCACTCAATTTTTCATGATTTGGATAATTTATATTAAAAAAAGTACATAAATAGTAATAAATTTATAATTATAATTCAACTGGCAGGAATGCCCTTACTTACCCTAACTTGCCTTAACCCTAGATATATGAAACCCTAGACCATATGTGGATTACCCAGAATAAAAATTCACTCCATATCTAATTATTTGGACAAGCACTTTTGAAAAAATTGTGTCAACATTAACAAATGTGTTATTATAAACCAACTGGCAGAAATATCCTAACTTGTCCTAACTCCCAATGTTTGCAATACTGGACCAATGGGGGATCAACAGAAAAAATATCTATCACATCGGCCATGATTTGAATAATTTATATTGAAAAAATAAATAAACAGTAACAAATGTGTTATTGTAAACCAACTCGCATGAATGTCGTAACTTGCCCTAACCCCAGTTGTATATAACCTTGGACAAGATAGAGATCAACCAGAATAAATATTCACTCCATTTACCATGATTTGGATAATTTATATTGAAAAAAAGTGACTAAACAATAACAAATGTGTGACTGTAAACCAATTGGCTGGAATGCCCTAACTTACCCTAACCTCAGATGTATAAAACTCTGGACCAGACGAGAATCAACCAGAATAAATATTCACTACATCTCTAATTATTTGGACAAGCACTTTTGAAAAAAGTGAGTGAATAGTAATAAATGTGTTATTATAAACCAACTGACAGGAATGTCGTAACTTGTCCTAACTTTCCCTAACCCCAGATGTATGCAACCCTAGATCAGATGAAGATCAACCAAAATAAATATACACTCCATTTATCATGATTTGGACAATTTATAATGAAAAAAGTGCATGAAAAGTAATAAATATGTGATTGTAAACCAACTGGTAGGAATGTCTTAATTTACCCTAACTTGCCCTAACCCCAAATGTATGAAACCATGGACCAGATAAGGATCAACCAGAATAAATATCCACTACATATCTAATTATTTGGACGAACACTTTTGAAAAAAGTGCATGAATAGTAACAAATGTCTTATTATAAATCAACTAGCAGAAATGCCCTACCTTGCCCTAACCCCCAATGTATGCAATACTGGACCAGTGAGGGATTAAAAGAAAAAATATTCACTCCATCTGCCATTATTTGGACAATTTATATTGAAAAGTAAATAAACAATAACAAATATGTGATTATAAACCAACTGGCAAGAATATCCTAACTTGCCCTAACCCCAGATGTATGCAACTTTGGACCAGATGGAGATCAATCAGAGTAAATATCCACTCCATTTACCATGATTTGGATAATTTATATTAAAAAAGTGTGTAAACAGAAATAAATATGTGATTGTAAATCAACTGGCAGGAATACGCTAACTTGCCCTAACCCCAGATGTATGAAATCCTGAATCAGATGGGGATCAACTAGAATAAATATCCACTCCATCTTTAATTATTTGGACAAGCACTTTTGAAAAAAGTGATTAAACAGTAACAAAAATGTTATTATAAACCAGCTGGCTGGAATGCCTTAACTTACCCTAACCCCAGATGTTTGTAACTCTGGACCAGATGGAGATCGACCAGAACAAATATCCACTTTATTTACCATGATTTTAACAAATTATATTGAAAAGGAGAGTGAAAAGTAACAAATGTGTGATTGTAAATTAACTGGCAGGAATGCCCTAACTTGCCCTAACCCAGATGTATGAAACTCTGGACCTGATGGGGATTAGCCAGAATAAATATCCACTCCATATCTAATTATTTGGACATGCACTTTTAAAAAAAGTGCGTAAATAATAACAAATATGTTATCATAAATCAACTGGCAGGAATACCCTAACTTACCCTAACCTCAAATGTATGCAACCTTGGACCAGATAGAGATCAACTAGAATAAATATTCACTCTATTTACTATGATTTGGACAATTTATATTGAAAAGGTAAATAAATAGTAATAAATGTGTTATTATAAACTAACTGGCAAGAATGCCCTAACCCCATATGTAAGAAACTCTAGACCAGATGGGGATCAACCAGAATAAATATCCACTCCATTTACCATGATTTGGATAATTTATATTGAAAAAAGTGAGTGAACAGTAATAAATGTGTTTAATATTTATTTGAAGAACAATCAATCAGTTTGTAATGTTTATTACATAGTTTATTTTAGACGAGGGAAGACAATAATATAATTTTATTTTTGAGTAGTCTGGGTACTTGCAGCTTATGAAGCATAATGAAGTGATATAAGATTTTGACCAGTGAGTCCGTTATAACCTTTCTCTCGGCAACGACTACACTTCTGAAATATTTTATCCTTACCCAAAGAAGATATTCTGCATTTTTTACATCTACTAGTTAATGTTTGAACATTTGGAGGTAGAAGAGTCATCTGTCTCACATTGTCTAGTAAAGTCCAATATGTTATGTGAGGTAAATGATTTATGACTCTTTTATATATTTCGTACCAATAAACTTAGGAATAATACGGGGAACACAAGTTGTAAGCATTATATTTACCATGTTTTACAACCGTAAGAGCATGCACGCATGGAATCTGGTCTAATTGAAATCTCCTACAACAATAATTTCTAAGTGACATATCCACCATGTAGTTCTGATCAACATAGTACATGTCGTACCTTATATTACTAGCAGATTCAATCTGTCATTAAAAACATATTTGTAAAATTAATATGTAATTGATTCATAATGGTAGCATGCAATTCATTTTTGTTGCATGAAATTGATATAATGTAATTACATTCAATTTTGTAAAATTCAATCTGCATGAAATTGATATAATGCAATTAGATGAAATTTTATAAAATTCAATTTGCATGAAATTGATATAATGCACTTACATTCAATTTTGTTGCATACATCATCCTATTTTTTAGCCTTCTCTCAACAGTAAGTGCCATATTTGTAGTACATTTTTCTGCCTTACTTCGGCGTTCGTAAAATCACCTTTGTAACATCTTTCACACCTCTCTCACAAATGCGATTATAGAAAGCTCTCGTGCCTTGACAAGTGTAACATTCATAGATTCTGATATGTTAGTAGTCATGATATTGTAAATCCTTTCATTCATATAAGAACATGTCCATCTATCAGGACCAATGCCTTTGAGATACTCTTTTGCACCAGGAACAACAATACCGAATGAACCAAAGAATATACTGAAATCATGAATTTTATATGATTTGGCCATTTTGTAATAATGCTTTTTAAGATCCTTTGTTATATGTCGGATTTTGCATTTGAGATTATTAGGAAGGTGGTACATACAAATCCCATAAAATACATTCAAAAAGACGTCTGATGCAGAATAACCCTAGGTGTACCTAATATGATATTCTCCTAAGCATGCTCTAACCCCAGGAGTACCTAATATGATATTCTTGTAAGCATACTCCCGCCCCCTCCATGCAACATAATAACGGACATCCACCCTGAATTGTTGATGTATATCGTTGATTACATCTCTAGGTTTGCATACTCTTCCCAGATTTATCAATCTTTTTTTTAATACATTTCGGGATAACCCAACTTGTAGCTTGTCTGTGTGTACTTTGAACAAAATCAGTCGAGCATGAATACTCCGTCGCATATTTCGTTACCATCCAACATGCTTGATTGCCTTTAACTAAACTTTTTACCATCAGTCTCCATTTACATGATTTATCAATACAGTGGACAACGATGAATGATGGATTTGACTTGAAAACCTTAAATAGAAATTGCTTCCTCATTGCTACAATTGACAATATCGTTGTCAAATCTCTCTTTGTTTTAAATATTTTACCCTCTCCAATAGAATACTCAATTGAACTTTCACCTAACAAATTTAAATCAAAATCATTGCTTGATTCATGTAAACCTAAATCCACATCCCTAGTGTCATTACACTATTCTGTTCCATCCGTCCAATCTACATGGACCTTGGTAGTATGCTCGACACCAATATTATAAATGTCGTTTCCTTAAGTTAAATGGTCAATAGTGTGTGAATGTAGAATGACATGAGCATTATCCAAATGGACAGAAGCCTCAGGAATTGCATGGATGTCTTCTACCGTAGGAGACATAATTGAGTCTTCATCTTTATATTGATTATGATATTGATCTTTAGGGATTACTTTAAGATTAGGAACCTCTCCTTCAATAATTTTTTTAATATTGATGGATCATTATTGCCATGTCCAGATTTAAAGACGTTTTCTTCAATATTAACATAAAGTGGATGCTTTAGTCTATTATCAGCCACAAATACAAGAAACACGCTAAATATTCTATCATCTACAACATCATAAAGTGGTGCTTCATCATATATGATAAAAAAAGTTGAACCCAATGTTCGAAGTACCGTCAATATTAAGCACGTTCAAAACCGCTTTTTGTAGTTCATTGAGATCAGCTTGTTCTGTCCATACAAGGAATTCAATACACCCCTACATGTTTTGATGTCTCCATGTTAAAGTTTTCTCCATAACGGATTTAGATAACAACACTAATTTTTTACATTTGATTTTGAATATAAATTATCAATACTCTGCAGTCACAAATAATAAATAAAACCAAAACTATTAAGTATCTTAGAGCATTCTATATAGGAGATATAATTATTGTGATGGGGGTTAGGGCAAATTATAGATAGTTAGGGCATTTCAGTAACCATTTTTCCTATTAAAAAATTAAAATAAATTGAACAGACATCATTTTCAGACTAAACATTGCAGACACTCTCAAAAAGTATCCATGAGTATTCTACATAGCAGATATAAGCATTGTGTTGGGGGTTAGGACAAGTTATGAATAGTTAGAATATTTCAGTAAACATTTTTTTCCATAAAAAAATTAAAACAAATCGGACGGATATCATTTTCAGACTAAACATTGCAGAGACTCTCAGAAAGTATCCAAGAGCATTCTATATAGAAGATATAAGCATTGCGTTGGGGGTTAGGGTAAGTTATGGATAGTTAGGGCATTTCAATAACTCTTTTTTCCTTTAAAAAAATTAAAATAAATCGAACGGACATCATTTTCAGACTAAATATTACAGAGACTCTCAGAAAGTATCTATAAGCATTCTATATAGCAGATATAAGCATTGTGTTGGGGGTTAGGGCAAGTTATGGATAGTTAGAGCACTTCAGTAATTTTTTTCATAAAAAAATCAAAACAAATCGGACGGACATCATTTTCAGACTAAATATTATAGAGACTCTCAAAAAGTATATAGGAGCATTCTATATAGGAGATATAAGCATTGCGATGGGGTTAGGGCAAGTTATGGATAGTGTAACACCCCTTCCCGACCTACATATGTAAGCCGAGTAGAGGCGCCACATTATCCTAATGTTGCTACTAATTTTTCTTAGTCAAATTTTTAGTTCCGATTTTTATAGAAAATTTGCCATAGTTTTGCCTAAAAATTGAGTCCCAAGTGTCGACAAAATTGGTTTTTTTCTGATTTTTAAAAACATTTTACACAAATCAATGCAAACAAAATCATTCTCAGTACACTCCCAATAAATCCCCCTTATAACCTCAATTACAACCTGCAGAAAAGATTTACACTTCTAGTACAACATAAAGTAAAGGTTTATTATGAAATACAGTAGATAAAATATTTGTTCACTATGCAGCGGAAAATAACAATATTTACAAATTCATATATATCCAAACTCAAGTTTTACAACCCATAAAATTTATCATTTCTTTGGCAGTCAATCTTTGATCTTTAAGCCCACTATCAACACCTCAAAATCTAGACTCGACTCGGCCTAGAGGAACTCTCTGGTTCTTCCCTGTCACCTGCGCGAAGAATCACATTCGCGCTAAGCCAACGGCTTAGTGGTACAAATTACTGTGCTATGATGCTTTAATGCCATGCTAATGTCACACAATCAAGAGAATATTATATTTCAAATTTTACCGGTTTCAATAACGTATGTATAGTAGTCATCTCATTATTCATTTGTTTAACCATTCTATAGTCACATTTAAACAAACACAAGCATGGGCCCAAAAATAATCTAATATGCTATTCAAAGTAGAGTTACTGTTTTGGTCTATAATCATAATCATCAATACATTTATCCATGGATAATCAACTAGATTTGAGTTTACGACCCAGTCATTTCACCCAATCTAGTTTCAATAATTTATTTTTGAGGCTTACGACCCGGTCATTTCACCCCAAAAACATCACATTTCACATTTTTCAACTGGAATCGGCTTACGACCCGGTCATTTCACCTATCCAGTGATTCATAGGCATGTCGCCAAAACCAGAACTCTGAAAATTGAATAAACATATTAGGCACACAATCATTTCATTTATCTCATTATCAATTTCTTTTCAATTCATTTCTCATAATTAATTAGGCAACCATGCCTCCATTATATATTTCATTTGCATTATCATAGCCAACAACCATGGCCTCATATCTCATATGATCTCAAATCACAATAAGGCAATTCTTCATAATATCATATCTTTCACATTTCATTTCATCATCACATCTTTTACATTTCATATTCCATATTTCATTTCATCATTCAAATGGATATAATCAATGGCATTAACACATATTTTACATACTCATCACAACATGCACATCATACCAAACATACATTATTAATATGCATTAATAATGCATTAGATTTCTTAACACATTTACAATCAAATGTATGTTAAATCTCAACATAATATGAATGTATGAAATAATGTAATTTGTACTTACCTTAAAACCAACTCACACCAATATATACACTTACTCTTCCAAGAATCCTCAACACTTAGGCTAGGGCAATTCAACCTCTTCACAACCTAATCCAAAAGGAGTATTAGCAAAATGACCATATGAATAGTACATTCTGGTTTTAGACTCCACTCTATCCTTATTTTGAAAAATTGTATAAAATAATCTACTTGACTAAAAATTCTAAAATTTTTACAGAACTAAATTTTACATATTAAAATCATTCCTTTAAAATTTCAGATCAAACTGAATACAAAATCTTGGTCAAATAGTTCACCCAACCAGACTGCCCCAATTGCCCTGCATCCTGGCAGCAGTTCTGAACTTTGTGAATTCCATAAACTAAATTATCAAAGTAGTTCCAAATTATTTTTCTAAAATACTACACTCACTAAGAAACAACATATCCAAAATTCAATTGAATATGATTTTTCTACATTTTATTAAAAATCCCGAAATATAGCTGTCTCAGTTAAGGTACCTGCTGGAACAGGTCTAGTAAAAATAATCTTTCCAAAATCATAACCATTCCAAAATCGAATCAACATATTTTTCAGTCATTCTAGACTCATAGAGGCACAACATATCAAAAATTTACTTCAAGAACATTTTTCTATATTTAATTAAAAATCATACAAGTCACAGCCTTTACTAATTGTAAAACAGAAAATTTTTCACTAAACACCACTCTTCCTCTTCCATCACCAACACCAACCTAACTTCTTATCTTTAATTCCATTTCAACACTTACAAACACACCACAAGCAATCCTAACCATATTATCAACAACACTTCATCAAACTCCAAAAATAACTTCAAAAACAACAAGAGCAATCAAGAGAGAACTTACCAAAATAATGAAATTTTCTTGAAATTCCAACTTGTTTATTTGAAATCTCCTTCAATTTGATCTTTAAACACCAACTCACTCTTGCTCTCTCTCTTGTCTAGGATGGCCGGCCAACAATGGAGAAGGAAAGAAGAAGAAATGAAGAAAAGTCAAATATCTCATCTCTTTAAACCTCCACCAAGTATTCCAAAATAAGAAATTACTTAAATACCCTCACCTATTTATTTTACTTCTCTTTCACTTATTACCCTATTTAGTAATTTCACAAAGAACAAAATAATTATCTTCATCCCTTGACCATCACATTTGACTTGTATATATGTTGTATATACTTCCATATACACAATATATACACTTTCTTTTAAATTTCTTTTCTCTCCCAAATTAACATGTACATTTTAATTCAAATAAAACAACAATTATACTAAAACTTCTAGGGCACATTTTAGGATATTACAGATAGTTAGGATATTTCAATAATATTTTTCCCATAAAAAATTAAAACAAATCAGACGGACATCATTTTCAGATTAAACATTGCAGGGACTCTCATAAAGTATCCAGGTATATTCTATATAGCAGATATAAGCATTGTGATGGGGTTAGGACAAGTTATGGATAGTTAGAATATTTCGATAGTTCTTCTCACATTTATCTTTATTTTTACAGAATTACTGTCAGCCGGATATAGATGCTAATATAGAATAAATTCAACAAAATGAATCATTTTCTCTTTAAATAGTTATTATTTTACAATCAAAATAACTTATATTTAACAACATTGCGTAAAATCAAGATCAGACATTTATTTACAGATTCGATTAAATGAACAAATATAAAAATAATCGCGTAAAGAGAGAAATAATTGAAAGAGGCAAATTTGTGTTTTGGAAAGAAAAGAGACAGAAAATTGAAAGAGGCGAATTAGTATTTTAGAAAGGAAGAATGTGACGTTCTTTTTTTAATATTAATTTATTCAGTATAAGTGTATTTCAGTCTTTTTCAGTCTATTTAAGGTAATATGTGTCTAAAAATATTAATATTTTAGAGATAGATATATTTTAAGTGATTTTCCTATAATTTTTATAAAAGTTATTAATATTTGAGCTCCTAAATGTGCAGTATAATTACTTACTAAATTTATAATTAGCAATTTACTATCGCAATGACTATTTTTATCAAGGGAAAAAATTAAATTAATTACTATAAAACAGCTTGCATGAATATATATATATATATATACACATATATGTATATATTCCATTCATGATTCATATAATGGTGTTGGGAGAAAAATCCAAAAACTATGAAAAATAAAGGATATATATATATATCTTGAATTTATTGTGTTTAATTATTTTATCCCCTGAATTTTTATTTTAACCATTTTATTTTATGTAGTTGATTTTTTTTACCGATAGACACTTATATTAATGAATATTGATCACTTTATCTTTTATATTTGTATATTTTGTATTAAATAAATACTTTAATGACTCGGTATTACTCTGTGTAACTTAACAAATTTATATTTATAAGTTAAAAAAATATGACTTTAAAGAACTATATAATTAAATTAAAAGTTTGAAAGATAAAATAACTAATTATTATAAATTTAAGAGACTATATAACTATTTAGCGAAAAATAAATAAAAATAAAAATATTTTATATTTTATATTTTTAAATTGTTAATTTCACTTAGTATATTATTTTTACTTAAGTTTTGAATTCCAACCTTACGTATTTTTCTTTAATGTATAATTAATAAAAAAAAAATTGCTTCAAAAGAATAGAATTTGGTAATTTCAAATTTGCAATAATCTTGATGCCATTTCTTTTGCTCCATTCCAAATATAATGTATGGAATATCTGTACATGCTTAATAAGAGAATTTTATAGAATTAATTACATTTTTCCACTAATTAAAATCTTAAAAAAATTGATATGATCGCCAATAAGGGCATATCCGGTATTTCAGATGAGCAAACAGTCAAATAATCGGCGTTGATGGAGGCCGGTACAGAACTCCCCCAATCAGATTAGCTGACACTTCCTGTTTAGACGGTCACTGCGCCACGTAATTAACCAATCTCTTATCTCCACGTCAACTACCGCTCTCTTCCTCCATACATTTGTCATCGAACGGTCTGCTTTTCTCCACCGCCACTTAGATCCAACGGCTCCTAGTGCCATTTCCAGAGCCTTCCAAAGCCCAAAGCAAAAATAAAAATAAAATTAAAAATTAAAAATAAAAACAAAAGGAAAAAATAGAGAGAGAGAGTGATTGGAGTAAAGAAGTAACCATGATTAGTTCTTAACCAGAGCTTCACAAGTTAAAGAACGTTCCTGGAAAGAGAAGAAGAAGCTGAAAATATAACAGAAGCCAATAAAGAAAAGAAAAAATCAAACAAAGGGTTTTTCATTTTGGATTTTATGGTATTGGCTTTTGTTTTGTTGATTCAATCTGCGTTCAACTGGGGCGATTTCATTCTTTCTTTCCTCCTTTGAACACTTGACTTCGCCTGGACTCACGCGGTTTCAAATAACCTAAACTTTTCTTATTCTGGTGATTCTTTTATCAAAATTCTGTTTCAAGATTTTGTATTTAATTGTACGGTCTTGTTTCATTCAAGACTCTGGTGGGTTCTTTCGTATCTTGTTATCTGGGTGAGTTTCTTTCTGCTTATCAATTTGCAATGTTGTATTTCTCATTGTGCGTTTCAACTTTCAAGCTCGGTTTGGTTAATGTTTTTCTTGGTTTTATGGGATTTTATTTATGCATAGATTGGATTTGAAGTTAATAGATATCTGATAACAGAATCTTGAATCTTCCATCTTTGTGTTATTTCTTTTCTTTTATGCGAGTTAGTGTTGAATCTTTATGTTTAGCTAAGAAAAGACGCGGGGGGGGGGGGGGGGGGGGGGGGGGGGGTATGATTAATTTTTTATTTTCTTTTTATTTCTCTCAGTTAATGAGATTTAATGTTTCTGGATTTAATCAAGATTTAATCTCTACCACTTAAATTTTAGTTACTATGGATGCATTATTGCTTAGGAAAAGCTTCACAACAGAAGCTGGATAGGTACTAGATTCTCTGAATGCCGAAGAAAAATTATGGATTTACCCATACGCGTTGCAGTGAGCAGTGATAAATAGGAGAATGAATCTATGATCTTGAGTTAGTTTTGGTACCTGCTTTATTGTCTTGGAATCGTTGTATTAGTATTTAACATGAAAGATCTTGCTACCAGCTAGTAACTGCTGCTTATTATTGATACAGTTTTATTTTTTTGTTTTTCCAAATACTTCTAGTTGTCCAGTAATGTGGAGATGGCTTGCTTGATGTAGCTCGAGTTTGGAATGAGTGACTTTTGAATTTGAGGTTCTCAATTTGATGATTGACAGCGAAGTCTAAACTTTGCTGCAAAATCAATTGCGATTGTCTTCGGTGTTTGGCCCTTTATTGGGAGGGAAGAACCTCTCTTCCCTCTTTGCCGCCTTTCACACCGGCCAGTTAAATCATAAGAATCTCATTCCATTTCATGTCTCGTAAGTTGGACAGCCCAGTTCAGACCCAAATGGCAGTGGCAGTCTTTAAGAGTCCCCTCAGCGGGGAGCATTATGGGAGCAGGAAAATGGAGGGGAAACAAGCTGCTGGGAGGAGGCGGGTTTTTGTGCAAACTGAGACAGGATGTGTCCTGGGAATGGAATTGGATCGTGGCGACAATGCTCATACAGTGAAAAGAAGGTTGCAGCTTGCCCTTAATGTTCCTACTGAGGAGAGTTCCTTAACTTTTGGGGATATGGTGCTGAATAACGACCTTAGTGCTGTCCGTAATGATTCACCACTTCTTTTAACACGTAACTTTCTGCATAGAAGCTCATCAACTCCCTGTCTTTCACCAACTGGCAGGGATATCCAACAAAGGGATCAGAGTGGTCTTATTGAGATATTAGGCAAGTCAGTCAGCTTCGCTAAAATAAAACAATTGGTCAAGGAAAGTGTCAAGGCAATTAAGATAGGTGTTGATCCAATTCCTGTTCATAGTGGGCTTGGAGGTGCCTACTATTTTAGGAATAGCAGAGGTGAGAGTGTTGCTATTGTGAAACCAACAGATGAAGAACCTTTTGCACCAAACAACCCAAAAGGTTTTGTTGGTAAAGCTCTTGGGCAACCAGGTCTGAAGCGGTCTGTTCGGGTGGGAGAGACTGGGTTCAGGGAAGTTGCTGCTTACCTTCTTGACTATGGTCACTTTGCAAATGTGCCCCCTACTGCCTTGGTGAAGATTACCCATTCAATCTTCAATGTCAATGATGGGGTTAATGGAAAAAAACCTCACAAGAAGAAGCAGGTTAGCAAGATTGCATCTTTCCAACAGTTCATACCACATGATTTTGATGCAAGTGACCATGGGACATCCAGCTTCCCAGTTTCTGCTGTGCATCGTATTGGGATATTAGATATTAGGATTTTTAACACAGACAGGCATGCTGGAAATCTTTTAGTGAGGAAACTTGATCATGTTGGGAGATTTGGGCAAGTGGAGCTGATTCCAATTGATCATGGTCTTTGCTTACCAGAAACATTGGAGGATCCATATTTTGAGTGGATTCATTGGCCTCAAGCTTCAATACCATTCTCAGATGATGAGCTTGAGTATATTGGAAAACTTGATGCCGGCAGGGATTGTGATATGCTCCGAATGGAGCTCCCTATGATTCGAGAGGGTTGTTTACGAGTCTTGGTTCTCTGCACAATTTTCCTCAAGGAAGCAGCAGCTGCTGGTCTCTGTCTTGCTGAAATTGGTGAGATGATGAGCAGGGAATTTCGTGCTGGTGAAGAGGAACCCAGTGAGCTCGAGGTTTTATGCATCGAGGCAAGAAGGTTGATTGCAGAGAGGGAGGTTCTGTCACCCTGCACTGATTTGGGAGATAACGAGTTCCTGTTTGATATAGACTGTGATGAAACTGAATTTGACTTCACCATGAAGGTGACAACAGAAGACTACATGAGCAGAACACCTTGCCAGTTTGGAAGTGGGACTGGGCATGGCCGCTGCCCTCTTTCAAAACTGGAGGAAAGCATAGAGGAGGAAGAGGATGACGAAGAGGAAAGTACAGAGGATGAAGATGGGAAAGAGGGATTTGTTGTTCTACCCTTGCCGGAAAGATTTCCGACCATGTCAAAGCTTTCAATGTCGCTTAAGAGCACCACATTAGGTGAGAAGAAACAGAAATGCCATAAATTCTCAGGAGCAAAACAAGAAAATGGCTATCATTCTAATACATCGTCTTCTCGGCACAGGAGTGCCAATGAGCAGCTTCCTGCAAATGCGAGTTTTGTTCAGCTAGCTGACATGAGTGAGGAGGAATGGACTCTGTTCATGGACAAATTCCAGGAACTGCTGAAACCTGCATTTGCCAAACGGAACTCTGTTACCCTTGGTCAGAGGCAGAGACAGAGGCTCGGTACCTCTTGCCAGTTTTGAGATTGAGAAACCAGTATGAGGATTAAGAATAAGCTTTTATTTTGGTTAGTGGGAATGATCAACTAGGATAGTTCAGTTTTATGTTTTTTCTCCCTGGAAGGTGTTGTAGTTGGGACGGACAGTGACAGTAGGAGGAATCTCTGTATATATTCATGGCATTAGCTAAGTGAGAACCAAGGAACCTAGTATAATTGGTTTTCTTGCTTTTTAACGTTTTTGGTTTCAATTTTTCTCTCTCTCTTCACTCCTTATGGACTGTTTGATAAATAATTTTTAGAATGAAAATCCTGAGAAAAAGAAGGGAATGTTGTGTAAATAGTGATTTCCTGGATTTTTTTTTGACTTGCTGAGAAGTGTGAACCAACTATTCATTTATTTGTTTTATGATTCTTTTTAGTATTTACCTGTTCTGTTTTTTCTTTAATAGTCCTATATATTTCCGAAATTTCCAATAGAGTGTGAATCAGGGCTTAGATTCATAGTGGAGCAAAAATATCACATTGATTTGAAGTTAATAATCTGCATTTTCTCTAACCATTTGAGTTAGGTGGCTTGTGATCAATCAACAATGAAAAATGGTAAAAACGAAGTATTTGTTTTGTAGGCTTGGAAAATACAGGAAAAGGTCAGTATCAGGCTTATTTATGCACATCAATGGCATATTTTTCTGTTATAAAACGCCGGGCTGCCATACACAGATTATTTGGTATTCTTTTTTCAAGTTTTTTCCCTTTTTTTTTTTTTCCTAGTCGTCTGAACTGGTGGGATATTACTATTATTAGCTGATTGGTACTTAAATTATTAATTTGATTTGGAAAAAGACTTATTATTAAATTATTAATTTGATTCGGAAAAAGATCTGTTAATTTGATTTGGAAAAAGACATTAGTCTTAGTATGTCAAAGTTGTTTGTCCATTCTAATCCACTGTTTGGGCAGCAGAATTTGGAAGGAAAATTTGTGTATGCTGACAGTAGAAAGCCAGAAAATATTTTAACAACGAACAAATGATCACATCCCATGTTTGGGTCCCTTCTTTTCCTTTCTCCAATTTTGCCACACATTGCGGTTTGATTGCTTAGAGTTTTGAATGTGTCCTTAGATTTGTCCTAAGAACAACTGTTTAGTTGTAAAAAAGTATATTACTGTTCCTTTTGTTTTGAAGTTTTGACTTGTTTTTTCCACTGACTAAAAATTTTAATTATTGTGAAATAAAATTATATTTATTATATATATATTTATATAACTTAAAATTATAGTATTAAAATAGCAGAAACGGTATCAGTATGACAGGTGTGTCACTTGGAGTCAACTTCTGAAAAACTAAAAATAATTTATTATTGATCTCATTAAATTTTATATATAAACTACACTGACTTTATGCAAGTATGATGGTTAACAAAGTATTATTTTCTTGTTAATAACTTAGTTACCATAGATTTTTCAAAAAATAAAATAAAACTTAATTACCATAAAATTTTATACTAATTAGCAGTTATATTTTAATAAGAACTCATTATTTATTTCTAAATTTTCGTTGATTAGATATTATTTAATCTAATATAATTTTTTCAAGAACATTAAATATTTATTTAAAACATGAAATAAAATAATTAAAATTAATAATATTGATATTAAAATAATTAAGAGTTATATAAGCTTTTTATTAAAATCTATAACAAAAATATATCATTATACTAATTATATGTATTTTTTTTCTATATCCTTCCAAATTAAAACTCTATTTAACTTTTTTCCAATATTATATACCATGAGAGAGAAAGTAAGTTTTCCATATTTATATAACTTAAAAATTAAATTAAATTCTACAAATACATAATTTATTAAATTGAGTACAACAACCTTATCTACATGTAATAATTAATATATTACACATGAAAGAATAGTTTATCTAACTTCTTTTGACAAATTTTCCTTTTGCAAGTAAACTTTTTCTAAAGCATTGAGAATCAGTGAAGTTGCTTTAAAAATTTATAGCTTGAAATGAACAATCCTGCTTTCAAGTTTGGATCAGTCTTCTGCTATTTTTTAAGAAAAAAAAATAAAAATAAAGTCATTGTCTGATTAACATACCAATTACCAAATCAATGTTCTCTCTAAAAAGGAAGATAAACACAAAAGAGTTTGGTGAATGTTACTGTTTTTTTTTTATATGCAATTACATTATTTACACATTAGTTAGAGCTTCTCCATCTTAGGTTCATATATATATATTAGTTGCTTATAATTTTGATTAACATTTAAGGCAATGGATTAAAAATGAAAATTTTATCCATAGTCTCATACCCATTAATTAAAATATCTCACATAAATAGAATAAATTATATCAACAACATAGCTTTTAGTTGAAATTAAGAAGAATTTAAATCATAGCTTTTAGCCTGAAAGTGATAATTTATTTATTTTTTATAGTACATTCATATATGGGAATGTATTAATTAATTTATGAAAATATGTATCATATTATATAATCTTAATCATCATTTAAACAACAAACAATACCGAGTTCATTTAATAAATTAATTTGAAATTTTTATAGAATGAATAATTATTTGTTCAATAGTGAAATTTTAGGTTTTTTTTTTCATTCAATAACAGAGATTCTATAATAATTATAAATCATGTCCACAGACATTTATGAGAGGGATTTTGATTGATGGCGTGTAGACCCAAGAGCTATTTCTGAGAATGCAGAGTTTGAGGTACTTGCAAGAAAGAGGAGACTCCAATAAAGGGCCGAGTAAATAGATAAAAATCATTTACTTATGAGAAATTAACTCTTATTTATAGATGATGAAAGAAAACATGATCTGTGGATCCTGTGGCCCGACATCAAGACTTTGTGCTAGCATGAGAGCTCGGTTAGACTTTGAGATTCTTTCTATCTTGTATGTGGAGAGGGGTCCATTTTTTGTGTTGCTAAATAGATTGAAGTTGAAGATAAAATGATGGTTCAATTCATAATGGAAAATGCCAATAAGGTCTTGTCAAACTTGAGATATTCGAAGGTTGTAAAATATTCCAATTTTTAAGTTTCTTCATATTTATATTTACTCTATCACCCAACAATCCAACTATCCAATGTCAAATTAATTAATGAAAAATTATTATACCTTAACTAAAAATTTTGATTTAAATATTAACTATACAGCTACTTTAATATTTAATAGAGAAAAAATTTATTATTATTATAATTCTATCCGATTTAATTTAAAAATAATGATTCACATAAAAAAAGAAATTTATATTTAATCTAATAAATATAATATGTTTTCTTATTCTTTATGCTTATTCTATTTATTGGAGAATAAATTGCTGAGAATTGTTATAGAATAGGCATGTCAATTTAATTAATATTTGTGTCTTTTATTATTATATTATTATCATTTTTTTAAATTTTCATAGAACATTCATTTATATTATAAAAAAAATACTAGATTAAGAAAAATATTTGTATATATATTATATTATATGTTTAGAAGAAAAAAAATTCAATTAGAAAAGATGAAAAAGTGGGCCAAGGGATTTATCTGCTTGTCTCTTCTTCCACAAAAATGATAATTGAAGATTAAGTAAAGATATGATGATGAGATGACTTAGAAAAAATAGACATCTGACCATGTGAACAAAAAAGCCCTTAAATTAAATTAAACCTAAACCTCCTCTTTACCTCTTCATTATTATTCAAAATCAATTAATTAGTACAGTACTTAATTACTTTACTTGGTATTATTATGTGTTTTTTGAGACCTAACTTCATGTTAGAATGAGTGAGAGGAAAGAAAGGTTATGGCACATTCAAATATTACTTATTAGGACACGTTAAAAAAAATATAATTTTATTAAAATCAATTAACAAAATTACCTTTTCTTTTCTAAATTAATAAATATAATTTTTATTTTACAATAATTGAAAATTAATTAATTTAATTTAAATTATATATATATATATATACATTTTCTTATTATATCTCTATTTTAATATGAGATATAAAGATAAAAAATAAAGTGTATTTATCAATTTGGAATAGAAAGAGTATTGAATTATAAAATAAAAATATAGCTAATAAATAATAAAATTCAAAATTTTACGAAACTTAAATTGATCCAAAGGATAATTAGGGGTAAAAAAATTATTCTAGTTATATAATTCATAATTTATATTTTGATATAATGGTCTCAATTAGAGTTTAATGAACAAAAAATTTTAGCATCATAGATTAATTATTATTGGAGCCTTTGGTGCTTATTTCATTAGTTTTTTTTTCCTATTATATATATTTGCGGGTCCATATATTTGAAAAAGAGAAGCCAATTTCCCGTAATTCTCGTAAATTCCTCAAATATCGAACTTGTCAAAATCAATGAAATTAAGCTCAGATTACATATATATCTTAAACTGAGGCCTAATCGAATCGAAGGTCAAGTCCACCATTTTCCCCCTTTTGGATTTCCTACATTCAGCAATGCCATCTTGTTGGGTCATGCAGTGGGCCTCCATGCTCACTCTGATAAAGATTTGGGCTTTTGAATGCAAAATTTAATTTGGCCTTAAAAAAATAACTTTAAAAAAAATTGCAAAAATATTTTGTATACATTAAAATTTTTAAAAAATATGGAATATTTTGAATATATTTTTGATATATGTTAATTATATTTTTGGTAAATATCATACAAATACAAAAAAAAATAATAATAAAAATAGTATTTTTGTAAACTAAAAAGAATAGTAAAAATAAAATTTTGAACAAAAAATAGTATTTTGTATAATTTTCTCATTAAATTTTTATTTGCTGCATATAAAATATTTTAAAATATGAAAATATGTTTAAAATATCTATTTTTTAATTCATTCTTTAACTTCAAATTTAAAAAATACTTATGTTTAGATATATGAATTAGTATATTATTAGGTAGGAGTGTACATATAATGCATTTTTAGTTAAATTTAAGACAGATTTACTTTTGATTTTTTTAAATAATATGGTATTTAAGAAATTAAAAAGCAATATATTACGTATTTTGTTTAAAAAAGTAGACATATAAATTATTTCTATTTTTATATAAAATACACCTATATGATAGAAAATTAACATAATTTTCAAATAAATGGTCATTGTTATCTTATTTAGTTAGTTAGATGTCCAGTGTAAGTTATTCTAGCCATTTCTTTCTCATTTAGAAAAATAATCAGAAGGCGAAGCCTTTAATTTATTTTCCAAGTTTATTTTTATTTTTCCACTCTTATTAATTTAAGTTTTTTTAAAAAAATTAAAATTATAATTTTTGGTCCAAACAATAGTCAACAATCATACATTATTCTTAGAAAATAATCTTTATTAATTATCTAAGAGGGTGTTTCTCAAAACTTAAAAGCTGGTCAAAACTGCTTATAAGCTGTTTTTAGATTATAAGTTGTTTATTTAAGTGTTTCTGAAAACTTAAATAGTAGATTATAATCTGATTTTAATCAGTTTTTTAAAAGTTGGGTTTTGCTACTTTTTTTTTAAGCACTTATTTTTTAAGCAGTTTTGACCAAGTAAAAGACCATACTATCCCTACCTAATCTTCAATATTCCAAATTTGCATACCTTATACACTTTAGTTCCCATCAAAGAAATTTTATTATTATTATTATTATTATTATTAAATTTTATTATTATTATTATTATTATTATTATTGCAAAATAAATTTTGAATTGACATTTAAAAAATTATTTTTATACAATAAATAAACTCATGGACAGTTTGGTCATTTTGACAGTTTCTACAATTAAAAACTGATTATAAGCTGATTTTACAGAAACACTTAACTGATTATAAACTGATTATCAGCTGATTATTAGCTAGTTTACAGAAACGCTTAACTGCTTATTTTTAATCTGATTATAATCTAAAAATCACTTATTCACAATAAGCTGAAAAGCTCCAGTTTTGAGAAACACCCTCTAAAAGAGTTCGTATTATGACATAATTGAATTTTTCTACAAATTGTTTTGTCATTATCTAAAATTGCCAACCGAAGAGTTTGTTGAAAAGTCCTAATTAATAATTCTATTTTCATTTACCATCTCTTCTTCTTAAATTAAGTTTCTAATTATTTCAGAATAATTCCTTTCAAGCTTTGAAGTTTGAATAAAGTAATTTTAATTAACAATAAAAAATTATTATATTTTTATTATTTATCTCGAATCATATATTACTGTCAAACTCTCTTATTATCTCTTATTATCGATCTTACTATATCTATAATATTTTTTTTTTCAAAATTTCTTTTACATTAAAAAATATTTTTTATTACATCACCAGGAATCAGGAATTAGTTGTTATTGTTTTCACTATAAGTTTATAACTACTTATGTATGTTGACCATCACAAACATGATTGTTTGTTCCATCAAAGAAATTAGTAAATTTAGTAATGTAATCATTCTAGTGACCTAAAAAATAAAAATGCCCTAAAGCATATTTGTTTCAACTAAAATTTGCTGCTAATTAATAATAATAATTGCATAGTATTTATTGGTATACTTGCAAATAATTATGCATGAAAATCACATATAAATTATTCGATATTCATATTATTTTTCTGGAGTATATAAAAATTATATAAAAGTAAATAAAATCACAGAATAGAAAATTTATGTATAATTAATTATTTTTTTTCATTTACAACAGAGAATGAAAACAAAATATCAAAAAAAAAAAACAAAAAAAAAACAAAACAAAAGATATCAGTAGAAATACACAAACCAATTGTATATTTTGTTCAACTTTAGGCTGAAGAGTTATATATGCAAAGCATCCAAATCACTTGTATTTACATTAATCCTTTTGAAGCTCTCCCAATTGAAAGACAGAGTTTGTATAATTAATTAATTAAGCAATTGATTAATGTAAATTAGATGTGCCTCCATGGTCTTTCTGCTAGGCTTATACATTCATCATGCCTGAAGCAATCAACTAGATGATCAATTGTGAGGCCTGCTACTTGCATGAATGAGTAAACGATCACTGGTCCGACGAATCGGAACCCTCTTTTCAGTAAATCTCTGCTAATAGCCTCAGCTTTTGGAGTTCTTAATGGAACATTTCTTGGATATTTATATCTATTTATCATTGGCTTGTAACTCATATATCCCCACATGTAGCTGCTAAATGATCCAAATTCTTTCTCAATCTACATTCACACATTATTTAAACCAAAATTAAGTTAAATAAAATTGTTCAATTTAGAACGAAGAGAGTTTTAAATAAATTTGCTTATAAAGAATATTAAGGACTTGCCTTGAGTATGCATTTGGCGTTGTCTACTATGCACCTGACTCTGCTTTCAGCCAACATAATTGCCTTGTCAGATGCTATATCTGTGATTTCTTTTTCTTCCATTTTTGCAACAATTTTAGGATCAAATCCATCAAAAGCTTCTCTATAGATTTATTTAGTAAAAAAAGAAAAAAAAACCTAAATCAGTTATTTTAATTTAAAAAAAAGGAAAAAGAAAACTTCCACAAGCCTCAGAATATAAAATTACCTGAATAATTCTTTTCTTTTTAAAATCTCAGTCCAATTGTAGTCCATCAACATACCACACAACGCAAGCAGCTCGAACAATTTGCTGCGTTAATTATATTATTAATTGATTATTAAGTTGAACAACTGATCAATAATTATTATAAGTAGGTACTCTAATTTATTATTAAATGTTAAATAAAATAAGATTATTAAACTACTAATTAATCAATCACTTACTTATCATCATAGACTGGAACTCCCCAGCATTCGTCATGAAATGTCACATAAACATTATCTGTATATGGATTAAAATACACATAATAAATATATCTATGCATAATATGTATATGGTAGGTATTTACATTGTAGAATAAAAACTTAATTATTCAATCTTAATTTTAAAAGTGAAAATAATACTGAAAAAATAAAAATGAAGAGTAAACTAATCTATTTTCCAAACAAACTACTAATAACTAATCCTTTAAAATTTCTACAGGCTTATTTCATTAATTCATATTTGTTGCTCTCAGCTACTACAATAATGAAACTAATTATTATTAAGCACCTTAACGAGTCTCTTACTTAATAAGAAAGCTTGACCAATCATTAATGTTTTTCCCTTATTTTCAGTTACTTAGTTAGAGAGACTTTACGTTCTAACCACTATTGAAATTAAAATGACTGAAAAGTTTAGCGATGAAGCAACATTTCATGCACTATAAACACCCTTTTCCTTGTTCTTGAAAGAAATATATAATTAGTTGTTTATAAAATCATTTCCCTAATTCGAAACAATATGACCAATCCCTGTATGATTTTATGTGTTTATGTATAAAAGAGAGTTCTAGTACTGGAGATTTTTAGTTTTTTGCATTGATTGGAGAGACTTTGTAAATAGGGTTATTTTACCTTCTTATATATTTTTTATATGTTATGATGAAATTTAAGAAGATATATTTTCCTGTTCTTCAAGACAGAAGATGACTGACTAGGGCTAAGAAGATATTAGGGGTTTTGAATTCTAACATCCTGCAATATTAATTAAGCAGTTGCTAGTTTTATACATATGTATGGAATGAATAATAATTAGAAGAAATTATAAATATATTTACCACTATTCTTTGTGATCCAATTGCACCTCTTCAACTCTCCTCCATTAGATTCTTGAAATTGTGGTTGTTGTTGTTGAACATTCTTACTATTAGAGATCACCTGCAATGGTGGTGGAGGAGCTTCTTTTCTTTCCAGTGGTGATGAGATTAGACGAAGTGCTAAAGAAATCTTGTGTTCAAGTGGAGTAGAAGAAGAATAATCTGTAAGAGAAGAGTCATTGGAGTTTTGTGATAAAGATAATGATAGTGATGATAAAGATAGTGAAGAGTTGCTTCTATGCAACCCAATTGGGTATACTTTCTTTAGGTGTTTAGAGAAAAATCCTTGGCTTATACTCTGCTTTTTCTCATCTTTTTCTTTCATGAAAATGTTGTTTTTGCTCTCCACAAATTGCTTTCTTATTGTTGCTTTAGACATTGCTACTATAGCCTCTTTCAGCTAAGAGAAGAAAACTAGTGTTTGTGTCTTAAATTGGGTGGGTAGATAAAAATAGCTAGTATGGATATATATTATATATACACATATGACGAGAAATGTTTAAAGAGGTTGAACGTTTTTTTTCTTTTAAAAAAAATGTATGAGAAATAAGTCTAAGAAGTGCTGCACCTAAGTTGGTGAAAGGTGAATTTCATCACAATTGTTACTCTCTCTATGCTTCTTGATTTTTAAGCAAAACAAATCATTTTATTATAATATATGGCTGCCAAAATGAAAGTTATTCGCACATCTTATTACCATTTTTTAAAATAAATATAACATATATTTTCACCGATAAAAATATAAAAAAATTGAAGAATTTAGGGGTTTTTTTTTCATATAATTTATGTTTTACCATCTCATTTATAGATAAATCTTTTTTAAAAATGTATAATATTTTTTTGTTTAGAGTGTATAATTAATATTTTTTATGTACGGGTGGAAAAGATAGGGATGTGCATTTTTAATATGATTGAAAATAGGAAGAAAATTATAAAATAAGTGGTGTATAATCGGAGAAAGATTCTTATGAATTTCAAATTATAGCTATATATGAATATTGATGGTGGTTGTGTCTTGTATGGTGGTTAATATTAGTCTTCTGCTTAATACATTGTGTCTATATCATTTTCTGTATATATTTGCTTCAAGTATAATAAAATTATAATATATTTGACTAATTCAATTATTTTGATCAACGAGGACCACATCAACTATCAAATTATATAGGTTTACTATGTTTTTCTACATATATATATTTTTATGTATAATTATAATTAAATCCATCTCTTTCTCTCAATTTGGTTCCATGCCATATAATATTACATGTTGAAGTGAACTTAACTACAATTGCACTTTTAGTTACAGAGAGTTAATCTTAAAATTCTTTTATGAATTTAAGTTTTAGTTGCAGTGTTTTTCTCAGCTCGAGTGTAAATGGGGCCAAATTATTCTTAACTTGTACTCTTTGTGTCTTCAAGGTTTGAGGCATACCTATTGCCTGCATAGATAAAGAAATCTCATCCCACATTTAAAAAAAAAAATATTCTTCTTACATTGTCTCTTTATGGTTTACAATTTAAGAATTTATCAACTGAAGTTCTTCTTTTAGTATAATTTTTTTTTATTTTTTTAGAAAGAAAATGGAATTACGAATCAGTTTTCACTCATTATATTAAATTTATTTTTTTAAAATTATTTTTAATCAATTAATAAAAAAATAAAAAATATCATTTGTAATTTATTCATAAATAAACTCTCTTACTAACTAGTTTAATCATTAAAATTTATAAATATAATGTTTGGAGTAAGGTACACATTGGCAAATGATGTAGCCTTCTCCCCTTAATTGAATTTTATATTTGGTTCAAACTGCAACTGAAGACTAAAGTTATTAATGTTGGATTGCCAATAGTTGGAGAAATTATATAGTGTCACGGCCAATAGTTGAGTAATGAAATGCTTACGTCATAATCCTGATAAAAATAGTAAATGGGTTGGATTCAAATTACTTCATATTGAATGGATTAATTTAATATAAAAGAATTTTCCAATTAAATATTAGGTTGCGAATATGTTAAATTGGATAATATAAATTAAAATTTATGAGTACGTTTATTAAAATTTATGAGTACGTACTTTTATTAGCTCAATACCGATGGAAGCTGCTAAAGGGTGCCCTAAAAAGGCATTTGCAGGGGGGGGGGGGGGGGTCTAATTCGTGATTCGGCCGTTGAATGCGAGGATTCACTAAAAATATTGGCTCTTGCTCAATAAAATGAGCCTTATGCTTGCATGGAAGAGGACATCTGAAAGCTCATTGTTGAGGTAAATAGCGAATGTGTAGTATAGGCTGTCCTCGAATCTCGCATTCAGAGTAGCATCAATGCTTTGTTAACAGTTAAAATCCAGAGGCTGTTGCGGTTGAATTGATCAATTGAAGTGTATCGTTAAGTAAACTGTGCAGTTGGCTTGCGTCGTATGCTATCAGTGGCGGAACCAGAAATTTACCGAAGGGGGGTCATCGTGGATGGCGGTGGTCGGCATTGTGGTGGCTGCGGCTGGGTGGGTGGGTGCTGCTGCTGCGGGCTGTGTTTTGGGGTTGGGGAGGGAACAGACAAAGAGAGGGAAGAAGAAGGGAAGAACAAAGGCTGCGTTTTAGCGCAGCCCTTTTAAAATTTTGAACTGGCCCAAGTAAAACGGCGTCGTTTCGCTTGGGCCGGTTTATTTTTTTTTAAGTAAACCCCTGGCGAAACGAGGGACTAATTTATAAAAAAAAAATTGTATTTGTAGCGAGGGATTCGTCTACCCCTCGCTGCAAATGCTCTGAAACTCAGTCCCCCGGGCTGAGTTTTTCATGCCTCCACGCCTCCCTTCTTCTGGCTGCCGGTGAAGGGGTCATGTGACCCCACATGATCCCATAGTGATTCCGCCCCTGTATGTTATTAATTTATACACTAGCTGGAAGAGATGTTGAGAGGATTGAACATGATCTTGCGCAGGTGTGAGTTGAAGTAGGCTAGTCACCAGCTTTCATTCAGGCCCTTGCCTCCTCTTTTGTAATACAAAAAAAGATTATACTTTTAAATCTAGTATGTTAATTAGATATAATCTAATTATTTTTCTTGTTGTGTTTTAAGAACGTGAAAAGTGAAAGATTTTGTAAAGAAAACTATTACTTATTAGACCTCCCATTGAAAAAAAAAACCTCTCAAATTATATATAAGGGAGCTAGACTACAAAAAAAAATAAAAATTATATAACCTAGAAACGCTCAAATAACTTAATGGCTACGTCAAATTACAGGTTATGTTCAGTCATATTAAGAAGTCTTTTTTTTAACGAATCCAACCAAATACTAAAAATATTAAATTAACGATTCAATTTGAGTTAATTTCAAGTTCGATCGAATAACGTCGATTTTAAACCGGTTGAACTTTAATATTAAACTTTTATATTTAAATTTTCTTTTAATATTATGTCAACTCCTTCAAATTAAGAAGCCAAAGAAAACAAAAATAATGTCGTTTTATTTATATAATTATGAATATGTATATATAATTATAAATGAGTTAGTCGGTTTAAATGTAGACAAAAAAAAAATATTTAAACTTGACCAATATATATATACTCAATCTTTTTTTTTATTATTAAAACCGAGCTTATCAATGATTTATTTCTCAATTAATTAAATCTATCTCAACTCACATGGAGTGATCGGGTTTCATCCATTTTGAAAATTTTATTTTGCCCTATTAGTGGCTTTAATTTATCCATCTTTATTAAAATATCAACAAATATAGTTTGAATGTTGAAGACAAGAAATTGATATAATCCCTGTCAAAGACTAGAAGATGTAGCAATATTGACTGCAAGTAACAATTAGATTCAATAACCACATGCTAGAATAACTTTTGCCAGACAATTTTTAAAGCAAATCATCATGGATTCTATAATCCTGCAAATTGCAATTAACGAAAAAGCAAAAATTCAAACGTTTTTATTACTATTTTCACCTCATGAATAGTGAAATTTCAAAAAAAATCAACCTTTTTTTTAATTTTCAGTTTTATCTTCTTCTTCTTTTTTTTTTTTTTTGCTTTTCTTCTTTTTATTTTTTTTTATTTTTCATCTAATAAATAGTGAAATTCCAAAAAAATATCACCATTTTTTAAATTTTCAGTTTTATAATTTTTTTATTTCCTTTTTCTTTTCTTTCTTTCTTTTTTTCCTTTTTCCTTTTTTAAACTTTTGATAACTTGAGTAATATTCCAATAAAAAGTATTTAAGATTCAAATTTAATTTTATAAGATAAAATCTGTTCTTACTTTAGCTACATATTTGTTTTTATCTTCTTCTCTTTATATTTATTTAAGATTCAAAGTTAATTTTATAAGATAAAATATGTTCTTACTTTAGTTACATATTTATTTTTACCTTCTTCTCTTTATATTTAATCATTTAAATATAAAATTAATTAAAAATATTAAATTTTAGATATTATATATATATTTTACTCTTAGTTGATTTTATTTTCTTTTTTAATTTATGAGCATTATAAATTATTAATTGATTTTATTTTCCTTTTTTTAATTCATAAGCTATCTTATTATTATTATTATTATTATTATTATTATTATTATTATTATTATTATTATTATTATTATTATTATTATGCTTTAGAAACTATTAATTTTTAGAACTATAACTTTTAAAAATTTTAAATTTTTTATTATTATTTTATTTTAACATTTTAATGGGTAATATAAATTTATTTATTTTAAAAATAATTTAAAATGGAGATGTTATTATCATAATTGGATTCATAATAAAAAATTTAATTAATAAAAATTTCAAAAATTTTAATTAAAGAAATAAAATTAAAAATTAATATTTGATTTTGTTTAATCAAATTTAATTAAAAAATATCTTAATAAGTTATAGATATCTTATTATAAATATTTTTATAATATATAAATTAAATTTTTTTAACATTATGTGCATCTATATATGTAATATTATTTTTATGTATTAATTAATTATTAATATATGAATTATAATTATATATTAATACATAAATTATTTCTTCATTTAGATATAATGTAAAATAGATTATCCATAGTATAGCGCGGGGTTATTATATGCTTGTATATATATTAAAAGAGCCATTAGAAATATTATTTTTTGTGGCATTGAAATATAAAATGCTTATTTTTTCAAATTTTCTAGTTTACCTTTCTTTTTATTGAGTCTTATTTGCTGTGAATCGGCACATATACAAAAACTTCTAATGATACTTTGTGGGCTGTGCTAAGAGAAGAAGTTCATATAATACTACTAAATACCATGATAATTACTAATCCTATCTCACCACCTATTAATTATTTTCACTCATTCATTCTTTTGCTCTTAAATTAATATATGTATAATTATTTATTTATTTATTTTTTTAAAGAGAAGATTGAAACTTTTATTAATCAGAAATAAGTATAGCAGCAATAGGAGGAGGAGGAACACCCTCCCAAATATGGAGACTAGCATCTAAATGTAAAGCTCTTGCCAAAACATGAGCAACCTCATTCACTTGTCTCCTAACCCATTTAAAAGAAACATTACATCTTTGTTTCAAGAAACATTTAATGTCTTCTACAATATTACCTAAGTTTAAAATATCGTCAGATAAAGAGATGGCAGCCGTATACACATGCTAAGTGTCAGTTTCAATAATGCATGGGTTTTGAAAACGATGGAGCACCACTGATGTAGCTTTTCAGAGTCCCCACAGCTCTGCATGATATGGTGAGCTATAATTCTGGATAGAACCTGAAATTGCCAACAGCAGCGAACCATTCTCATCTCTAATCACTACCCCAAAGCCAGCTACTGAATTTTCAAACACAACTGTATCAACGTTGCACTTCCAACTGCCCATCGGAGGTCTCTCCCAAATTGGACTATCAGATACGAAGACTTGAGATTGAATAGCCATACGAGTCTGGAACTCCATTGCACATCTCTAGTCTTCAAGAAATTTTTGAATGATCATCACAGAGGTCTGACCCTTAAAAGAAAGACATTGCCATAATAGAGTATTTCTTTCTGACCATATTCTCCACAAAACACATAAAATCTCAGCTACAACCTTCTTTAAAAAATTTTGGAAGATATTATTAAGCCACAAGAGAATATTTTCATCATCTGGGAAAGGAATATGCAAGAACATGAGATTCCATATGTTCACGGCCTTTGGACAAGCAAAGAAGTCATGATTCAATGATTCAAACAATCCACACCTGATACATAGCCCCCCAACTGGAACACCTCTACAAATAAGGCGTTGATTGACAAGTAATATGTTTCTTCCCAAATGCCAGATGAAGTTCTTCACTTTAGGAGGGATATCTACCTGCCAGATCTTCTTCCAAACAAATGATGGCCCTTGTTCATAAAAAGGAAAATCTCCATGGAATAAATGATAGGCTGAATTTACACTAAAAATTTCATCTTTTGTAAACTGCCAGATGCTTCTATCTTCTCTTACCTGCCAGCTCAAAGGGATACTCAAAATAAAAGAAGCTTCATCTTCATTAAATAATCCCCGCACTAAATTCTCATTTCACTGCCTCCCATTTTTCCATCAAAAGATCGCTGACAAGCATTGATTCAAACTCCACACATATGTTATTTACGAAAAAATTCTCTTCTCTTGATAGCCACGGATCTTCCCACACCCTCACTAAAGCTCCATTTCCAATCACCCAACCCAAGCCCCTAATCATGTAATCCTTAGCAACACAAAGACTCCGCCATATGAAACTTGGATTAGATCCTAATCCTGAAGTTAAAAAATCTCCATTAGGGAAATATCTAGCTTTATAAACTTGAGCCATAAGCGAGTCTTTTATCTTAAAAATGCGCCAACATTGTTTGCTAAGCATAGTAAGATTAAAGTGATGAAAGTTCCTGAAACCCATACCACCTTCCTCCTTACTTCGACGTAAATTATCCCATGATATCCAATGTAAATTCCTATTGCCATTTGCCTTCTTACCTCACCAGAAGCTGTTCATCATTCTATGTAACTCTTCGCAAAATAATAGTGGAATGAGAAAAACTCCCATACAAAAAGTTGGAAGAGAGTGAAAAACTGACTTAAGAAGAACTTATTTACCAGCTTTTGAGAGAAATTTAGCATCCCAACCTTGCAGCCTTCTACTCATTCATTCTTTTAAGAAAGAAAAAAAAACGTCGTTTATCCTTCCCCACTAATGATGGAAGTCCCAAGTATCGCCCATGATCAATCTTATTTGATACTTCTAAAATTGAAGTAAGGAAAGTACGTAAATCATCTGATATATTATTACTATAGAATGTACCAGATTTTTGAAAGTTTATTGCCTGTCCTGATGCCTGTTCATACTTAACCAAAATATGCTAACGTCTACCTTCAATGCCACCTCCCCCAGTTTCCTATTTGAGATGCATTTCATATGATGTATAATCTCAAAAGCAAGAAGAATATTATCTGTTAGTAACCGGCTTGAAACAAAACCTGATTGAGATTGAGCAATCATGTCAGGCAGTAAATACTTAAGGCGATTAGCCAAGACTTTTGCAAAAATTTTATACACCACATTGCAAAGAAAAATTGGCCTGAGATCCTTTACTGACACTGGATTGTCTTTTTTAGGGATCAAAACAATGGTAGCATCATTTAAGTGAGTAGGAAAAGAGTAACTTTCAAACCAGACGGAGCAACTAGCCACTACGTTAGGATCCACTATATTCCAAAACTTTTGAAAAAAAGCCGGATTCATGCCATCAGGACCAGGGGATTTATCATAATGCATTTAGAAAGCAGCTCTGTGAATCTCATCTGAAGTAAGAGGGGCTAAAAGAAAAGAATTATCCTTTGCCGACGCCTTAGAACTGACCTTACTGAGGACCACACTACAATCCCCATTTGATGCTTCGAAAAGCTTAGAGAAATAATTCGCAATATGGTCCTTTAAAGCTGCAGGATCAAAAATCCACTCTCCATCTTCTCCTTTTAGAGCATTAATCTTATTTCTCCTTTTCCGATGCAAGGCTTGCTTATGAAAATATTCAGAGTTCCGGTCACCATGTTTAAGCCAAAAAGACTTGGAGCGCTGCTTCCAAAAGATTTCTTCTTGCTCCAATAAGATTATGTATTCTCTGTTCAAGGATGTTAAAACATCACTGTTCACACAAAAAAAATCATAATTTCTAACTCGAAGTATCTGATTGTAAACATCAACCTTTCTTCTATGAAAATCTCCAATAGAATTCCTTCCCCATTCAAACAATGATTTGCCACATCTCTCAATTTTTTCTAGCAGTGTACAATTATCATTATAATTCCATGAATGAGAAATAACATCAGAAATTTCAGGATTAAGAAGCCAGAAATTTTTGAACCTGAAACGGGAATAAATAACAGCAAGAATCTGCAAGTTGCAATGCAATAATAAAGGAGAATGGTCGAAAATCGGAGCAAATAAATTTTCCAAACGGCAAGCCAAAAATAGATGTAGCCAAGAATCTGTAGCAATACATCTATCTAGTTTCTCATAGACCAAATTGCCTGAGGCTCTCCCCTGTTCCCAAGTAAAACGGTATCCCACTAAAGGAATGTCAGTCAAGTTACAATCCGAGAGGGTGTCACCAAAACCTTGAATTAGCATATCTGGATGCCCCACACAACCATCATTCTCATCATGAGATAGGAGATCATTAAAATCTTCAATGACTGCCCAGGGCAATGTGCGGTTATTAGCTAAATTACAAAGCAGCTGCCAAGAGTCCCTTCTATGATTCCTTTGAGGAAAACCATAAAAGCCAGTAAGATGTCATCTTATATTCACACCTATATCAATCACTATATCAATAAAATTTGAAGAAAAAAATTATTAAGAGATTAATGAAATCATTTGAGCAGACAACCAAACCACCTCCACGACCAAGTTGAACAACTACAAAACAATTTTCAAAACTAATTTGAGAGCAAACACCATCAACTTATATATATTTAAATGTATAATAATGTTATATATATATATATTACATTAATATTTAATATGTATTATTTTTTTTATTCATAAAATAATACTAATTCCGCAACCATTTGCGGCAGGCAATTCAGCTTGTAGTCTTCTAATTTCCGTTATCACACAATATTGTAGTACCCAATGAAGGAATCAATTGTCATCATGAAAATAATAAATTTTAAATTTGTATAACATAAAAGATATTACTTCTATTCAAAAAAAAAAAGATATTACTTAAATCATTTGATTCAGTTTAAACATGCAATGATCATTAATAATATACGTGAATACAGAACCCAACTTTAATTTTTTCTTTCATAAAAATCAATTTTTTAAAAACTATTCTTTTATTAAATTTAATATTAATTGAAAGTTATTTTTGTAGTTTGGAGTTTATAAAAGATATTGAAATTAGGATTTATAAGATTTTTAAAAACTTTTAACTTTTAATAATTTTCGCATATATGTAATAAGTACAAACAAATTGAAATTTTTCTTAATCTTAATAATAATAAAAATATTGTTAATAAAATTATGAATTTATGGAGACACCTTAATTAGTTATTTAATAAACATGACTTATTAGGACTTATTTTTCTCTAATAAAGTATATTTGTTCAATCTTTGATTATATAGTTATTTCCCTTTCAGAAATTCCATCCCATCCAGATTAAATAAACAATATCCACAAGTTTTGTTTTTAAAATTTTAAATCTATTTAAGTATTTGACTATGTATAAGCATTGAATTTTAATTTATTTCCAATTCATTTCAATTTTAAAATACTATTTGCCCTAAAATTTTGTAGCATTTTGACACTTTTACTTGAATAGAATTATTGGAATTTTATATTATAGATAAGCAATTATTATTATTTTTTAATTTTCTTTTTTACCTTTTGCCTCTTTTCTTAAAAATATCTTGATAATAATATTCAAAAATGAATTTATTAAAAGAAATTATTATCAACTTATTAAAACAACAATTTTTTTAATACTGAAATTTTTAAAAGTTATGTTGTTTTAGTAAAACGACATCGTAATATCGCTTGTTTGCCCTTAATCATAATCGGCAGAGGAGCTTCGTCGACGCTTAAGCCCTAAAAAACCCTGTCTGCTCTGCTACTGCCGCCTTTTTTTTTTTGCTCCAGTTCACTACGCTTCAAAAATTGCCGGGAAATTAACGGTTCTTTAAAACCCTAATCCCCCATATACTTTACGATTCCGGAAAATTTCCAGGTAAACAAACAACAACGGTTACTGTCTCCTTGAAATCTCTAAACCTCAACTTTTCATGCTTAGTAAATGGAGAAAGCCCCTCTATTTCCCATTAAAATCGAAATTTTTTGTATCCCTCTCTTCTCTCGCAGTCTCTAAATCCTCACTCTCCACCGCTGCAAGTCTTGCCAATGAACCTGTTCCCACCTCTATTGCTTCGGACTCTGGAGACTCTGTTGACGTAATTCTGTCTGGTCTTAGGTGCTCAGGTTTTAGGAGACCTACTGATGGGGTCTATTTTAAAAATCTGCTTTCAATGCTAAATTGTTCTCAGGTTGATAAAATAATGGAGTATTTGAATGTTGAGAATGCGGATTCAGCTGTAGAATTCTTTCATTTGATGACGAATGAATTTGGGTTCCAACATTCAAGGGTTTCAAAGCTTGTTGTCTCACATATCTTAGCAAGAAAGAGGAGATTGAAGGAATTGCGTCTGGTTTTGGACCAAATGCTGCTAGAGGAAGGTTCGTTTTATCAAATTTTATGCTTTAAATTGATTCTTTAAATTTTGCTTTCTGTTTTATTTTGCTATTTTAGGCTAATTCACTTTATTTTGTTTGATTCACTGCTTGTGGACGATGATCTAGCTCTAGATGATTAAACGACAATAGCAAGCTTGTTAAATTTGTTTTTGTTTCTTAAAAATTTTGAATGTTGCTCATTTTGTTGTTTATAGATTTGGTGTGATTTCTGATAGGCTCTGGGTCAGCTCCTTCACTTTGTGAACTGCTTTCTAGGGGCTTCAGGAGCTGGGATTCTAGTTATGTTGTGTGGGATATGCTTGCTTTTGCTTATTCAAGATCTGAGATGGTTCATGATGCTCTCTTTGTTGTTGTGAAGATGAAAGACCTGAACTTAAGGGCTTCAATACAAACGTATAATAGTCTGTTGTACAATCTGAGGCACACTGATATCATGTGGGATGTATATAATGAAATCAAAGTTAGTGGCTCCCCTAGGAGTGAATACACTAATCCTATAGTTGTAGATGGCTTATGCAAACAGTCTAGGTTTCAAGATGTAGTTTTGTTCTTACAGAATATTGAAGGGAATGAGTTTGGGCCTTCTGTTGTTTCATTCAACACTATCATGTCGACATACTGTAAGTTGGGTTTTGTAGATGTGGCAAAGTCATTTTTCTGTATGATGCTGAAGTATGGATTTCTTCCTGATGCATACAGTTATAATATTCTTATTCATGGACTATGTCTAGCTGGTTCAATAGAAGAAGCATTGGAATTTACAAATGACATGGAGAAGCATGGGGTACAACCTGATGTAGTAACTTACAACATTCTTGCTAAAGGTTTTTGTCTTCTTGGTATGATGAGTGGAGCCTGGAAGATCATTCGGAAGATGCTAGCAAAGGGGGTAATAAATCCAGATCTTGTCATGTATACTATATTGATATGTGAGCATTGCCAGATAGGCAATATTCAGGAAGCATTAAAGTTGCAGAAAAAGATTATTGCACTGGGTTTTCAATTGAGTGTCATCTCATACACTGTTTTGATTGGCAGCTTGTGTAAACGTGGACAGGTTCATGAAGCATTGAAACTACTTTGTGAAATGAAAGCTAAAGGCTTGCAACCAGATCTTGTTACATACTCTATCCTCATTCATGGCCTTTGCAAGCAAGGAGAAGTCCAACAGGCTATCCAGCTATATGCTGAAATGTGCTTCAACGGAATCCCTCCGAGTTCTTTTACACACAGTGCTATTCTGATGGGTCTTTGTGAAAAAGGGATGATAATGAAGGCTAGAATGTACTTTGATTATCTGATGATAAGCAACTTGACGCTTGACATTATTCTTTATAATATTATGATTGATGGGTATGTCAAACTTGGTAACATTAAGGAGGCTGTAAAACTATACAAACAATTAGGAGAGAAAGACATATCTCCTACAATAGTCACTTTTAATTCTCTTATTAATGGATTCTGCAAAAACAGAAAGGTAGCTGAGGCGAGAAGGTTGTTGGATACTATCAAGCGGCATGGACTGGAACCAAATGCAATAACTTATACCACTCTTATGAATGCATATTGTGAAGAGGGTAGTATGCAGAATTTGCTCGAGTTGCTGTCAATGATGGAAGCTGAAGCTATAGGACCAACCCTTATAACGTACTCTGTAGTAATCAAAGGACTCTGCAAACAGCAGAAGTTGCAAGAATCTTGCCAATTACTTGAGGATATGCATGATAAAGGTCTAACCCCAGATCAAGTCACATATAATACCATCATCCAAGCATTTTGCAAAGCCAAAGATTTGGGAAAAGCATTTGAATTATTTGATGAGATGTTACTGCTTAACCTTGAGCCTACATCAGTTACATACAATGTTCTCATCAATGGACTTTGTGTGTACGGCGATCTCACGGATGCCGACAATCTAATGGCTTCTCTTCAGGATCAAAAGATCAATTTGAACAAAGTTGCTTACACAACAATAATAAAAGCACATTGTGCCAAGGGTGATGTTGATAGAGCAGTGATATACTTCCGTCAAATGGTGGAAAGGGGTATTGAAGTTTCAATCAGAGATTATAGTTCTGTGATCAGCAGATTATGCAAACGCTGTTTAATAAATGAAGCCAAGTACTTTTTCCGCATGATGCTAGCTGATGGTGTTTCTCCTGATCAAGAAATCTGTGAACTGATGCGTAATTCCTTCCACCAAGATGGCCATCTCAATTCTGTGTTTGAATTACTGGCTGAGATGATTAAATTTGGCTTACTTCATGATTAGTGAAATGAAAAATAACCATTTTCATGCATCTCATCAATGGAAAGAGGTGTCTGATGGCTTATGCCAAGTCCTCCTTGCATGAGGTATGACATACAATATAACTTAATATATTTTAGTTTTAGTATTATGTTTTAACTATGGGATTGCATGTGAAATTTGACGGTTTTGTAAGAGAGCTGCCGTATTCAATTGTCCTGGGATAATTGACGCTCCAATAGCATTAAAATACCTTATCCCATTCTTTTAGATTACATGATGTTCATATAGCAGTTGTAGTCCTGATTGCTTTTTTCTTGTCTAGTTGAATCAGTGGATTATATTTTGCAGACACATTCATGAATGCACTTTTTTTTCTTTTTGTGAGCCTGAAGTAGCTGCATTCAGTTAATGATGGACAAAATTTTTGAAAAGCACACTGTATCCCGTTTTTCATTCTTTATTTATTTGTTTATTTATTTTTTGCAATAATGAATGATCAAGTACAAGTGTGTACTCTCTTAATTTACCAAGTGTATTAGAATGGAAATGATAATTTAGACTTTTGAGCTGAAGCCTCTTTACTTTAGTGGACTGATGGGTTGGCACTGCTGGATGTTACAGCATTAGTTTTCTGTTTTCCCAAAAAAAGGGAGGTGAATTCTTATTTCTGAGCACATTTTGTAGGGGAATGAATTTGTGCATGAAGAAATCATTTAAGGACAATGTAGGGAGACAGTGGTAAGGAACTTGAAAGCCAAAGGAGTGTCTCAACAGCATCCATCAGTCTGACATTGGGTCATATGATATCAATCTTGATAGCTCTTTCCAGCTGCATAATGTAGCACCTGGTTTCAGTCTGAGTGGTCAAATTCATGAAGTGCTTTGTTTATGATATCAGAAAGCATAGGGAAGGTAATGAAACCAATAAACTTTCTCCATGGTGTCTTTGGTCTCAGAATAGATTAAGGCTATTACTGAAATTGCTAATTGCATAAACTGTGGTAATTGTGCTATAATTCTGTGGCAAGCTTTTTTCACTTTAAAAAGTTATCATTTCCTGTTCTTTTTCCCTTTTTTGGTAACATGTTTTTTTCCTTCCCGAGTAAATAAATATATAATGGAGCATGACCACCTACATCTTGTTGCGCTTATAAATGCGCATATTCTATTGATTAGTTTCTTCTAGATGCCAGGGTGGTGGTACTGGATGACAATTATCAATCTCCATTGTATTCTAGAGGAGGTGTATGATCCTAAAGATTGCAGATACTAACTCATGCAGTAACATTGCATATTAGTTTTTTTTCTAATACTTTTCCGTGCCCAAGGCTCACTGACACAGAAGACTGTTGCGTGTTTGCGAGCAATGGAAACTGGTAAGGGGTAAATGCAAGCTGCCATCCCTGTTACCCCATCGTGTGTAGTGAAGCAGATCATATAATTATTTCAGAAAGCATTGATTCAGCCATATGTGCTTTATGCGTGACGTCTTGAACCTTCGTGTAGCCCTGCCACACAGGTAAATAAAGTTTCTAACTTGATTGTTCTTGTTCATAATAAACTGAGGAACTGTTGACTTCAAGTTACTTATCTGTTTAATAGCAGATTTCATTATTGCTTGTCAAGAATGGTCCCAACATTTGCAGGCCATCCCTTGAGATGCTAAAAGAAGAAGATGGAATTATTGGAAGTGATTCCTCTACACGACATTCTTGAACCAGAAGATGATTCCTTCTCATGTGATATGTTCTGCATCAAGGTTGTTGCCCTTTCATGCCTTCTCTTATTCAGCAATGGAGGCTGATCATCAACACCCGCCGCCGCCGCCACCATTTGATTAGCTTCTTTTTGAATTTTTCTGTTTTACTTTTGATTCGCAGTTTGATTTTTCTATTTTTTTTTCTGGATTATATTTGAATTTCCATAATAATGGATGAAATTTGCGTACTACAAATATATTCACTAAAATTCTTTTATTCAGAACAGTTATTCACTTGTTTTACATGAAAATGATTTGATTTCATTAATTCATTATTATTTTAAACAAAATCATTTAAATTTTTTGCTTTGTGATTAGCTTCAGCTCGTTAACAAGACGATCTATGTCTTCCGAAGATGTTCCACCACCTTTAACTCCTGCCACTGCTTCCCTTTTCAATTCTTTAGCTTTCATTCTCTCTTTTTCGTATCCAGCTCCATTCATAAATTCACCAATCACTTTCCCCAACTCGTCCGGGTCAGGTACCGAATCAGCCCCCATACACACTCTCGCCCCGATACCCAAATCCTCCAATACAAGTCTATTATTCACAAATTGGTCAGCTTCATCGGCCAACACAATATCAAAACTCCATTCTCTATCGCTTCGAGCACCGAGTTCCAACCACAGTGACTCAGAAACCCACCTACCGCTTTGTGACTCAGTAACGTCACCTGCGGAGCCCAACCCGTATTACCCAACCTCTACCGGTGACACGTTCCTCAAACCCATCGGGTATTGCTCCAAACCCATTCTCCAGCTCTTGTTGGGTCATGCCCGTTTTGACGACCCAAATAAATCGGGCCATGCTTTTTCTCCAGACCCGATGCTAATGCTTCCATCTGGTTCTTGCTCATCAATTTTTGATATCCAAAACATACATAAAGCACTGATCCATCAGGGCATACATTTAACCAGTCAAATAGACAGGCAAATGAATTCAAGTCTGGGTTTCCACGACTGGATTTATCAGAACCCAACAGGCTAAGCAGGCCGACTCCGTAAACTCTTTCATGCGCCATCTTCTCCTTCAAGAAAGCCAAATATTCGCCCTCGATAGCTTCGAAGCTATTGAAGATAGCTCCATAACTAAGGAGATTAGCCATCAAACCTTCTCTCACAGTCTGCCAATCAGGATCTGACTCTTCGAATAAACGGAAAATAGACGGTAGATGCTCCTCCCGAAAAGACGGCGATTTGGGCAAATCAACAAATTCCACCACCTCTAAGGACTTCACAGCCTCGTAATGACTCCAACAATAATCTAAAACAGCTGGAAAAAAGACGAATCTCGGAATATTGATCTCGTTAGCCAGTCGAAGGGTCCAACCAAGGAAAAAGAAATGATAGCAACAGGAGGATTAGTGTGAGATCGAAACCACTGGATAATTTGATCATAGAGCTTACTTAGAGCTGCCATTATCGGCAAATTGCCGGCGTTTCCAAGCTCTTTGACATGTTCCACCCCGGCGCGAAGTGAATGATGGGATGGTAAAGGGAGGACTAGAGTTTGGATCTGTGGGTGAGCGGAGAGAAGTGGAGAGAGGATATGGAGGTTTTTGGGTGTAATAATGATAGTGATGGTAAGGCCAAGGAGGAAGAGTTGGTGGTCTACAGTGGCAGACCTAGAAGGTCGGATGGGGCAGATGACTCCTCGTCGTTGACAGGGAGTACTGATACAGGAAGCTCGGTCAAGTTGCGGAGCGAACAGGGGGCTCACCGCTCATCGCTCTAACTCCAATACCGATCTCTGCAACATGAGAGAGGCCGCACACGTGACAATCTCTCCCTCCTGTAATTACTATTTTACTCCCGACTGAAATAGGCTTAATTTTTTTTTTTTATTTTATTAAGTTAAAAAAAGCAACGTCCTTTCACTTAACACAGATTCAAAAATAATAAAAGGCTAGCAGCGAGCAAAGGAGAAATCTAGAAAGGCAGAGACAAAGACTAGAGGAGCACAGGCTGCACGGCACATAGAGGTGGAGGAGAGTAAGGGAGGAGGATGAGCGGCGAGCCGACCAGACCACCGGTGACCGATCAGACCACCGGCCAAAGAGCAAAGTTCAGATTTTTAAAATTTTATTAATTTTTTATTAATTTTATTAGTTAATTTATTAATTATTTGTGATTATTAGATTTAATTTTATGTTATTAAAAATGGAGATTTTAATTTTTAAATATAAATAAAATTATATATTGGATTTTAAATATAGAAAATAGTTTATTAATTAGTTGAATTAATTGATTTTAATGTATTTTGCGAATTTATGATAATTGATATTTTACATAAAAAATTGGAGATGTTGATAATTTTTTAGATAAAAAATTGGAGATTATATTTTTTAAATATAAAATAAATTATATAGTGAATTTTAAATATAGAATATAGGTTATTAATTAGTTGAATTATTTAATTTTATTGTGTTTTGTGAGTTTGTTATAAATGTTCTTTTAGGTAAAAAATTAGAGATTTTATTTTTATATATAGAATATAGTTTATTCAATTGGTTTTTAAATATAGAATATAATGTATTAATTATGTTAAATTAATTGAATTTACTTTTATTTTTTGAATTTGTGATTATTTCGTTTTAGGTAAAAAATGGTAATTTGAATATAGATAAATATAGATTGTGATTATTTGGTTTTATTAGTGTTTTGTGAATTTTTATTAGGTTTTAATTATAAAATATAATTTAATGTTTTGCTAGTGTCTAAAATTATGAATGTAAGTTAGGTTAAATTAATTCTAAATTAAACAGATATAAATAAATTTGTGATCAAGACTAAGAGAATGCGGAATAAATACGGTGAATCCTCAAATATTTTGATTTCAATATCAATCCCTATATTAAGTAGTAATGCAATTGAGGAGGAAATCAATGATAAAATAGAGTGTCCGGGCATTAATTTTGATAATATTGTGGGTGATCCGATATTGTGTAAATCTATTGATGATTTTGATGTAGAGATTAGGGATAATGTTAGAAAACAATATGTAGCTAAAAGACTTTGCTAACCACGTGACCATAATTTTTTTCAAACAAAATTTGAAAAAATAATGAGGAGTTTTAGAGAGAATTGGTACTCTAAATTTGAATAGTTGGAATATAGCATTTTCAAATGATGCAGCATTTTGTTTCTAGTGTTATCTTTTTAGTTCGAATAGAGGAAGCGGAGGGATAATGTCTTCACATAAATCGAGTTTTATAATTGAAAAAAAGCCATGGAGAGATTTAATGAACACGTTGGCGATCCTAGATGTCCACACAATAATGCTAGAATACTATATATTGGTTTCAAAAATCAAAGATAAAGTGTATCATGTATTATCTTCTCACAGCCAAGAGCAAGAGAGACATTATTGGACATATTTGACAGCAATTATTGACTGTATACGTTTTTTTTTAGCTTATGTGTTAGCTTTTCGAGAACATGATGAGTCAAAAAGGTCACTTAGCTTGGGTAATTTTTTTGAACTTCTTAATTGGTATAGTGAACGTAATATTGATGTTGGAAATATAATTAATTTAAATGCTCCTGAAAATAATCAGCTCACTTCTCCACGTATCCAAAAATAAATAGTTAGCGCTTGTGCTATAGAGACGACATTAATTATTATTAAGGATGTTGGAGATGACTTTTATTTTATATTAATTGATGAGGCTCGAGATAATTCTGTAAAAGAGCAAATGGCTATTATGTTGAGATATGTTAACAAGTTGGGACAAGTGGTGGAGCGATTAGTTAGAGTGATACATGTAAGTGAAAATATCTGCTTTGTCTTTGAAAAGTGCACTCGATAATTTCTTAGCGAAACATTGACTATCATTAAATAGAGTTAGAGGCCAATATTATGATGTAACTTCTAATATACGAAGTAAATTTAATGGGTTAAAGACCATAATTTTAAATGAAAATCCTTCGGCATGGTACATTCATTATTTCGTTCATCAGCTCCAATTAGTACTTGTTGTAGTAGCAATGAGCAATAGATTTGTGAGTAATTTTTTTTATTATGTTGCAATGGTTGCTAATATTGTTAGAGTTTCATGTAAAAGGAGGGATTCTCTCCATCAAAAATAACATGATGAAGTAGTTCAACGTTTAAATAGTTGTGATATTTAAGCTGAAAGAGGCTTGCATCAAAAAATAAATTTAGCTTGACCTGGTGACAAGCGTTGGGATTCTCATTATAAAATAATTGTGCGTCTTTTCTCTATGTGGCCACCTATGAAAGAGGTTCTCGAGAATATTTTTGATGATGGTTCTGATTTTAAAAATCGAGGGGCAGTTGTGGGTTTGCTTGATAAAATGAGAAATTATGAATTTATTTTTATTTCTTTCTTGATGAGAAAACTTTTAGGAATGACAAATGATCTATCTCAAGTCTTATAAAGAAATAATCAAAATATTGTTAATACAATTCATTTGATTACAACTGTTAAACAAGCATTGCAAAGCTTCAGAGACGATGAATGAGATAAATTATTGAAAGTTGTTAATAATTTTTGCATAGATCATGATGTCATAGTGCCTAATATGAAAGATAATACAAGTTATCTAAGATCTAAGCGTGTTGGTATTCAATTACTTATTATCACCACTTACGAGTAGAAATATTATGTTAGATACTATTTTTTTTAATTAATAATACACTTAACTATTTATTATGATATATCTTAATTATTTTTCATTCAATTATAAGTTATTGATTTCATTGCTCAAGAAATAAAAAATCGTTTTACATAATCAAGTACGGAATTGCTTTCATGCATTGTTTTGTCTTTCTTCTATGAACTTATTTTTCAACTTTCGGCTATCCAAATTACTTCATCTAGCTGAACTATATCTATATGATTTCTCCATCACCGATCGGATGATACTTGAATATCAACTTGAGACCTACATTGCTGATGTAAGAAGAAATATAGTTTTCTCTAATCTTGATGATATTGGAGCTCTTGCTCAGAAAATGGTTGAGACATGTTTATTACACTATATTTTCTTTGATATATCTGCTTATTAAGTTAGCTTTAGTTCTACCTGTTGCAACTGCTACTGTCAAAAGAGTTTTTTCAGCAATTAACATTATCAAGACGTATTTGCATAATAAGATGAGAGATAATTTTTTATTTGACTGCTTGGTTTGTTATGCAGAGATATATTTTTTAAAAAATTAAAAATGAAGATGTTATGCAACGTTTTTAAAAAATATAGACTTATAGGATAGAGTTATTGTCTTTTAGTCATAGTCAATCTAATAGCACATATTAATTATTGAACTACTGACATTATAATATTAAATGTTTAATTTTATTATGAACTCGTCTGTAATTTTTTCTGTATAAATTTTGATCTTTCTTAATAAATTTTTGATTTCGATATTGGTGAGTTAGGTCCAAAAGGGCATTGGTGAAGCCACCTTCCCTTCTCTTTTTAAATATATATATATATATATAATATTTTTAAAAAATTTTTAAATTATTTATTAATTTCATTTAAAATTTTAAATTGTCCCCTTATTTTTTTTAAATTTTTACAATAAGTCAAAATAATTATAATAAATTATTTATTCTATAACCAATAATTTTCTTTTAAAAAATTGACAAAATATTGATAATATATAAATACAAAAAAATAAATAAAAAAAGAGGTAAAATTTTTAACTAAATTAAATTGAACGTATTAAATAATTTATTTATTTTAATTATTTTTTAAAAAATTATATTTATTATTTAATTTTTTTCTCTTTATTTTATTTTTATTGTGAATAATTTTATAAATTTAAAATTTTTTACACATATATATTAATATTTTTTATTAATTAATTTTTTAATAATAAAAATATATTATTAATAAATTAATAAAATATTATTAAAATAAAAAAAGAGATAAATAATTATAGAGAAAGTCAAAATTTATAAAAATAATTTTACCCTCTTTATTTCAAAGTCTGATTTCGTCCATAAAAAAAGATAGTATATGGCCTTGACCGGGGTAGGGAAAGACTAAAATATGTGGTGATTTGTCGGTGAAGGTGGCGGTAATGGCAGCGGTGGACATGGTGATTGGCGACAGTGAGAGAGGCGTGTGCTCGTCTGTCCAAACTTAGAGGAAGCACTGGGTAAGGAGAAGCAGATGGGGTCTGAATAGCAAAAATTGCCTCAAAAAAATGAAAAGTTTGTTGACTCGTTAACTTTGTGTTACACGTTGCTACGCGAACTGGGAATCCTAGTTGGAGTGTTTTATAGGGCCCACACAGAGAGTTTTTTCTTTTTTAAATTTTCCACCATTTACATCCACGTTTTTAATATCTGTCTGTTAATTTTCCCTCTCCAAAAATTTTTCAGAGATCAGCCAACTGACCTCAGGCAATTCATGTTCTTGTTAGGTACATTAAATCGGCATAAATTTGTGATTATTTATAGTTTCTGATAAATTTAAATAATCACAAATTTAAATTTAGAAATCAATGGTTGAGTCGTTGACTTAGAGTAATCATTGTCAAGAGCACACTAAGCCACATTTTGTAAATTTTTTTTCTTTAATAAATTTAGAAATTCCAACTCAATACTTTTTGTCTTATAAATTATATTTATTTAGTTTTTTAAAGATAACAAGAAATAAGAGATTAACAAATTCTCTGAAGAAATTTTTTTCTTAAACAAAGAAATAGAGAGCAAAGTTAAAAGGAGTATAAATTTATTGGCTAAAAAATAGAGATAAGCATCGATCGCATTCGATTAAGTTTAAAATAAATTTTAACTCGATCAAAACTGATTAAGTATTAAAAATGTTAAATAAATTTTGATTGAAATGTTATATATTTTTAATATATATATTTTTTGGATTTGATTAGATTGAATTAGGTTGTATAATATATAATATTATATATATAAATTAACGAGCTGGGTTTAATTGAATCAAATTATATAATGTATATAATATTAAATATTTATATAATTTTATTAATTGTGTTTGGATTTAAACAAAAAAAATAAATTTTAATCCGATTGAATTCAAATTTTTTTTAAAATATAAATCCAATCTTACATGAATATGTACTGTAACCGAATTCGATCAAAATTCATTTAATTTTATTGGATTTGTAAAATCTCCACACCCCTGCTACCAGATGATCATAGTGATATAACAAATTTCTCAATTTCACATCGAAAAATCACATTAATTAATTTAATAATATTATGATATTTTCTAAGCTTACTCGCCAATTTTCTCGATCCTCTTCTTCTTCATTTGTATGTTTTTATTTTTATTGTTTTTTGAATTTCTGAATTTGATTTCTGTGCAGATTTTCGAATTTCTGAATTTTTTTTTCCTTTTTGTGAAATGTGATAAAACGTATTGCCTGGTGGTGGTAGAAGATCGGCTACATAACGTATTGATGGAGGATTAGCGTTTATCAGAGGATATCTAGTTTCAACTGGGTCTCAATAATTTTTTAATTAATTAATTTCAAAATCTGCTCGTATTTCCCTGTTGATTTTTTTAAAATAAATGAAATTTACCAATGAAAAATTATCCATAGACAAAATTAAACAAATAATTAATTTAAAATATTAAATTCTACCACTAAAGCCATTTTTAATTTATCTCTATTGTTGAAGTTAGGTAAAAATATCAAAAAAATATTTAAACTTTATATTTTTTTTTCATCTATCATAAATTATTTTTTCTTTGACAAATTAGTACATAAATTTAATTTTTCATTTTATTTTTATCTTTTCATCAGTTGAGACTCATGTAACCGGATGATAAGTTGATGTGTCAGTTTATTTTTATTTTTTTATTCTAAAAAATAAAATAGTGAGTGTAAAAAAATAGCGGCCGTTTATTTATTTATTTTTTAAAAAAATCACAAAATGAAATGATATTAAAATAACTATAATTAAAAAAAAGTAACTAGCGCCGGTTATTTAGCTGCTAGTTATTTTTTTTAATTCTATTTTTTTTACATTCTTTAAATAGATATAGACTCCTCTTCCAAGTTCACCAATCATATATAGTTCATTTTATGATTTGTTCATGAATAAAGATTGCATCATTTAAGAAAAGATAGGTCAGTATTTGTAGTTAGACAGGGTGATGAACATGGCTATTAAAGGCATATTATGTTTAATAAGTATTTCTTTTATCTCATCATTTTTAATCTGTGAGTATAATATCTGATTCTTACTATGAATTAATTTTAAAAAATTCAAAGACTAAATAGAATTATGGATGTGAGATGAAAAGAAAAGATTGTGTAAATTTTTTTTAACTGTGTTTGAAGAGGTGCCTTAAATGTGGAATGTATTGATAATAAGAAATCCACAAGTAGCTGAATTAAATAGGATTTGTGAAGCCTGCTCCAATGAATATTCTTGGAAAACAAAAATCAGTTCACTCTTGAACATTACTCAGCAAATTTAAAGTAGGAAAATATTGGATGTAACGTTATAATAATTTGCATGCACTCAACCTATTAAAAAATACATGTCATTTTTGATGGAGGAAGTTGATGCTACGATCTTACAAGACAAATCCACTCTGCTTATACAACAACTTGGAAGTAATGATGTATTTATTTATGTGGTATATGTACTCAAGAATCACAACCATTCAATCCAAAACGTTTATATTCTTGATGATGATCAAAGAAGATTTTTTTTATTATAATTTTAGTGATGGGCATCTATTTTATCTTTGTTAGATGATGTCTTCGAGAAAGTTGAGTTTTTTAGTTCATTTAATGTTATGTTCAGTCTACATCCATTTAAAGAATTAAAAAAACAATGTTAAAAATAAGTAACTTGCATTTAAATAGCTGGCACTAATTATTTTTTTCACCCTAATTATTTTTTTAAAAGCCCATACTTTTTTTTAATGAGTAGTACTTTTTTTAACGTTAATTTATTTTGTGATTTTTAATTTTTTTTTTAAAATTAAATGAACGAGCATTATTTTTTTAATGTTGCTATTTTATTTTTCATAATATAAAAATATAATAGACTGACAGGTCCACGTGACATTTAGTTATATAAGTCTTAATTAGTGAAAAGATAAAATTAAAATGAGAAATTAAGTTAAATTTACATAATACTTAATTTGTTAAAAAAAATTATGATAGATGTGAAAAAAAGTGTAAAGTTTAAGTATTTTTTGGTATTATTGCCTTGAAGTTATTATTTCTTGTTAGATTTAATAACAAAAATTTCCATTGGATAAATTTTTTTTTTGTTATTCTGTTGGCAATTTTATCAGTAAAATTTTAGAATTTCCTATTTTGTTGTTATTTTGTGGGCAAATTGTCACTAACTAGCTACAAAATTTTTCACTCGCTAATTTTAGAAGTAAACAGAGAATTTCTTATAAGGATGATGGACTATCTAACTATATATCCTTTCGATATGGTTTGACTTCATTGCAAGCCAAGGTGGGAGAGGATATGATGGTTACCTATGCCTTATCGGATAAATGCATGTTTGTGGCTGGTAACGAAGAATAGGATTCTTACCAACTCGAAGCGGGTGAGGCTGTGAAGTTTCACAGTTTGACATGAGTAAAGGAAAAATACAGAGAAAATATCAGAAGAATAATCGAGAAGAATGAGAAATATATCTGCTGTATATTATTCAATGAAGGAAAAGATGCTTATATATGTACAATGTGTTCCAAAAATATCCTCATACCCTAATTATATTTACAACTAAAATAATACTGAAAGTAAAGAAAATAAATAACTAAAAGGCAAATGTACATCTCAACAATCCCCCTCAAGATGGAGATTGGTGAGGAACCAAACTCATCTTGGATAAAAGAAATTCATGAGATTTAGTACTAAGGGACTTAGTAAAAATGTCTGCCAGTTATAATCTTGAAAGAACATGACCAGTAGCAATGAAACCCTCCTTCAATTTGTTTCTTACCAAATGGCAATCAATATTTATATGTTTTGTCCTCACATGAAAAACTGGATTTGCAGCTATGTGAAGAGCTGCCTGATTATCACAATTGAGAGGAATAGGAAGGTGAATCTGTATATGAAAATCCTGCAACAAATAAGTGAGAAACTGAAGCTCACACATAGTAGAAGCCATACTTTTATATTCAGCTTCTGCTGAACTTATAACAATGGTAGCCCGCTTCTTTGTTTTTTAGGAAATAAGAGAAGATCCCAGAAAAACACAATATCCACTAACAGACTTCCTTGTGACAGTACAAGACCCCTAATCAGCATCTGAATAGGCATTTAATTGGAGGGAACAGCTAGCGGGGAAAAATAAACTAGTAGATGGAGTATTCTTAAGGTATTTAACCATATGAATAGCAGCATCCCAATGAGACTTCGTAGGGCTACTCATGTACTGACTCAACTGTTGAGTAGAATATGTAAGATCAGGTCTAGTGAGGTTCAGATATAATAATCTGCCAATTAACCTTCTGTACTTATCAGGTTCAGAAAAAACCTCAGAAGACTCATCATGAACTTTAAAACCAGCAGGTAATGGTATTGTTGCAGGTTTTGAGTCAATTAGACCAGTATCCTTAATCAAATCTAATACATATTTCCTTTGATTGAGATACAAACTTGCTGAAGTTTTGTGAATTTCAATTTCCAAAAAATATTTGGCTAAACCTAGGTCTTTAATGGTAAAGGCCCGATCCAGAGCAGATTTCACGACAATAATCTCGGCCAAATTTGTACTAGTCAGTAACAAATCATCAACATAAACCAGCAGGGCTAGAAAATCATTCCCAGAACATTTAGTAAACAAACAAGTATCATTAACTAATTGTGTAAAACCCAAGGAATGCAATTTATGTGTAAGCTCTAAATTCCACTATCTAAAAGCCTGCTTAAGACTGTATAATGATCTTTTAAGCTTACAAACCATTGAAGAATTATAGACAGAATAGTCGACAGGAGGAACCATGTAAATTTCTTCATCCAAGTAACCATGAAGAAATGAATTATTAATATGCAATTGAAAAATGGACCACTGTTTAGCAGATGCAATGGTAAGAAACATCCTCACTGTTACTAGTTTAGCCACACGAGAAAAACTATCATGAAATTCAATCCCCTCACTTTGATTATACCTTTTGGCTACTAGTCTAGCTTTATATCTGTCCACAGTCCTATCAGGCTTATATTTAACCTTATAAACCCATTTACAACATATAGGTTTTTTTTTTCAGGTGATTGAATATGGATAAATTTGTGATTAAGACTAAGAGAATGTGGAATGAATATGGTGAACCATCGAATATTCCTATTTCGACATTGATCCCTATATTAAGTAGTCATGCAAGTGAGGAGGTATCTAGTGATGATATAAGGCGTCCGGATGTTAGTTTTGATAAAATTATGGGTGACCCGACATTGCGTAAACTTATTGATGAGTTTGATGTTGAGATTATGGATGATGTTAGAAGAATTTGAAAAATTATGAGGAGTTTTAGAGAGAATTAACACTCTAAATTTGAGTGGTTGGAATATAGTATTTTCAAAGATGTAACATTTTATTTCTGGTGTTATCTTTTTAGTTCGAATATAGAATCAAAACGAGAGGATAATGTTTTCACATAAATTGGATTTGGCAATTGGAAAAAAACCATAGAGAGATTTAATGAACACATTGGCAGATCCAATAATCCACACAATAATGCAAGAATATTATATGTTGATTTCAAAAATCAAAGATAAAGTGTGTCTCGTGTATTATCTTTCCACAACCAAGAGCAAGAGAGACATTATCGAACATGTTTGACAGTTGTTGTTGACTGTATATGTTTTCTTTTAGCAAATGAATTAACTTTTCGAGGACATGACGAGTCAAAAAAGTCACTTTGCCAGGGTAATTTTCTTAAACTTCTCAATTAGTATAGTCAACACAATATTGATGTTGAGAATAATTCAAATGTACAGTCAACGCAATAACAAATGATATATCTCAAGTCTTACAAAAAAAGAATTAATGTATTGACAATGTTATACATTTGATTGCAACGGTCAAACAACAATTGCAAGACTTCAAGGAAAATGGATGGAATGAATTATTATAAGATGTTAATGATTTTTGTATAGATCACGATGTCATGGTCCCTAATATGAAAGATAATGTTGCGGATTTTCTACGTTCTGAGCGTGCTATTACTTATTACCATTACTTTCAAATGAAAATATTTTGTCAGGTATTCTTCTTCATATTATGATACTAAAACTATTTATGATATAACTTAATTTTCTTTCATTCAATACTAGGTTGTTAATTTTATTGCGCAGGAAATGAAAATTTGGTTTACAGAAACAAGTACATAATTGCTTTTATGCATTGCTTGTCTTTCACCTATAATTCATTCTCCAACTTCAAGTGATCTTAATTATTTCGTCTTGCTGAACTATATCCAAATGATTCCAATACTGATCGAATGATACTTGAAGATCAACTAAGACCTACATTACTGATGTAAGAAGGAATGCAGCTTTCTCTGACCTCCATAATATTAGAGCTTTTATTCAAAAAATGGTTGAGACAAGTTATGATATTATGTTTTCTTTGATATATCTGCTTGTCAAGTTGACTTTAGTCTTACCTATTGCAACTGTTGCTGTTGAGAGATTTTTCAACAATGAACATTATAAAGACGGATTTGCGCAATAAAATAAGAGATAATTTTTTGACCGATTGTATGGTGTGTTGTGTGGAGAAGAAAATTTTTGTAAAAATTGAAAATGAAACTATTATGCAACGTTTTCAAAAAATATAAAACTCGTAAGATACAATTACTATCTATTAAGTGCATAATATAAATTAATTGTTGAACTATTGTAATATTAAATATTTAATTTTATTCAGAATTTGTCTGCAATTTTTTTCTTCTGGTAATTTTGTTTTCTCCTCAAAAAGTTTATGGTTTTGCCACTGTGCAAGTAGGAGACCCAATAATAACAGCACCCGAACTTGAACTAAGACATATTGAGATTCTCCTCAACATCACTCTTAATTTTACCGGCAACTAATTTTGCCATCGTGAGCTCGACCCCAAATTGATGGCATCATGCATGGTTGAACTCTAGTCCAGACTCCAAATTGATATAATATTACAAGTTTACTATTATTTTTTAAGTTGACAATTATTGTTTTTTTATAAGATCACATCATGTCAATTATAAATTATTAAAATTTTGTTTTTTTAAATAAAAAATTTATCAAATAAAATTGTAAATTTTAAAGATAAAAAAATATATAATCCACGTAAAGCATGCAATGATCTAATTGTAATTAGTTAGTAAAAAAAAAGAATTTTTTATTTTTATTTTTAATCAATAAAAAAAAAGATTATGACTTTTACCATTCACCGTAACTGGTATAATAATTTAATTTTCTACTTATTATATATTTTTATTTTTCATTTTCTACATTTTCTCTCTTTACAATTTTCAAACTTATTTATTTATTTATTTTTGAGGTAACTTATATATTATTATTAAATATTACAGCTTGGGCTTTTCTTATTTTATGTATTCATTGTATTACATTATATTATAGATTTAACTTTAACCCTAAATTATTACTTAATTTCATTTTTGTTCTTTTTAAGTTTCAATATAATTAATGATATAATAGCGATTACAATTACTATTTAATTTTTATTTAAAATAAGCGTTTTGAATATTCTATATAATAGGTCGTTGATATTATATTATATTATATAGGGGCATAAATTAGTGATTTCAAGAGATAAAAGTATTTTATAATATAATAAAATCAACCCTGTAATATGATTAAGATTTAAAACTTATGCAATAATATATAATGAAAATAAATAATAAACAGTTATAACATGAAGCTTACTAAAATTAGAATTAAAAGTGTTAAAATTTAAAAATAATTTTATCAGAAAATTTACCCTATCATCAATGTAAATTAACTGAAGTGTAATTGACACTAAAAAATTATTAAATTAATATGTATATTACATCATGACTATTTAATATACTTAAATTAAAGAATAATTTAGCGCAAACAAATCTAAATGATTAATTAAGTAGTAATCAAAAAATATTAAACATTGCTGTATCATAAGATCATAGCCCAAAGATTAATTTAATTTGAGGAATAAAAATTACTTAAAATATGTATTAAAAGATGGCAAAATCCAGCCTCTAATATGTAACCTTAAAAAGTTGCAATTGCATCCAATATCTTACCTTCGCTTAATTAAAAATAAATAAAGCCAAACAAACACATATTTGTTACGAAAAAAAAAGTGTAAAAAAAAAAACTCTTCAAACATTTCATTATTTGTAAAATTAAAACTAATTTCCCTCAATTATTTTTTGGTGGGTGATGCCTTGGAGCATGATAATCAGCATTGAAAGCTACAAAACCTGCAGCTTCATTACTCAACTCTCTAATGAAATGATTCACACTTGCTCTTGTATTGCTTCCTTCATTCTTAGTCATAACAACCTTACTCTTCTTCTTCTTCTTCTTTCCTTTGTTGCTTGTTTTATTAGCAGCCGCTTCTTCATTATTTGGATTCCAAGCCATTAAGGTCTCCTCAGCTAATAATGCTCCATTGCCTTTAATATCTATTTTCTTGTTATGATGAGCCATTATTTTTCTTCCTCCAATTTCTCTTCTAATACCAACATTTCCAACCTCATCAACTACTTTCTGGATTAATAAAATAAAAACACCAAATAAAATAAGCTATAAAATTAAAAAAAAAATCACAATTCGAATAATTAATACATAGCCAAAATTTTAATTATTTACCTTTTCAGACGAATCAACAACATCATCTACTAGACCTGCATAACAAAACTCTGATGTGATCAATGAATAAAACATTATAACCATATGAGAAATGAAAATGAATATATATATATATATATGATTAATGCTCTAATACGTACCTTCATGGGTATAAGCATTAACAGGCCATGCAATATTAAGGAGAAGTAGCAGCAGTGATAATGAACATATGATCCTCAAAGCAGCCATCAGTCTCTGAAGAGAAAGTTTCAAACGAAGAAGAGAAAAAAAAATGTAAGCACAATCTGTTATTTATAGAATAGATTAATTGAAGACTATTAATTAATTAGTCAAATTAATAGCAGTATTAGCTTTGTAGTCTCCCAATATGTCCAAGTCAAAGTTAGTCAGTATTCAAGACTGGTCCCAACATTCGTTTTTCCCATGTTTAAATATAAGGCTAATTTTAATTAACCAACGTCTTAATATTTGCAAAAACAAAATTAATTTTTTCAATAATAATAATAATAACATTTTTATTATTTAATTTTGCATAAACGTTTGAGCCAACACAATTATCAAGTGGACAGACGAGTTGTAAAAATCTCAAAGTATAATTAATCAAATTAATTATCTCAATTACAATGAAATTAAATGGAGCATATATATTTTTATGTGCAATCAAGTTTAAAAATAATGTGTAATTTATAGTAGTAGCTAATAATAAATTTATGGGTTAACCAATATATACATATAATGTCAAATAGATCAAATTGATTTGGATTAAAAAATATTTTATATATTAATTGTATTAGAAAAATATTCTATATTTATTGTTGTCTTTAATAATAAATATAAAATTAAAATAGGTATTTTTTTTAGTGCAATTAATGTATAAATATTTTTAATTTAGATTAATTTAATTGATGTAATATTTTTGATATATATATATATATATGCATAATAGAATTAACGGAAGTGATGAATAACAATAACGTGGAATGGAAGGCACGTGTGTTTTGCGCCTGTCTGCCGCCATACAATCTACGAGATAGATCAAATATATTGAGGCTTTTCTTTTATTTTACCAAAGTTTTCTATGTGTTTCTTCTCAGATATTAAGATCTAATGCCTATATTATATCTGTTTCTCACATGGCTTCACAACATGAATTTGCAGCAATTTTACTGCACGAAAATACATAATAAATATGCAAATAAAAAATATCTCAAAATTCAACCACCAAAATATAGTTTGGTGACAAAAAAAATATGTGATATTTTTATTTAAATTTTAAGTTTGAGTCTAGATATTCTCCCTTTACACATATAATTAATTAAAAAAATCTCAAAATTGAAATTTCTGTTCTCTTATATTTATAATTAGACAATTATTTAAGTTGATGTTAAATTCATGTATATTTAACTCCTGGATCTTGATTTTATAATTAAAAATATATATAGTATTCCTTCTTTTCTTTTTTTCTTTTTTTTTTGGAATTTTAAGTTAGAAATTCAGTGGGTGGTGGGTGTTTGATTTGCCAGACTATTGAAGCCTGTAACTTTATATAAGTACGACTTACTAATTACATTGAGTTTCGAAATAATAATAATAATAATAATATAATTAGATAAATTGGGAATTATTAATCTTCAAATGCATTTTCTTTAATTGGAAATTGCGTTATACCAAAAACAGTGGTATAGCCAGAAGCATGTTCTGCCCACAAATATTTGGCTACGCAACAAACCACATGCATATATTAATAATTAAATATGATAGTAACAATAACAGCAAAAAACAAACAAATCAAAGATTAGTGAAAATCATGAAAAAATTCATCAAAAGAGAAACTTTATGTTAAATAGGGGGCTAGAAGAAGAAGATTAATTACCAGTTGAGAGAGTCTTCTTGTTGAGTTCTCTTGGCAAGCACAGCAAATGATATTTGGTTATATATATACTCCATATAGGACTCATCTCATTTTCATACGTAAACCGAATTAAATTGCCATTAATTGCATTCTTTGAATTGATCTTAGATTATGATTATTATGAACCAAATTAATTTCTCTTAATCTGTGCCAGTTTAGTTCAGATTTGACTGTTTAATTGCTTTCAAAATCCTATCTCCTCGAGAGAATTTCTACTAGGCCGGGCTTGACTGGACTTATTTCTGGCTACTCAACCGAACTGTTACCTTGCAACCATTTTCCTCCTAAGAGGCCCAATGGGCTAGATTATAAAAATTAATAGCAAAATAATTAAATGGATGTTTATATAACTACCCTAAAAAATAATATTTATTATAAAAATAATATAAATATTAAAAATATTTATACTTTTATAAAAAGTTGATGTAAAATTTTAAAAAATATCTTATTCCTTAATAAAACAAAAGTCTTTTTTTAAAAATACATATTCCCTCACAATAATCAATATTTTATTTAAAATTTTTATTTTTATTTTTATTTTTTAATATTAAATAAAAATATTCTAATAAAATAATAAAAATTTATATTTTAAATTATTTTTCATCATATAAAAATCATAATTTTTTATAAAAAAATTAATTTTTAATTGTAAAAAAATAACACTCAAAAAAATAAAAAAATAATATATACAAAAAATATATTAATAAAAATAACAAAATTTATTTTTAAACAAAAATTTTATATATTATATACAAGAAAAACAAAAAAAAATACATAATTTTATTATTTAGATATATAGTAAATGTGTTGTAGATGTATTGTAAATGTGCTATAGATGTTGTAGATATTATGTGTATGTGATATATTTATTATTTAAGTTATATATATTTTATGAAAAAATTATTGAATATTGTGTGAATATTATATGAATATTGTGTGGATATTATTAAAATAAAAAATAATAAAATTAAATAAATATTAAAAATATTATGCAGATGTATTGTAAATTTATTGTAGATGTAATATTGATGTGCTGTAGATATGTAAATGTAATTTATATTGTTTAGTATATATTTTATATATGTTATGTATATATTGTGTATATATTATATATATGTTTATTTTTTATATGTATATTAAAAATATGAAATATAAATTTTTTTGATAAAAAAATATAATTAAAATAAAATCGTAAAAAAAATAAAAATAAAAAATTACAAAAATAAATAAATAAAGAAAAATCAGTATTCAAAAGGTAAATTTGAAAAAAAAATCCAGTATTATTGAAAAATTGAGTCTTGAGAGAGGTAAACAATGTAAATTTCTCATCATTAAAACCATCATAGCCTACCATCAATGAATTGATTAATGGAAAATTCATGAAAAGTTACATATAATAAAGTCCTCAATCACACAAATTGTAGAGTTATCAGTGAGGTGAGAAATTCTAATTTTCTGTAAAAATTTATCACGAATGGCCAAACGGGATAAAAATTCTTCATATCTTTTTCTCATGGAGATATGAGCAGGGAGTGAAGAGAATTTTCTTCCTGTTGAATGGGTAGAGACGATGAGTTTATTCTTCGCTTTATGAGAATCTCCATCTCCACTGTTGTAAGGATCTAATGTAAGGATCTAATATACATATTTTATATTAAAAATGTTACATAATAATATTATTTATTAGATATTGAGGTTGAATTTACTGTAATAATATAAAATTTTAATCAATATAAATAACTATAAATAATATATGTTAAGAGGGTATATTTCTTTTATTATGATAGCTTTATTAAATTAAAATTTATTGATGTTTTAATTAAAAAATAAAATAAAATAGGTTCTATGTGGAATCCCCACATGTGTAACCCGAACGAGGCTTAATTTGTTCTATTTATAGGGCAAAGATGAAAATGAAAATTTTTTTATTAAAGCAGAAATGAAAATGGAGATTATTTCTCACCCCATCTTGCCCCCTTGCCATTTTTACCAAATTGATAGTAGACTAGTTTTTCCCATATAAAAATCATTTTATAAAGAAAAATTAAAAAAAAAATGAACTTTATCCTTGGAATTAACCTCAATTCACTTATTTATATGCTTCAAATTTATCCTAATAAAGCGTCAACACAGTAAAATAATGGGTTAATTTGACCAATAATATTATTATACTTAAAAATAATTGTTTTTCTTTAATTTATAACACTATCATCATCAACTTACATGCTTCATAACACTAAAATTACATTTTTGAATTTGTAGTGAGAAGGGAGGATGAGGTGGAGCAAAAAATATTGAGTGAGGATGGCCCGGAGCTTGTAGGTGCTTCCACAACAATTCACGCTTGGGCTCCATCGTAGCAAACTACACTCAGGAGGACCCACCTTAATGGAGCCTGCCTTTTTCTTTTTATCAGAAAACAACTAAGCACCCAACAACAATAACATTAATCAAAGCAAAGCCAAATATCGTCTTTTTAACAACTTGGCTCCGTAAGTTTTCTTTTTTCATTTCTTCGATAATCTATCAAACATGAAAAGGATAAAGTTTACACTTATTATTATACTCACTTTTAAATACTTCTAAATTTTTCATTTCAAAAAATTATAATTAAGACATCAACAAATTACAATATTTTTTTTTTGCGTAAATTATTGAGTTAGTAATTTAACATCCAAAATTAATTTGTTTCAGTTTTTGTGTAGAGTTATATAAAAGAAAAGCATAAATTGATAATATATATATAAAGAAATTAAAAAAAAATAAAATAAAATTAAAGACTCAAATTTCTTATATCAAGAATAAACACTTGATTAATGAATTATTAATCTATTCAAAAGAATAATGATATTATCCAACCATGAAAAATTAATCAAATTATAAACTCAAAATTATGGCGTATATATATATTTTTAAAGTTTGTGAAAGCAATTTATGATTTTTTTTGCTTAATTTTTCTTAAACGAAAGGGAAATAAATATAGCAAAATTTAAATTTGTGAGGGTCTTAATAAGAAAAGCGACTTAGAAGAGCCACAATTTCAAAGTCAAAAAAATAAAAATATTTTACTTACAAGTAATCATGAAATGTTCCCTCTCCCTCTTGTAAACAAGTCCCACCCATTTCATTTATTTTGGATTTCCTTAGTCTCTCAGTCCCACCCCTTCATCATTCTCCCACTTTTGCTACCATAAAAATGCTCTTTTTGTTTTATTTTTCTTAATCTCTCAAATATTATTTTTTTAATATAATATTAGAGCAAGCTTCATGAGTGTAACTTTCAACAGGTATAATTACTCAAAACCAATTTTATAATGTCAAATAATGCTCTAAGAGGGAGACACAATAACACATTTTATCTAGTTTTTTCCTTCATTTTTCAAATATAGAAATGGGTTTATATTATTAATAAATAAAAGTATATTGCACGTTGAGCATAGCCTAATAATAAATTTATTTTTCTTGGATAATAAATTTAGAATTAAGCATTATCTGAAATATAATATTCAAAAAGAATATATGTACGTATATATATACTATTAAGAAAAGGTGATTGGATGACATTTACCCATTAATTATAAGGTCATTTTTTATACTTATTAAAAACTAAGGTCATATTTCCTATTATGTTTTATTTTCTATCTATATTATATTGAAAATTAATATGAATTAATCAATTGATTATTATATATATTTTTTCACAATTTCCATTTCAATATCGTGGAATTGAAATTAGAGAAAATTTTGCCATTTCAATGTATGATAAATTACAAAAAAATTGTTTCTATTTTTTCATACAATGAAAATTACAAAAACAGTGAAGTTGTTTGATTATATTTGAATATTTGGTTTCCTACTCTTTCCATTATAAACAAAATAAATATATGATACCCTAGCTTATATCTTCTCTTTTTTTTTTATTAAGAGAAAATACAAATAGAAATTTATTATCAAATATATATATACCTATCATTTTTCTGAGAAGTTATCTATCTATCTATCTATCTATATATATATTGTAGATTATATTTGAATGTGCAAAAAAAAAAACTGAAATTAATATCTTCTCTTTCATTTTTTTTTTAGTATTAACAGAAAATATAAATAGAAATTTATTATCAAATATATATATACCTATCCTTTTCCTCAGAAGGTATCTATCTATTAATCTAATATATATACATATATATATTAGTCTATATTTGAATGTGTAATATATATATATATATATATATTTAGACTACATTATTTTATTTTAATAGTCATAAAGTTATGAGAAATATATTTAAGTTCAAATTTTTTATACTAAAAAAATAAAACTGAAATTACTTGACCTAAATTAAAATAAAATATTATATTCTTATTTCATATATGATCAAATTGAAAAATTCTTAGATAGATTTGGTCCATGACCTTACTCATAAACCAAGACAATCACAAACTATAATTTAAAAAAATAATTTAAATTAATTTTTTAAATATTATAATTTAAATTATAATTTATGATTGGCTTGATCCATAAGTGGAGATATAAATCAAATCCAATCAAATTATAGGTTAAAAAAAACTATTATGAATTGTCTATTCGATTCTAAATTTTAAAATTTTATTTTCAATTATTTTAAACATTAGGGTGAGAAAATTATTTTTGAGATACTAAATTTAAATTTTTATATAAATCAAGAACTTTTGGTTAAAGATTTTATCATTGATCTCTTTAATTCCATTAGCATCTAAACAAATTTGTATCACATTTTCATTAACATTGATTTATTGTCTAAGATCATACTATTTTATTATTAATTAATAAAAGAGAAACATAAATTTGAAAAATAAAATTGGTATCAATAATTGAAAAGCAATTTTCAGTTTCACAATATCAAAAATGCAATTTTAGAAATCTCATCCCGTAATTTTTTTTTTCAAATATTGCACAAATTACAACAAAAAGGAAACCTCAAAAAGGAAATATCATCCCGTAATTTATTTTAGTCTTTACAATTTACATAGTCATTAAAAGTCCAATAAATCCAAAAAGGAAACCTCAAAATTGAAAAAAGAAAGGGCTTGACCTGAAGATTAACAAATTGCCATACGCAAATGTCAGTTGTATTCAAAAAAAATAAAATTGGAATAAAAATTCAAATATTTCTGCTCATATTATGTGAATAATTTAATTTATTTTCAAATAATGAAATACCGTTGAATTAATAATAAACAATATTTTTTATAAAAAAATAATAATAGTAAACAAATATTTTTTTATCAAAAATAATAATAATAATAAACAATATTTCCTTCCTGTAATTTTGATCTTTCCATTTTGCTTTCTCTCTGTCTAAATACTGAAGAAAAACACCAGTCTCGTCCATTTTCTCAAGAAACAAACAAGAACCTATCGACTGAATTAAAACCCAAACTCTAGAACCCATCAACACACTTCTATTTGTCTCATACATCATAGTCAACTTCCTCTGTTTCTCTTTCTCTCTGCCGCTCCAAAAAATTTTAAAAATAATAAAAAAATGCACATCTCATAGCAATTCACAGAATCACAGCCAGAACATAGAAAAAATTTCACCACCCAATTCTGCAGTTGAAAAATGGGGACAGCAACGTCGTCAATGGCGGCGAAATTCGCATTTTTCCCACCAAATCCACCGTCTTATAACATAGTAGTTAATGAAGAAACAGGGAAATTGAGGATCTCAGATATCCACCATCACAGAAACGACGATGTCGTAGATGTTTTGAAGCTGTCAACTAAAAAAGGGAATGAGATTATTGCTCTGTACGTTAAGAACCCATCAGCTTCATTAACTGTTTTATACTCTCATGGCAACGCTGCTGATCTTGGCCAGATGTTTCATATCTTCATTGAGCTTAGTCTGCACCTTAATGTTAATCTCATAGGGTTAGTGCGTAACTAATTACCAACTTCCTTCTTAATCATATTTTATCATTTGAATTTCCTTTTGAATATCAATGTATTTTTGTCAAATAATTTCTAGTTTTTGGGTTATATATATACATGCAGGTACGATTATTCCGGGTATGGACAGTCCTCTGGAAAGGTGTACTCTTGTTTTTTTTTTAACCTATGAACTAAATTTTTATTAAATTTAGATTTAGACTCAGGATTAAATTCATAACTAAAATACTGTTGTCAAATTCAAGCTAGTATTTTTCGTTGTTTAGGCTCCTATCTCACCTAATTTATAAAAATATCTGAGTCTGTATAATTTTTTTAAAGAGATTGAGAAAACTAACTAGATTACATCTGATTAATTAATGTCTATAGAACTCTTTGGAGTTGTTTCATTCAAGAAAAAAGATTAAGTTAGGAATAATAAGTTTCATGAGACTACTATGGCTAAACGACAGTGTCAAACGTGAGTGGACTTAAATTTTGACCTTTAATTGGCAAAAGATTACAGACGGCCTTGTTGTTTTGTTGACTGAAAGCTAGAAGGCAGAATCCCATGTTTAAATTTTTGTTCTCATTATAAACTCTTATAAATATAGCTATCATAATTATTATTATATTTCCGAAAAATTTAATCTCAACATCTTCCCAAAGAGCTCATATTAGATAAACCCAATAACTTAAAAAAAAGATGGTTGTATACTCATTTCTTGAATTGTTGTCAAGCCTGCTCTTACCAAAGTTTATCAAAACAAGAAGCTGCAAGTTAATCTTTCTCTTAATAATTAGCAACAGAATTTGAGATTCCAAGTTCATTATAGAAATATTTATTCAATATTATCATGCAATTTGTTATTATTATTATTATGATTATAATTAGTGTTGATTCAATGATGCTCAATTTAGCCAAGTGAACAAGACACATATGCTGATATAGAAGCTGTATATAAATGCTTGGAAGATAATTATGGAGTGAAGGAAGAAGATATTATATTGTATGGCCAGTCAGTTGGTAGTGGACCTGCTCTGGAATTGGCTACTCGTTTGCCTCAATTAAGAGCTGTGATTCTTCACAGTCCTATCCTGTCTGGTCTTCGTGTCATGTATCCTGTCAAGAAAACATTTTGGTTTGACATTTATAAGGTCCGTTAACCTTTCTTACATTCTTAATTTTTGTTTTAGATGACTCCACTGCTGCTTTAAACTAAAGGCTAATTGGTTCCTTTCTGAAGTTCTTTTTATATATTTTTTGCCATTGCAGAATATTGACAAGATTCCGCTTATTAATTGCCCTGTTCTAGTAATGCATGTGAGTACCATTCTTCAAAACTAATTAGATAATCACTAATAATTATATTAAGGGACGACAATATCTCTGCTTTGATTGCAGGGGACTGAAGATGAGGTTGTGGATTTTTCCCATGGTAAGCAGCTGTGGGAGCTTTGTAAAGAGAAGTATGAACCTCTATGGCTAAAAGGGGGAAATCATTGCAACTTGGAACTGTATCCAGAGTACTTGAGGCATCTCAGGAAATTCATTTCTGCCATTGAAAAGTTGTCTCCACATCTTAGAAATGCATCTGGACAAAGTACAGATCAACCTGATCAGCCTTTGAATACCCCTGATGGTAATCAGGACAACTCCAGGCAAAGCACAGATCATAGAGATAGTAAAGCCAGGCCTAGTACTGGGCAGAGAGAAAAATCCAGGCTAAGCACAGATAGTAGAGATAAAGGAAGAGGCAGTACTGAGAGGAAAGACAAGTCAAGAAAAAGCATTGACCGTGCTACAAAAGTAAGAAATAGCACTGATCAGCCAGAGAGAGCAAGAAACAGCTTTGACAGGTTAGTTTCACTATCTATATGGATTTTTGTTATTCTAAGAGGTAGTGTTTGCTTCTTTATGATCAAAAGATGATAGGTTTGAATTGTGAGAATAGCCTCTTTTCAAAAATGGCAAAAGAATGATGTAAATTACAGGCGATCCTCTTCTGACTGTCACAATGCATGAGCGTCTCGTAAACTTGAAATACCCTCTACCCTCTTTTCCTATTGTTAGAAACTGATCTGCATGCGTTATGCAGGTTAGGAGACATGGTTAGATCAGTGGGATTGTGCAATGTTGATTGTTTGAAGCAGACAGCTGCTGAGGCATGAGATGGAAGGGTAAGTGCTAGTAAGTGGGGTTGTGATATCCTTTCCTAGTTCTCTGTTTGGTTTATTGGTTGGGATATTGTGGAAATTTTTTTTTACTATATAATACACACACAAACCCGGTAATTGAACTAGCCAGGTTCTTTTTGTATCTTTCAGAATTTTTATTTGTCATCATAAAGCTTATGTCTTTCATATTTCAATGTCTCTGTGGAACGTTCATGAACCACATAATGCATCTAAGAACAAGAAAGTATTGGCTCTATTGCTTGATCATCTAAGTAGATTGCTCATATTTATCAACCATGGATCCTTGATGCAATATGCAAAAGAGAATTGGCTCTTACTTTAGGATCTTTTGTGAGGACCAGAATATAATGTGAGACATGGAATGATGAAACTTGACACCTGGAGGACAATGAAAATTAACACTAAGATTTGCCTATCATTTCAGCAGAAGATAATTGCAATGTCGTCTGTATTGCTGTACCTTCAAAGGGTTTTTAGCGCAGCAGCAAACTAAACAATGAGATAATGCGAGGTCCCTTGTTCGATCAACGGAAGTGAATTTGAATAGATTTCAATAGCAATGCACACTGTTGTATAATGTGTGGAGTCCTTTCATAAGCTCGAATTTAAGTGAGAGGCCCTAGCGATGAATTGCTGCGCTAACACATCCGAAATTTAACTTGTTTGATGGTAGAGCTCTGCCCCAAAGGGAGTGTGAGGGCCCTGTTGAATAAGTAATCGAGCTTCGCCCCAAAGAGGTGTGAGAGCTTTACCTAATTAAGTGATCGACCTCTGCTCTAAAAGAGTATGAGGGCTCTGCCAAGCAAGATTTCCCCCTTGAAAAAAAAAACAATGAGAAAATGCGCCTGTCTTACCGGGCTCGGCCTAAATTCGTTAATATTGGAGTTGATATTAAAATCGTTTTCAGGTCATGCGATATTGAATCTCAACATCAGCATTCGAATTGTCAAATTCAATATTGAATTTTATATTGTCTCAATTAACAAACATGCTCGACAGAAATATTGTTCAATATTCCCTTGTTATTTTTTCTGTTATAATTAGTTCTGTAAAAGTAACTAAAGTTTGATTCATAATTTAAAATTTTAAAAATAATTTTATTTTCTTTAAACTAAAATTCATTATCAAGCGAGTGCTTAAATTAATTAATAAAAAATTATTTTAATTTAATACGAAATTTCAAATTCAACTATTTAAATACCGTAATAACTACAATTCAAAAAATACCATAATAACTAATTTATATATTATTTAGGTTGATGAAAAATTGTCAAGATTTCCTTAAAAATTAATCTTTTAACTCCACATGGGCGGATATTCGGTCGGTCGAATTTATTTTGGTCGAAATTTTCAAACACTAAATTTATTGACCAAATCGATCAATTTTTATTTTCATTATGTTTGATTAATTAACATAATTAAAATTAATCGAACTAACTAATTTTTTTATTTTATAATAAAATATTATATTTATAATAAAATATTAATATAATTAATTAATTAAATAAAATTTTTAAAAAAATTAAATAAAATATAATTTTATTTTATAATAAAAAATATATTTATAATTACAGTTTAAAAAATATAATTATAACAAAATTTATATAATTAAAGTATTAAATAATAAGGTAATAAATAACTAAATAATTTTTTAAAATTTTTAATTAATTATTGACTATTAATTAAATTAAAAATTAAAAATATTTAAAATTTTAACTGAATCGATCCAACTAATTATCAGATAATCAAATTGAATTTTCAGTTAAAAAATTTGACAGATTAATTGAATTGTGCCTCCCACTAACAGATATACAAATATAATGGCGATTTTCTCTTTCATGATATATAATATTTAATCAATTTGTTTATGACTACTTTGAAACTTTCCATTTTTATTTTTCCTTAGAGGAAAAGGGAATAGGGAGGATTTTGGAGATGATGACGAGATGGCAGCATCTAGGCTTTACAATTTTAAACGAACAGTTCCAAAAACAAAACCCCAATCACGTTGCTTGTCATCTTTCTAGAACCCTCTTTCTCTTCGCCTTAAACCCCTCGAGGTTTTGTAGTTCTTTCAACACTCAAATAGCGATACTTACACATTCAATCAGATATTCAGTGCCCAACTGCTACTTTCTCTTTCACCCTCTTTCTGTTTAGGGCTTTAATGGCTCCAGTTATTAGTAGAAGCTTAGCTGCTGTTTCTTTGCTTTCTCTTCCCTTTTCAACATCCTTCTTCTCACATAAACACCCTGCCACCAAGTCGTTTAATCCAAGAAGCCCATTTTTTCTGCCAAACAATGGTTTCAGAAAGGGCTTTTCTTGTGCTGGACTGAAATGGAAAATTGAGAAGCGAAATAGGATTGGCGTCCGCTGCGATGCTGCCGTCGCTGAAAAAGAAGCCGCTGATACTTCTGGAGAGAAATTTGAGTATCAAGCTGAGGTGGGGGTCTCTTGATCTTTTTCTTTTTTTGGATTTTTTTGATATTTTGGCGATATGTGTTGTTTATTTGATTCTGTTGGGTTCAATCTAATCCATCGACAAATTTTTAGTGTTGGTTCTTCTAGCAATTGGTTTTGGTACTATTTATTTGCAATTGGAAAAAACTTTTGCTCAATATTATGAATGGTTAGTCAAAGATTTCGAATGTTTATTTAAGAGAACTGTTGAGTATAAAGATGGAGGTTTTGTCAGTTCCTTTTTTTTAAACTTGCTCCAAGATCGATATTTTTATGTTATATTCTGGTAAATGAGAAATTTAATCATTTTCAGGTTAGTCGCCTGTTGGATTTGATAGTTCACAGTCTATACAGCCACAAGGAAGTGTTCCTTAGAGAGCTTGTGAGGTGAGCATGCCACCTGGTTGGCAAATAGCTTAAATTATATAATGTAAATTAGCAGTTCCTAGTTTTTCACCCTTAAGATCTGTAAGTTTTTTAAGTCGATTTCTTGTTTGTCAATCTTCAACTTTGAGATGAGACAACAGGAAACATCGCAAATGCTACTATGCATATTTTCTTTATTACTTCAAGAGCATCATTTCCTCGTCTTCCTTAAATTGTGATAATTTGCTAATTGGTACTGTGCATAAGCTGGCAAGTGGCAGTCTCTGGTTTAGGTTATAGTTTGATTTGGTTCTGTTTTCCTGCTCCAGTAATGCAAGTGATGCTTTGGACAAATTAAGATTCTTGAGTGTGACTGAGCCATCTTTGCTAGGAGATGCTGGCGACCTCAAGATTTGTATAAAACCTGATCCAGACAATGGGACAATCACCATAACGTATGCCACTGTTTCTTCTTTTATAGCTTTTGCTTCATAAAAAAATGTTGACAATTTGGTTGGTTGATTTTTCTTGACATAAAGTGACTCTGGCATTGGAATGACTAAAGCAGAGCTCATCGATTGTCTTGGAACTATTGCCCAGAGTGGCACCTCAAAATTCCTGAAGGCTCTTAAGGTGTCTGTTTATCCTTAAGACTGAATTCGAGCATGTAGCAATTTTCAGAATCTGTGTTGCATTTAATTAGTTCTCTTTTTTTTTTTTTTAATTTTTTTAATCTTTTGCAGGAAAACAAAGATGTTGGAGCGGACAATGGTTTGATTGGTCAATTTGGTGTTGGTTTCTATTCTGCTTTTCTTGTGGCTGAGAAGGTACAATATGGTTCTTCAAGTTGTGGATATGCTGTATCATACATTGATTTGAACTTCCTTTTTTTTTTTTTTACTTTTTTAAATTTTTATATACATAAAACAGATGGTTTTCATGGTATTTTCCTGATGAAGCTTTTTTCTTGTATTTTGTGCAATCAGGTTGTTGTATCTACAAAGAGCCCAAGGTCTGCTAAACAGTATGTGTGGGAAGCAGTAGCTGACAGTAGCTCGTATGTGATTAAGGAAGAAACAGATCCTGAAAAGCTTCTCCGTCGTGGAACACAAATTACTCTGTACTTAAGGGTAATAGATCTCTTCGAATTTATGCCTCATTTTTAATGTGAATCATCTATGCAACATTATCTTGGAAGGCAATAGTTTTTGTTACTTACCTGCAACAGCTGCGGTCCCTCATCTTCGTCTTTCTTTTTTTGGGTTCAAATATTACTTTCTTTTCCAAATTATGAATAAATATAGGCTCATTATCTTGTGCTGCTTTTTGGTTTGTAGGAGGATGATAAATATGAATTCTCGGATCCAGCCAGAATTCAGAGTTTGGTGAAGAACTACTCACAATTTGTTTCCTTTCCCATCTACACATGGCAAGAAAAATCAAGGACTGTTGAGGTGAGACTTATGGTACTAAATGTATTACTTATCTACGTCAGAGGTTACTGGAGGAATTGCATGTTACAAATATTGTATGTGGTTACTTTGATTTGATTTAAATTCTGCTCTTAGTTTCTTTCAAAAGGCTAGGGGCACATTTTTATTTTTTAAATATTGTATGAATGTGTGCTTTTCTTAATTTCATCGTTATCACTTAGGGTATGAGTCTAGTTGATTCCTTTCCTTTAAACAATAATTACTTGTTTTCTTTGTATGGTAAAGCAAGTACCTAATTGTAGTCTGCTAAATTAAAACTTTGACAGGTTGAGGAGGAAGAAAAACCAAAAGAAGGAGAAGAAGCAAAGCCAGAGGTAAATTTGTATGCCATTTCTATGCTTCTGTGGCTAGTATGTCTGGTTAAGTATGGCATTTAAATCAGTTGCTGCACTTGCTTCTAGGATGAGAAGAAAAAGACGAAGAAAACCAAAACTGAGAAGTATTGGGACTGGGAGTTGGCCAATGAAACAAAACCAATATGGGTGAGTATGTGGACTGACAATCTAATTTATGTAGGTGTGCTGAATTGTAGCTAGGCATGAGTGCCTGTGTTCTTGTGTGCGCACAAGGAAGGGAGAGAAGTTCACAAATTATATATATATATATATATATATATTTCCAATTGATGCTTTTCTTTCTTATAATTTTATCTTATTTTATTTTTGTTTGGTATGTTGCAGATGCGAAATCCAAAGGAAGTTGAAAAGGATGAATACAATGAATTCTACAAGAAAACATTTAATGAATTCTTAGACCCACTGGCGCACACACACTTCTGCACAGAGGTATAAAATGTTTTTGGTTTTCTTAGTTGACTACATATTGAGTTAGGTATGAACTCTACTTTGAAAAGTTTTGCAGGGAGAGGTGGAGTTTAGGAGTGTTCTATATATACCTGGAATGGGTCCTCTAAACAATGAGGAGGTTATGAATCCAAAAACCAAGAATATACGTTTGTATGTGAAGCGGGTATTTATCTCAGATGATTTTGATGGAGAGCTGGTAGGTTTTTCCTTGGCATGTAGTATATGAACATTACTAGCTATTGTAGATACAGATTTAATTCTAGGAGGATGTATATGAAATGGATACTTGGCATTGATTATGCACTCATTTCCTACAAATAGAAAATAGTACTGTTTCAAGATAAAATTGAATCTGAGATTCTTGCATCTGACGAAAAAGAATAAATTACACTGAATGTTTAGTTTGTCAAGTTGTGTAAGGTGCTTATTCTTTTAGATATAAGGTTATAATTTCCTCAGAGGAATAATCTAAATCTGGTTTTCTGGCAGTTTCCACGATATCTGAGCTTTGTAAAGGGTGTAGTAGACTCTGATGATCTTCCTCTTAATGTCTCTCGAGAAATTCTTCAAGAGAGTCGAATTGTAAGGATTATGAGAAAGAGACTTGTTAGGAAAACATTTGACATGATTCAAGATCTCTATGAAAGTGAAAATAAGGAGGTTAGTGGCAACTATCTGTAAGTATTTTGTTTCAATTTTTTGGTGTGGTTCAGCTAAGGAGCTTGGAATATGATTAACTTGATTTCAGGATTACAAGAAATTCTGGGAGAATTTTGGCAGGTTTCTGAAATTAGGATGTATTGAAGACTCTGGCAATCACAAGCGCATAACTCAATTGCTACAATTCTACACTTCAAAAAGTGAGGACGAACTCACATCCTTGGATAATTATATTGAGAACATGGTGGAGAACCAGAAGGCTATCTATTACTTGGCTGCAGACAGCTTGAAGAGCGCCAAGAGTGCTCCATTCCTGGAGAAGCTGGTTCAAAAAGGCATTGAGGTATGTCAATGTGCTTGTTCAGCTGTACTTTGACTTGATTCTGCAAAATGAATGTGGGTTCATCTGCATATAGTGGCACAATTTCTGTGCTTAATTTATGCTCATTAAAATTAATCAAAGGAGACTAAATGCGACATTACTGCTCATGCATGTCTAAGGGGAGTAATTATATTGAAGGATGGATGAAAAAGAATTAACTAGGTTTAAGTATCATGTGGTTGAAATGACAATGATTTATCTTTTTTTTTAACCTTTTCTTTATTCCCTTTACAAAAACTTGTTGTCTGTCTTATGTTACCTGTATTAGCATTGCTAACTATATTTTCTCCTTTTTTCTGATGTGGTTTGATAATCTTAATTGTTTTTAGGTTCTTTATTTAATTGAGCCTATTGATGAAGTTGCCATTCAGAACCTGCAGACCTACAAAGAAAAGAAATTTGTTGATATCAGCAAGGAAGATCTAGAACTTGGTTAGACCTTGCAACTTCCGCTGCATTATTGGTTGCACCAATTTAATTGTTTCTCCTTTTGTTATACTTTTCTCTTCTTGGGACTTTCTTGTGCGCCTTTACTAACGAGTTGGGTTTCAATACCAGGTGATGAGGATGAGGTCAAGGAAAGAGAAACTAAACAGGAGTACATTCTTCTCTGTGATTGGATTAAACAGCAGCTCGGTGACAAGGTGGCCAAGGTCCAAGTTTCAAATCGACTAAGCTCATCTCCCTGTGTGTTGGTTTCTGGAAAGTTTGGATGGTCTGCCAACATGGAGAGGTGGGAATGGTCTTTAATCAGCTCAATCCTCCTACCCAGTTAATAGTCAAATATGAACTCAAGTTCATGTTGAATCTTATCTCAGAGTTTTCTGCTTTCTGTAGATTAATGAAAGCACAAGCTCTTGGAGACACTGCCAGCTTGGAGTTCATGAGAGGAAGGAGAATACTGGAGATTAATCCAGATCACCCCATCATTAAAGACTTAAATGTAAGCTATTCTGCCCTATGCTTGTTGACATTATTGAAGCCATGCTGTTGTGTATTATTTCTTTGTTATGGTGCTTTATCCCTTATTATTAATTCAAGATCTGTCTAAGAATTACTGATGTTGAAGTGTAACTCCTGAATTGTTGAATTGAATAGAAAAGAATGAAATACCATGATTAAGAGATAGTCTGCGAATAGGAATTCAATTTTGCACCATTTAATACATTTTCTGTAATTCGTAATTTAATGTCGAAGGGAAAAAATATTCTTCCACATTTTTCTAATTAACCACTTATTTTAAAAACTGTCTGTCTTCTGTTAGAGGAGCATCTTTTTTTTTTTAATGTTCTTTTGTCCTATATATTTTCTTTGGACTGCATTATACATACTGGTAATTTTGGAGGATAGAATAACAAATAGATGCAGTAGTATGTTCATTACGATGTATGCATCAAGTTAAAGGAAGAAGTGAAAGCACATGGGCACAATCGATTAAATTATGGTATACTAGTACGACAATGACAACAGCAACAAAGCCTAAGTTCCAAGTTAATTGGGGTTGGCTATATGGATTATTCTTTTTTATTCTGCTCGATTGAGGGCTACTTTTTTTTTTTATAAATGCAAAACAGTGAGATCATTTTGGACAACTTTTGTCTAAGCTAGTTTAGGTCTACCCATGCCTTTTTCTAGCTATTTATACTTTCACTTGTTCAGTTTTTCTAACCGGCGCATCATTAAGTTTGTGTTTTACTTGACCAAACCATCTCAATCTATGCTTTTTTATCTCATTCTCGATAGACGCTACCCCCTTTTTTTTTAATGCACTAATTACGGATTTATCTATCCTATTTTGTCTATACATCCATCTTATCATTCTCATTTTCGCAACATGCATCTTACTCATGTGTTATCCTTTCACTGCCAAACATTCACTGTCATATATCATTGCAAACCGTATTATGGTGTGGTAAAACTTTCATTTTAATTTAACTGGCATATTTCGTTCACATAACATGTAGCATTTCTCTAATTCATCCAACTAGCTCTAATGCTATGACTTACATCTTCTTTACGACTCTTATCATCTTGAATAATAGAGCCAATGTACTTAAAATAAATATTATGAGGTACTGTTACTCAATCTAAAATAACTTTGCCTCTTGTTTCACTCGCGTTGTTAAATCTATAATATATATATTCAGTATTAGTTCTATTAAACTTAAAATCCTTTGATTTTAAAGTACTTCATAATTTTAACTTTTGACTTATTCTTACTTGAGTTTTATCTATTAATACAATATTATCCGCAAACATCATACACCAAAGGATATTATCCTGTATTTGTCTTGTATACGGTATACTAGTGATTTAAAAATATTGTTATTTGTTATTACAAAAGTTGGATGTGATAATTCATATATTTTATCCTTACTCGTATTAATAGAAGTAAGAGTTCAAAGGTTCTCATGGTATTCCTTCCATAAGCCCTGACGTGTCTTCCGAAAAGTGATATTCTAATGTTTTACTTTCATATTGTTTGGCGATGTAATTTTTTGCTGTTCAGATAATAACCTGAACTTTGATTGCCTGAATTCTATTGCTTATTATATTATATTTGACATTTTAAGGTAGATGTAGTTAGAAGGTGTTGGAGTAGGACTAAACTAACATGGAGACAAATGAGATACAATAATCTTAAGGTCTATATATCTCCGAAGATGTAGCTTGTAATTGCTTAGAGCGGAAAAAAATCATATAGCCGGCCCTAGTTATTTTAATTTGGGTTAAGGTTTAATTGAGTTGAGTTGAGGATAGTATAATTGACACTTGATTTTATAGTGTTTGCTAGGAGAAATTGCTTGTTTGTGTTTGAAGTTTTTCCTATTTTAGTTTTTATATGAATTTTCTATTCAACTTTACAGGCTGCATGCAAGAATGCACCTGATAGTGGTGATGCCAAGAGAGCTGTTGACCTCCTATACGATACAGCTTTGATCTCCAGTGGATTCTCGGTGAGGATGAATAAGAGTTCTCTTGTGCTGCCTCATATTAGCAGGCAGACCTTTTACAATTTCCTAGTTTTACTTATGTATTATTTCTGTGATATTGCAGCCTGACAGCCCAGCTGAGTTGGGCAATAAGATATATGAGATGATGACTATGGCACTTGGAGGAAGATGGGGTAGATCTGTAGACGATAACACAGAGGCAGTGGATGATAATGCTGCAGAACCAGATGCCAATGCTGATGAAACCTCAGAGCCACAAATAGTTGAACCATCAGAAGTGAGGACAGAGAGCGACCCTTGGAACGAGTAAATTATTATCTCAATGACAAATTTTGGGCATTATTTGACTAACCTTCAGGGAAAGTAATGCACGCAAGCTATACTAGAGAAATCTGGTTGTGGTTGAAGAGAGTGAGGGGCATAGGCAACAGTGATAAAATTTGTGGTGCAAAAAGAATATAGGCATTCTGCTGCTGGGTTATAGCATCTATGGGAGATTTGAGTCTTTTGGTTTTAGATATTTGTAAATGTCTAAACAATTAGCGGAACTGCACTCTTTACCTTGCTCTTCTTAAAAAGCCCTTTATTGCAAAATAATTTCTGCCTCATCTTCGGAAAATTCAGAGTGGCGAATTTGCCTTGTTTTCATGGTTTCTTTTCAACTCGGGTATATCAACAATTTTTTGAGCCCTACTCTTTTTTAACAATTTTTTTTGTCTTGAAGTTTTCAACATGATTGCATATTTAACGAAGATGCCGCATCAAAACGACTTGTAGTCTAATTGGATCCAGAAGGTTTGGCATCGCAAACTCATTGTAGCTAAAAATTAATTAATAGTTTAATACTAATGAAGAGAAAAACCTTACAAATTGATGAATATGACCAATCCTTTTTTTTTTTGTGGGGGGGGGGGGGGGGGGGGGGGGGGGGTGGTTCATTTTAACCTTGTTTATCAAGTCCGCCTTTACACAATTACCTGTGGCGCGCTGGGGCCGTGTAGCAGCTTATAAACGACAGCATGAAAACGACTTGTCGCCTAACATAAATTCCTGCCGCAATTTAATGCTTTCTGCTTTGAAAATATAAATATTTAATGAAAATATTAGTTACTTATCATTATTCTTTGTAAAAATAAAAATCTATTAATAAATATTAAAAAAAATAGCATTACGAGTTTTCATTAAAAAGTTTTTATATTTACTAATGGTAATTTACTTTTACGATTATATGCTTCCTAGCCACACTTTTCTATTTCAGAAAAATTATAAAAATTAATTATTTTTTTATGAAAGTATAAATATACATGAATTTTCCTTACAATATTTTTGTTTTAATATAAAATATATTTTTAATAAATAATATTAAATATAAATATAATAAAATTTAATATATTAATTAACTTTAAGAAAGTTGGTACAAATCAAAATTTGGAATTTAGAATGAAGGGAGGTCATTTCTTTTCTTTTCTTTTTTATTTATTGCCTAGCTATTATCTTAATTAGTCCTTTATTCCTGCACTGCGTTAAAAATAATAAAATCTAAATAAATATAATCAATAAATAAATATAAAATAATTTGTATATAAATAAATAAATAATTTATTATAAAAATTATATAATAAAATATATATTTAGATTTTTATAACAATTTTATTGAAATAATAATGATATACAAATATAATTTTTTTTATTTCATAACTTAATAATTTCATTAATCAAGAACAAATCTACACATATTTTTTTATAAAAAATTATCATAAATTCTATAAAATATGAGGAAAAATAAAAAATAAAAATTTAAGTAAATTTTTTTAAATAGGGAGAAAAATATTAGTGAGGATTTTAAATTATAAATTTACATTGAAATTATTATTATATAAATTATTAACGTATAATTAATTTATTATAAAAATTAAAATTAAAATTTTTTAATTATTTAAAATTTCTAAAAAATAAATAAATTATTATTATAAATAAATTATTAATTAAATAAATTAATTATTTAAATAAATTATTGATGTATAATTATTTTATTAGAAATATAAAAATTATATATTTTATTATTTAATTTTAAAATTTTTAAAAATATATAAATTAGTCATTATTATAAATAATTATTTAATTTATAATTACTTTATTATAAAAATTAAGATTTTAACTTTTTAAATTTCTAAAAAAATATAAACTAATCAATATTATTTAATTATATCAATGTATAATTAATTTATAAAAAATTAGAAATCATAAATATACTTTTATTTAATCAATATTATAAAATTATATTAATATATAATTATTTAAAAAAATTAAAAATGATAATATAATTAATTATTAAATTTTATATAAATTATTAAAATTAAATTAAAAATAATTAAAAAATAATATTATTTAAAAAATTAATAATGCATCACCCTCGAAATATAAATAATGTATAATATAGATAATACACATTTCCAATGAAATAAAAAGGACGAAAGAAGTGATCGGGTCATCCGAACCCGAACTAAAATCAAACACACTCGTAGGTTTTAAGGAGGGTTTAAAGGCGGCTACTCTCGCCATTGGCCTCCTCTTATTTTCGAAATTTTTATTTTCATGCTCGATCTTCGATCTTTTGCATCTCTCTCTCTTATTCCCTGGAAAAATTGTATTGCTTCTGCAGAACTGTTGTTCCTTCTCATTTTTCTTTTGATAAATTTTCTATTACTGCTCTGTCATTTTACTAATCCGTCAAGACTATGTGGAGAAACTTTGCCAAACGAGCTTCTTCGTCTGAGAAGCTCAAATTGTCCTCATATCATAAAGAATTCTATCCAGAATCTAAATTTATTGAGAAAACTAGACCTCCAGAAAGCCAAACATCCCTAAATTATTCTTCATGCACGCTTCTGGGTTTTCGCCGAATTGTTGTATTAAATGATGAATTTAACAAACCCAGTTTCACTAATTTTGGAAACCCTTTTGGTCTTTCTCCCCATTCCTTCAAGGGCTATGCAACTGCAGCTGCACAGGTAACTGTTTCAACGGATGAGTCAGACTTTTCTGGGAGCGATGATCTGCAAGAACAGATAGAGGAGATCAATAAACACCACCAGAAGAGGGAGGTACCGTTTACGCCACAGCAAAAGAAAACAATGGCAGGCATGGGCATAGGAAAGTATAATATACTTAAAAGGAGGCAAATAAAGATGGAGACAGAGGCCTGGGAAGAGGCAGCTAAAGAATATGCGGAATTGTTAACGGACATGTGTGAGCAGAAACTGGCACCTAATTTGCCTTATGTAAAGTCTTTGTTTCTTGGTTGGTTTGAGCCTTTGAGGGATGCAATTAAAGTAGAGCAGGAACAATGCAAGGACAAGCTCTGTAAGCTTTCTCATGGACCGTATTTTGATGCACTGCCAGCGGATATGATGGCAGTTATTACCATGCATAAGTTGATGGGATTGTTGATGACTTCTAATGGAGGGAATGGGAGTATTAGGGTTGTTCAAGCTGCCTGTGCAGTAGGTGAGGCAATTGAGCATGAGGTGAGGAAGCTTTCATTTTTTTTTCCAAGTTGATTTTGGTTAATTATATTGAAACAAAGTTCAAGTATGTTAACATTTGTTTCTGAATTACTTGGTGTAGAGAACTTCAATGTTTGGACCATGTTATAAAATTTGTGGCCTTAGGGTTTCTTTGTTTGGGCATCTTACAAATGCAATGACCATTTTACATCAGTAATTAAGGGTCTTAGCTAATTAAATAAACGTATTGAACTAATGATGATTATTTAAAAAAATGCTGAAGTATTTCGTAGACTCAATTTCATTCAATTGTCAGTCTTTAGTTACATTTTGTTGGATTGGAATCCCTAAAATTCAATCTATATCAGCAAAATACTCAATTTTGATTTTGTTTCAGTGATGTCACTATTGTTGGAGTTTGGTAGAATTTGACTTGGAATTTTGCCATGCAAACTAATTAAACTTTTCTAATTACTTTCACAATTACAAGAGGCTATATAAGGTTTTATTGTGTTGTCTGAATAAAAAAGTTGCCAAGTTGGCTAAGTCACTACAAAGATTTATTGATAGTGATATAATTGAAACAACATTAAAGTCGAGTAATTTTGTTAATGCTAAATGGAGTTTATTGATGGTAAAATTACTCAATTGGTAGGATGATTTAAAACTTCTGATCTTATTTCTCTTAGCACCAGATGTATTTTTTTCTTAATATCGCTCCAGTAACTCTCATTATGTATTTGTACTAACTAGTATTTCTCGAGCAAGTTATGCTTTTTACTTGCAATTTCATTTAATATACAAAAAACTTCTTGTTCTAACTATTGCTTCCTAACCCGTAAACCACAAGATTGAACTAAGCAAACCAAAATGCTTTGCTCCCAGTAAAACTCAGTTCAATTTCTTTCTATATGATACCAAACTAAAGCAATCCTGATGTAGCCAAGGAAAAGGAAAATAAGATTTAGGAATTAAATGAAATAAATTCCTAAAAACTTTTCCTTTTTCTTGACTGTATTATATCCACAAGTGGTGTTTTTTGGAAGTGAATATGTAGATAATAACACCATAATATTTAACTACGGATTCTCATATTGAGTTGAAGTTAAAGTAAATGATCCAAAATGAGCAACCAAATAAAAGATCAAACTGTAGTGTTGTGGTTTTGTTTCATATTAAAAATAGTTTTGTCTGAAAAAATCTCTTTTAAACCATACCATTCACACAACATCTATATCGTGATTTAATTATAATATTCTTAATGTGTTTTATTAAATGATGTTTTCATGGTTAAGTTTCTGAGACTGCTATTTATCTTTGTTGTTCACCTAGCAATTAAAATGGTGGCTAGCGTATACTAATAGTTATTTGTATGACTTCATAGTTTTAGTCTGAGTTTTTGCGTCCCTATTATTTTTATTGTTAATTGTTTTTTATATTGAGAGCATATAAATAATCATCCCTTTTTGTTCCAGGCTAGGGTACACAGGTTCTTGGAGAAGACGAAGAAGAAGAAGAACACAAAGGTCAAGGAACCTGAAGGTGAATCCGAATCTGCAACCTCTGAAGAACAGAAACTTGCTGAAGAACAGAAACTTGCTAAAGAACAGGAGAAACTGAGAAGAAAAGTCACTGAACTGATGAAAAAGAAAAATGTTCAGCAATTAAAGGGATTATTGAAGGACCATGATGAAACAGCATCCTGGGGTCAGGACGCACAAGTTAAGGTTTGTGATATCCGTAGTTACATATGCTGATGTTGCACTTCTCTTTCAATTTTGTAACTGATTATTGTATATCCCAGGTTGGCTGCCGCCTGATTCAATTGTTAATTGAAACAGCCTATATACAATCTCCAGTTGATCAATTCGGAGATGGTCTACCTGATATTCGCCCTGCATTTATGCATAGCCTTAAAAATGTTACAAAAGATGCACAGTGAGTAGATTCATTTTGCCTTTTAATTAAGGATCCTTTTGATTAGTCGCATTGTGTGTGTGTCTATCTATCTATCCACTCTATCATGTGCAATTATATAAAAAATTTTACAATCTTGAATTAGGAAAACTAGCAGGAGATATGGTGTAATTGAGTGTGACCCACTTGTTCGTAAAGGCCTTGAGAAATCTGTAAGTCAAACATTAATTTCCTTGGTGCAATTTGCATATTTCAATATTGAAGGCTTGTATCTCTTATCATTTGAACAAATTTTTAAAGCGGTTTCTATACTTGTGGTACAAGGGTGTCAGTAATTACTGTTTGTTTATGTATAGGCTAGGCACATGGTCATCCCTTATATGCCAATGTTGGTGCCTCCTTTAAACTGGACAGGGTAATGGATTTATGCCTTTTCTTTTAAGATTTTATAAATTTGTATGACTAAAAATAGTTTTACCTGACCAACATGGTTCTAATTATTAATATACTGTCTCGATTTACATTCAGTTGTTCTTTGTAAAACTTTACTATATATTAAACATATTGCTTAAATCTTATTTGAGACAGCTATTAGATATTCTTCTCCAGTATAGCAAGCTGATTCTTCTTTTAAGCTGTAAATTTTCCAATATTTTAGGTATGACCAGGGCGCATACTTATTTTTGCCATCCTATGTTATGCGAACTCATGGAGCAAAACAACAACGTGAAGCAGTTAGAAGAATTAAAAGGGAACAAATGTTTCCTGTTTTTGAGGTTTGAGATCATCATTTTGTGCATTTTTCTGTGTTACACTATCAAAAATATTAATGACAAATTGACAATCGAAAAGCTCAGCAGAATAGTGGTGACTTGTGATCACCTTTACTATTGGTGCTTGTCTCCATCTGGCTTTATGGTTTGCAATAGTTACGTGACTTTTTTTTTGGAATCAGGCCTTGGATACCCTAGGAAATACCAAATGGAGAGTAAATAAGAAGGTACTTGCAGTAGTTGACAGAATATGGGCTAATGGAGGCCACCTTGCAGGCTTAGTTGACAGTGATGATGTGAGTTTCCTTGTTCTATGCTAGTTTGATTTCCTTATTTGGGTCTTTTTCAATTATTTTTTTTTCTCTGCTGTCACTTGTATAAGTGTCAAATTAAGCATTGTTTGTGCTTGTCTAAACTAAAGTCTTAAATTTTTTTTATTATATTATTGTTGTACTGATGCGTTATTTTATTTTGTTTTTTATTGTTCCCATTTCTTAATAGGTTCCTCTGCCTGAGGAACCGGAAACAGAGGATGAAGCTGAAAATCGAAAATGGAAATGGAAAGTGAAAAATGTGAAAAAGGAGAATAGTGAGAGGCATTCACAGCGGTGTGATATAGAACTTAAACTTGCTGTAAGAAACTCCTGTTTGGCCGAGATATGCTTTATACTGTTGTAGTTTGCATTTGTGAATGGTCTGATGTCTTTTATAAATTGGAGCAGGTTGCTAGGAAGATGAAGGATGAGGAAGGCTTCTACTATCCTCACAACCTTGATTTCCGTGGTCGTTCATACCCCATGCATCCATATTTGAACCATCTTGGCTCTGATCTGTGCCGGGGCATTCTGGAGTTTGCAGAGGGGCGCCCTCTTGGGAAATCTGGTTTAAGCTGGCTGAAGATACATTTGGCAAATGTATATGCTGGTGGTATGGATAAGCTATCCTATGATGGTCGGATAGCATTTACAGAGAATCATGTGGATGATATATTTGATTCTGCTGACAGACCTCTTGAAGGAAGGCGCTGGTGGTTGGGTGCAGAGGATCCTTTTCAATGCTTGGCAACATGTATTAGTATTTCAGAAGCATTGAGAAGTTCCTCTCCAGAGACTGCCATTTCACATATGCCAGTGCACCAGGTATTTTAACTATATGGTTATACTTTCAAGTCCTCGGTGGAAAAAATTTCATTTGCTAGGAAGCACTCACCTCATTGCCCAGCACCTAGTCGCTGAGGTGAGGGCGTGAGGCAAGGCCCTGTTGCCTTGCATCTAAGGCGAGGAGGTGGGCAGTTCAGTATTAAATGAATTTTATTATCTTTTTATTTATGTGATAATTTTCTTTATTTGGCTAATTAGTTATAGTAAGAGTTAGCTATCAATTAACTTTTTAAGTGCTTGGAAACCTATGCAATAATTATCTCTTTAATAAATTAATAAATAATATAAATAATATAAATATATTAATATAAATATATTAATAAATTAATAAATAATATAAATATATTAATAAAATTTATATTAATTTGAATTTATATTTAAATTATATTTAAAATTTGAATTTATATTTAAATTATTTTTAATTAATATACCTTTAACATCAATTATCACTCAACATTGGTGACTGAATGCTCCTCGGGGAGGAGCACAAGGGAACGGGGGCAAAGCAAGTCAGGAAACAAGGAAGGAGTGAGTGACTTCTGCCTAATTAGTTATTTAGTGAGAATTAGCTGTCAACTTGACTTCTAAAATGCTAGGTACAGGGAGAAAAAAATAGGGAAGCGGAAAAAAATTAGGATTACTGCTTGATAGCATAAAGAGAGGGAAAGAAAAATAACATCCTATCTGGAAGTTTAGAAGAATCAAAACTTGGAAAGAGCTCGTTTTATTGTGGATCGAAAAATGAGTATTTGAGTTTTACCAACTTATCTTTATTGTTATGTTTCTAATTAATGTGTTATTTTATATATTCTTTTCAATATTTTTCACAATGCCTGACTTGACTTGGGCGAGCGCCTTAGGCAATAGGGGGTCTAGCACTTCTAACAACAGTGTCTTATATGTAAGGAGTTGAAAGGCTATCAGATATAGCCTGTGCTTTGATTGTTTTCTCACATTGAATGAGTTGTACTTACCTTTTATTGTTTCTTTGTTAAGGATGGTTCCTGTAATGGTTTGCAACACTATGCTGCCCTTGGAAGAGACAAGGTAAAAAAACCATTCTGTTTGCTATTAAGAAGGACGATATGGTAAAATTTGAGTTAGCAAATTTTGTCTTTGTCTCATCTGAATCATCAATTTGAAGTTTGAACTTGGCACCGCCTAAAATTTCTCCCTTTTTTTGGCAACATGCTTCTGAAAATCATATTTAGGATTTTGAAAGGAACATTTATGGCTAAGAATTTCTCACCTTTGTTTGAGTTGGAAAGTTTGCTGTGGGTTCCATCACTTCATGACAATGGTCATGGTACTCGAGAATTATGTAATTTTTAATTTTTTTTAATGTTTGTTAACAAATTGCTTTTTTATTAGTTGGGAGCAGCTGCAGTTAATCTTGTTAAGGGAGAGAAACCTGCAGATGTGTACTCAGGAATCGCTACCAGGTGGGTGCTCTCCCTGTATGTGTATGTGTGTGTGCTGGTGGAAATTGGGAGTGTAAAACTTGGGTGGTTGGGGTAACTGAAATATGTTAATAAATAAGCATGGTAATTAACATCATTTGCCAAGATAGGACCATACAGAAAAATTATTTAGCTACGAGTTATATATTTAGGATGAAACATGGTATCTATGAGTAAAAGTATTGAAAAAAGAATGAGAAAAATAGTCAAATAAACGGCAATTGTTGGAGTTCAAGTTCTTTTAAATTATTTTGCAGTTCCTCTGATGCTTCTAGAAAATTGCCAATGGTGTAATAGATGGTATTGTGACAGTCTGAAGGTGTCATTTTGTTAAATCATCTAAGTTAATTGCCATTTTGATGTAGGGTTCTTGATATGATGAGGGTGGATGCACAAAAAGATCCAGCAACTAATCCAAATGCATTACATGCTAAGCTTTTAATTAATGAGGTTTCTTTCCTATGATCAATAGTGGCGCTAAATGTTGGATCAATATATTCTCATGAATTTTTGTCTTTTGAATTACTACAGGTAGAAATGAACTTCTCTAGTTTCTAATAGTTTCATTCTCAATTTGGAATCTTAGGTTGACAGGAAATTGGTGAAGCAGACAGTAATGACATCAGTGTACGGAGTAACATATATTGGTGCTCGTGACCAAATAAAAAGAAGGCTGAAAGAACGTGGTGCCATTGCAGATGATCCAGCTTTGTATGCTGCATCTTGCTATGCAGCAAAAGTAAGCACTTAAGCTGAAATGTGTTGTGTGCATTGATAAGAGATTGTACTAATTGTTCACTAAATGGACAGACCACTTTGACGGCTTTGGAAGAGATGTTTGAAGGTGCTAGAGGTATCATGGCCTGGCTTGGTGAATGTGCAAAGGTGCATGTCATTTCCATTATACTTAGCAAAACGAGTTCATGGATTATGATTGAATTTACTCGTGTCAGAAAGCCATTTGATTTTATATATTAAGGCCTTTGTGCTGCTAAAAAGATGGGAGAGGAGATTCTTTTGGTCCTATCATTTGATGAGTCCTATGGAGGGACTCAAATGAAAATCCTGATCATTTATCCTTCTAGACATATTCTTTGTCTAGACCTTGATAATGCAGGATGAAAATTCTAGTTTGACAATTCTATTCAAGGGTGTGAGAATGATTAGTTCTTTCATGATGTTATTTGTGAATACTAAGATTCAATCACATTATGATGACTGGGCGTCTTCTTTTTATTTTGTCAATCATCAATGATAATATAAGGTCAGGTTTTGATCCTAGTTTTGGATAAATGTGCTAAATCTTATTGTAGTTGGATCACGGGATAGAGAAGGTAAATGGATTTCCATCTGATTGAGGTAGGATGAAGCTATGAAATATCATCTGAAATCATCTACGTGATTGATCAGTGGCTTTGCTACACAAAAATTTATCTAAATGCTTAGATATTGGTGAACATGGTTTCTGGGCTTTAGTTGTCAAATTTTTTGAGTCATCTTACCATATTTAACATATATGGGGTGTCAAATTCTATTCCATGCCTCTCTCTCTTGTGTTATGTGCTGTGCTGGACATAATACACTTAGCTGTTCATAGACATCATAAGTTAGGACCTTAATGTAGCCTCTTGCAATGTGCTAACTCGAAACAACTGCCTTGGATTAATGAGGTGTAATAGATCCATCCATCATTCTGTTACAGCTTTTGAAAAAAAAAGAGAGGTTATTTAGTACCTGTTTTATAACTTTGATTTTGTCATAGAGGGTGATTTAACCTTTGTAGTATCTTTTTAACTTGATTTTGAATTTTTGTGGCTGGTGGTTGTGTAGGAGCTGTATGTCAGCCGTGACGTGGTTCTTTTGGGAGAAGCATGGTCAATTTAATAATTTTTCTCAGCTAAGCCATACACCCAAAGAAGTTTTTAGATTTGACCACAAAAATCCTCCTTTATTTACAATTTGAGCCCAGTCATTTGTAGTCCACCGCTTTTTTGGTCATTGCCTTTTCAGCCTCTGGTGTCCAGTGTCATTATGACTTCCAGTATAGGATTATTATCATGTCTTTTTTGATGCCTCTATGAACATAAAAGTGCATTCTTGTGGTTTTATGACGTGACAAAGTTGTTGCTTCGCTGCTTATGGGCTTTGGTTCCAATTGTAAATGGGTGCATGGATCATGGATCAGATTATCACAGTTTCTATTCTTATAAATTATTAAATTCAAAATGGAGAAGGAAATGGATGCTATGTTTTATATTGCCTGATCATGTGTCAGGTGTATCTTTAGCATTTAACCTTGATGCTTTTATGAAAATGTAAATATCGGGAGAATTTAATCCTTTCCGCTCCTTTTTTTTTTATTTTTTCTCTATGTTCTAGAGTTATTTTAGTGGCTGACAAATGCTTGGAACATAAACAGATAATAGCTTATGAGAATCAACCTGTGCGATGGACCACTCCTCTTGGACTTCCAGTTATACAACCTTATAGACAGCTGGGAAGGCATCTTGTAAGGGACTAGAGACTGATAGAATTTGGATTGTATATGTCTATATATGTACACAATCTGATAAAACCCAAACTCTTATTTAAGTTTGTCTCAAGATGTTTTGTTGAATTATTTGCAGATCAAGACGTCCCTGCAGATGTTGGCATTACAAAAAGAAACAGATAAAGTAATTGTCATGTACCTTTTCACTTTCCCCCCTCAACTATTGCAATGCAGTATATGTGATTTGCTCAGCTTACTGAATGAGTTTTTGCATTCCCCCATTTGCTTGTATGCATTTATTTTCTTTTCAATATAAACCTTCAATAGTAAAACCAAAATGAAAATTCATGTGTAAGCGAAAGAATTATTTTCTCTTTTAATTATTTTTTTCTCGTGACTTCTATAGGTAATGGTTAAGCGGCAAAGAACAGCTTTCCCCCCAAATTTTGTTCACTCCCTTGATGGCTCTCACATGATGATGACTGCGGTTGCCTGCAAACAGGCAGGTTTAAACTTCGCAGGTTTGAGCCCCAGTGGTTTTTCTATCTCCTTCTAACTCGATAATATTCTTGTTTGAATATCTTATTATTTTATCTTGATTTCTAATTCCAGGAGTCCATGATTCATACTGGACACATGCATGTGATGTTGATGAAATGAACAGGATACTTCGAGAAAAGTTTGTTGAACTCTATGAGGCACCAATATTAGAGAATGTAAAGTATCTCTTCCCATAGAATTTGTAACTTGTATGGGCAGATTGCTTCTTAAGATCACTTTCCTGATATTCCTAGTAGGATGTGCTCCACCCCTCCTTGTCAACTTATGCAATTTTTCCCCATCTTTGTTCTTCTACTTGCTTTCTGTAAAAATGAGCTCCAGGAAACATCAGATAGTAGATGATTATATTGCTAAGTTGGGTAGATAGTAGATGATTATATTGCTAAGTTGGGTAGATTGTCTGACTCATGTTTAGATCTTCAAGCACAATCCTTGGGCTTCCCTGTGTTCCAATGGAAGTTATTTCCATAGCAGAAAGCAAGTATTTCTGCTGGCTAGATCATTGTGCTTTTTACAGTATTTTCTGCAATAGTTGGGAGGAGAGGAATGCTAAAACCTTTAAGGACTGATACTTGCCTCTTCATTTATTGTGGAATACATCATCTTTTTTTCTATGGTGTTACAGAAATATTAATTCAATACCTTTATGTATATATCTGGCTCTATATGAAATTTTGGATATTTATCTGGGTCGGAATTTCTTATGTGATAATTGGATGTCACTTTATCTTTCATATATTTACTATGTATAGAATCTGACTTTATTTGCCTACATTTAATATTCTTCTCTTTATGGTCTCTTGTTTTCCAAAAAAAAAAAAAATCAATTTTATAATTGTCAGCCCACCATGCGCTCACTGAACCTTCTTAGCTCTTCTATGTGATTGAAAGGTGTTGCTTTTTCCATTTTGATAATGAAAGCTCGAGTGTTCTATCACTCGAGAAAAGCACAAATTGGAAGCAGGAAAAATGGATTACCCGAGTAAATTTGCATGGTCTTACATGAAAATTGTTAATTATTGTCAATTCCATTTGTAATTTGTGATCGTAGCAATGCTGTGTCAGAAGTATCTTAAAAGTCTTTTTTACATTTTATGATTGTTACTGGAAATACGAAGTGCTGTGATCCTCGAAGATTAATGTTTACATGTTGGGTTATGATATTAACTATTCTTTGGTATTGCGTGTACTTGCAGTTATTGGAGGGGTTTCAAAAGTCATTCCCTAAGTTGACATTTCCTCCCTTACCAGTGCGAGGAGACTTTGATCTTAGAGATGTTCTGGAGTCTCCCTATTTCTTCAACTAGTTCGAGTTGGTTCTACTATCGACTTGTTCTGAAATTGAACTTCATACTCTGCAATTCAGTCACAAGGTTATGATAGTTGTATTAACTCATCCCCGTGCACACATTTGCGAAGTCCAATTGCTGGATATGCCAACTGAGGGAGTAAAGGCTAAGAAGAGATTAAGGCGTGCACCACAATGGATGTCCATCGGGGACTTTTGTACATATGTCAAAGAAAAATGCATATAGACGTTAGCAGGAGATATCCCTTTATACAATTCTGGGTCCTCTGTTGTGAAGTATAAGTTAAGAACTAATGTGGTGCAGATGCAGTATGGCGTGAAGGAATTGGTTCCTGTTACTTAAAGGGAAGCAGAGCTCCAGTGGTGCAGGAATGAATATCGTCTGATGTAGATCAAAGATGGAATAAAGCTTTGTCCACCATACTGAAAATAAAGAAGGTTCAAGGGAACGTCGCACCGTGATCGACGGGCATGTTTGAACGTAGCACCGTAATTGACTGGCATTTTTGATCTTTGTGGTATTATGCCATCTTTGTACTTATTGTTTTACAGGATTTATGATCATTCTTTTCTTGAGACTGGTTATTTTCTCTCTTGGTATAGGTCTGCAGCAAGTAGTCTCCTTTATACGGAGAATTAATAATAGAGGCTCTCATTTATGTCAAGCTTCTGAATGCACTTGTTTAATGCAGCATCTTACTCGTACTCTTATCCCTGCATTTTCTCTCAAGCCAAAGGAACAACATATCTTTGATTTGAGATTTTAAAAAAAACACTTGAGATTTGTAACTACGAAGAGAACTTGTTTCAGCTGTTGTTCAAAAGACTTGATGTGTACATGTACCATATTTAGCATATTTTCAATAGTGTGATGTGAACAACCAGGAACCTGGATTTTAGGACACCAAAAACTGCTAATTGGTATCTTTCTCCAGGTTCCCTGAAACTGAACCACGGTTCAAAAATAGTCAAGCCAAAAAGACGATGCTGAAAATAATATTTTAATTATAATCCATATCAAGTTCCAAGCAAAATATAACAATGCGTAGAACACAGAAATAGCACAATTTCACAAATTTTTTTCACAGTTTATTGAGCATTTCTTCCACTAATCTAACGTTCATACCCAGGAAACTTATACGCCTTTTCCAGAAGACAGTGTTGATCTTTGGGCAAAATTATGCACGTGGAGAGGGATTCTTTCTGAACAGGGCATAGGCATTACTATAAATAGCCACCAAACTTGAGAACAGAGCAAGAAATATCATGAACACTGAAGCAATCTTATCCTTCTTTGATGCTACAGAATGGGCATCCCTGAAAAACCAGAAATTTGGAACACCAAGCCGGTAAGCAGTCTAACTCGTGCAACATTAAGGCTCACAATGTATTATCAGAAATTCTGGCTAAAGATCAAAACTTTACTCACCTAAGGGCAATGGCAGCTGGGAAGATAAATCCAAGACAAACTGCAGAAGTTGCTCCAGTAAACTGGAAAGCAACCCAGATGCTAGGAATAAAATTTGCACCCAAGAAAATTACAGAAATGAGTGCTATTGTTATCAATGAAAATCTACAGTTATCTGAAACTAAAGGCCTAGCTGAAGGGAAAAGAAGACCATCCAGATTTTCACGCAGTGGATAAAAGATGACAGGGAAAACAAGCATAAGGTGTAGAACATAGCTGATCCGAACTATATCATTCAGTAAATAACTGTAAGGAACTCCAAGATCTGTGTCAAAATTAGCTAAAATATCGTCTAGAGTTGAGTTTCCAAATAGAAGGATTCCAAAGAAACTTGTCATTATATAGACAGTAGAACATAGAGCTAATGATGTCCACACAACTTGCTGTATCATTGAAGAGTCTTCAAGCTCATTTTCAATTGTATGAACTGCAGAAAATACAATGCAATTTCTCATTGTCATTCAGTTGATTTGATCAAGTATTTTTACATTCATTTAAAACAATTCAAGCACAAAATTAATTCCAAATTCTGAATCTCACTATCAAACAGTTAAAGCCATTGAAAGGTTTTGATGATTAGACCACTTACCATTGAAATGACAGATAAATGCTGTTACAAGAATGGGAATGACAGTGAAGAGATTCCAGAATGATGTGATATCAGTAACATTAGGTAACAATCTAGGCATGGAAACGCTTCCATCAACCAATTTGAACACTGTGATTCCAGCAGTAATAACTAGAAAAACCACTGCAAGTGCAATTGCTAAGGCAGATGTGTATCTCAGTGAATCTGCAAGTATCAGAAAGTATAAGTAATCCACAAAATAGAAGGTTATAATGATAGTAAGGCTGATATTTTGATGAATAACTCTTACACTAAAGAATCTAAAGCTACACTGCAGAAAGAGAAAGGTCTAAAATGTTAAAATCCAAAAAGATTCTTTAGTCAAAAACTGATTTAAATTTGTAGCTAATTTCATAAACAGTTCAGCCACAACTAATCTGATCAACACTACTAATGTATGCAATATTTAAATTTAAAAGCAATTGGAAAGTAGTATTTACAGGTGACTTTCAGGGCTAGTATTAAGCAGTTGTGTAAAATGAACATAATTTGACAACTGGAGCTGTCTACAGACCAGCGAATTTAATCCACCAGTCATAACCTAATTAACCAAGAAAAATTTAAATAATGTTAAGCCTAATTCCACTTACTTATCTGCTTGAAACATGCCAATGGAGCAAGAATAGCAAGGGTGACAAAAAGAAGAAGAAAGGTACGACAATTCCACCATTGGATTCCAAACCATTCTTCCAATACACCAGCATGATGTATTCCACTTGAAGTTGTTCCAGACAAGACATCACCTTTATCATAAAAACATTGGAATTAATAAAAATAATGGAAAATTAGGATAAGAAAAGAATTTATGGTAAATATGACAAGAAAAAGAGATTAACCAATAAGCTATTGGCTTAGTCATACCAATTATAATCATGTAGACTATGAGGATCCCAACATTGTTAATTAGCACAAAAATCTGCAGCAGCCTTTTCCCACCATTACCAAATGCATCTTCCATAACCCCACCATAAGTTCCGGCTTTGCTATACCTTAACAGAATTCCTACAGAGAACTCTGTTAGAACTCCAACAAACACTATTATACCAATTCCAAGGCCAACTCCTAATACTTTCATGGTTGCAGGCAATGCCATAATACCAGCACCAATTATAGTTGTTGACAGATTAAATACTGCACCAAGAAAAGAAGCTCCATTGAATTCTTTAGTTTTTTGCTTATCTCCTTGAATTTTTGGTAATAACGGTGATTCTTGATTAATGGGTTCTTGGATTTTTCTTGTTTTCTTGATCTTTTTCTTGTCAACCTTCATTTTTTATTTTTTTTCTTATCTTTTTGGGGGGGTTAGGAGAAGAAAAGAGCAACTTATAGTTGCTAATGGCTAAACTTATAAAACAATAATTCATTTGCAGTGCTAGCATTCTTATCATCAAGCAACAGAAGTCAGAAATGCCAACTCTTTAGTGTCTCAAAGGACAAACAAAGTTGTTTTGTCCTGTTCTTGATTTCTCTTCCTGGAAAGAAAAAAGAATGTTATTGTTTCATGATTATCAGTCTATTATACAGTTTCGCATAGGCCAAAACTTTTCTTATCTTTTTCTTTTTAATTTTATTTTTTAGTTTTTTTGTGATTTTATAAATAGATTGAGTGGCAGACTTATCTTAAATTGCATCTGTCTCAAAATGATAAATTATAAAGAATAATGTTAGGTACAGTGAGTCCCGCACCTATCAAGTATTATATATATATATATATATATACAGAGCCTTTGAATAACCTTTTTTTTTTATAACCATATTTATCCCTAAATTTATTGGATTAAAACTAATTATATTTGTACTGAATCGACCTACGATAAAACGTTCTCAGTAAATAGTGATTCTATTCATAAAGATCTAGCATTCAACCTCTTACTTAAGAGATGAGAGTGTTAAATTACTCAGTAAATATTAACTTCTATTTTTTTACCATTATATTGTGCGAGAGAGATACAATTATCACTTATACCGTGCAATGCTTTTGAAATATTGACTTATTATTAGGGAAAATTACAATTTTTACTATATTTTTTAATTTTTTTTATTTTTATCAGAAGTATTTTAATTATTTTACAATAAACTCAAAATAAATATATAATAAATTATTTAAATTCATAAACTCATAATAAATTATTTAAATCATGTATTTTTATAAAAAAAAATTATAAATTTTAATAAATCTGTAAATATTTTTAAAAATATAGTAAATTTATTATTTTTTTTATTTTTTCTGATTTTTTTAAAGATTTTTATTATTGAATGGTAATAACATTCAGATGGAAGTAAAATAATATATATATATGTGTGTGTGTGTGTGTGTGTGTGTGATTTGGCATGTTATTGTTAGGGTTATGAAGTTTTTAAAATATTTTCAAAACTATTAAAAAAATTAAGTTGAAATTATACTAATCTTTATGACATATAAGTTATATATAAATTCATGTAATATGTTAAATTTAATGGAGAACTAAAAAATTAAAAAAAAATTTTAAATATTTTATAGAACATATAATATGCATTTGGGTTGAAAAAAAATCTCCAAAAGATTATAGATTAAACCCAAAATACAATGCAAACCCATGAAAATAAAAAAAGTTTTAAAAAAGAGAGTTCTAGATTTTCAGATTTTCGTCTATATCTATTTAAAACTATTACTTTAAACATGTCAAGAAACCAATCTTTCAGAAATTTAGTTTCTGTAATATAGTCCTTATAAATGATAGGATATGAAGAAGAATTTAGCTTCAGCTTGAATTTGAGCTATTTCTCTCATTTCATGTTCATCCATAGCTAATCTTCTCACTTTCCATCCAAAATCAGTCACCAAAATGCTTCAACTTATTGTCTTCTCCATATTCAAAGATTCTTCTTCTGTTATCAACCAAAACATGTTTAATGCCTAATGAAGCAGAGGTTGAAGAAGTGTTGAAGAAGTGCTGAAGAAGCATTATTGAGTGCTTTTAATTTAAAGAAAAGAAAATGGAGCTTTTGGGTTAAAGAAAAGAAAACGGTAAAGAATGGAAAAAAAACGTAAAATTGAAAACGAAAAAGGTTAAAAGTGAAAAAAGAAAAAAACAAACAAAAATAAAAATGAAAACCAAACTTAAAAAACAGTAGATTGTGTAATTTTCTCATTTATATTTATATTTTGGTAGGCCCAATAACATAAAAAGAATTTTAAAGTTTTTTCTCAATTTTAATATTATATAAAAATATTAATATATTTTTTATTTTAAATTCAGTTGGCTTCCAAACATATACTCTCTCCGAGATATACCCTCTCTGTCCTAAAATTATAATCCCAATTCCATTTTATGTAGTTTAAGAAAAAATAGTTAAGTTAGTACAACTATATTTTTTTATATTCTTCAATATATATCACTAATTAATTTACAAACTTTATTTAATAAAATGAAATTATGATAAAAATATTATTATAGAAATAACAACTAAATTAACAAAAAGAGGAAAAAAATTTCAAATATTTTTTTTTATATGTATTATATTCAAACTTTATTTATTTCATTCATCTTTCTTAATTAATTATGATAAAATTAAAATTAAAATTTTTATAAAAAATGCTTATCAATATTAAAAACAAATACTAATTAATTGAGGGGTACAATTTAAAATACATATAATATTTAAAAACAAAAATTAAAAATAAACTACTACTTTGAGAGGCTAAAAAAATGAAACTATAATTTTAAGACGGAGAGAGTAAGTACTAATGTTATAGTATTGTGATTCCATCACAATAACATTCATTAACAGTTCTTATATTTTGGTTCCTTCCATACTAATAAACAATACCGCATATGCACTACTATTAATATATTACATACGTTCAATTTCAAATGAAAATATATGCAATACTAAAAATATATTATATATATATTTTTAATATATTGCACATATAATATATATATTGTGAATATATTTTATATATGTTGTGAATATATATGCATATATTAAATTCTAACTAAAAATATATATACTATTTTTATATTTTTCTTAAATATAATATATATATCATGTAAATAAGTTTATATTATTAAATTCTAAATGAGAATATATATATTATTGAATTCTAAATGAGAATATATACATTAATATTAACAATAATACAAATATAATATATATTGTCTATATGTTAAGTTTTATATGAAAATACACATATCCATATATTATTTTTATATCATCATTAATCATATGCCATGTAAATGTTAACATATTGAATTTCAAATGAGAACAATTAAAGAGCTTATGAAAAATGTGAAAAGAAGAAAGAAATCGTTAATAAAGATAAATTTGAAAAATGAAAAATAAAAAAGCAAAAATAAAAAAAGCAAAAATAAAAAAAATGGAAAATGAAAAAGAGTAAGGACTTTATATTTAAAAATATAAATTAAAAAAACGATATTCCGTGTAATTTCCTCTAAAAGCTTTCACATATCCATTGTTCACAAATTCAGTACTGCAACCTGAAGAAGCAAACTTATTTAGGTTAGGAAAAATTATAAAATATATGAACATGAAAACTGATCCCTCCGAAATGTCATATTTACAATTAAAAAATCAATAAAAAAATAGTCACATTCTTTTCTTCAAACTTCCCTCCTATTTTCAAGAGCATTTACTTTCTCTCTTTGTTAAAATATATACGATATACACATTTTCTTTTTCTTTTTTTTTCTTTAAACAATCAAATCTCTTTCATGCATTTCTATTGATAAAGAATTCAAACTTATTTATCAAATGAAAACCTATTCTACAAATCAAATCCTTGTCACATTGAGAGTTTGAGCCAATCCCAATACTTAATTGCTTTCATCTCATTTTGACTTTGAACATGATTTATTTTAATATTCTGATAATTAAGTTTGGTGAGCTAAGTAGTTTTACTAGTCTAACTAAGACAAATTTCAGAACTCATTATATATAAGATATTTTCTTGTTCTACATGCCAAATATTAGGTCATTGCATTTCCATTCAAGAAAAACTTGAAAACATATTTGCATAATACAAAAGAAGATCATCAAAACCATGATCTCCATGTGGCAAATGTATTTCTTGACGTATGCACTTACGTCCTGCAAAAAATTAGCAAAAATTCACAGCAGCACATAAAATTGATAAAGGGCAACTTAAAAAAGCGGTTTCATTTATTATAGTAGAAGAAAAATTAGTAATCAACTTCCCCAATGGAGGGTTATATGTGGTTTTCAACTTAAAGTTGACTTGTGAAAATCAGAAAGTAACTTTCAACCAAATCACATGACGGTTATTAAAAACCATGCCCCAGTAGCTGACTTAGTCTGCTAACTTTATTTTTGTTGCCCTGAATCATATTTCAACTCCAAATGCCCCACTGTAAGCTGACTTAGTCCGCTAATTTTCTTTTCTTTGCAGATACATATATATAAAACATAGCCAGACGTTAAAGTTTAGTATCAAAATATAGCAATCTTTAAAGCAAAAATAACTTTCACAGTAATAAAATTAGCAACCAGAGACTAATTCAAAGATGAAAACAATGCTAATCCTATTAAATGCCATTCTCTAAGAGTAAGTTCTCAAAGTTTTGCAGAAGGGGACATACTAGTAAGGCAGCAGAAGAAGCAGCAGCAGCTCCAGTTGGATGTCGGTATGAACTTCTAACTGCTGTTTCTATTATAACTTTGACAGTTTCAGTAAGTCTCAAAGTTAAAATCTGATCATGCTTTCGATGAAGTTCCATGTGCATACGCTCCTGTGTTTGAGCTAGTTTACTGTATTAGAGTTTGTATAGATAATTCTTCTAGAGCAAGTACTTTTTAGTACAACCAGGCATAGCTGATTAATGGACCTTTTGCACGAGTAGCCTGAATTTTTTATTTTATTTTATTTTAACCATCAGGTACTGAAATATCCTAATCTAGCATCAATTAAGCTTCCCTCAAAAGTACATGAACCTGTTAACCGAGCCGTGTAAGCTATTTTTGAGGCATTCTATGCAATTAGGAGTACTAACTGTAGAATTGTGTGCTGCTCTAGTCGCATGAGAAATTAATAACATACAGATATCAATCAGAGAATTTACAGTAAGCACCAGAAGCTACAAATTTCATCTCTTTAAAGAATAATATATAGCATGATAGTGATCGTGATGTTTTGTAAGTTTTAAAATCCTAGTTAGAAATAAGTTGTAAATTGACAATCTGCAAATTGAACAACAGTGATTTGTTATTATTTTTGCAAGTAATCTATCAAATTATTTCCAGCATAACCAAACAGAAGAGGTATCTTACCTGAGAAGCTAATTAATTTTTTTGTTATTTCTTTAGCTCAACAAAGATAGAACTCCAATTGATAGTGTTGCCAAGTCCTTGCTGGCATCTATTTCAGAGATAATAGAATTTGCAGCACACATAGTAGTGGAGAAGGAAACTTTTCTTGAAATTGGATGCTACCTCTACCGAGTTTCTTCACCCATAATGGAGTTGCAGACAACTGAGAATATCCCAGAGAACAGAATGGACATCCTACTATCGCTATCCAGAGATATTAATGTAGCCAAGGATCTCATAAACAAATGCCAAAGATGCAAAATCTCGAAGTCTGATTTGGAACTGAAAAGCACAATACAACAGCTGGAAGGGGTGATAAAACACATGGGAAAATGCTTGAGCTTGACCCCTTCATCAACATTTCAGAACAAAGAGTATGCAGAAGTTGCAGTCCAGTCTCTTTCAAATGAAATGCAGCATGTGCACTTTGAAGTCGACCAAACTCCAGAATTGCAGACTGAAGAGCTGAAACCACAAATGTCTTTCCCTGAAGAGGAACAGAATGAAGACCCAGAACAAACAGAATCAGATTTGTACTCCATAAATGTTGAAGTTTCCACAGGTAATTCTCAGGTCTTAAATATGCCATGCTTGAATGAATTTCTCAAAAAGAAAGGCCTGAGCAATCTAAGCAAACACAATAACAGAAGCAGGTCCTCATTAGTATTGCCACAGACAGTTGAGTATGTAGAACCTCTGTATAAGACTTTCTACTGTCCATTAACAAAGCAGATCATGGATGATCCAGTAACCATAGAAAGTGGAGTTACCTGTGAAAGAAATGCAATTGTACAATGGTTTGAAGAGTTTGATAACACAGAGGGAATTTTCTGCCCAATCACAGGGCAGAAGTTGTCAAGTAAAGTCTTAAGACCCAATATAGCTCTAAAGACCATAATAGAAGAGTGGGAAGTAAGAAATGAGGCAGCAAAGATCAAGGTATCCCGTGCCGCTTTGTCTCTAGCTAGTTCAACAAGTATGGTATTTGAAGCAATTAGAGATTTGCAAGGCCTCTGTACAAGGAATCAGTACAATAAGGTTCAAGTTCGTAATGCTGGAATACTGCCAATGCTTGTCAAGTTTCTGCAGTACAAAGACAGAGATGTTAGATATGCAGTGCTGGAATTATTACGACAATTGGCAGAAGAGGATGATGATGGCAAGGTTCACTCCTTTTTTATCCTGATTCATTATCGAAACTATCCTATCCTCTAGCAGTGCATCAACCTCTAAGGAAAGCACCCGCAATTATTAGCTGTGACAGCACAACTGATTTTAAAAAACAACTATTTAAAGAAACTCTTAAAATCGCATATTTTTAGCTTTATCACGCCTTCACGTCTCGATATGTATCCACACAGGAAAATGCAAGAGTATCTATGAAACAAACAATGAAATCCACTGATTTTTTTTTTCAGGAAATGATTGCTGAAACGGTGGATATCTCAACGGTAATCAAGATGTTGTCAAGTGGTCACCAGCCCGTAAGGCAAGCAGCATTACTGTTATTACTTGAGCTTTCAAGGTCTCAATCATTGTGTCAAAAAATTGGGTCTGCTCCTGGGGGAATTCTGATGCTGATCAAAACTAAATACAATCAGTCTATTGATGCCTTCTGTTCAGAAAAGGCAGATGAAATCTTACAGAACCTGGAGAGATCTCCGCAAAATATAAAGCACATGGCAGAAAATGGACTCTTGGAACCCCTTGTAAATCATCTAAATGAAGGTAATTTTGAGAACTTCAAATTAGTCTACAATTGACAAGAAGTACAATGCTAGAAGATGATGACAGCAATTTTTTAAGGAAAAAGCTGGTACTATACAATTCATTGTGGTAGCTAACACCGAGAAGCATTACATATAAACTCCTATTGGCTCTCTAATCACAGTTAAGTTGACAAAATCTAACGTATAAACAGGTCCTGAGGAGATACAGATGGAAATGGCAAGCTACCTTGGGGAAATTGCCCTTGGAAATGACAGTAAAACCTATGTTGCTGACAAGGCTTCTCCAGCTCTCATCCAAATGGTGCATAGAGGAAACACTTTGAGCAGAAGTGCAGCATTCAAAACTCTAACACAACTTTCATCTTATTCCCCAAATGCCAAAATATTAATAAAAGCAGGAATCATACAGATAATGGCTGAAGAGATGTTCACTAGAAGAATCTACGATGAACCAATGAACTCAAAAAATGAAGCTGCTGCAATTCTTGCAAATATCTTTGAGACTGGACTTGAACTTCAGAATCTCCAAGTGAGTACTCATGGACACAAACTAAGTTCAGGCTATGTTTTGTACAACATCATCCACATGCTCAAGAACTCAACTTCTGAGGAACTTAATATCAATCTCATACGAATTCTTTTATCACTGATGAAGTCCGCCAATTCTATTGACACTATTGTCTCAGTAGTCAAAGAGACTGAAGCAAGCTACAACTTGATAGAGCTCCTCAATAACCCCCTAGAAGAGCTTGGAGTTGCTACTATCAAGCTACTCATTGAACTCTCACCTCATATGGGGCACACACTAGTAGAAAGACTATGCAAGATAAGAGGTCAGCCTGAAAACTTACTCCTAGGCCAAACAACAACCCGAATTACAGAAAGGCAGGCAGTTTCAGCAAAATTTCTAGCTAAACTGCCCCATCAAAATCTAACTCTCAATCTGGCTCTGCTCAGAAAGGATACGGTCCCTACAATTCTACAAGCAGTCAATCAGATCCAGATAACAGGAACAAGAACGAGCAGGTATGCAAGTGCTTACTTAGAAGGTCTAGTGGCCATTCTAGTAAGATTCACAACAACACTTTATGAACCTGAAGTGCTTTCTCTAGCAAGAAAATACAACTTCACATTGGTATTTACAGAATTGCTAATGAGAACATCATGTGATGAAGTTCAAAGATTATCAGCAATTGGCTTAGAAAATCTCTCTACAGAATCAATACATTTATCAAAACCACCGCTAGTAATAAAAACCAAATCTTGGAAGCAAACCTTACGTAAATTCTTGTCTTTTAGTTCTTCAAAGAAGAAGAAGATACCTGTCTGTCCAGTCCACAGGGGGGCTTGTTCCTCCCAAAACACGTTCTGTTTGGTTGATGCAAAGGCGGTGGATAGGCTATTGACATGTTTGGATCATGAAAATATTGAGGTTGTTGAGGCTGCATTATCAGCCATATGCACTTTGTTAGATGACAAAGTTGATTGGGACAAGAGTGTTACCATATTGAGTGAAGCCAATGCCATACAACATATTCTGAATGTCCTGAAAGAACACAGGGAAGAAGGTTTGTGGCAAAAATCCTTTTGGTTTATTGAAAAATTCTTGATGAATGGTGGAGATAAGTCTACTTCAGATATATCACAGGATAGATCTTTTCCTGCCACTTTAATCAGTGCGTTTCATCATGGGAACAGTAATACAAGGCAGATGGCTGAAAAAATCCTGAGGCTTTTAAACAAGGTGCCCAATTTCCCTACTTCCATCTATACCTTGTAAAACCAAACCACAATATGCTGCTGCTGCTGCTAAGAGCAGCCAAACTCTTATACAATGTGCATGTCTCATAACTGTAGTATTATTATGTTAAGTGTTTAATAAGGAAGTTCTAAAATCAGATTTTGCATAGCCATGTCCTTTTATCTTCTTGTTATTTATATAGAATTGGATACATTATATCTGTCCCAAGGTGGGAAATGTGAGAACAGCCGGTTCGTCCATGCAAAAAGTTTGGCAGACAACTGCAAGATGATTATTGTACTGGGAATAGGCTACTCAACTTACTGAACAAAAGGAAAAACTCATTGCAAGTGTAGAAATACAAGCAAGCTAGCAAACTGATAACAAACTTCACCTACTATATTTTTATTTTTGTAAAACACTAGGCGTCGAGATTTGATAACTTTTCTTCTCAATAACCCTGCTATTACAATGAAACAAATTCAGCTGTTAGTAGAGTAAGTATTTTTTCTTAAGTTGTTAGCGTTGTCGCTGTGTGATCTGGAGGACACGGGTTCGAGTTGTGGAAACAACCTCTTGCAATTGCAAGAGAATGCCACATACAAAGACCCAAAGGAGCGTTAGTGCAACGGGCTGCCCTTTTGTATTTCTTTTCTTTAGGAATGTGTATTAGTAGTTTCCTAGACTTTGATTTTCTGTTATTGTGGTCAAGTTCTTTTCTTTTAGAAACCATAGAAAGTAGTTTGACATGAGATTTTCTCTGTAAAAGAGCCTTACGTAATTTGGTTAAATTGCAGCAATAACATGTACAGCTAACTGTTTACAGAAGAACACATACAGAGAATAACCAAAAATTATCCTGTGGTACATGGCCAACTTTCAAGTACCACACAAACCCTTTTTTTTTTAAATTTTCAGAGAAGTCATGTATATCAAATTCAAGAGTTATAAAAAAAAGGACAAATAAACAACAGAGACAATACAAAAACTGAAAGGGAGATCACATCTTGGACATTGTCTGTAGACCTTATGGACATAATGAGATAATCCTACTCCCGTCACTTACAAGACATCCTACAGTATTGGACCAAACAGACAATGATAAATAAATATTACCTAGGAAAGTTGAGAAGAGAAGTCAATTTCTTTGAATATGCATCATATAAAATTGAGGCAGGTTTTGGCCGGCAATAGAAGAAAATCCATCCTTGTAATCAATCTGTTAAGCAACATCACTTACAATAAACAATGTTATAGTTTAAGTGCTTTAGATATCCATTGCCTTAATCTTTTATCATTGTTATTATTTTGAACTTCCTTGTTTCTTTCTTGTTTCTCCCCAATCTCTGTCAGCATCTTTTGACCGTTTCCAAGCAAAAATGTTTATTAAAAATATTACTCATTGGTATGCTTTTCCTATACCATCACTGTCTTATCCCAAATTTTGTCTAAAAACCAAATATATATGTTTCACTTTTTTAATATTTAATTCGCAGGTAATATACAGAGAGAGAGAGATCAAACACATTAAACTACCAACAACTAATCAATTATAAAATTTAAAGAAATATCTTAGTCAATGATTTTTAACATCAACTTGAAAATATCTATTTGGGTGGATTGGTTGAACTCTTCACCAAGACAATAGGCCATTGTTTTTTCCAATTTCCAAGGCTATGGAGACTCATATAAGATAGAGGGTTAAGCCAATCCATGGTTCGTCACTATCCTGCATATTCATTACACTTTCGTGTATTTATGCTCAAGGTCTGATTTATGTCCGAGTGGTTGGCCTAGCAGCAATAATACAATTTATACATGCCATCCAGGTCTCCTCAGCAACAAGATTTTGCACGGTTCTCTGCTGTAAAAAGAGAAAAAAAAAATGGCTTCCTTTTCAATAGACGATTTTGTAGGGAATGGATATTTGAGAAAACTTCTACCAAAGTTATTAGAAGATGGTTGGGAAGATGTACCAACCTTGAAGATTATGAACTCAGAGGACATGGATTCAATGAACATGACACAAGGGCAAAAGGTTGGTTTCCAAGAATTAGCTTTGGTTTTTGTCCAAAACTGATATAATAATAAACAGAGTTCTAATATTGTGTTTCTGTTACTCTAGGATGCATTGGAAATAAGATCATATCTACATGGTCGTGCTTTAATGCAGTATGGAGATAAGCTAGAAGAATCTGGGAAATGTTTGCCTGAGCTTCTGAACTTGAGCGCTGGAGATCTCTCTTCTTAGTTTGGAATGAAGAGAGGTCATATTGCCCGTTTAACAAACAGAATCAGCGCATGTGCAGAGCCTTTGCCCAAAACACACACCCTGCCTGCCAAGAAAGTGGGCTGCACAGTGTCTGGAAATGATAGCACTTTCAAGAGTTTTGGCCTGAACTCTAAAAAAATGCAGAGCACATCAAAATCTCCCACTAGAAGTGGTATAAATTATGACAAATCACTTGAAGAGTCACTGGCCGATTTTAAGATTAAAGATGGATAAGTCTTTAAAGGGATTGTTGCTGCAGAGCCAGCTGAAGCTCGAGCATGTGGCTGTGTACAACCTCCTCCAGTTGTTGATGAAGTTGCCCCTTATTCTTTCATTGAGAACATATCAATTGAGAAACTAACTCCAGAATATAAAATTGGTATGGAGCGCTTGGTCAAAACGAGGGCACCTCCGATGAAGGCCTCCGAATTGTGGCGAGATAAACCAGCTGTGCTTCTCTGTATCAGACGGCCTGGGTAAACACATCCTGAATCATGGCATGGCTTTCTTGTGTAGATAGCCCGTGATATAAACAAAACCTATGTCACGTAATTGCATTTATAAGAGCTGATACACTTGAAAAAACACCAATATATTGTGGCAGGGGTTTGTAATTAAAAAGAATCCCAATAAATTTTATAGCCAGAAATAAGACTCAAATGACCTCTAGTCTTTGAATCCCAATATATCAACTTTCAAATTGTAGCCAGCCATCTATTAAATGGTGAAATTGATAATTTTCCTTTGCATTTCTTGAATTTCATAGCAGGTGCATCATGTGCAGAGCTGAAGCTCACCAACTGTATGCCAAGAAACCAATGTTTGATGCACTAGGAGTGCAAATAATTGCAGTTCTCCATGAATATATAGAATCAGAGGTATCCAGTGAACTTCAGTTTGAATCTTAAATTCTTCTTGTTTGGCGTGCTACAGCTATTGTTGTCATGCAGGCAACAGACTTCTGGCCACGATATTGGGGTGGGGTAGTGCTCTATGATCGGGATATGGAGTTCTTCAAAGCTCTTGGAGGTGGGCAACTCCTGAAGGACAAGTTCATATCAGGATTTATTTTCAACCCACGAGCTATTGCAAATTACAAGCGTGCAAAAGCTATGGGAATAAAGCAAAACTTCAAAGGGGAAGGAGAAATTAAAGGTGGCCTCTTCATAATTGGCCAAGGAAAAAGTGGCATTGCTTAACAGTTCATTGAAAGGAATTTTGGTGACTGGGCTCCTCTAGCTGAAGTAATTGAGATCTGTAGTCAGTTGCAGGTAATTCTTGTCAGCTTTCCCATCCCCATCTTTAGTTGCTATCTGGTGTGCATTTATTTTAATGACTTTTCTTCTGCTGATGCAGAACCAGCAACAAAGTCAAGAATATTCCACAAAAAGATCTCAGGAATAAAAGTTTATCTCAATCATCAGCAATCTTCAGATTCAGTTGTCACATATTTTTTAATTTCAGGACTGAGAAAAGACTCCTGTTCTTTTGTGATATTTTGCTGCTTTTACAGATAAAATCGTTATACCAGTGTTTTGATTGATGATAATTTCAGAATATAGTGGGTATCTATTACTGGGTTAATGCAATTGGTATTCAATTTTTATGATTCTTTTGTTACAAATGCAGCCTGCGTTGCATTTTATGGCTTGTATTGAGAAGAGATTTTAAACTTAGTTCTGTGATGTTTCCAATATTTATAGCATTTTCTCTTTGCTTTAATTGTATATGTTTACTGATTGAATCACAAAAGTAGAGTTACAAGTTTTGTAAGAGAACATCCTTAAGAAACAGATGACAAAGATAAGATCTTTACTGTTTTAATCAAAGATATAGTAGAGAAACCCTTTTTTTGCATACATACAAGATTATGCTCTTTCTCTCCCTTGACATTTCATCTAATACAATAATCAGTCCCTGCATTTTCAAAAATATATCATAGCATTTTCAAAAATATATCATATAATCCCTAAGGTTTGAAAATGTCAACTATTAATCCTCCCAACACAAATTAAGTGATTTTGGTTGTTAATTACATAGGAAATAAAAGAATACCCTCACATAGGGAGGATTTGGCTGTATTCAAAAGACTCATACTTTCATAATCAGGTGGCTCATGCTAATGGTTTTTTGTTATATATAACCCTCTTACATGGCATTAGAGGGAGAGTTTTTGTTGACATATCAGGGTAATTTTTTACTTTTCCTTGTAATTCGTGGTTAAAATTACTTAATTTTAGACATGAGAATTAAATAGTTGACATTTCCAAACCTTAGAGACTAAATATTAAATAATGTGGTCTTGCAAAGTAAGACTGAATAGTGAATAACGCTAAAACTCAGCAGCATAGTAGTAATTTACCTTTTATATATATTATATATATATATATATATATATAAGTACAGGTCCATAGCACAGCAACATAATTGCTAGAAGCCAACGTCAGCAGCAGCTTGCAAATGCCAACAGCTTCTAAATCCATCTCAAGGAACTAGGCTGCATACTGCTGACATAAATGTTCCGATTTCAATTGATATTTTTCTGCATAGATAATGCCAATAAGTTTCAGTTGTCAATATGAAATTCTTAAAGAGGGAAAACGAACGTGATATGAAGGGTGCAGTTCAAGTTTTACATACCTACATTTTTTACAGGGAGATCCTTGACATCAAATTTGCATTTTGTTCAACATAATAGATATCTTCCAGGATTATTGATATAACAAAAAAGCACCCAAGTGGCACAGTGATATGGCTGTGTGGCTGCATAACCATAGATCTTGGTCACTCCCCTGGGTGATATTGGATTCTAATTTCCTCGATAACAGCTTGTGATGGTATAAGAACCAAATCACCAGAAATCTCCACATGAACAGGTTCCATCTTTGAACAAATGGAACCGAACAGCATCTCTTACAAGTATTTCTCTCTGAGTTATCTTAGAAATATATATGGTGGCATTGTGACAATCCACACATACTCTCAGATTTTTAACTATTTGTATGGGAAGGCCACGAGGAATAAATATCAACCCAAAAGCGATTGCAAGCTTCTCACTATGGTAGTTAAGCATCTTTATCTTCTCTGACTCTGCAACATCATGAAGAACTGAACTAGCATCTGGCACATACCCCTCCTCTATCATCTTTTGATTTAATCTATCCAGCTCAGCATATATCTGATCAGAAAATGAACTTGACTGGTCATCTGCAGAGAAAATGTGAACTTTGCTCTTATATTTTATCCAACTACAACCTGGTTTCTTTTTTACACCCTTTTCTCTCATTCCTCTCCTTAGTTGGGCCATATCATTCCATTTGCCTTTAGAAGCATAGATGTTTGACAGCAAGATATAACCTGCAGGATTCTGGGGCTCCAGTTCTAGAAGAGACTGAGCTGCCTATTTCCCGATTTCCACGTTACCATAAAGCCTGCAAGAGCTGAGCAAAGTGGCCCAACCAATTGCATCAGGTTGGAAAGGCATCTTATTTATAAAACTTTTGGCCTCTTCTAACTTTCCTGCTCGACTAAAAAAGGTCAATCATACAAGTATAGTGTTCAGAGACAGGAATTATTCCATGTTCTTTCAACATTGATTGGAATACTTTTGTCCTCTTTCCACCAATCCTGCTCTACTGCAAGCTGAAAGAACTCCTATGAATGTGACTGCATCAGATTTCAAACCATGGGCCACCATTCTTTCAAATAATTCAATTGTCTCGTTGGCTTTTCCAAATTGTGCATATCCTGAAACCAATGCTGTCCAAGAGACTTCGTCCCTGTATATCATTTCATTGAACAAGCGATTGGACTCTTCTATGCTTCCACATTTACCATATAAAGTAACAAGCGCATTGGAGACTGCTATAAAAGAAATCAAACCAGAAACCAGGGCTCGACAATGAAATTGGGCACCTTCTAAGGTAGCCAGATTTGCACATGAACTTATCACACTTCCTAGAGTAAAATCATCAGGCTCAATCCCATTTCTCTGCATGGCACAAAAACTCCGAACAGCTTCTTCGCTGAAGCCATTTTGGCCATAACCCACTAACATTGCTGTCCACGATACAACATTCTTATGTGTCATTCTCTTGAAAACTTCTTCTGCATACCGGACAATTTTACATTTGCAATACATATCAACAAGTGCACTGCCGACAAAGATATTGTCCTTGTAATCACTCCTAATTATAAAGGCATGAATTTGTTTGCCCTCTTCTAAGGCAGTAAGACCCCGCAAGCAGTCAACAAACTGCCAAACGTATACTGATCCATAGCCAGCCCTTCCAGTCTCATCTGTCTAAACAAATCAATAGCTTCTCTCTCTAACCCATTTTGTACAAGCCCTGTAATCATTGGTGTCCAAGAGATGAAGTCTTTTTCCTTCATGCCATGAAACAACTTCTTCGAATCCTCTACATTCCCACCGCGCAAAAGGCCTGTTATCATTGTGTTATGCATTACCACGTTCCTCTCTGGCATCTCATCAAAAACCTGCTTTGCCTCATAAACTGTACCCGCTTTTGCATACATATCAGCCAAAGGGCTGCCAACAAAAACATAAGCTCCAAAACCAAATTTCACTATCTGCCCATGAATTTGTCTACCCAAATCAACACAACCTTGACTGGATGCAAATACAAGCATAGTCGAAAATGTTATTCTATTCAAATTAATAATTCCATCTCTTAACATTGAGTCATAAGTCTTAACAGCCTCAGTAACTGACCCATAACAGGCATACCCTGAAATAAGAGAGTTCCAAGAGACCCCATCTCTGCTTGGCATGAGAATAAAGATTTCTCGCATTTTTGAGAGATGCCCAGATATCGAATAAGCGGAAAGGATGATATTCCATTAAAAAAGATTTGGTTGGCGCATTTCGTCGAATAAGTAGAGAGCATATCTTAGATTTCCTAGTTTTCCGTATGGGTTGATAAGGTTGTTAAGTAAAAAAGGTTCTGCATTTGTCAGGGTCTTAATAATGTGACAATGGAGCTTCTTGGCCTGGGTCTGGTTTCGGGTTTCGCTGCAGAATTTGAGTAAGGAACAATAGTGATTTGAGACGGTGGACATTGTGTTTGTTTTGTTCTGTGTACACTAGTAATTTTGGCGGGAATGGTTTTTCCTACTGGTATTAAGATCCGTTTTCAACTTCGGGTTATAGATAGACACCGGAATCGGATATTAATTTCCAGCATAATAACAATCACGTTAATTGGATATGGCAGATTGTCAGGTCGGAATTTTTTTTTATATATAATAATGTTAATAAGATAAAACCCTAATTACTAGAAAGTCTTATTTCTTTTGAAAAATTAATTACAAAGTTTGGATAAAGTTTTAAGCAATGACCTGCACTTACATATTGTGTTGTTTTGATGGAATTGAAAAGAATGAAAAGTGAAAGAAATAATATTTTTTAATTTTATTATTTATATATTTTTAATTTATATATTTTAATTGTTTAATTAAAAAGAGAAATATAATTTTTTAAAAAAATAATTCTTTTTAAATAGTTAAAATAAATTTTCACCTAAGTGGTTGAAAATGAAGAAAAATTATAAAATTATATTTTATATACTTATTTATTTATTTAAATTATGAAGGAGAAATTTTATTTTTTTTATTATTCAATTAAGATTATTAAAATTATTAAAAAAAATCAAATTTCTCTTATATTTTTTTCTACTCATTTTTTTTATTAAAGTAAATTTAATTTCTCTTGTACAAATTAACAACTAAACAAAGTATTGTAGCTCATATTTATTTTTTGCACTATTATTTTTCGTCCTTTAATCCACAAAAAGATAATATTTTTTTTCTTAAAATTAAACTTTTTTTTCTAAAGAAAAATCTTGAAAGCAACTATATCTATTAATATAATTTTACAAAATAATAAAAAAATTATTCAATTAAATAAATACTAATTGCACTTCCTAAGAAATTGCCTTATTAGTTTAACTTATATTATTTGTTTTTTAATCGTAAATTTTATTTTTTATAAATTATTTTTATTGAACATTTGTTCGATATAATAATGCAAAATCTATTTAATACAAATATATAAATTTAGCTAGATAGGTCAAATTACTTCAAAATTCAAGATGCTTTATCAAATAATTTTGAACTTTGATCAGTGAAAGAACTATTGCTGAAAAAAAATTTCAACCGTTAATAAAAGTGCTTTTTTTTAGTTCTAACTATGATATCAATTACTTGTCCGGAAGAACAGAACTCCAGCTATACCAAGTCTCAATAAGTTTGCTCCGTGGCTAATTTCTTATCGAACCAAATAAGCCTTACTCAACTTTTGTGGAAATAGATAAATCTAAATTCACTAAACTCTTTAATCAGGAACGTATCAAACTGGACTAAACCTTTTCATGCAGTATATACGTAATTGAGACATGTATGAACAGAATGCCACCAAAGTTTCCATTGTTTTATAAATTACAAAGCCTATTTTTAATTCAGACAATACATGAGCTTCTCTATTAGCCTATATTCATCAGATCCTTGGAGTATCAATCCATACATTACGTTCCTGCATCCTTAATCTCTCTCAGTCAGAGCATCCTACTCCACAGCAGAGACCCCTTTTCGGTTTTCTGGGAATCTCATATAAAAGAAGCAGGGAGATTAGTATGGCATCGAATAAACATCAAGATAAATCCATCAAGGCAAAAGGCCAACTCCCTGCCTTGATTATGCAACTGACCATTAAGCTATCAAAACCTAGCTTTCGAGCAACTAATCCCTCTCCATGCTCTGTAGCTGTGCTAGAGGTATCCGTTTCTTTATCTGTAGCCTCTGTTTGTTGAAGAGAATCTCACTTGCATGCTTTTTATTTTTAAAATTAGTGTTGCAAGCATACAGTGTCATAAAAAAGAAAGGTGAATCATTAAAGTTGGGAACTAATGCTTCTCTGGAGCACATCAAAATGGCTCTCCATGCCAGGAAAGGAAGCTTGAATAAGACATGGTTGAGATGCATTAAATTGGGGATACACCATAGGCATCTCTGGTGGAAATGCCAGAGAAGATGAAGGAACAGCACGTGAATGAAGTATCTGCACATACCCAAGCAAATTGCATCTAAATGATCCATAAGCCAGCCCTTGGCTAGACAGTTTGACGTAAATAAACTTATATTCACTTACATCCTTTGCAGGTAGACCTTCAATGTTAAAATCTAGCCTTGGATTCACTGTTGCAAGTTTCATTGATTGAAACTGAAAAGACAAAGTAATTTCAAACTCAGAAAAAGCACAGTAAGTTGTAAACACGAGATCTGAATTTAAAAAAAAATGTTTACAAGAAGTCTCAGCCTCAAAACTAATTTTCTTATCTTATCACAAGCATGGTCTTGCGACAAAACCCATAGCATTAAGCTAGAATATGTTAAAAGCAATCCATGACGGTATAGTACAATGTTATCTGGTTCAAGTATCCAAACATAACTGTTGATGAAATTGAATTATTTCTGACATGCATCATACTAAATAAGAACCACTCCAAGTATTTGAAAGGAAAATGAAAGAGTATCTTGCTGCCATACCTCAACTTGCCGTTGCAATGATTGTACATAGTTGATAATTTCATCTAGCATCACTGCCTTGCCTGTGACCTGAAAAATTCAATCAATGTTCATTATATGAACCACAACAGCTTTTTAGTTACAAGATTCAACTTAATCACACGTCTTAAGCTATCAATTGCAACATGCAAACCTTGCTACAACCAGGTACAAGGTCTTGTAGAAACTTCATCCTTTCACTGATCTTTTCCCTTCTCACCTGTAGTCAGAACCAATCAACTGAGCCCAAACACTAGAATGAAAGTTTCTTCAAACTAAGTAAATACTTAATATAAATCTTACTCTTTCTGCAAGACTATGGCTGTTTGTTGCTTGGCCTCTTCGAGCTCAGACATGAATATATTCTTCTTTTGGTGCATCAGAAGCTTGAGATCCTTGTTTACCTTGTTTTCCCGCAGTCTTATTGGGACCCGGAGTCAGATTTTGATCTCCCTTCTGTTGAACTTCAGGGTGATCCTTTGCACCTTCCACAGATTGTTGGGTTCCCCTGACCTGATCAAACTCAGTATCCTACAACCAGGGGAAAAAAATTATATACTACGAAAACTTTTAATACAAGTGCTAAAATGTAAAGAAACAATTTGCAAGCACAGTTCCTACATGCCCACTCCTTATCCACCCAAGGCTCTTATTCGACAACTCGCCACCATTTCCTTCCAACATAGATAGCTCATCTTGACGACCACCACCACTGAACTCAGCTTCCTCAGAGTCATTACCAGACGCACCCACACTTTGCTTCTACTATACCCAGAGTTTTATAAGTTTACTCCTAATTTAGTATTTTTAAGAGCTCACAACTATACAAGTGTTTTTTCAACGGCGCTCAAATCTCTTACAAGAATTTTTTTAGGCTAATCTCAAACCCAATAAATATTTATGACGCATACTAAACCTTAAACTTTTCTCTCAAGTTTTCTTTAATTTTCTAATTTTGCGATGATTTCTAAATGAGATCTTAAGGATTTATATAGGCTTTAAAAATTAGATTGGTAAAATTTTGTTAAAGGTTAGACACCTCTTTTATCTAAGTTAGACATTTTTATTTTTAACCATCATCACTTAAGTTAGACACCTCCATTTTGGACTAAAAATTACCTAAGTTAGGCACATTTATTTTGGACCAAAAATATCTAAGTTAAACACCTTATTTTAGACAAAGAAAATCTAAATTAGGCACCTCTATTTTTTACCAAAAAATTATAACTCTATTTTATAGTTAGCAACATTTTATTAACATTGAGTTTCATCCCAAGCAACAAAATTAGTATAAACTCTCCAAATTAAGTTTTGAAATTCAAGGTGCACTGATAAGCTCCATATACTTTTTCAATTAAGATAGGAAGGCTGGTTGAAAGAACGAAATATATTCTGAGCCTAATAAAAAGAAAAGAAAATATATAAATATACCCGTTAAATTTTCGCAAAGATACACATTAACTTTTAAAAAAAGTTAAGCTCAATTATACATAATTTTTTGTCAGATAAGCTTTTTAAGCCCTTTTTTAATAGAGTTTTCGTAACTATGTTAAAAAACTAAAAATTAAAATAAATTTTAAAATTAAAATAAATTTTAAATTTTTCATCTTCTTCGTCGCATGAAAACCTCGACATAACTCAATTTAGAAAGAAAATAGAATTTAAATATAAAATTACAAATCTAGTTTCATTTAATTCAATATAAACACATATCTTTGGTAGAGTAAATACCAAATCAAGAAGGCAAACTTATTTCCTAAAAAAACTAATAAAAAAAAGCAATGAAAAATTCACTTTCATTAATTTTCTTCATTTTCTCAGCATCCAAGCATTAACCCAACCAAGCCATCGTTGAAATCAAAAATCAAATTTAAGAAGAATCCAAACTATTGCTCATGAAGAAAAATTAAAAATAAAAATTCCCAAATTCAATTTTTCTTTTCTATATATACTTATTTTATCCTTTGAAGCAAAATAAACCAACCTAATGCAAATCATCAAGAATCATATGTTTAGACTAATAAATTATGCTATGTTTGCATGTGATAGACATTAAACTGGTTAGTAATGTGTGCCACTATCCCAATCATGAGCAATATTCTCACCAGTTAAGTCACCAGAAATAAACACCTTACTAAAATCACCCATTCAATCAGCTATGAATCCACCTCCTCAGCCACCGCTTCAACTTGAATCCATTTCATTGCCGTAACCCATCTTCAATTGTAGTAGGAAGATGATTTTTCGAAGCTAATCGATAGCCTGGAGAAATTGTGAAAGGTTGAAATTATAAAGCAGTTAGGCCAAGTTCATGATCCTATGCAAAAGGCACCACCATAGATGCCTTAGAAAATTGGGAGTTTACCCATCGAAGCTGATGTAAAGAGACATCGGCAGCAAAGTTGAAGGTGAGATTAAAGGGTAAAGAATAGAAAAAGAATTTTAGGGTTCATTTGGTTGAAATTGAAAAATAAAATCTGAATTTTATTTTGTTTTTTTTTTCAAATTTTAAGTTTAATTTTTTTAGTTTTTAAGTATTTAACACCATTATGTTTTTTAAGTATATATCGATTGATAAAATAATTGTCTATAATTGAACCTAATTTTTTTTATAGATAATAAATATCATCACAAAAATTTAAGGAGCATATTCACACATTTTGCCTAAAAAGAATCACACAAAAAATGATAAACTGATTTAGTAGATAACGGCCTCTTTTATCTTGATGCCATGCTAACCTATCCCCTTCATCATCTAGTCTCGTGACAATACATTTTATGGCCTTTACTTCTTCCTCCGTGAAAATATAGGAGACCAAGACATTATTCTAGTATCCATTATGAGTCATTATATCAGCTACCACCCGAATATTAGCATATGGGGGCTTGTTAGAGAGGATTTTAACGTAAGACAGAGAAGGAGCCGAGTATCTTCCCAAACCTTGGTATGCAATCTATTCTAAATGTGCCATATAACCCTTGGTCCGATAAGATCTCTTACTTTACTAAACTCTCTCCAACTTCAAGAAGGTTTGTGTGCCAAATTAGCATATAGAAAATAGAATGGGGAAAATAAATGGCTATTATCAAGTTAAACCATAGAAAGTCCCTTCCGTCTCACAATTTATAACATTGCTTGGCTAAGAGAGCCATATTATATAATTCTAAGTCCTTAAAGTCCAAACCCCTTTTAAATTTTTGACTTTGAAATCATTTCCCATTTCCTCCTGTAAAAAACCTTTATCTTTGTCAATATGTTTCTGCCAAAAGCAGGTACTATTATATTCAGTTTATGATAAAATCCTTTTGAAAGTAAAAAAATAAGAAATCACATGAGAAGGGATAGCTGTGACTATAACCCTTATTAGAATTTCTTTACCTGCAAAAAATAAAACTTTATGCTTCCATGACTGAAGTTTGGATAAAATGTTTTCAGTGAGAAACCGAAGTGCTTACATTTTTTACTGCCCAAGAGAGAGGGAATGCCAAAATATTTTCACTTCCCTTTATATATTGAACCTTTAAAAAATTAGTCAATTGATTCTCAATCCAGTAAGAGTGAACTTACTGAATGCTACACTTGACTTGGAGAAGTTCATAAATTGCCTTGAAGCATTACAGTACAACTTGAGAATACCAGTCAAATTAGATACTTCATCTATGATAGCTTTGGTACACAGCAAAGTATCATCAACAAAACATTAAGTGATATAAAATATGAGTTGATTTAGCAAGTTTAATTCTAGAAATGCCATTACTTTGCACAAATTTAACCCACAATAAGAAAAGGGCGTCATAGATGAAGAGGAATAGAAAAGGGGACAGAGGGTCCCCATGCCTCTACCTTCTAGATGGATGAATAGTACCAATATTATTATCATTGAATAAAATATTACAAGCCAAATATATATGTAACTCTGATGTGGAACAAAGAGTTTTGACTTTCATGTAGCAGTTTGACCAAAAATTACCATAGTGGCAGTTTGGTAATTACTGTCAAAAGATAATATTGCAAACTGGGCGTTCTAAAGGCCTAGCCCAATGGGAAATGGGCCAGCGAGTTAAAATCACTGCTTTGCAGTGTGGTCCGTCAATTTTCGGCCAAATTTCATCATTTAAGCCTCCGAAAACGCGTTTTATTTTTAAGGCAGCTTCGGACATATTTTTATTTTCTTATTTAGAACCCTTGGATCAAGGCGCCATTTGGAGATTTTGTCTGCCTCGTTAAATAATATATTTTTATACTTATAATTCTTTTATTTTGACAATCTGTTACACTTTGAAAACTTTTCTTATTTGGAATTAGAGTTTTCTGTAACCCTAAAGCTTTATAATATAATGTTTAAAAAAGTGGAAGGGAGTTTTTGAGGGTTTAATAATAATTCAGTTGAGAAGTTTTTCTCTCATTTTGTGTTTATTATTTGGGCATTCTTAGATTAAACAAGAATATCACCTTTGTTTTTTACTTTCGATACATCAAACTCCCTGTATTTATAGTGTTTAGTTACTTTACTTTCCCCCTCAAATTTTCGTTTTAACCATTTTTTCTCTATGTACTTATCTATTTTTTTTTTACCAATAGACACTTATATTAAGAAATACTAATCATTTTACTCTTTATATTTATATTTTTTTTTACCAAATAGATACAATAGTAATTTAGTTTGACTCAATATGACTTAGTGATTTTGTATTTATAAGTTAATAAAAATATGAGTTTAATGAGTTATATGATTAAATTAAAAGTTGAAAGGGTAAAATAACTAAATACGACAAACTCAGGAGGATACATATGTATTTAGCCACCATTATATGTCACGATAAAGATACACTGCATATATAGATTAGTGACTCTTTTAGAGAAACTCATAGCTTGTAAGACCTTTTCCAAAAAAACATCATTTAACCCTGTCATAAGCTTTATTTGTATCAAGTTCTAAAACCATATAATACTTCTTTTTATCACTACTTGAATGGATATAATGAAAAATTCATGAGCAATAAGCACATTCTCATGAATAACTCTTTCTGGAGTGAAAGCCCCTTGAGAAAGGTGGATAAAATAATGGATATAGGGTTTTAATCTAGACATTAATAGTTTAGAGATGATTTTATATGAGAAATTACATAAAATAATAGATCTAAATTGACTTACAAGCTCTGGTGATAGTACTTTAGGAATAAGTTTAATATTGGTTCTATTCATCTCTCTCAAAATTCTGCCATTGGTAAAGAAGTCCTGGACTGCTTTAATCACATCTTCCTTGATAACAGAGTAACAGACCAGAATATATGATAGATAATTCTCAGATATCCATATGATCTAGGAGCTTTATAAGCCCAATATTGAAGATTGCATCTCTAATTTATTACTTTAAAGGTGTGACACATAATATTGCATTAAGTTGGTCTGGAACCATTTTATTAATACATTCAAACACTTCCTTTAGGTCCGTCAGGTTAACTTCTCTATATAGGCTTTGAAAATGCTGGATTTTGGACTTTATCCTCCTTATCTGACCATCTGCCATCCTCCAACCAAAGCTTATTTATGAGATCAGATTGTCTTTCCTGAATTGTTGTGACATGAAAGTATATAGTATTTATATCCCTATCCGATAGCTATTTGAGTCTGGATCTCTAGAATCAATATTTCTCTTCCATTCTCCAACTCTATTCCAATTTTGTGATAAGAACCTTTAAAAAGGCCATGAGAAAGACTAACTTGAGTGAATTTCATTCTCCATTCAAAGTTGGCAAGGCCTCTGTCTAATCTTTGTTGTATAATAACTTCACCAAATCTCTTGTTTGTCTAAGTGTATAGGGGACTACTGAACCCAATGTCATGGAGTTGCATATCCCCTATCCAAGGAGCAAAGTTTTTCCCCCATCTAAAGTTGAAAGCATTACCACCTCTCTTCTTTGTGGAATTAAGACCAGATTAAAGTCCCAAAGCATAACCAAGAAAGGGATGGACCAGGGTTTAACTCGACAATATCATTAAGGAAGTCCAATTTTCCTTATTGTAGGGACTTCCATAAACAAAGTTAATGATATTGTGGTATATAAAAAGTGAGGACTTGTTGCTATCTCTTAAACTAGCCAATTACACTAACACCATGAGCATAAACTACTGGCTATGCCATTAGGCTCAATGTATAATCCAAAATCAAACCCAAATTTGCGTCTATATAATTCCATAAAAGCATTCTTCTGCTTTGTTTCATCTAAGAAGAGAATAGTAGGTTGGTATTTGAGAATAGAATCTTGAATTCCTTTTTTAGTAAGAGCTTTACCAAACCCTTGATAACTCCAAATTATGGTTGCCATGGTAGCATAAATGTAGCAATGAACCACATATAGCCAACAATCCAACTAGCAATCACAACTTAAAACTAATTAAATAAGGAAAATTAGCATGCACAACTTGTCGGACAAGGAGGCTTACCAGAAAGCAAGTGGTGAGATATGAGAAAGGAGATGTGGACCTGAAGGAACCTAGAATCCAACCCTGACTACAGATCTAGAGGAGCCATGATCTGGTCTGAAGAAATTGAGGGCGAAAATCTTAGAATAGACCACAGATGATAAGATCGAAACAAACAAAGAAAGGAACATCAATTAATCACCGGCACAAACCCAATAATCGGGAGGAAGGGCTCTATTTAGACTAAAATCTATTTCTAGTCTTTCATTTTTTTTTTGTTGATCAATAACTCAATTGAAGGTAACATCTGTTCAAGACACTTTAAAAATAAAAAAGAAAATATAAATGAATAAACATATATATATGGTTTTAAATAATTAAATTATGAGAAGTATTAGTAAATGGAGTAATGTAGAGATTAATTATTAAAAATGGAAGAGTACAAGTAATATTGGTTGATGGTTGGCAAATGGCTCCACTTTTGGGAAAGCTGAAAACAAGCAACAACCCAATCCCATACAAAGCAACATGGGATGGGAGTTGGGGATTCGAGATCTCTTAACCACACCTTTTCTATTCTTTAAAACCAATCTATCTTCATTTGTATTATTTGTATTATTCATCATTACTCCCTCTCTCTCTCTCTATATATATATATATGGAGATGTGTTGATTAATTTTAATAATAATAAAGTGGCTTTGGTTTAACCTTTAATCAATTAAAGGTGAGCACGTTTGAGACTTTTGTATTATATTTACCCTTCTATATATTTATTACTATGTACTTGCATTAATTTGTTTATTTTGTTGATCATTTAGTTAAGAATGTAACATCATTTTTTCCTTTGTTCTTTTTAAACTTACAGCGTGCTACAGTAGAATCATGTAGCTATGTACACAGGAAGCTCTTGGTACTTAGTATTAATTAATCAAATATATATAACATCTTTTTTCTTTATTTTAGTACATCAAATTTAAAATAGTTATATTATTTTTTAAAAACCTTTCTTTTTTATTGAGAATTTTCGAATTCAAACTCAAAAATTTATTAACAATTTAATAAAATATATATTTATAGTTGAACTGCATTTCGGTATACATCTTAAATTTAATTAATTATTACATCTAATTAGTTAATTTTGACTAAACCATCTCATTAAGTTATAGTAGCATATATATATATATACATATAAAGATTTTAAATCATTAGATCTTGAAGGATAGAGATCATATATATATGTAGACAGAGAGGAAAGAATGTGAAATGGGTCTACAAAGGACATGATAAATACCCTTCAAATTGTATGAATTTCATGCAAACATCATTGCGAAAAAATGATGAGATGTTGTTGAGTGATTGTTTTCAAACTTTTTCTAGTCCTTTTTTTTTTGGGGGGGGGGGGGGGGGGGGGGGGGGGGGGGTGTTCACTTTTCATCAAAAACCCTAATTTCAAAAGATCCACTTTGTTTATTATTTTTTTGTTTGCTCATCATCAGAAGATGCCTCTTGAAAATGTGAGAACCTTTCTTGTGACTTTTTCCCCCAGAATTCTCACTCAGTCTCTCATGTGTTGATAAGAAAGTTGAGTTAGGCATGGGACCCTTTTGGGTGGGAAAGAATTAAATTGTGATAAAAAAGAAAAGCCTACTATTCCAAATTCTTTGTCCCCTTAATGCAGGCGATATTGTTAAAAGCGAAAAAAAGAAAAAAGAAAGGGAAAGAAAAGTAAATAGAAAAGAAAGAGAGAGTTATTTGATCTTCTGGTAGGTACTATGCAGTAGAAAAATTTTGGCATTTCACACATAATTATCTGAAATTCCTATCTAATCTTTGGTGGGTAATTTGTCAATTCTCAAAATATACTAATATACATTTGATTATTTGGTTCAAAAAAGAAAAGAAGTTAAGAAAGAGAGAAAGGAAATAACTATAGACTTTATTTTCCTATAGGGAAATTCCAAGCTATTTCCATAACCCATTTTGACGTATGAGATTTAGGGATATTAAAAACTTATACAACAACCCCAATATTTGAAAAATAAAAAAGAATCGAAAATGAGCTAGTCTTGCTTACAGTTGAAACTGTATTTATTAACATAAAGTTTGAGGTTTTTCACTAATTAATTAGCAGGAAATAATGAAAATAAAAGAGTTCTATTAATTAAATTATCTTCTCACTTGTGTTTGATATATGCAAGACTATCATATAATCTCAATTTCACTATACTACTATAGGATTTACAAAGGAATGTTTGACTAAGCCCTCTCAAATGACATAAGCCAAGCGAGAAATTTGTACATATGATTTTTAGCGTGATGTTTTATTTTTGGTTAATTATACGGGGAGGAGGGGAATAATTATGCACAGGGGCAATAACATTTTTTGCCACCAAGCCAATACTTGATGGTTGATTTTTAGAATGATATGGTCACACATGGATAATATATTTCTCTTTGAAATAAAAAAAATAAAAGAAATTTATATAGCACATTGCTTTTTAATCTTCTTTAAAAAATATCATATATATTTTAGAGAATTTAAAAAATATCTATTTTTGAGATTAACTAAAAATATATCCTTTACATATACATCTCATATTGCTTGTATATGCATATAAGCGATAGTTTTTATTTATTATTATTATAAAATAGAAAAAAATATATTTATGGAATAAAAATTACCAAAAAAAAAGAGAAAATCTCATACATATCAAGCTACTGAATGTACCACAAATATCTCAAGATATAATCCAAAATTTATCCCATACATCCCAATGTCATATTTTATATTATGTAATTATACACTAAATATTTAATATTTTTGAAATTGATAGAAAGGAAGTGAATTCCTTAAAATAAAAGGGAAATTAAAGTGGATAATTTTTTAAATACTTCTTATTTTTTAATCAAAGTATTTTTATATAAAGTCGAAGCAATTAACTAGCTGTTAATATAGAAAAAAAGTATTAATTCTTGATGACAATTTTATGATTATTGAGCAACTAAATTAACATAATTATGGTGTAAAAGTAATTAATTAGATGTTCATCACCATCATCAAGTTGGGACATTTATGCCTAAATATGATGTTGTTGTCATGCCAATAATTGCGGCCACGCATAAACCACTTTCATATGCATAATGTTATATGGCATTTTGGAAAATCAAATGAATATATCTTTGCACTCATAAACTTCCAAAAACTCTCTCAAACAATAACATATGGGAGTTGTTATAAATAGAGATATTGCCTTTTCGCAACATTAAACAAATATCCAATTTTTTTTTTGCTATGCTCTCGGCGTAGGCTCACAAAGGGTGCTTTATTTTCATTTTTAGTTTTAATAGGCATATAATGAACTACCCGCAAAATAAAAAGGATTAATATAACTTTTTAAATAAGAATAAATGTTTATTTATGTATTAAGCCTATATTAAACTTTTCTTTTTTTTGAACAAAAAAGAAGTTAACATTAAAAACAAACCCACATTACAGATCATGCTTCATCTGGGTGTGGGAAGCCAGATGAAAACAACAAACAAAGAACTAAAACAACAAAGAAAAAATCATCTTCTCCTGGAAATGAAGGCACCAATGCTCTGGCAGAGCAATCCCTGAACTCATGGCCATAAAGAGATGTAAACAAGGCCAAAAACATATGAAAGAAGCAAATCTAAACAACAAACCACAACAAAAAAAAATGAAAAGATTGATTTGAGCAGAGGTTTGTGTTGTTGAAAAAATTACACAGATTTTTTTATAAGTCAGATTAGTGAGAATAAGAAATGACAGCGAAAAATAATACATACACAAAATTGATAACGGAGTTCGGCCAATTGTGTCTACGTCTCCGCACCTGTTGCATATCTTTTTACTAAAAGGAAAAAAATTATATACCCATAACCCAATTACACATAAAAAATATTGCTCTCAATTTTCTTTCACCAAAGCTTTTCTCTCTTAAGTTTTTTTTTTTTTCAAAACTCTAGCTAATGGATTTTTCTTTGAAATTAAATTGATTTATAAATAGTTATTGAGGTGCTTTATTTATAGATAAAGAAGTGCCTAAATGTTCTTGGTTGTTGGCCAACCATTCCTTAATGTCTTTGGTTGTTAGTCAACCAAGTTTGACAACTAAATATTTCTTTGGTTATTGGTCAACCAAGCTTGATAATTTTGACTAATAATCTCCTACTTGAAGACTGATTTCAATTTGTCTTCATACCTCTACAGCAGTCTTTTTGGTCTTGTTACTTTAACAAGCCAACTGCGTCGAACACAACTTCATTTTATCGATAGTCACTACCTTTGTTAATATATTCGCTGGATTCTTGTTGCCTTGGATCTTTTTCAGTATTAACACATCATCTTCCAATAAAGATCTGATGAAATGCTGAATTCTTCACCAAGTGTATTGTACTTTGACTATCACTATACAAGACGTTCTTCTCCTGTTTAAATCTCAGCTCAATTAACAAATCTTGAAGCCATATCATCTCTTTACAGGCTTCAGTCATTGCTACATATTCAATTTTTGTAGTGGATAAAGTGATAATCTTTTGTAACTTTGACATCCAACTAATAGTCGTATTTCTAACAGTAAATATATAACCGGTGGTACTTTTTCGGCGATCGACTTCACCTCCAAAATCTGCATCTACGTAGCTTTATACTTTTAACTCTCCTTTACCAAAGTACAAACATTTTTCTGTGGTGCCCCGTAGATATCTCAAAATCCATTTTACAACTTCCTAATGAATTTTTTTTTAATTTAACATAAACCTGCTCACAACTCCCATAGCCAATGTCTGGTCTTGTACAAACCATTACGTACATCAAGCTTCCAATGGCTAAGGCGTAAGGACCCTTAGCCATGAGCTCTCTCTCTTTCTTCGTCTGAGAGGATTGATCCTTAGATAGACAAAAGTGACTAGCCAAGGGTGTGCTGACTGGTTTGACGTCACCCATGTTGAATCTTTGTAAAACACGGTTGATGTACTCTATCTGAGATAACTACAAAAGTCATTTCTGCTTATCTCTTGTGATTTGCATTCCAAGAATCTTATTTGCTGGACCTAAGTCTTTTATATCAAATTTCTTTGACAATTGTTGCTTCAATCTTCTGATATCCTCTATATATGAACCTACTACTAACATGTCATCGACATAAAGTAGTAAAATAATATAACTGGAGCTATATGTCTTAAAGTAGCAACAGTGGTCGGCGTTACACCTCTAGAATCCTTCCTTATGTATAAAGCCGTCAAACTTTCTGTACTACTGTCTTGAGGCTTGTTTCAATCTATACAAACTCTTCTTAAGTTTGCACACCATATTTTTCTTCCCTTTTTCTTAAAAATCTTATAGCTAATACATATATATCTCTTCATCTAAATATCCATAAAGAAATGCAGTTTTTACGTCTAATTATTCAAGATGATGCTTAATATCATTGTAGTCAATTCCTTTCACCTGATATACTCATTTGTTGTGGAATGTCTTCTTCCCAATAGGTAGCTCAGCTAATTCCCATATTTGGTTAGAGATCAAAGACTTCATCTCATCTTTCATGGCAAGCTCTCACTTATTAGCATCTTCAGTTACAGGCTTCATCATAGCATTCAGGCTCCCCTCCATCAGTCAGCAATAAATAGTTTATGTATCTCTTATTAGGCATATGAGGGTGAGAAGACCTTCTCAATACAGGAGCTGGAATAAGAGGCTGTGTTATGTCGGACTGCTGCAAACTGCTTTGTCCAATGAGTTCCTCTAGCTGAGGACTTGCTACAATTGGTTTTTTCACGGGACTATCATGGACATCATTTGCATCTACAAATATTGGCTCACTTTTCTTCGAGTTGCTAGCGTCCTTTTTATGCATGTCTTTGTACATCACTTGTTCATTAAAAATCACATCTCTACTGCGGATCACCTTATCATTTTCATCATCCCAAAGGTGGTAGCCAAACTCATCTTCTCCATAGCCGATGAGGGTGCATTTCTTGGATTTGGGATCAAGCTTATTCCTGCCTTAATCACTAATATACACATAAGCTACACAACAAAAAACTCTTAGATGTGATAGTTTTATCTTTTTTTCTCTCTATACCTCTTCGGGTATTTTATGCTCCAATGGAATTGATGGGCCTCGATTGATTAAGTAAGCTGTTGTGTTGACTATTTTTGCCCAGAACTGTTTTGGTAGTCCTGACTGTATACGAATGTTTCTGGCTCTTTCTGTCAATGTTCAGTTCATACGCTCAGCTACACCATTATGTTGAGGCGTACTCGGCACGGTTCTCTCCATTCTGATCCTATTCTCATAGCAAAACTTCTTGAATTTAATGTCTTCATATTCACCTCCATTTTTTGTTTTGAGCCTTTTAATCTTTAAACCTATCTCATTTTTCACCATAACTTTTCATCTTTTGAAAGTCTCAAATACTTCAGATTTATGCTTTAGAAAGTAAACCCATACTTTTCGAGAATAATCATCGATGAAAGTCACAAATTAGTATGTCCCACCAATGGATGAAGTTGTCGTTGGTCTTCAAACATCAGAGTAAATGAGCTCTAGTCTTTCCTTCTTTGGGATTCTGCCACTTGTCTGAAAGCTGACTCTCTCCTGCTTTTCAAGTATGCAATCTTCACACATGTCTATGTCAACTGACTGTAGACCTGAAAGATTTTCTTTTAAGTGCATAATTTTCATCCCTTTCTCGCTCATATGGCCAAGTCTCTGGTGTCATAAATTGAAAATTTCATTTTCTACTGTAACTATAATTGAACAGCATACTCCTACTGTCATGTAAAGAGTACCACTTTTTTTGCCACGAGCAACCGTCATTGTACCCTTTGAAATCTTCCATTCATCACCTTGGAAGATCATAGTATAGCTTTCACTAGTCAATTGCCCTACTGAGATTAATTCTTTCGCAAGTCGGGAATATGTCTGACATCTTTTAGCTCCCAAATAAACCCGTTTAACTTAATCTTCACTACACCCTTACCAATAGCATCACAAGATTGATCATCACCAAGGTATACCTTTCCAAGATTTCTGGGGACATACCTCTTAAAAAATTCTTTCTGTGAAGTAGCGTGGAATGATGCTCCAGAGTCTAACACCCAAGACTCCTCAATTACTCTCCAAAAAATATATCAACGCATCATTTTTTCCTAAGGTGAAAGCAATATTTGCCTCTACCTTCATCTCCTGGTCCTTTGATGCACTCTTGCACTAATTTTTATAGTGTTTAATCTTTCCACAATTCCAACACTCAACTGTCTTTAAGCTATGAGAATTGTTGAGATTTCTAGATTTGGACCTCCTGTCCTTTGACCTACCGCGATATTTGTCATGCCCATTTTCTCTGATTGAATTTCTTCCTCTTGACTCTGTATGCAAAACTAAAGAGGTTGATGATTCTCTTGACTCTGTTCGTTGGATCTCTTCACTGAGAACCAAATCACGAACATCATCAAGTTTTAACTTATTACTTCCCAATGAGCTACTCACAGTCGTGATAGTAGCATTTTAACTTTCTGGTAGAGAAGATAAAAGTATTAATACTCATATTTTTTTATCAAATTTGATCCCAACTGAACTCAACTGGGTTGTAATTGTATTGAGTTTATTTAGATGTTGAGCTACCGATACGCCTTCTGTCATCCGCAAATTAAATAATCGTCTCATCAAGTGAACTTTGTTAGAGGTTGATGGCTTCTCATATATACTAGAGAGAGTCTTCATAAGACCTACCATGGCCTTTTCTTTTGTTATGTTGAAAGCAGCATTGAGGGATAACGTCAATCGGATAACTCCGAGAGCTTATCTATCTAGAAGTTTTTAATCTTTTTTCTTCATATCATCTGACTTCTTATCAGAGAGAGGTTGATATAGATTTTTCTGGTACAAATAATCTTCTATCTGCATCTTTCAGTACTCAAAATCTGTGCCATTGAACTTTTTAATTTTCACCTTCCCTTTGTCTGCAGCCATTGCTCCCACTCGAATTTGGCTCCTTCTAGATCATTTCCGACAATTCCTACGTACCACCATGTATTAGAACACCTGTGTCGATAAACTGGTACCGCCGATAAAATTTTACTATTCACAAAATTTATTATTCATAAAAATAGTATCATTGCAGAAAAAACTGACAGATTTCACCAAAGCACTGATACTAGTTGTTGAAAAAATTACGCAGATTTTTCTATAAGTCAGATTAGTAAGAATGAGAAATGACAATGAAAAATAATACACACATAAAATTGATAACGGAGTTCGGCCAATTATACCTACGTCTCCGCATTTGCTGCAGATCTTTTACTAAAAGGAGAAAAATTATATAAAGTGTTTATAACACTCACAACCCATAACCCAATTACACACAAGAAAATTGCTCTTAAATTTTTTTTTACCAAAGCTTTTCTCTCTTGAGTTTTTTTTTTTCTCAAAACTCTAGCTAATGGATTTTTCTTTGAAATTGAATTTATTCATAAATAGCTATCGGGGTGCTCTATTTATAGATGAAGAATTACCTAACTTTTCTTGGTTGTTAGCCCACCATTCCTTAATGTATTTGGTTGTTGGTCAACCAAGTTTGACAACCAAATATTTCTTTGGTTGTTGGTAAACCAAGCTTAATAACTTTGACCATGTATGCCCCAAGCATCCTCATATACCGAAGCAAATGAGGAAAGAGAAGGAGCAGATGTCCTATATAGGAGGCTGGAGAGGAAACTAGCTAGAGCCATCACACGAACAAAAACCATTCTCATCTAAGACAAATGGAAATGAATAGGGGGGTATATTTTCAACCAAACTCCAAAAAAGAGAAGGAAGACTGAATCCCTTATGCTATTTTAGTCGAAATCTCTTAAGAGAGCAACAGTTCCATCATCTTCCAAGATCTGTAATCTACCAGATTTGGAACCACAAAACAACCCGTCTTGGTGAAGGAAGACACAAAATGCGATGGACATATTCGGTTAAGGTTCGACCCTTAAAAGACGGGCCGACTCCAATTAATAAAAATAATCATAATTGATAATATTTTTTATGAGATTAAATACATAAATTATAAATTTGATAATATAAGTTAAATTAAATAATATTAATTATTAAAAAATAAAATTAATAATAACTATTATTATTAAAAAATAATAATAATAATAGTGGTAATAATAATGACAATTTTTATAAATATAATTTTTTATTATAAATATATATTAAACTACATAATTTTTTATATCTAATATTGAACTTAAAGTGTAAGAAAAAAATTTAAAAAAAAATTGACTCTGAGATTTCAATTTTGAACTAAAAATTAAATATGTTTTAACATATATATATTAAAAATTAAAATATGTATTAATATTATATATATATATATATTTAGAATACATATTAATTTTTATTTTTATTTTATTTTTCATGATTCAGAACAGCCGGTTTTGATTCCAGTGCTGGTTTAAAAAATCATGAACTTGAATCAAAATCTTATAATTCGGTCTTAGTTCTGGTTAAGAATCAATTTTTTTTAATTTCGGTTCGATTTATAATTTATTGTGAACCGTGGCCATGGTTAGTTTCTTGATTTGAGACCTTTTTGCTTTATTTTTTTTCTATTAATCTTGCATTTTTTTAAATATAATTCACGCGGATAATAATCTTATATTTATTTTGTTCAAAAATCAAATCAAACATATATAATTGGAAGAGAATTCAATGCATATATATATAAAAAAAACTAATTAAGCAAAATAAAGCAAAAACGATTTATATAGGAATTCAAATTCCATTGCCTTTGCCAAGCGTCCATATCTTTGATGGCTAAATTTCACTATCTCGATCAATCAAAATCCTAAAAAAAAAGGTTTAACTTCATGATTTTTTTATTTAATAACCGTTGCTGTCACTATCTCTAATCTCAAAATCTTTTTAATATTAGTGTGTAGAATATTTTTTATTGTCCAGACTTGAAAATTGAACCAATACAAAAATATTGAAAGAATTTTTCAGAACTGTATAATTAGTCTAAACCCTTCAATAAGAATTTTGGGCAAATATCTAGTGCTACTATATTTACAATTAATGTTGATGGGTCCTTGTACATTACTAAAATCATGCTTTTTATACACCACTATTTGCTAGGTTTAATCCAAATTTAGGGACCTGTAGTGCCCCCTCTATGTATATATGTGTGTTTGTGTAATTTGTGTGTTTTGCATGCAATGCAATGATGCATAGCCTTAAATTTTCTGATTTAATAGCTAATGTGATGTCAGCATCAAATTAAAAAAAAAGAAAAAAAATAAAGAGTAAGTCAGCAAAATTGACAATACACAAACAAAAGCCCTAGCTAGCAAGCTTACAAACGATTAAAGTTTTTCCGGAATATCTCACTCATTATAAGATTTTGTCCTCTCTATAAGTGTAGTATAACTAATATATATATATATATATATATATATATTAATTTAATGACTTTGTTTCACCTCTTTTATCAAAATCTTATAATGAGTATCTTTTAGTCTCATTCAATTGATTCAAATATATATATATATATATAAAATAAATCATATTAATTTGATTGAGAAATCTACGCTAGCGTACATATATTATTTTGATTAAGAGGTTAAATTTTGATAATTTTGTTATTAAAAGCATTTAAAAAAAAAGAGCAAAGTCTTGACCTTTTATTATAAGTCCTTCTTACATTTTTAATTTTCGTGCAACATAATTAAACTTTTGAAAAATGAGAGATTAATTAATTGTTAATTAGAGTTTGAAGTGACTTTCTCCATTACTAATTAAATATGTATTTGATTATTATTGAGCTAGCATAGGTCATTGAAAAGTCTAATCCATTTAAAGTTCAAGAATTAAATTAGGGCTTTTTCTCTTTTTCTGCTTAACAATGAGATGGATTATATAATTTATCTCTATGTACGTGTAGTTAAATATGCTAATTAAAACTAACTAAATTCCATGCACAAATCTTGAGCAACCAAACCTTGCCTAGCTTTATATCACTAGATTAATTTGGATAACTAACTATGTACAATTGATAGTTGGTTCAATTTTATAGTTAAATACTTTTACACTTTTATGAATCACTTCAAAACAAATTAATTAGCAAATAATCTCATTAATCATTAATTTGATAACAAGTGTGGTATATCTAAGACCTATGATATATATATATATATATATATTCAAATTGCTTATATTGCATCATCTAATAATTAATCCAAGAAGCAAGAAATGAACTAATTATGCTAAAAACTTGTCCAAGTATAGAAAGGCATATATGCATGAGGTCAGATAAACATCCATTCAAAATTATATAGAACTATATATATAAATGAAATGATAGATATATAGAAATCATTATAAGAAAAAAGTTAGTTAATTACTATAAGCCCAGGTATGTTTTGATCTTTTCTCTTACATATTTGCTCTACAACCCATAATTAATATTTCAAGACAAAGTTTTTGAAGTTTTTTTTTTGTGAAGATAATTCTTTTGGAGTCTAATTAAGTAGAACTATAAAAATTTGGAGTCTAATTAAGTAGAACTATAAAAACAGTAAAAGTCTCTTTTCTTATAAAATTTTAATGCATCTATATATTTAAAATTTAAAATTTAAAAATTTTAATTAAATTAAAATATTTTTTTACTAATTAATTTATATGCTCGATGGTAAAATTTTTGAAGTCTTTTAAACTTGAAAGTAATGTCTTTCCAATAAAGGTAAAAGAGAGAATGGCAGAAGAGTTTTTCTTGGAAGCACGTTTTTATTACTAATATGAGAGAATGTAGCTAAGAGAAAAATATCATCAGAACAAGTTCCTAAATTAGGTTTTTATTTCTTTTTATTTTTCATTTTGTGAATATCAATATATATAGGTTTTTTCAATATTATATGGATATTCCTTAAATGGTTTAACATATTTTCAGAAGATAAAATGTCTCGCAATTTTGGTATTCTTTGGCTTATTATATGCACGTGATATATTAGCACCATTTATACGTGTCTATTGTAGAAGGCAATTCCATATTTGACATTGTAGGGGTCTGCCTTGTGACTTATTCTTCCGTTTTCTTTCTTTATTATTTCCCCCCTCTCTCTCTCTCTCCTCGGCTTAAATTAATAAATATACTTTCTATTTCTTTATAAAAATTAATATTTATTTTTATTAAAAATATAAATTTATATATATTTTCTTATCACACTCTTAATTTTCAATGTAATTCTTATTACACTCTTATTTTTTATAAAATATATTTATTAAATATTTTTAATAAATAATATTAAATATAGATATAGTAAAAATTCAATATATTGATTAACTTATAGTAAAATGATTAATGAATTATAGTTTAAAACAAATAAAAAAAATGTGTCTATCAAAATTGAAAAAGTATTATTATATTGTTTTCCCAGTCTTTTAATTTTCATATATATATATATAGAGAGAGAGAGAGAGAGAGTTGTTTAAAAAAGGGGGCTAGACCAAGGGTGTATTGGCTTATTAAGGAAGCATGGTAATGGTGGTGGTGGAGAGATAATACAAGAATATAAGATTTTGTCTTAGAGGGATTCCAATTCAACTCGAATTCGATTAACTATTTTATGTCGAGTTTACTTTCAAATGACTATTTTATATCGAGTTCATTGTAAAAAGTTCAAGTTTGGTTCAATTATAATTTTAGAATTCAAAAACTTGACTCATTTCGATTGGATTACAATTATAGTGTCTTAATTTGGTTAAGAGTATATATATCCTTAACCCTGCATTTATATATGTATGAAATGAAATGGACCACAAAAAGGAGAAGGTAAATACTCAGGCTTTTGATAAAAATATCAGAAAAAATAAAAAAAAATTAAATTTATTATATTTTTAAAATATATTTAAATTTATAAAAATTTATAATTAGTTTATTAAAATACATATTTTTATAGTTTATTATGATTTTATTATAAATTTATTATATATTTATAATAAATTTATAAATTTATATAGTTTACGATGTATTTATTATAAAATTTTTAAAAATATTTTAATAAAAAATAAAAATTTAATATAAAAAATATAATAAGAGGTGTTATTTTTTTATATTAAAAATATAAGCCATAGAAAAGTCCAGAATGATAAAGACACTTTGCCAACCAAGTATTTTTTTTTTCCCAATGGGCTAATTAGTCTTCTTTCGTAGTCCATCACCTAAACTCTCTCCGCCTAATACTCACTGTCGCTCTAATTATTGCCAAATGATGATAGCTAACTTCTTTAATAAATTCTTTCAAAAAAAGAAAAAAATCTTTGATAAATTTTCGTCTCTGATGTGTAAGAATGAATGTCAATAGGATTGATTGATTTTGATTACTATTAATTAATTAAAAATTTTATTTTTAAAAATTAATTATTATTAGTTAAATTTTATCATATTCAATTAATTTTATCAGTAAATATATAATTTAAAATTAATTAATTTAAAATAATTTAAAATAATATAATTGATTAAATTAATAATTGAATTGATTGATTTTCAACTATTTACTTATCCGTATTCCTTTAAATTCTTATTATTTATCTTATTATTTGAAATTGACTAATCACAAACCATTTTTTCTTTTTTTTTAATGGCCAGTCTTTTTTAAAATTTTTTATTTATTTTATCAAAATTTGATGCATAACGCACAAATATTATTACTATATATTTCTGATTATATTAAATTCGATGCCACACAACCCAAACTTAATTCATGAAATTGCTGCTTCTTTATTTTTATATTTCCGAAATAAGTCATTCTTCAATATAAGAACCCATTTTTACTTAAAACATGAAATCTATCTTTATTTATTTTATTAAATTTTATGAATTTCACTTTAAAACAAAAGTAATTCTCACTTTTTAATTTATAAATATAAATATTATATCCGTTCAATAAAAAAAAAAGAAAAAGACAAATCAATCTGATGGATTATATTAGCCCCAGGTATTCATTTTACTTAATTTGTTATCATATATTTTTATTTAATTCGCATTTTTTTAACATATTTTGATATATTTAAACTATTATCATTATTATTACCAATATTACATATATATATTATTATTTAATAATTTTGATTATTAATGTAAAAAATATATATTTCTAGTTTTTTCATTTGGACTAGATGCAAAAAATATATATGAATTAGTTAGTATAATTTTTGAATTGGAATTTATAAAAACATTATGATGTAAATAAATACATATAAATTTAGAAAATTATTGATATTGTAAAGTCTTTTATTTGGAGCATGTCATTGTGATATTGGGACTGAAATTTATAAAAAAGCCTGGAGTTACATCAGCCCATCACTAATGGGTTGGCTAACAAACCAGACCAATTGACATTAGGATATTTTACAAAATTTATAAGAAAAAATAAAAAATAAAAATTTTGTTATATTTTTAAAATATTTTAAATTTATTAAAATTTTTAACCAAGTTATACATTTTTTAGATTTATATATAATATTTATTATAAGTTTATTAACTTTTTATAAACTTATAATAAATTTATAAAAAGTTATCATTTATTAGTAAAACATATAAACATATTAAAAAAATCTGGTGAGGATAATTTTCCTTGATAAAAAAATTCTTATATATAATATAGCATGTGCAAGAACCATTCATAAAAAATATAGAATTTTCTTCAATTTGATTTTAGGTTACTTAAAGTTAATGTTATAATATATTTAAGCTAATGAAATAATTATTATTCATGGTGCTTAATTTATAAAAGTTGGCTAATGCATTTTGTGGCCCAGAACGCAATCATGTGTGGCTGTTTTTTTTTTTTTTGTATTTTTTTTTACTTTAAAGTTTATAAATTACTAAATTTTAAAATAATTTTATAATTTAAAAGTTTTTAATAGTTATATATTTTTAATATTCAGTGTTCAATCAGTAATCTTGAAGTTAGTAGTTATCTATAAGTTATGAAAGTTTTACTTTTTTTTATTTTAAAAAATTTTACAAGATAATTTATAATTATATAGTTTATTATATCATTCAAAAAGTACTTCTAAATTAAATAAAAATATCTAAACTCTATAAACAAAATTTCCATAAAAATATATAATATATAATTATACAGGTTAAAATATCATAAAAATAAAAAATATCACAAAAATATTAAATGATTTATTCCAGGTTTTAATTAAGCTGACATTTTGTATGTATTTATACATTTTATTTTGTCAGGAGCGTTAAGTGCATACCCAATAATTCAATTGCAATACTATAGTGCACTAACGTGCGCCACCCAGAACCTTTCGTTGAACCATAACATTAACGGCTTGCCGTTGACGTTGACTCGCCAGTACACCGACGGCTCATTTTAGACTTAGCCGTACCTACCACCGCCATACACAGATCCCAGGAAATCAACGGTATTATGAACTATTAAGAGGTAGTTAAAGATTTCAACTTCCAGTTCTCATTGCTTTCTTCATCATCTTTCTTTTTTTTCTCTTCATTGCTCAAAACCATCAAGACCCATCAAAGAGTTCTCAAAAAGGTAACTTTTGTCTCTGTAAATGCCAATTTTGCTTCTTGTTTACTATTATGTTCTCGCTTTTGTTGTCTTTTTCGTGCACTTTTCATGTGTGGGTAAGTGATTTGTTGATGAAATTTGAATCTTTGGACTTTGTTAGAGTAGAATATTTAGTCTTTAGTGGATCTAATTCTAACTTGGGATCTGATTTACTTAACTGAGTTTTGTTTTAATAAGCTTTTTGAGTTTTGTTTTAATAAGCTTTTGGGATTATCAAAGAATTGTAGCATAATGGTGGTTGGTTTCTGGCCCTGTGGTAATAAAGGGGTGTATTATGGAGTTAAAATTCATTTCAGAGTAGTAATTGTCCCAAGAGATGTACTTAATGAACTGAAATTCAAACTGATGAATGTAAATAAAAGATAGTAGACTAGTAGTTAGCTGGGCATGGTATGACTCCTGTGGCAATAAAGGAATGGAGTTAAAATTCATTTCAGAGTAGTTATTGTCCCAAGAGATCTACTCAATGAACTGAATTTCAAAGAGATGAATGGAAATTAAAAGATAGTAGACTAGTAGTTGACTGGAGAAAGTATGACTAGTCTATTGCGGTTCTTCGGCAAAGTTAGAAATTGAGACATCTTTGGTGATTATTCTGAGATGGATATTGACTGGAATTTTGAGAAGCTTTTCCATCATCTGGATTTGGACTCCATATCTTGTAGACTGTGTGAACTCTAAGGAGTTATCCTTTGGCAGTTGAGAGTCGTTCCCAAACTGAATGGAGAAGACTGAATGAGGCATTTAAGGAAATACAAAATCATTTGCTTGGGAAAATTTGGGTGCTTGCATATAGGAGTTCTAGAAGTTATATCCTACTTTTGTTCAAGTATTTAATTTTTCAGCAGCGAGATGGGGGCATGTGTTAGTATGGAAAACATATTAGCTCAAGTTGGGGTGTAAATTTGGAGTTTTTCACATTTTTCTGCGTCGATGCAGTGATGATGGGCAGTAAGTACTAGTTTTCTGCGATTTAATTCTGGTGAATATAGTCACTATTGCCTGTTATTTGGATGAAGTAATAATAATTGTATCTGCTAGTATGGATATTTTGTATTTATTTGGAGATTATGCTATCTTTGCTTGCTTTATTATTATTATTAATTTTAGTTTTCTCCTTCCTCTCCTTTTGTGGTTAATATTCAGTAACTGATCTTTTTTCTTTAGGGGATTCAGAATTAGAATTTTAATCAAAGGAACACCCAACAAGAAGTTCATTGCTGATTCTTTCTTGTCCACCTTCCTCCTTCCTGGGTTTTTCAGAATTAAGGAATTGAGCAGCAGGAATGGATGACAATCCAGAGCCGGTCAACAGTCATGAACATGAAGGTAACTCATACAATGGAGATGGCAAGCAATGTATAGAAAGTACCATGGAAATTTTAACCAAAGCAGACTTGGCATTGGCATATTCTAATGAGAAGTTGGTAAATTTACATGTGATTTTAATGCATATGTTGGCTTGGGATAATGATCATGAGATAATGGCCATGGATAATAGCAATATCTTGGCAGCATCTGTTGAGAAGGCACTGGCATTTGATCTCCTATCTGGTATTTTAGATTCCGAGGTAAGAGAGGTGGAGAATTTCATAGATAATATCCAAGCAGTTATTATTGATGCTCGTCATAAGATATTTTCATGCAGACATGCAAAAGAACTATTCACAATAATGGAAGAGAAACTGCATGATTCTAAGGAATCATTGAAGAAGACTCAAGAGCGTGTTGTAGAGGTGAAGATGCAGTCAGTCAAGTTGCAGAGGGCCACTTCAGCTTTCAGACTTGAGAACTGTAAGTTAAACTTATTGATTTGAAGCAAATATGTAGAAAGTCTCTATTTTTTTTAGTTATTCACTTGTTTAAGACTTCCTCATTGACAGGGATGGACGATAAGTCCATAGAATTATTGGCCAATGGGCAAATGCCAAATATTAATAAAAATTCGAAAAGGCAAACAGCTGAACAGCAAAGATATATTCTAAGAATGTTGGACAAGTCTCTTTCAAGAGAACTAGATCTTGAGAAGAAATTGTCTGAACTAAAACAAAATGAAGAACAGCTGAAATTAAAGCTGTACTACACAGAACAGGTATCTTTTCGCATGGAGGAAGCAGCAGAAGTCGTCTGGGGTAGGTTTTTAGAGGCAGAAAATGCTGCTGAGGTGCTTATGGGGATTTCAAAGGAATTGGTTGGTCAACTTCAGATTGTTCAATTTAATCTGAATGGTTCACTCCAACGAGAAGCTGAATTAAAATCTGAACTCCAAGGCTGCATAACACAGTTAGATACCAAAGATGCTACTCTGAAGAAGCTTGAGAGTAGCATTGCGGAACACAAAGCCAAAAGCTCTGAAGTACCCACTTTGATGGAAAAAATAAATTCACTTGAGGAACTGCTGAAGAGATCTGAATTACGTCTAAACAATGCGAATGCTCTCAATGAAGAATGTCAAGAACAGCTCAGTGAGATGGAAAATATAGTTGAGTCTGTGAAAGAAAGCATGTACGAAGCAGAAAGTAGGGCTGAGATTGCAGAAGCCAAAGTTACACAGTTAACGGATACAAATGTGGAGCTCACAGAGGAAATTAGTTTTCTGAAAACTAGCGGAGATAGTAGTAACAAAAAGGTCAGCTTACTTGAGAAGCAGGTAAGGGAATTGGAAATCCAGCTACAGCATTCAAAGGCATCTTCTGAAGCCAGTCAAGAGCTATATTCTGCCATATGGGATATGGAAACTTTAATTGAAGATCTAAAATCAAAGGTATCCAAAGCTGAAAGCAAGACTGAGAGTGTAGAAGAGCAATGTATAATGTTATCTGAAACTAATATGGAACTTGATAAAGAATTAAGTTTCTTAAGGTCTAGAGTGAAAGGCTTGGAAGCTTCTTTGGATCAAGCTAACAAGTCAAAAGCAGCAACTGCAAAAGAAATTAATCTGAGGACCAGGCTTATCATGGATGATACTGTGCAACTATCTAGAGAAAGGGAGCGCATTCAAAATCAGGTATTAACCTTGTTGCATATTTATTACAATCACTTCTACTTAATCTGTAACCTTAAAGTGTTTTGTTCCTTCTTTGTTATCAAAGTGATTGTTGTTAGGAACAAATTGGTACATTTTTATTTTTTACTGTTATTAGAAACGTTTATTGCATCTCTTACAACATTCTGTCTCTATCATCATAATGGAGCTAGCAAATGAATTGGCAGTTTTCATCAGAATTGTTGACAGATATAGGCCACGTGAAATCCTATTGCTTATCCTACCAACGTTATACCCCGTCAATAGTGCTGCAGATAGAGGGGTAATCATTTGATTAGTTTTAAAACAAAATTGGACGAATGATTTTTCATGAGAGTTTATACTTTTTCCTTAAACAAAGAACATGTTGATTTATGTTGCAATCTGCATTAGACTTACCAGACAAACATCCATTTTATGTTCTGTGAATATAACATGTTTCATGCAGCTAATTGCTTTCAGAAAGGAGAACGAAATATTGGTGCAGAAGTTAAGAAATGCTAAAGGAGATGCTCCTATAAATGTGCTCAAACGTGGAGATGGTGAAGGTGAAAAGGTGGTCTTTTCAGAAAGCAACTTATTGAATAAAACTTGTGTAAAAGCTTCTGAGGAAGCAATGTACCTGTCTAAAAGTTCCCAGGCAGGTACCTTTTAGTATCTTTCTGTTTTTTTAGTTATATCTATCGGATCGTGGAAATGTCTGCTCTCTGGGTGGGTATTTTGCTGTTGATCAGAAACCATAGATTTTCTAGTTTTTATAACTATTCTTGTGATCTTGTCTTCAATCTATCCTGCTATTTTGTGTTCATTGACAAGCAATTTGGACTAACAGAGATAGATGGACTAATTTTAAGGTGATTTGGTCATTTTGGGTGGTAATGTTTAAACATTCATATATTTTTTATGTATCCCTCTACTTGGATAAGAATTCTTGTTTGTCTGCTGTTCATACGTACTGGTGGTAAAGGATCCATATATCTTTCAGTTTGTTTCTTCTTGTCAAGTTTTGATGCAACCAGGTTTAGGTCTTCAAAAACTTGGGAATCTTCCCTGGTCTTCTCTTCAGAAAGCTTATAGACCTTGATTTTATGTTCATCAGTTGTTTTTAGCAATCCTATGTGCTTTCATTTCAGCTCCTCTTGCCTCTTGTTTTACTTCTAGGAGAAGATGGAAAAGGCTTATGAGCGACTCATAGCAATTATTCACTTTAAATAGCTGCAGGATACCAATAGCTTCTCCAAGCTCCAACCCATTCTAAGTCAATAAAAAAACAAGAACAGCAGTTGCACTGGTTATGTTGCATACCCTGAGATTAAAGGGAAAGCTATGGGGGATGCAATGGGGCTGTAATGTAATTATCCAGAATTGCTAAATTCTGAATGCATTTTGTGCAAGAAAATGTTTATGCTACATTATTTTGTGAAGGGAACTGATAATCAAGCTTCAAAATTGTTTATCCCTCTTTGAAAATGACTATTGATGTCAGTGGAGGTTGGAAGTTATTTCAGAGTGGGAAAAGATTTTGCTTTCCTGTGGTAACTAAATTTGATGTCTTCATTTTGCAGTTGTAAGGGCGTGTTAAATAAAATGAAGCTTTTATGAAAAATACTCATATACATACTATAAAGCTTTCAGAGCCTTCCTGCTGATGACCAGATCGTTTTGTGCTTGTTGGAACTCTAGGTTTATTGGTTGGAACACTAGTTGTACTTGGAATAGAATAGCGTCAGTATTGGAATTTGGAAAGTTTTATCCTGTAAATGAGACCAGTAACTTGTTTTCCACAAACCGGGTGCCTTTATAGTATGATGGCTGTGTACTGTTATTTGGCATATCATTACGGATAACTCCAGGCTACCTCCCTCTTTCCGAGCTTTTATTTAGTTCAGGTTTAGGAATTCTTTTCAATTTTTTTGCCTTTGATTTTGATTCATCACTTAGTTTTTAAGCAGGACATTTTTATTGAGGAATTAGTTGCTACTGAACCCACCCTGCACCCCAAAAAAAAAAAATAATGGAGAAAGGAAATAACAGTTTTCAATCAAGCTATTTTATCCTTTCAATCTGCCTTTTTAGGTAAGCATTTTTTTTTGAGAAGCCTGATCTTTATCTGTTGCAACAACTTTTCTTATTTTATTCCTTCCTTTTGTTTTCCATTTTAAGCATGTAAAAAAGGATATCCTACATATATAAAACAAGGTCTTTTAGCATGATTAATTGGTTTAAATGGACCCATTAATTGGATTAATCATCAAACGTGGTCTTTAATTACGTATATGCTCCATTTCAGTGCTTAACATGATTCTTTATTTCATAGGTTAGTTTTTATCTTGATTGCATACTGAATTGCCAATTGTCATGATGATCACATGAAGCTGTAGCCGTATACTTGTATAAGGCTTACTCAAAGTGAGTTTAAAATATTTATGTATTGTTTTTTTCCTGATAAGATTACATGTGTTGACTGAAATTTATGTAAAATCAATTATTGAAAAAATTGAAAATTGAAAATGAAAATTGAATTGTGAAATTGGAGAGAAATGATGAGAAGAAAAGTATTTGTATTAAATGAAAATGGAAGCTACAAAATAAATATTACAACTAAAATTTCTTATTTCTCTGTCTCTATAACTTCTCTCACTTCTCACACTTATCATACACTAATTACACTCTTCTATTTATAGGAGTTTCACTACTTGGTCACCAAGTAGAATTTGTTTCTAGGCTAAGTTTTATGCTTTGACTCTATAGGCTAAGTTATTTGGACTTTGACTAGTAATCTTATAGGTTAAGTTTTGGACTTTGACTAGTAATCTTACAGGACTCTCTAGAAGAAATTTCAGATAACCTACTAGAAAAGTCTCATTAATTCTAACAATTTATACACTTTAACAATGTAGTCCTTGAACAATAATTTTACGCCACAAGGCACAAAGTAGTTGAACAAGAAAAATGTGCAGCTTGGACCACCTAAAAGTGATTCCCAATGCTAAACCATTAACATTATTCATATAGTTTAATATACTATAAGTTTATTGATTAGCAGTTTTCTAATTTAACGGAGACGGAGAGTCTTGTTGTAATTATAAGCATTGTTGCTATATGACTCGAGGTCACGGATTAGAATTGTGAAAATTGCCATTTGCAATTGCAAGAGAAGGCTGCGTGCAATAGATCCTCTTTTGATTCTCCGTATTGCGGGAGCATTTATGCACTGACTTGTTTGTTTTTTTTTTAATTTATTGACTCATAGTGCTTCTTTGATGTCTATTTCTAAGTATTTTTTTTAGAGTTATAATGGGCTTGGTAATAGTTATTGAAACAAGTCACTAACAACCTTCCTATTTTATAGTGTTTATGGTGTTGATAATTAGCTTATAACTTTAGTGGCTTCTCAGGCTTTATATATTGAGAGACTCACATGTTATTATCACATTTTTAAAAATTATTTAGTGAATATAAGAAGGAAAAAGTTTCATCTCAACTCCAACTTAGCATGAAAGAGTAATTTAGCTGGCCAGAATGTATAAATAGCCATAATTTTTATTGTTTTACCTACTTTGCAAAATAATTGTTGACGAACTACATTGCTAGATTGGATGGATCCTTGAAGGAAAAAATTTTGGACTTGATACATTTCTTTTTCCTGTCATTATCTCTTTAGTCTGGGTTTAAACTCTAAAAATGGGTTCCACAATTTGTCTTTTCTTTGAATCAGGGGGATAAGGTACTCAAAGTAGCAAGTGTAGATGAAATTGAAATGGAGATTACCCATTGTACACATGAAAGTTCTGATATGTTTTCCACGCCTGAAGAGGAAAGAACAGAACAGACTGGGTCAGGGACAGCTAAAAGAACACGTAATCTTAAGGCAATTCTTGTTGCAATAATTGCAGGAATGGTCATATGTCTGTTACCGAAGAGACCTGGCCTACTTGACAACTTTCAATAGCTACCTTTTCTTATCGCGACATTATTAACCAAGGAGTCATCACATTTTAGCAGCTCTTAGTATTTTTTTTACTGGTGGATGTTCTGGTGTGCTATAATCGTGTTTCATAGCTGCACATAACTGTTCTTCTTCTTCTTCTTCTTCTTCTTCTTCTTTTCCCTCTTTTGTTTTTAGTGTTGTTTGTTCATGGCAAAATGTGAATCTTTGTAATCCTATACTTCTCTTGGCCAATTCTTTGATTGTAATAATACCTTTTTATCTTCAATTTCATTTTTCTAGTATTAAAGAATGACTGATGCTTTTCGATTGTAACTTTTTTTCTCCTGTAGTTGGTGTAAAGAGCGAAAATTATATCGATTTATTTTATATGTAAACAGAGGTTGTAAAATTTATCTTGTAATATATCTTGAAATTATTAATATATAACTTGTATATAACATCAAACATATATATTTCGTAAAATATGGTGGAAAATATTGCTTTAATAAAAATATTTTTTTAATATTACAAGCATTGGGAGAGGAAAAATTTGCTCTGAATTTATTGTCTAAGAAAGGTTCAATTAGATTACATCTCGGTGTAAAAAAAATATTATATATATGTATGCACCTTAGTAATTGTCTATATAAAGCCTCTATTACCGGTGGTGAAGTAGAGTCATCTAACTTCACTTTGTTAAAAAAAAATTATGAATCATTGGATGTGTTGAAAAAATTTGAATCATTGACATTGAAAATGCATATTGTGAGATTAAAAACAACATATCCATATCCTATGTTATAAAAGCTTCAAAACTCTAATTTTCATCCATTTGTAACATGCCAGTGTCTTCTTATATCATCATTTATCGAAAAGCGGTATGTAATTTTTCCTTTTCTTTTCTTTCTCCCACCCTCTCTCTCTCTATCTCTTTTCGCTGACCGTCTCTCTATTTTAGTTTTTAGTTGGGTCTAAATCTGCATCCTTTCCCTTCAAAAAAAAAAAGAAGATCTGCATCACTATTCATCAAAGAGTAGCTAATTTGGAAGGGAGAAAGAGGAGGTTGAGCAACTTGTCATTCAGTGAGGGAGAAAGGAGGCTGAGCACTGCAATCTTGAATCCAAGCAACGGCAAATTGGCACACAAGACGACAAGTCTTGATTTTTTAACAAGACAATGCAAGTGCTTTTACTCGTATTATTGTTTAGTTATTCTTCTTAGTTTTTATGCAATACGGAGCAAATTATAGAGTTGAGACCCATTTGCTCAGCCATTTCAACTTTGCTTTTATAACACAATCCCTAATGTCTTTGCACTTGCCTTGCGTATGGGTACTGTAAGGTCTGAATATTTAATGCATTGAGTTTGGGAAGCCAATCGCTGTAACCCAGTTTATAATAAGTTTACAATGAGTTTATAATTAGTTTATAAATTTTATACAGTTTACAATGAGTTTATAATATAATGACTAAAATACACTTGATAAAAAAATAAAAATTTTTAAAATAAGGTGTCATTTTCCCTAATACATTAACCATCAGCCCACTTTTTATAACACATTAACCATTAGCCCACTCTTTTTAACACATTAACCATCAGCTATTAAGGGCAACCAAGGGGTTCCATGGACCCCCAAGGACTCTCCCCTAGTTTCACCGCTGCTTATTCTTATTCTATAATTTGTACAATATTTTCTGAACTAAATATGTCATTTGACTTGCAGAATGTTGGTGACCAAATGCCTCAAAGTCTATTAAATTATGCTTTAGATGTACATAAAAAATATCCTATAAAAGAATTAAATTAATCAACATTTATTTGTAACTAAGTAAATTTATGATAATTCATAACTAAGTAGGAAAATAAAAAAATTACGTGTATAAACTATATGCCAGTGAGTTGCATGTTTCTCTTTCCTATTAGTGCTAGCTATATTGGGTCTGAAATTTCTATCTTTGTTGTCTTTCATCTGTATATTTTTGATGCTGTCATGTGATATGAACATTTACCTTTTTCGTGCTTGACATTGGATCCGTTGGATTGTGTTGGGTTGAGCAGTCAGTTAATTATATGGGACGTGTAACCTTGTTTTATTTTTATCTCTTGATGAGACAGCATAACATTTTATTATATTGATGTCACATTGCAAGCATCCACTTCATAGCATGATTATTATTGCACAGGTTGGTAGGTCAATTAAATGATATTATATATCTATATATATATCATTTGGATCTAACTAAACTCATATCCATGAAAACTTCCCGAACAATTATTTTATATTCATCTATTCTCTCACTGCATGATTGAGATGTCCACGTTTCAAATTAATCTTGTAAAGGCTTATGCACACTAAGAAGAGAACAATGTTCTGACAAATAATGATATATCTAGCTATTTTGCTGATTATGAAGTTAGATTCTCCTGAATAGCCCCATAATATGTTGTTTGGCATTAAGAGTCTTTTTATATTATTCCGTTAGGAATGAGGAACTGAACTCCTCTTCTTAGTCAGCTCCGTACATTAAAAATTTAGATAACCTGTTTATTTTCTTTTTGGGTGATGCGTTCATTGACTTTGTGAACAATGTATTTAATACACAACTACTGCCTGGTGCGCTCAGAGATGCATGCAAGTTATTGCTGAGTTGTTTCCTTCTTAGACTTTGATAGTTAGAGTATAATTTTTAAAATTGAAAAAATAAAATATTAAAATTTAACTTACAAAAATTTTGGTTAAAATATCTTAATGATTATTAAAAATCGCTGAATTTTTACTCAAAATTACAGAATTTATATCAAATTTTTGTAATTTTGAGTTAATATTTTGATAATTTAAGTGAAAATTCTGAAATTTATAAAAAAGAATACCCGAATTAACCTATTGAAATTCTTGGTCAAACTATCTTAATTGTTATTCATAATTACATAAATTATACTAAAAATTATATAATTTATATCAATTTTTTGAAAGTTTTAGTTCACATTATGATAGTTAAGATGTAATTTCTGAAGTTTGAAAAATAAAATAATATAATTTGAACTACTAAAATTTTAGTCAAAATATCAAAATAATTATTCAAAATTATAAAATAAAATTTTTACTAAAATTTTAATAATTTAAATTAGTTTCTATAATTTTTAGTTAATTTTTTGATAATTTCGGTGAAAATTCTGAAATTTGTGAAATAAAATATTAAAATTTAACTTATTAAAACTTTTGGTTAAACTATCATAATTACCGTTCAGAATTACAGAAAATTTACTGAATATTTCATAATTTATATCAATTTTCTGAAAGTTTTAGTTTAAAATTTGATAATTTAAGTGGATTTTTTGTAATATGAGAAACAAAAATATCATATATTCACCTACTAAAATTTTTAGTCAAACTATCAGAATTGTTATTCATAATTACAGAACAGATACTGAAAACTACATAATTTACATTTATTTTCTAAAATTTTTAGTTAAAATTCTAATAGTTTGGGTAAAATTTTTGAAATTTGATAAATAAAATATCAAAAATTGACCTACTCAAATTGTTAGTCAAACTACCAGAATTATCATTAGTAATTACAGAAAACTACCATTAGTGTTAGTCAAACTACCACTAACTGCCTTACAAGAAATATTATTCAAATTTACATGCTCAAACAATAAGATTTTACATAATTTTTTTGAAATTTTATGAAAATGTCTTTTGCTTTAAAAATTTTTTTACATCATCTTAAACATTTAATTGTAAAATTAATTGCATAAATATACATAACTTAAATATAATTGCAATAATTTACTTTGTTTTTCCAATCATAAATCTCTTCATATACATACATTATCAATATATTTGATCAACATAATTTTAATTTTTGTAAATTTGAGAAGAATTATAAGATGAAATATTTATTTGTTTTGTTTGTTACAATTTATGTTCATTTGAATAGATCTGGAGAAGAATCATAAGTAAATATAAAAATTATATATTTCATTTAAAATTATAAGTTATACCATTTGTTCTTTTTATAAATATTATTATATATTAGGGACAAAGTTATCAAAGTATTTTTTTCATTTAATTTAACCCCAACCACCAAAATTTAAAATAAATATTATGATCAATTTATGATTACTAGTCAACCTGCCACAATAAATACTTTCATAAATAAAATAAATTTTATTTTTTATTTTGTAAATTTGAACTCATATTCAAATGATAATTATATAAATTAAAATATATATATGATTTTGGAAGGATAATATAGATTAAATTTAAATATAATCTTATGTTGCAGCTACGTATAATAATTTTACTGATGATTATATATATATAGGTATGGATCAAGATTCAAAACAAGTTTAGCAGGTCGACCTGTTGTGGTATCATCGGATCCAAGCATCTCATATTATTTATTTCAACGAGAAGGGAAGCTAGTTGAAAGATCGTATATGGCTTCATTTGAAAAGCACATTCGCAAGGACGTTACATCAAATTGTGTAGCTGAAAGTGTTCATAAGTACCTTAGGAGCTTATTTTTGAGTCATTTTGGCTTTGACAGGCTCAAGACTGATCTATTGCCCAAGATAGAGCACGCCATTATTGGAGCTCTCCAGCATTGGTCTAAATTACCAGCCGTCGACATGAAAGTCGTCGTCTTAACGGCAATGAACTTCATACTAATACTATTTTTATCATTATACATATTAGTTGTATAATACTCATGTTTTACTAATTCATTCTTATCCATTTATTTATTTTTTTCATTAATTACATATGGAAAGAGGAATATTTAGGACACTCGAATTCATAACCTCGATAGAAACAACTCCCTCATGACCACTAAATTACACTTTAGTTTCTGATCCATTTATTTTAAAATACAAGTAGGTTGTAGATAAATTTAGATGGATATATATATAGTTTTTTCACTCTCCTCTTGGATTTGAATAGGGTATCAATATCTATTTTTGATTTTCGCAGGTGGAATTCAATTATATAATACGGTTAATATTACTTATATTTTATTAAATTATAACGATATATTTATTATATTATGTTTTAGTTATAAAATTATATAGTTATGGAATTATGTTGAGAAAATAAATAGTTAATTAATTGAAAAATTATAAATGTATAATTATATTTAAAAGGATAACTAAATGGATAGTCATAATGTACAATAAGTAGGTTATTGTCGCCTAGCTTGTATAATTTATATTTTATTCTAAATTTATTTTATTCCTTCTATATTTTTCAATACCTATATATATTAATTTTCTCAAAATTTTTAAAATTTTATTTTTTAAATTAGATATTATATATATATAATTTAATAATATATGCGACTTTTTACCCATCACAGATAGAAGGATTGGCAGAAGTATTCGGTTAACATCAGAGAGGTGATTCATGAAGTATGTCAACTAATCCTAAGTGTAAAGCGCTAATCCTAAGTGTAAAGCGCTGGTGTTCCAGGTGTGGAGCTCTTTCATAAGCTCGTATTAAAATGGAGGGTTCTGACGGTGGATGGCTGAAGGTGAAATTTTACATGCATGAAGGTAGAAAAATTGCTAAGATTTTGACATAGTTCTTCCTAATTTTATATGCATGTTTGCTTGTCCACCTTAGGGATGGAAACTGTTTTGTTGCAGCGTCATTTAATTTTTTTTTTCTTTTGTTACTTCTTCTTCACTTTCACTCCATACCGAAATTTATTTTCTGCCATTTTACTATAATCTTTTTTTTGACCAGTGGCACAACTCAGTCTTTGGATTGCATTGTGAATTCTTCTCCTGTACATGTGTTATCAGCCTCCAGCTGGATAACTGAATATTTGATAGATGTGCATAGATGTATTATAGAAGTCGAATAAACATTGATTATGGCACGAGATCAGTATGCTTAGTTGTGATACTGATTATCCTGTAATTTGTTCTAATAATTCTCATCTAATGGAAGATTGTTCTTATCTTCTTTGAATTATAGAGCTGCTGAAACAGAGTTACTGACCAAGTTTCCTTATGGAGGTAAGGTTTCTCTCTCCCGTCTGTGTAAGTTTTAATACTTGAAAGAGGCTTTGAGTTATGAAATTTCTCTAGTGCCAACTGCAATTATTAGTTCTATATCTCCTTAATTCTGGGGCACCATTGATGAAACAGTTCTTTTTTCCTTCTTTAGGAGTGATGCTCAGACCTGGGTTTATATATGGGACTCTTTTCCTTGTTGGGTTTTTCTTGGGTTTCCATGTATTTTCTTACTTTTGGCAGTTATTGGAATTCAAATCTTTGAGACAATGGGCATTCTTAATTTCTTATTGGTGTTGGTTATTGCATCAACAGGTCAGAGATTAACTTTTAGAGAGGGAGGTAGAACAATTGGTGCAGGGCTAGTCCTAAAAGTGATTGCTCAATTCTGCTTCATTGCCTTTTAGTATTTCATGTCTGCTTATTTGAAAGGTGAAATACAGACATAATAAGACTAACAGAGATGCTTGCCATTTGTAGGTAATCATTGACAATTGAGTTTGTTGCTTAATATTACTTTGAAATTTTAGACGTCGACTCCCAAGAAGTGTATGCTATGGCATCCTTAATCCTAGTGAGAATAGAACACTTGTTGGAGCTGTTTTGGAAGAGTGTAAGCATCTATTGAAGTTTAGAAATGATATTTCTATAGTTTGAGTTTGAAAACAAGCAAAATTGGTTGCTTATTAATTTGCAAGAGCATTTATATTTGAGAATTTTGAGAATTAGAATATTATGCGAATTAAAATGTAGTAAAAAATATAATTTGTTGGCAAAAATTATTAGCAGCAAAAGTAACGACGGTTTGAAACCGTCGCCAATCATTCAGTACAGATGCTGTATACATTCCGTCACTGTTGTATTTACCGGCGCTTTGTAAACGTCGCTAATGTTTTGTTACCGCCAAATATACATTTCGTCGCCTATTGTCTGCTACTTTGACCCGGCCACTGCATTGGTGACGCTTTTTGGAACCGACGGTAAATGTTTTTAGCGACGTAATATTTCGTCGCTAAAAACAAAAATTGCAGCAGTGATCATAAAAGCTTCACCTGCTTCAGCTACAGTCCTCTATCATACTAACACCATATCAGCAACATTCCACAGCCTCATACCCAATACAGAGATAGAAAATTCAGTTGTATCATCAAAACACAACCTATCTCCAACAGTTCTAAATACCAATTTCAGCATCATTTCTATTTACATAGGCACTCTTCACAGTGTGCAATTTTCAGACCCTTTTTTTTATTGGGCTTCCTTGTTGGAAACCATGTAAATTTCTTTCTCTCCATAAATGATAAACTGTAGCAATTAAAGCTCCTCTCCTAAGTACAGCAAGTGAGGTTTTTCCCCCTGACCTCCTTATAAATCAACTTACCTCTCTTCTCCAAGGGAGGCAAGATCTGAGACATTTAATCTTCTCTAAAACCTGCATCCAAATATTTTTACTGAATAAGCATTCCAAGAAGATGTGCTCTATAGTTTCAGTCATGTTACCACACAAGCAACATAAATCATTCCCAACAACCCCTCATTTATAAAGTCTGCTCTTTACAGCCAACTTGTTTTTCAAAGCCATCCAAAAGATAAAGCTATGCCTGGGAATAATTTTCCTTCCTCAAGCTAGCTTCCACAAATTCACCACTCTTCCTTTAGGTCTAAAGAGCTCCCATACACTGCTAATAGTAAAATTTCCGCCTTTAGTGAGGCACTAACTAATTTTATCTGCTTGCCCCTCCTGAACAGAAAAGGCTTGCACCTCTCGCCAAATTCTCTTGTGTTTCTTCATGCATTGGATCAGAATTGGGTTCCAATGATTAAAATTTCACCTTCATTTTTTTTTATTAAAATTACTTAGGATTTTGGGAAAAAAAAAAAAACTAATTAGGGTCCATGGACCCTATAGTTACCATATGAATTTGTCACTGTATATAAGTATCTATTTGATACAAAATATAAAATATAAGTATCTATTTGATACAAAATATAAAATATAAGAGGGCAAATAACTTATATATAATTTTATAAATATTTATTAAAATAAAATAAATAAGTATAAAAAATTTAATAAAATACATGAGTAGAAAAAATAAAGTGATCAAAATACATAAATATATGATAAATATATGGACTTACAAATATATTCACCCTATGATTCTAACTGAGTCAAACCAATAATATTATAGACACATGATACATCCGTGACAACTTTTTAAAATAATTAAAAATAAAATTTTTAAAAATTAAAACATAATTAAAAAATAATTTTTAAAATAATTAAAAAAAAATTTCACCTTCTCTTTCAAGAACTTCTCTATTATTTTATTTTTCTCCACTTTTCTCAGAAACCAAACACCAATTCTGCTTTTGCACTCAACTACTTCAAAAAATATGATCTTTTACTTTTAGATTTTATTTCTCTTTACAAACTGGAAGCTATTATTTGTATAATAAGCAGTTACAACTTAAAAAGTCATGAGAATTAGTGAAGTAATTAACTTATTTTTGTGAGAAATTATGATAATTAGTGTTGCTTATTGGCTTACTGTCAACATTCTCCGGTAAGAAAGAAAAGATCAGTGTTATTGATTTAGCTTCATCCCAAGTATCATTATGCTTAACTCCTTTCCTAACCAAGACTTGAATTATTTCAAAATTTCTTATCAATTTTTTTTAACTAATTAGTAATATGTGCAGTTTTTTTTATTTTAAAATATCAGTATCTTTTTCTTAAGTAAAATAAATTTCAGCATTAATAACAGCTTAACTTAATTAACATTATACTATAACATAACTTATTTTATAACTAAAGTTATAATTAAGTCGAGTTTGAGCGGCTTATTATAAAATAGTAAATTCAAACTCGAACTCAAATCAAATCCGAGTCAAATCTAAGTTTATATCGAGTCAGCTCATATACCATGTATCTCTAGCTTGATTTAAATAAGTTTAACGAACTTAACTAACTTATTTCAATTTTCATTTTTTCATTCACCTTTTTTATATTTTCATATAAGATATATTAAAAATGTCATTTTTATAAAAGATGAATAATATAATTATATATTAATAAAAATAAAATTTTGTATTATTATAATTTTATATTTTATTATAAATTACTTATTTATTGTATATTTTATATTATTTAATTTATTTATGACATATATACCAAATATTAATAAATTATATAAATTAAATTAGTAAAAAAATTAATATATTCATATGCATAATTTAATATATATAATTTATATATTTTTAATTTAATATAATAAACGAGCTAGTTTACGAGCTTAACTTACAATTTTTTTAAATGAGTCAGCTTGCTAGCTAACGAGCCGAATATCTCTTAACTTAAATTTGACTCATTTAACAAATGAACAATTCGAACTCGAGTCTAAAAAAACTTTTATCAAACTGAAATCCAAACAAATCTCGAGTAATTTGGCTCGTTTACTACCCTATTTTAAACAAGATTCATATAGAATTTTATTTCAATTCTTAAGTTATAATCCAAAGCAATAAATAAATAACTCACACTTTTCTTAAATTCTCAAATGAAAATTCTGTTTTAATTACACTTAAACATATATACTGTTTTTTTTAAAGTTAAATTTAATTATGAATTTTTCATAGCTCCATTATTCTCTAAATCAAGAATTTAATGTCCCTAGCAATTCAACCAAAATAGCATAACTCCTTATTATATATCCTACCTTAGATCTTAAACAAATTCTTATGTTTTTTTTTTCCCCATAGAATTCTGTATTTTCATTCTTTAATTTACAACCCGAAAATAGTAAATATACGTACCTTTCTTTCTTTATCCTTCGATCTCAAGTTTAAGCTTTTGTTTAATCAACTATCATCAAAGCTTTGGTTAGTTATCACGTTTCCTATGGTTTAGTGAGATGAGTGTCGATTTTTTTTTTTCTTTTTTGTCAATAAGAAGTAGTAACTATTTTTATTTCTCCCGTTAATTTTTTGTTGAATTGTAAACATCCGGTGCAAAAATTTAAATTACACTTGTCAATTGTTAAATTTGATTTTTAACACTTGTTATTCTGAAGTCATACATTAAGCCATTAAGCCACCTCCTCTATTCTTTTATCACGTTAAAACTACATGCCATGCACTCATTTGCCTCTTATTTTGAAATAATTATATTGGGTTGCATCATTGCACCAACATTTCCAAACATTAGCCAAATGTATCCTCCCACTCTTAATTTTACTACACGTTTTGAGTAATACCACTATTTTTTTTATTTCCTCATAATAATTGTCTACATTAATCATGTAATGATGTTACTGGCCACTTGTCCACTTCTATACATGCATGTTGCCACCAATTATCCTCTCTTGCTCTTCTTAACACGTTACCATACCCAAGTAAGAAGCTTTAACTTTGTATATATGTATTTATGTATACAGATATAGTCTCACATATATATTTATTTATTTATTTTTCTCATCTAATTTTTTTTTTATCATTTTGCTGCTTTCAATATTCTACTCTTTTTAATGAACTAACCCATCTTATTATTAAATAATCATAGGGTGTTACAATTTGCTGACTTTTCTAACCTTCTCAAGTATAATTCTAAAAATATTCACAGATTACACTAAACTTGAAAATATATATACAGATTGATGATGATGATGATATGTATGGCAACCACCGTATATACTTTTTGTTCAAAAACAAGTGTTTCCATAAACTCTAATGATCCTAGTTGAAACTCCCACCATAAAAAAAACAAAATAGTTAAAAACCTATTGTACAAAAAATATAACAAACGCAGCTTAAATTTTAAGTTTGATATAAATTATTAAAATTAAATAAACATTAATTAAAAAAAAGTGAAATAACATTTTTTTAATGATTAATGACATAATAGTCTTGAAATACTTATTGTTTCCTCAATTTTTATAAATATAATTTGATATAACTCAACTGATATCGATATTTTAGTTGATATTTTTATAATTTTGGCATCTCGATATTGTGATCAAAATTAAAATTTTTAAGTGTTGGATTATAAATAGTGTGGAACAAATTTTAACTAAACTATACATTTGAGAAGAAAGATAGAAAATTGTAAGAAAAATGGGAGAGTGGAAGACTTGGCATCACTTGGAAATTTAACCGAAAGAAGCAAATAAAGAGATCTCTTTCATGGTGGACTTGACTTAATTGGCAGTGCCATACATTGTGGATGACCTCTTTTTAATGGTGGACTTGACTTAATTGGCAGTGCCATACATTGTGGATGACCTCTTTCATGGTGGACTCGACTTAATTGGTAGTGCCATACATTGTGGATGACTCTCGGAAACAATTTCACATCTTGCTATTGTTTTTTACTAACATTTTTTCTTCTTCATATTTTTCATTATTTTTAATCTTTGCAATTAAATATTTACTTAACTTTCCTGTAATATATTTTTAATCTTATCATTTCAAAATTAACAATTTTTTATTAATAAATGGAATTTCGTTAATTAATAATTCAATAATTTAATCTTTCATTTAAAGATTACAAAATTTGATGCTACCATTTGATCCCTATATTTAAATTAAATTACACCCGTTTTTTAAAATGTTAAACTCAATGACATTTTAGGCTCTAAATTATTAAATTTCAAAATACTTAATGGTTGTTTAGTTGTAGAAAATAATTCTAATTTTTCAAAATATTTTTTTAGAAAATAAAAATAGAATTTATTATTTAATTAGAAATTATTTTCATTTAGAAAATTAGAAAATAGTTTTCTATATTTATTAAGTAATAATTGAATTTTAGAAAACTATTTTTAATTATTTCCTAAATAAAAATATGCTCTTAAAACAAAAAAGGATTTTATTTTGTTTGAAAAATAGTTAAATAATGAAAATTTGAAAAATTAAGAAACATAAAAGAAAACTATAAAATAAAATGGAAAATATTTTCCGTGACTAAACAACCCTTAGATCTCACAATCTTTTACTATTTTAGGTTATAAATTATTAAATTATTAAAATTATCAATTTTGAAATTATAAATACTAAAATTGATATTAAGTATATTAAAGTAAGCTTTTTTTTTTTCTTTTTTCTTTTTGTTTAAATAACTAAAAATACTCGTCCCAGCAAGTTTGATTTCGATTAACGCATAAATAATCTAAAAATACCTTTAATCAATAAAAAAAATTTGATCGACGTTTTTTATACATTGTTATCAATCTGATTTAATTGATTTTTATTTTCTAATGAGTCACTTTTTGTTTTTATATTTAATTCAAACTTCAAATTTACCAACATATTTAGTAATTATAATTTTTAATAACACATGCATTAGAAATTTAATTTTTAATAAGTTTTATTAATAATATATATATACTTTTTTCATTTTTTGAATGTAATATATAGCATTAGAAAGTCAATATATTAATTTATAATTATTTATGGTTAATATATAAATAATTTTTTCAATTAGTTGAATGGAGATTCAATAGGTTGAAATACTTACACATCATATATAATTAAAGGAGCAAGAATTTTTTTTTTTTTTACACTCGAATAAGGTGATGAAAAAAGGTGCACAGACATTGAATATTTCTAAACATAATTGAAGTATCGAAGAAAAAGATCCAAAATCAAATTATATGGTTAACTTTTGTACTAGAATCAAATTGAATTATATTATTAATTTTAATTGATACAATTTTAAAAATTAAATAATATTAAAATTATTTTGAACTGCAAGAATCAGTTATATTTTAATAATTTATCTCATATATTATATGTAATAGAAATTAAATCTACTTACAATTTTTAATAAAATCTAATATACCATAATCATTAAATTCTTAGATATATTTAATTAATATACATAATTTAAAAGTATAATTTTTTTTTTAAAATGAGTGTCTACTAAAGTAATTTATTTTATTAATTCTAAGCATTATCTTTCTATATTATCTTAAAACTTAAAAAAAAAAAATAAGAACTAGATAAGAGTTTCATCATTTGAAGTAATGACTTTTGAGTAAACGGTGATATACTATTTGAGACGGTGATAATAGATAAAAATATTATTATTTTAATTATTTTAATTAACTTTAAAATTAAATTATGAATAGTGTGAGTATTTGGATTTAAAAAAATTTAAATATATTCATTTTTCTTATCTTTTAAGAAAACACACCAAATATTCATATTACACCAAATTGAATTAAATTATTCTAAAAGAACCGAATCTACATTCTGTATTGTTCCAAAAAATCAAAACAATACAAGATAAAGATTTTTATTTTTAATACAGTTCTGAAGATTGGATTTTTTAAATCTTTGACTTTCAATATGATTCTAAAAATTTATAAATCTCCGAATTAGATCAACCGTGAACAGTCCTAATCCACAAACCTTTGCTTGCCTATATAAAGCCTTCATTTCTATTTGTGATAACCATGAAGCTCTTAAATTATTCTATTACTTGACATTAAATAAGAGAAATGATGTCATATTTGCTTTGGGTTATAGCTTTTGTCGTAATAAGTATTTCACATTGGATATACAAGTGGAGAAATCCAAAATGCAAAGGAAAATTGCCTCCTGGCTCCATGGGCTTACCTCTTATTGGGGAGACTTTAGACTTCATTGCTACGAGCAAATCCATAGACATTCCACTCTTTATTAAAAAAAGAATAGCAAAGTAAGTAAATATTATAATTAATCCACTCAATTTATTATATATAGCCAAAATTTCTGTTCTATATATGTTTATAGTGATTAAATATCTCATATATACATCAAAAATATTTTATAATCTTATTTTCATTTAAATATAAAACTGGCAAGTTTTTGACTTAACTCGAATTTTCTGCTGCTTTAATGAAATTATAAATATGTGATATGTTCAAGATCAATATGTGAGAGTAAGTAACTTCTACAAAATCATCCAATATATAGTTAATATGAATATCATATATCACTTTTAAAAGTAATTATAACAATATATATTATATTTATTTTCATATATCTTATAAAAATTATTAAAAAAATTTAAATATACAACCTCCTGAATTTTTTTAGTAAAATAAAATAATTCATAAATTGCACAATATTGCAATTGATTGTATGATATTTAGATACGGGGCAATGTTCAAGACTAGTTTGGTGGGTCGACCAGTTGTGGTAGTATCAGATCCAAGTTTCTGCTACCATTTGTTTCAACAAGAAGGAAAGCTAGTAGAGAGATGGTATATGGATTCCTTTGGAAACCTTCTTCACAAAGATCTTCAATTGATCTCTTCAGTTCAATCTCTTCACAGACATGTTAGAAACTTAGTTTTGACTAAGTTTGGCACTGAGACCCTCAAGACTGACATACTGCCTAATTTACAAAATGCAATAAGTCACAATCTCGATTACTGGTCTACTTTGCCAAGCCTAGATGTAAAAAAAGCTACCTCAACTGTAAGTTATACATATTTTTTTTAATTATTATTTTTAAATTCTATAGTAATTTATAAACATTATTTATTTGTTTTATATTGGGACCCAAATTGCAGATGATATGTAATTTCACAGCAAAAATATTGTTTAGTTATGAGGCAGAAAAATCAACTGACAATATAGGGGAAAAATTGACTGACTTTCTGGAAGGAGTACTTATGAAATTTCCCTTGGATATTCCTGGTACAACTTATCATAGGTGTTTACAGGTAAATATTTGTATTCAACTGAATGTCAAAGGTTCATTATAGAATAAGCAAGCAAAACAAGCTGTTTATATATACATATATATATATATATACATATATATATGTACATACATACAAGGTGTTGTAAATTAAGAAATTGAATTTCTAAGTAAATGACAATATTTTTTCAATTCTGGAATATATATATATATATGCAGAATCAAAAAGAGGTGATAAAGTTGATAAGCAAGACTCTAAAAGAAAGACGAAAGCAGAGTCCAAAGAAAAAGAAAGAAGATTTGCTAGACCATATTTTGGAAGACGTTGAAAAGGGAGATTTGTTGACAGATAAATTCGCTATTTATATGTTGTTTGGGATACTACTTGCCAGTTTCGAGACAATTTCTTCTACTCTTACTTTGCTCCTTAAACTAATCACAGACCATCCTTCTGTGTCCCACAAATTAATGGTTATTACTTAATTACTTATTATCTTTATTTTCTTAATTTGTGATTAGTATTTGATTTTTCTTAATTCTTATTCTTTTTTTTTTTGGTAAACTGGAAATAATAGTTATATACATATATATAGGAGGAACACGAGGCAATTCTTAAGAGTCGTGGATGTGCAAATTCTGGACTTTCTTGGGAGGAATATAAATCCATGACTTACACTCATCAAGTGAGTTATTAAATTAATAAATCCATGCTTCTTTTTTTCTTAATTATCTGTAAGAAATTTCAATACCCAGAAAGAAAAAAAATATTGTTAGTTGAAATATGTTGATATGTATATGGTTGTTGACTATGTATATATATAGGTTGTCAAAGAATCACTCAGGTTGGGAAGTGTTGCTCCTGGAATCTTGAGAAGGACATTGCAAGATATTGAATTTCAGGGTCAGTTTACAATTAATGCTAAAAAAAAAGACGAAATAACCAAGAATTTTTTTTTTTGTTTTTTAAAAAATTTAAATGTTTCATTAATACGTAGGATATACAATTCCAAAAGATTGGACAATCTTGATAGTTCCTGCAGCAATTCAACTTAACCCTACTACTTATGAAGATCCTCTGGCATTTAATCCATCACGATGGGAGGTATAATATATGTTTTTTGATTTATTATTATTATTATTATTATTATTATTATTATTATTAAAATTGGTTTGAATAATTAAAAAATATGGAAGAAAATGGGAGAAGGTGCAATGGCAAAGAACTTCATAGCATTTGGAGGAGGTTCAGTTTCATGTACTGGAGCTGAGTTCAGCAAGTTCCTAATGGCTCTATTTTTACATGCCTTACTCACCAAATACACGTACACAATTCTCTCTCACTCACTCACTCGATCAATTTAATTATTTTTCCGTAATTGATTCAAAATAAATGATTTTGATAATATATATTTTTTATCAGATGGACCAAAATCAAGGAAGGAGAGGTGGTGAGGAGCCCCATTCTAGGATTTGGAGACGGCTTTCACATTCAAATTACCCGAAAGCTTTGATGATGATTATCTCATATAAACTATAAAGCATATAATAAGAGAAAGTAGCAATATATATATATATATATATATATACATATATATATCATATTACTACAGCAATGTATAAGAACAAAAAGAATCTTTGTGTTTTGTATTAAAAAAAGAATCTTTGTGTTAAAAAAAAAGAATAATCTCTTGGAAGTTGGATCTATGTCGCTGGGTCCGACCCTTTTAAAAGTCCCATCTTATGTGAGAGTAATTGTTTCTAATTTTGAGTTGGTCTCATTAATTCGGGTCCGATATGATCGGTGGCTCCCTTCTTTGAAGCACTGGGAGCCAAAACATAAAATTCAAGTAAAACTGTAAAACTCCTTTTTTTCCCCTACTCATAGACTATAAGATAAAATAGAACCGATTTTTCATTTTTTATCATCAAAAGATAATATTATTAAAGCCAAGTTGGGGGGGTATATAAGAGCTTTGGGGAGACCATCAAGAACATAAATAAATAAATTTTAGTTATGAAGAACATAGGTAATTTTAAAATGCAAAAATCCAATATATATTAAATATATATTTGATATACCTTACAATTGGTTTTCAAATTTGAAAAATAAAAAGTAATTTCAAAACTAAGAAATCCGGAATATAATATTATACATTTTAAAATTTTGGAATATAGAAATCCAAACAAGATATCAAAAACTTATAATAAACCAAATATATACCAGAATCAAATAAAAATCAACTAAATTACAAGAAATTTAATATATATTGAATATATGTTTAGTATATTTTATACTTTATTTTCATATTTCAAATTTGAAAAATAAAGTGATCTCGAAACTAAGAAATATATTAAATATTGAGTAACATTCAAGAAATTTGGAATATATCAAACCCCAACAAAATGTTAAAAACATAAAATAAACTAAACATATAAAAAGCAACCAAATTAGAAAACCCAAACAAAAATATTTTCATATAACAAAAAACTAAAAATATTCTTAAATGTAATAAATCTTATTCAATAAATTTACCAAAGATCTTATATTTCATGTAATTTATATTTTAGAAAATTTTGGAAAAAACATATATGAAAGATTTTTTTTTAAAAAAATTAACTCTCAGAAAATAGTATACATTAAGTATATTGGTATATATTAAGCAGCAGTACCCTAGCAACTTCAATAGCGGACAATTTTCACTAAGGGGAGAAATTCAATCAAGAAAATGCCAATTCATATGAACAGGCTTCTGAAATCTCAGCTGGGTCTATCAACAAAATGCACTCAGCAAGCTACTAATTCTAAAACCCAGACCCATAATTTCCATACTATAACCAAATCAAAAGAACCCATCTTTATGATATTATCCTAATATATAACTGAAAAAAATATAAACTTACTGAAATACAAATATTGATACTCAATTCTTTACCAAATTAAAATTAGTTTCTTTAAAGACAACAATTTTCACAATACCCATAACAGAAAATTGACGAAAACTCCAATTACCTCTCAATTTCTGTGATTGTTTTTATATCGATTGCTTGATTTTTCTTTTTTCCTTCAAGAGATCCCGACAAAAGTGAAGAAACAGTGTAATTGGGACTCGCGAAACAGTAAATATCTATGGAATATAAAGAGTGACAACAAAAAATACATGATAAGTTGTTAAAATACTGATCCCAACAATTCTCAAATTTTATATATATGGATATTGAGGAGTGAATGAAATAGAACTCCCTTATGTGAATTTGAACCTCTAGACCTTTGAGTCAACTTCATCGCAAATTCAAGAAAAGGAAGCAAGGATAGATGCTTTAATAGCAGCCATAAGACACGCCAAGTTTAAGAAACCCAAGGGTTTGAAAACCATGATTTATAAAACAAGATATGCGGAGATTGAACTATTTTTCATATCTTTGAGCCCACAACATAATGCCAAAAAAACTTATTAATTTTGATTAATAAAGAGAAAAAAGATTATTTTGTTTCCTAGCAATATCTTTGGCATTAATAAGAAAAAAAAAGGAAGAAAGAGTTATCTTAGAGCTACGTTGAGAATTGATTTTTTATTTTTAATTATATTCTAAAAATTAATAAAAAATAAAAAAGTATGAGCAAGCATGTGGAAACTGGAAAAATAGAAAAAGAAAAAAAAGAAATTATATTTATAATATTATATTATTTTATATATATTCTTTAAATAATTATTAAAGATATATAATAAAAATAATTTATATTTTTTACTGCAAAATTAATTTGAATTAATTATTAAATATTTTATATTTTTATTTTAATATTAATACAACTCAATAATTTCTTAATTCGAATGAAAGCCCTAAACACTTGAGCCTTGAGGCCTTGAATACACTATAAAATCTTCTCAACCCTAAACCGAACGACGGTTGTTGTTTTAAGAAAAGCCATTTTTTTTTTGTTCAGACAGATCAATTCTTGAATAAAAGTTATATTTCATTGATTTCAGTTCTCAAATGCACCAATTAGCCCCTTGATTCGTCAAGTTACAGTGTTTCAAGGAATCTAAGAAAAAAGGGTTTATGTAAGGTGCGATATTAATTAAAAATGGAGGCAAATGTGTTCCTGTGTGGTTTATTAGAGCTTAATCTCGCGCAGGGACTCTGTTTTGCCTTAAAGAAACAATCTTTTTAATATCAGTTGTTTTCAAGTGTTGAAAAGCAAGGCAAAAATGATGAGTTCGTTTGGATCTGAATTTTCATGTGGAATCGCATTTGGTCTTCAAAGTTCTCTGATTGCTTTGCTTTAATCGTGCATTTGTTTAGATCTGAAAATTTTTTTTATTGGGTTTTCATTTTTAATTTAAAAAAAAATTAGTATTTTCATGAAAGTCTTGTTTTTTTTGCGGGGGGTCACATTATGAATATTTGTACAGATTTAGGAATTTGTGTATTTTCATTCTCTTGTTACTTGATGTGTATTGTTTATATATACAAGTATGTATAGTATATGGGTGTTATTGTGTACAGCTATACAGGATAAATATCTAAGCTAATTACACACACTTCACACACTTCTGGGTCCCGGATGACCCATATTGCATCGGATCCATATAAATTGTTTTAGGGTTATTGTTCTGTCTTCCTTGTTTACTCTTTCACCCCCCTCTCAAGCTGAGATTTGGTGGAGACAACAGACTCAGCTTGGACGCTAGCAACTGAAACTGAGAAATAGGAAGAGTTTTAGTGAAAATATCAGCGATTTGAAGCTTGGAGGAGACGTGTTCAAGTCTGATTAACCCTTGATCGAGATGATGCCGGATGAGATGGCAGTCTATCTCTATGTGTTTCGTTCTCTCGTGAAAAACTGGGTTAGCAGCGATGTGAATGGCTGCTTGGTTATCACAGAAGAGCGTTAACGGTAAAAAAATCTGAACTTTGAGCTCTTTTAGTAAATTTGTGATCCATACCAGTTCACATGTAGTATTTGCAATGCTTCTATACTCTGCTTCTGCGCTCGATCTACTAACAATGTTTTGTTTTTTTGTTTTCCATGAAACGAGAGCGGATCCGAGGAATATACAGTAGCCAGATAATGATCGGCGAGTGAGTTGGCAAGCCGCCCAGTCGGCGTCACAGTAAGCTTCGATCTTGTCTATCTGAGTACTGGGGAAGAAAAGGCCCTTGCTTTGCGTTCCTGCCAGGTAACGAAGAACATGATTTACTGCTTTAAGATGAATCTGCTGTGGGTTATGCATGAATTGAGATAATTGCTGTACGGAGTGAGTTATATCTGGTCTCGTAAAACTGAGGTAGAGTAAACGTCCCACCAGCCTTCTGTAAGTTTCTGGATCTGTAATGGAATTGCTGTTTGATGTGACCAGTTGTAATCCTTGTGGTAAAGGTTGAAGCTTTATTGTTGTCTGTGATGTGATATTTGTATCTTTGAGCATGTCTGCAATAAACTTTTGTTGATATAAGTGCATGCCCTGTTCTGTGCGTAAAATCTCAATGCCCAGGAAGTATTTTGCAGATCCCATGTCTTTAATTGTGAACTTCTCATGTAAGTGCTGTTTGACTTCTTGTAACTGTGTGATATTTGAACCTGTAACAAGTATGTCATCTACATAAACCAGTAGGAAAATAGGACCCAATGTAGAATCCTTGACAAACAAACAGTGATCATTTTCAGATTGTGTAAAGCCATAGTCAAGTAGTGTAGACTTAAGTTCTAGATTCCACTGTCTTCCAGCCTGCTTCAATCCATATAGTGATTTGTGTAGCCTGCATACTTAACCTTTCTCTGCCTTTGAGTATCCCTCAGGGGGCTGCATGTATATTTCTTCATTAATAAAACCGTGTAGGTAGGCATTATTAACGTCCAGTTGTTGTAGGGGCCAGTTGTAGCTTGAAACCATAGCTAATAGTATTCTCACTGTAACCAATTTAGCTACAGGTGAGAAACTATCATTGTAGTCAATTCCCAGTTGCTGGTTGTAACCTTTTGCCACCAATCTAGCCTTGTATCTGTCAACCGTACCATCAGAATTATACTTGACCCTATAGACCCATTTGGAGCCTATAGCCTTCTTGCCCTTTGGCAATTCTGTTAGTGTCCAAGTCCCATTGTCTTCAAGTGCCTGCAATTCTTTTTGCATAGCTTTTATCCAATTATCATTAGATTTAGCATGTATGTATGATGTAGGTTCATGAATTTTATGAATGTTGACTTTATGTGCCATGTATGTTTGGGATAGATGTGTTTGTGGGGTTATGTAATCAGCCATCCAGGCTGGTTGTGATCTGTTTCTGGTGCTTCTTCTGACTGTAACATTTTCACTTCCCATCTCTTCTGCTTCTGCTTCCATATTTGTTGTGTTTTCATCATTTTCTGCATAGTTCCTGGTATGATTGTTTGGTAATTCTAGTTCTGGTGTGGCTGTTTGATTGGGTATGTCAGGTGTAGTTTGGTGTGGAACAGGGATATCTGGATCAAGGTTATTATTTGTTAGGTTTTCTGGTTCTGTGTTGGTTGTTAATGGTTCCTGGGTGTTCAAACAGTTTGGTACATTGAATGTATATGTGGATGTAGGCTTGTTGTGATGGAATGGGAATTGTGTTTCTCTAAAGATGACATCTCTAGAGTGAAAAATGTTTTTGGTCTGTAAATCATAGATTCTATATCCCTTTTGTTGGGGTCCATACCCTAGTAAAATACCAGGTATTGCTCGAGGAGCAAATTTGTTTAAATGAGGTATGTTGTTTTTGGCAAAACATAGACAACCAATTACTTTAAGGTGGGAGAGTGTAGGTTTAGTTTTGGTTAAAACTTCATAAGGAGATTTCCATTTCAACATTTCTGATGGGGCTCTATTGATTAGGTATGTGGCTGTAAGCAGGACTTCAGACCAAAAAATTTTGGGTAATTTTGCTTGTAAGAGTAGGGCTCTTCCAACATTTAGTAACTCTTTGTGTTTTCTTTCAACCCTCCCATTCTGCTGTGGGGTATAGGGACAGGTAAACTGTTGTAGGGTGCCATGGGTGTGTAAGGTGTTGGTCATGTTGTGGTTTTTGAATTCTGTACCATTGTCGCTCCTTATAACCTTGACAGTTCTGCCATATTGTGTCTCTATCATTTTGATGAAATGTGATACAACTCTTGCTACTTGCTGTTTAGTGGTTATCATGTATACCCATAGGTATCTACTATAATCATCAACAATAGTTAACATGTAATTTGCACCAGTCAAGGAAGTCACTGAATAAGGTCCCCATACATCCATATGTACTAAATCAAACATGTCTTTAGCAATAGATTGACTAGGGTAAAAAGGTACCCTTTGTTGTTTTGCTAAAGGACAAACATTACATACAACTTTTTGATTGCAAGTATTTGTTATATCGTTTACATGATGTTGCCTACTCTCACATATGTGCCCATGTCTTACATGCCACAAATATTTCATATGTAATCCATGTTCATTACAAACAGCATTAACGCAACTGTTTCTAACAGCATCAACATGTTTATTTAGAATAAAACTCTCACTAGTAATATAGTAAAGTCTTCCGTATACTTTCCCATAAGCCAGAGTCTCATTAGTCTGCAAATCCTGCAGAACACATTCCTTTAGTGAAGTTCTAACAGAAATAGCATTCTGTTCTGCCAATGTGAAAACTGAAATCAAACTACATTTGAAAGTAGGCACATATAACACATCATGAAGCACCAGTTTATCACTTAGAGTAATATTCCCTGTATGTGTGACCATTCTGTAACTGTTATCAGGCATTTTTACAGGTTTAGGGTGGGTTAATGGTTTAAGATTGTCAAAATAGGTTGGGATATATGTCATGTGGTCTGTGGCACCTGTGTCAACAATCCATGGACCTTTATCATGCATGTTATGCTGCATATAATGACAAGAAGATAAAATACCTGCAAAACTAATAGCATTCACCATTGTTGACTCTGCTACTGGCCCATCACAAGCCATTTTGCCATGTGCATCATCTCTGTGTACAGCTTCTGGATCTTCCAAGATAGATAGATGTGCCTCTGCTCTTTTCTTCCTGACTTCAAAGAACCACTTCGGGTATCCTGTAATCTGAAAGCAAGTATCAATGGTATGTCTTGTGCCTTTGCAATGAGTGCATTTCAGTTTACTTTTATCCACAGCTGCAGGTTTGCCTCCTCCTTTGTTATAACCTCTGTAATCCGATTTCTGCACATATAGTGCACTGCTTTCACTGGATTCATAGCTAGGTTGCTGAACTTCTCTTTGCTTTTCCACAGTTAGGAGCATGGAATAAGCTTTACTGGGGCTTGGAAAAGGATCAGAGAGAAGGATCTGATTCTTCACGCTCTCATAAGAGTCATTGACTCCCATCAGGAACTGCGTTAACTTTGTTTCATTCTCCAGATCTGCCAATTTCTTGATCATAGCACATTCACATTTTTCACAGGAGCACTTGGGTAAGGGTCTTAAAACTCCTAATTCATCCCACAATCGCTTCATTTTTGAGTAATAAGTGGCTAAACTGCTATTGCCTTGATTCATTGCAGATATATCTTTCCTGATCTGATAAATGAGAGGTCCATTGGACTCTCCATACCTTGTAGCCAGCTCATCCCAAAGTGCCTTAGCACTACTCGAGTAAAGGAAATTTTCAGATAGATCAGGAGTAATAGAGTTTAGGATCCAGGAGGTTACCATACTATCAGCTCTGTCCCATCTTCTCAGATCTGCAGAGTTTGCTGCTGGTTGTTTGCTTGTGCCATCAACAAATCCTAATTTCTCACGAGCCCTAAGTGCAATAGTCATTGCACGACTCCAGGACAAGTAATTTCTTTCAGTCAGAGAAAAATTTATCAGCTGAGAAGAGGCATTTTCAGATCCATTGATTTTGTAAATTTCAGATTCTTCCGCCATTGTTGATTATCTAGATCTAGGAACTTCCCTCAAGTATCAGATAGTTGGCTCTGATACCATGTACAGATTTAGGAAATTGTGTATTTTCATTCTCTTATTACTTGATGTGTATTGTTTATATATACAAGTATGTATGGTATATGGGTGTTATTGTGTACAGCTATACAGGATAAATATCTAAGCTAATTACACACACTTCACACACTTCTGGGTCCCGGATGACCCATATTGCATCGGATCCATATAAATTGTTTTAGGGTTATTGTTCTGTCTTCCTTGTTTACTCTTTCAATATTCTTGGGATTATGTGCAGTGAAGGGAAAATGATGAGATTCTGATGCCTGAATTTTATGTGGAATCATCAATTCATAATAGCCGTCAAAGTTCTCTGATGCATTTACTGTACGTCTCACTTTTGTCTGGGAAAAGTGGTTCCAGTTGCTATGTGTAAGGTTTAAGGTGTAAGGTAAGGTATGCTATGTAGAAGACCCTTGTCCGTGAGGGAGGGATGTTGAGTGATGGGTCGGTATCTCGTTTAGTGGGGATAGAACATGGGGGCATTTGAAGATTTTTTTTTGAAATTTTCAAAAGCCATATGCGTCTAAAACCATTCGTCTCCATTCAAAGACGGAACGGGTTGGAACATTGTTAAATTGGAGGTTTCTTGCTAATGCAGGTTGTTGGAATAAAATAGGCACCAAAATTCATAGCCTGTAATGTTTATTTTTTTTCAGGCTTGACGAGCATGGTGCAATATTATTAATATTTTTCTTAGGTTTTTTTCAATTGGTCTTTCATATAATCAATTGAGTAAGAACTTAGAAGAACACGTGTTGTTATCCTGTTTCAATATTCCAATATCTTGCTTTTTGTTTCCCTTTTCTCTTTTAGTTTGCTATGACAATCATTTTATGCTGTATTGTTTTGTGCAAGGGGTGAATACAGCGCTTTCTGGTAGCATCGATACTTTCAAGCTTATTCTTATTTATTGGCTTTAAGCGAAGTATGTAGTATACCTGATCTCATGTCGTTCATCAGTAGTTTTGAGTTAATAGTTTTGGTTCTTATGTTTGTTCAATGTTAAGAATGACTGAATGTCATTCCTTGCGTGATGCTGCAACCTTTTGCCTCCGGATCTTACTCATAATTATGCTCCTGAGTTATCCTCTGGTTTTATGTGCTGCTCATTTGTAGATTGGTCACATTTTTTAGTAAAAACACTTGTATTTTAATTTTTGTCTGAGCGTGGCATGTAAAATCAATGAAAATTGTTTAAATGCATGAGGTAACTTTCAATTATGCAAGATTGTGTGGTGTGTGCCTAGATTTTAATTGACTTGTTTGTTTGTGCATGCTCGTACCAGCTCAAATGGGTGCTTGATGTGAAGGGTGTTTGGGTTGGGAATTGGTGATGGGTATTTGTGGAAACGGTTTCTCATGTAGATGAAGAATGTGTTCCTGTGTTTAAGGTGTGATACTCATTTCGAATTTTATCTACACTTTATGAATTTAATCCTCGATCTTTTTTTGTTGTAATGGTCCTTTGTGTATGATAAGTGAAAAGTATATGGTTTCTACAATGTGGCAATGTCAAAGTACTTGTCTGATTTGAAAATTTTTACCGGTTCTCTTGTGTTGATATTCATTGTTATCTCTGTTCTTGTGAAAGGTTACAGAACTATTTTAGATTTTTGGTATGGAGAAAATATTGCTGATTGATGATGGTTCTCCATTGTTTTTTTTCATTTTTTTGGCTTATGTGTTGGGCAAACTCTGCCAATTGTTGGTATTATAATACTAATATAAACATGGCTATGGTCCATACAGTATGGGATGTGTGATTGGGCAAGGGCTCTAGAGAAAGAAACACTGAAGGCTTGGAAATGCTGTTGATTGCTCCATATTGTCCCAGGATTGCTATAATTGAATATGCATTTTTAGTTGCTGTTTGGCAAAGATTTCTACCCATCAGACTGACAGTAGATTATGGGCTTCAGAAGATGAGCTCATAGCAAAAACTGCACTCAAACTCAGGTGTCCCATTATACTGTCGTTGTCCCATAATACTGTGCTTTGCCTTTTGAAATTCTAGGAAATCAGAGAACCAAGAAAAATGCACATTCTAGTGACAAAGCTCCTTATGAATGAACAAGAAGCCCAATCGACATCACTAAACCCTTGTAATTTCAAGTTAGAAGATGTTGAAAAGAATAAGCTTTGAGCAGGTTGGGCTTTGATGTACCTGACAACTCCGCGGACCAGTTGCATATGATGATTTGTAGGTTTATCAAGAAATTGACTAAGAAATTAGACTATAAAACTCAGAACAAGCCCTATGACTTCTCTATAAGTTGAGATGTCTTTAATAGAAGAATCATCAAACACCTTCTGTGCATGACCTTAGAAAGGCACCGTGGGTGTAGCAATTAGTTTACGATCAAGGAACCCCATGTCAGTTAGTAATGCCAAAACATATTTACGTTGACAAGTATGGATCCCTTTAGATGATCTGGCCATTTCCAAACCCAAAAAATACTTAAGAGCTCCTAAATCCTTGATTCAAAATTGCTAATGAAGAAAAGATTTAATGTCTGTAATAGCAGCAAAGTCATTTCCAGCCAAAATAACATCATCAACATAAACCAGCAGTGCTAAAAATCCATTAGAGGTCTGCTTAGTGAACAAAGAAGGATCTGCAACTGACTATTTAAAAGCTTTGGTGAGCAAAACTCTAGTAAGCATCACATTCCATTGTCTGCTGGCCTGTTTGGGACCATGAAGAGACTTCTTAAGTTTGCATACTTCGAAATCACCAAGAAAAACACCTGAAGGACGTTGCATATACACAACTGCAAATAAATCACCATGTAAAAATGCATTGTTTATGTCCAATTATTCTAAAAACCAGCTTTGAGCAGTAGCAACATCTAGCAAGCAACATATTATTGTCATCTTAGCCACAAGGAAAAAGTTTCAAGATAATCAACCCCTTATTGTTATGTAAAGGCCTTTGCCACAAGCCTAGCCTTGTACCGTTTAATTGTGCCATCAGCTTTGTATTTGATTTTGAAGACCCATTTGCATCTAATGGGAATTACTTCTTTAAGAAGATCAACCACAAACCATGTATCATTTTGTTCTAAAGCTTAAAGCTCTGCCAATATAGCCCGCTGCCATTGAGGATACTTAGCAGCTTGAGAATAGGTTTTAGGTTTAGAAATCGAAGAAATATTGAGAGTAAAAATTCTGTGTTTAGGGGATAGATGATTGTAAGAGACAAATTTATGGATGGGATGAGGAGTTATTTTTGAAGTTTGATTGCAGTATTAATCATTTAGGTAAGGAGGCTTAGTGTGGTTTCGAGATGATTTTTTGGTATTAATTGGTATAGATGAATCAAGAGTTGGGAGAATGGGGAAAGAAGGTGAAGAGAAAGAAGAAGAAGAAGATAAAGAAGAAGATGAGAAAGGATCAAGATAGACAAATTCTAAATTTTGCTCAAGGGGAAAAATGGTTTCATAAAATTGAAATATTTCAAGAGATAAAAATAGTGTGAGATTGAAGATCTAAGAGTTTAAAGCCTTTTGTTCCAGCTTTAAACCTAAGAAAAATACATCTTAAAGCTCTGAGGTCTTGTTTGGTACAATTCTGGGTTAAAGTGGAGGCAAAACATAAGCAGCCAAAGACTTTAAGTTGGGATAGATCAGGTTTATGATCATATAATTATTGATAAGGGCCGATGTTATGAAGAAAAGGAGTAGGGAGTCTATTTATGAGAAAAACAACATGAGTGAGAGCTTCAGACCAGTAGGAATTAGCGAGATGAATTTGAAAAAAGAACATTCTAGTAACATTAAGAAGATGCTGATGTTTCCTCTATGCAATCCCAATTTGGTAGGGTATTTCCACATAAGAGGTCTGATATATTATGCCTCTAGAGTTATAAAAATCAGTCCATATAAACTCTTGACATTATATTGAGAAAACACCATGGAATAGAGACTGAGCATAAACTTTCTTGCATTTGACTTATTTTTCGGTAGTGAAACCTATGTAAATCTAGAGAACTGGCCACCAATAGAAGGTAGTGGGACCCCAAATGTCTAAACGCAGCAAATCAAAAGGCTTATATGAGACAGTAACACGAAAAGTAAAAGTGAGTTTCTTCTGTTTTGCAGTATGGCAAATATAACATACATTAAATTTTGAATGAATAAGCTCTACATAAATCTTAAAGAATTCGAAGCCTGGGCTTAGATGGGTGGCCTAATATGAAATGCCACATATCAATCTTATTGCAAGCAATAACACTATTTACAAAGGAGTAAGAAGAAATAGAAAATTTATTAGTAGGATATAGTTGCTTAGCAGCAGAAGAACTATGATAGTGGTAGTCCTTCCTTTATCTCAGTTGTACCAATCATCCTCCTCTAGGATAAGATTATCAGCAAAAGCGACTAAAACTTGTTAGTAGCCACTAGTTTACTGACTGAGATAAGATTATAAATGAAAGAAGGGACAAAAAGAACATTCAAAAGCATGATGTTGGAATGAAGCTTAACAGAACCAATATGAGTTACTGCAGCTTGAGTTCCATTGGGCAGCAACACATAAGAATCAATAGTTGGTTTGCAGTTGATTAGAAGAGATTTATCACAAGTAATGCGATCAGATGTAATCTACTGATTTAAAATCAGAAGATGTAATTACAAATAAAGATATACCAGATGATTCAGGAGCAGATTTGTCAGAATCAACACCAATGATTGCATGAGTGGAATTGGCCACAACGGTACATTTGAGTTAAAGAGGACTGATTGATCAAAGCCAGAAGTCGATCATACTGATCCTTGGTTAGAGAAAAAGACTAGGCTGTACCAGTTGTAATAGATGCAAATGAAGTATCTAGATTCTCCATCTCATTAATAGCAACTGCTCCTTGAACCTGATTAACATGAACACTGTTAGAACTATTTTGATTTCTATTAAAATATCCAGGAGGATATCCATGTTTCTTATATCATCTTTCAATTGTATGGCCTAAGATATTACAGTAAGTACGGCCGTTCTATCACTACTGTAATATGGCCTTTTATTCTGAAAACCAACAGAGTTAGATGGAAATTTGGTTTTAGCCACACAAGCTATGGGATCAGAAGTGGTTAAGATGCCTTTTGGCACTGCTATCTGCCTCTCATATTGAATTACCAAAGAGAAGACTCTATTAATGGAAGGCATTGGATCCATTAACAGAATCTATGTATTGACATTAGAAAAATTCTCATTCAATCCTCTGAGAAATTTGATGATCTGATCATATTGCTGTTAATTCTTGATGACATCAAATACATTGCATTGACAAGGTAGAATACAAATGCAACCAGGAATTTGATGAAGACCAATCAACTCATCCCATAGTATTTTTCATCTGTGTAATATTTAGTAACACATAGATCTCCTGGAGTAAAAGAAGCAATCTCCTATTGTAAATCAACAATTCCAACTGAATCTTTCTGGGTAGATTGATCTTGAAGATCCTTCCAAAGATCTCTTGCATTCTCTATGTAATTGACACTGGCTGCTATAAAAGGCACAAGAGAATTTGATATCCACTGGATAACCATGGAATTGCAATGCTGCGACGTTGAAAATAGAGAATCAGAACTCTTTGGCTGTTTAGTCGTGCCATCTATGAACTGAATTTCGCTCTTAGATATCAAGGCTTGTTTCAACGATCTGGACCAAGCTTGAAAATTAGTGTCATTCATTAATTGAGGAACCAAGATTAAGGATGGATTCTTAGTCGGATGAAGATAATATGGATTAGCGGTTTGTCTTTGTCAATTGAAGTAGAAGAAGTCTCAGCCATTGCAAGAAAGAACAAAACTAACAATCAGAAAAAGAAACGACAATCTGTAAACGAAAAAAAAAATGAGGGAGAAGATGATCTCAGAAAGAAGAATGAATAGCTAAAAGGAAGAATAGAGGAAAAAAATCAGAAGAAAGAAAGAAAAATGTGCTCTAATACTATATGGAATTGACTGAAGATAAGCAGAATGAATAGAAGAAAGCTATATACAAGAGTTAGTTACTAAGCTAACCAACTATAGCATTACATCGAACTAATTAGTTTGTTATTTCAATTAGTATGTCTAGTTAGAATAATCCTTATATTGCATAGTTTCTCCATTTTTAGTAAAGAAAAATTTCATTACACATAGAAGGAAATTTTAATCGATGTTATTTAAGATATTAACGTTTTAGAGGGAAAGGATAAAACTAATTTAATTATATATTTTTTCTATTTAAAAGTAAAGTAAAGTGAAAGACCTTTATACACTTAGCCGTATTTTAATTATAAATAAATATATAATTTGAACAATATATTTAAATTCGACTTCCGCCTCTCAATATTGTTTAAAAACAAATCAAATGTATTTAGATTTTTCAATCCCCAGTCGTTTTTTTTTTTGTCTTCCATTGTCCTGGCACAAACCCTTCATAGAGTACTAAAGAATCATATTAATATATTAAAATAAAATTATAGAATAATACCTAGGGATTCATGAATATATCTCTATTATATGATAATAAAGCTGTTCACTTAGCCTCTTGGCCTCAAGTGAATCTAATCCAATTCAAGTAATTTCAGTTGAACTAATTGGATTTTTCAAATATCAGATCGAATCAGATTATGCTTTTAATTTTTTTTTAAATGTTAAATTGAGTCTCAAATTTATTTCAAAATAATTGGGTCAATTTGGTTTAAAGCACCAAGTGTTTTACACCTTGTTTAAATAAGTAGTAGCATGATTTATTAATTAATGTATGATATTACATAATATGATATTTTAAATAATGTTTATTATATTTGGAAAGATGATATGGTATAATAATACACTTAAGTAAAAATATTTTTATTTAATTTGATGATATTTTTAAAATTTGAATATATTATGAAGATGAAAAATTATTTATTAGTATATATTTAGTAGTTAAAAATTTTATTTTGAATATTTTTGAGAAATAATTAAAATTGTAAAATCATGACAATTACCAGACTATAAGTTTGAAAATTCATAATTTTTAAACCTTAAAATTACCATATAAAATTATACAATAAAAGATGAAAGTCAAAATAAAAAAGAAATGAAATCATATTATATCATTGTATAACATGACAAATTATGAAATAAATATAAAAGGGGGGTAATCTTATTATAACATAATGGAATTAAGGGGCCAATTTTTTTTTATTATTATTATTATGGTAATGTGAATGTATAAATGGTATGTGGTAATATTAAAATAAGTTGTTGATTGATTTTAATATAAGATCAGTAATAAATTTTAAATTTAATTATTGAATTGTCTTTTTACACAAGAATTGATATAAATTTTTAAATACATCTAATTGATCTAGTAGTAATTAATCCATTAGAAGAATGCAAGATTAAATTAAAATAATATTTTAATGAAAAGAAGTAATTGGATTCATAAATCTTAAGAAAAAATTTTTGTTTTATATTTATGAAAATAAATAAAGTTTGCTTTAGCAAAATATTTTCACTTACAAGAATTAGAAGAAAATTTGGATGAAAAAATTAAAAGACTATTTAAAAAATATAAAATATTTAATTAAAAAATTAAGAAAATCAAAAAGTAAAAAAATATAAATGATTTCAAAAATCACTAATTATTTTTCATGTCTAAAATATTACATAAGCTTAATAAAAAATAATTATTTTCCAATAAGTCGGTAAATCAATATATATGTATGTTAATATTTCATATTTTTTTATATAAATTATTATTTCGAAATTAAATTGAATATGACTATAAGACCAATAAAATTCTTTATATGGCAATATAAAATATTCTATTAGAATATTCCATATTCTAATAGAAATATTCTATATTAGAATAATATAACAATATTCTATATTAATAGGCAATTTAAAAAATAAAAAAATAAAATACCCTTATAAAAGAGATTACTGATATTAATTGAACAAATAGATATGTCTATCTGGGAAGATCACTTTTTTTTTAATTAAAACATATTAACCTTATTGATATTTAACAATATCATAAAGTAATAGAAACCTCAACTTCTTTAATCACCAACACATTCTGTAACCATATGAAGATGTTTCCACTCGAGTTTGCTGTTATTGCAATTGTGCTGCTGATATTCTCTGGCCAGTTTCTCTTCCAATGTGGTCATTATATTTTCTTATTAAGTGGAGTTTAAAGTGCTCATAACTATCAGAATGAGGAAATTAAAGGGACAACATGGTTTTAGGATTTGCAGGTATAGAGGTAAAAGCAGAAAAATCTCCAGCAAGAGGTCCAATAGTTAATTTTCGATGCAGCACAGACGATGATTGTGTAAATGCTCTTCCATGTTCCAAAGAGTTCTGCAAATCACCTTTTGATTGTTTTTGCCATAACAGTAGTTGTAGATGCGTATCTGCGTCTTCCTTAAATTCAGCCTTCATTAGAAATCAAGGAATAGATGGGGAAGTGAATTAAGATTATTGTAAGAATTCATATGAATAAGATTTTATGAAATTTTCTAAATTTTATGTTTTTTTTTTTTTTTTGTGATACTGATCTCTCTCGGTGGCGGAACCAGAAATAAAATAATGGGAAACAAATTTTTTTTAAAAAAAAATATAAAAGAATAAAAAATAAAATTAAATATTTAATATTATAGAAAAATTTATATTTTAGTTATAAATTTCTATTATTTAATGAATTTTAAAAATTTTATATATATTTTCATTTTAATTTTTTTAACTATTAATTTATTTACAGTATTTTATTAAATATTATTTCAAATGAGAATATTAATTTTATTCAATTCATAATTAAATAATAAAATTCTAGTATTAACCTAAATATCTAATTATAAAACTCTAAATACTCACTAATTAAAATAAAAATATATAAAAATATAATAAAAAATTAATATATATAATATTATATCTATATAAATATCTAATCACAAAATTTTAAATATTCACTAATTAAAAAAATATATATGATAAAAAATCAATATGTATACAAAATACTATAAAATTTTATAAAAATAATATATATATATACAATTAATCTCAAAAATTTTAAATATCCACTAATTAAAAAAAATATCTAATGAAAAAAGCAAATATATATATATATAATACTATGTATATATATACCTAATTATAAACTTCTAAATAACCAGTAATACCCACTAATTAAAAAAATATATATGATAAAAAAATTTAATATGTATATAAATTTTTTTATAAACACTTGGCTTATGAGTTATTTTAACCTAGTAATTTATTATATTATTTCAATTTATTTCAATAAATATTTTTAATAATATGACTTTATATCTTTTTTATTATTTTAAGAATAAAAGTGCTTATAAGTTATTACCAAATATATAAAGCATTTATCAGCCACTTATAAATATTTAAAATAAATATATAGCTCCTTAAATTTTTAAATATTTAATTTTTTTTTAAGTTAGGCCAAACGCCCTCTAAGTTAAGAATGAACAAAATTTTAAAAATTATATATGGGGGATGAATAATGATATTAACCATTATACTTGTAAATTAATTATATAATATCATGAATAAAATTATATATAAGATCACAAATAAAATTAACATTCAAATATATAAAGCGTATCACAAAAATAGCATTAACATATATATTCAAATTTAAATACGTTTCTTAAAGTTTTCAAATTCTCAGTAAAATAAGTTTGCACTGGAAGTAAAAAAAAATAAAAATAAAAAACAACGACAACAACAGCAACTTGGAAAAACACACAAATTGCCTTTAGGGATTACGTCCTAATTGCCATGAATCAGAAGCTCTTATTGCTATTATATATTTTCTTGAGCGATCTTCTAAAATTTTTTTAAGGTAACGGATTAAATAGTGCTTGCAATAATCAAATTTAGAAAGTTAATATTTATCATCATTGTTTTGGATTATCCCAATAATCCAAAAGTCAACTGAATAGCTAGATTTGCATGTAATTTTATATGACAGAGTGCATATCCCAATATAATTTTCATGAAATTAATTACACTGATTATTTTTTTAAAAGTTTTTAATTGATTAATCCCCTATAAATAGTACTTGAATCACTGCAGCAAAAAATATTTTTAGCAACGAAATATTACGTCGCTAAAAATTTTACCGACATTTTCATAAGCGTCACCAATACAGTGAGTAGCGTGAAGTCGCCAGACAAAAGGCGACGAAAAGAACATTTGACGGTAAATGTTAGTCAGCGACCTTTATCAAGCGCGGTAAGCGTCGGCAGTTACATTGATGACGGCCTCAAAGTGTCACTATAGAAACTATTTGGCGACAGAGACATTTTGTCGCTAAATCAAACTATTAAACCTTCCACCAGCATCAATTTTACCATTTTTTTTTAAATTTATATATATTCTTTAAAAAATTATCATTAGCTGTAAAAATAATATGCATTAAAATCAATAGTATATACACCTTCAAGACATTATAAATACCAATATAATTAGAAATTAATTTTAAACTTTGAACTAAATTCCACAAATATTACATAAGATTTAAATTGACAGATAAAAAATACATTTCCCAAACCGCAGATGTCCTCTGCCACACTTTTGCAACTCCTTTCACCCTAAAACATGATCAAGAACAAATTAATTAAAATACAGAATATAATTTAACAATTAATAAAAATACAGAACAAAGTTTATCTATAACAAGAGAGAGAGAGAGAGAGAGAGAGAGAGAGAGAGAGAGAGAGAGAGAGAGAGAGAATGGTATTTACAAAGTTCCTAAATTGAAGCAAATTCAATGCCTTCACCTTCGACTTTAGTAGAGGTTTAGGCGGAAAAAATTTAGTTACATGTAGCAACCAAAAAATTGCCATATAACTCTAAAAAGTGCATTATATGAAAATATTAAGACCATGGCTTTTCCCAAGCTTTGTTCCATTTAAATGTTACTATCCATGACAATAGCAAACTTTAACATTGCATAGAGTCTAGAACAAGAATTTAAAATAATATTCATCAATTTAAGATTAATAATTAAATCTTGGCCTATGTACAGCTTGAAGGTGAAAATGCTTACATGTGAAAAATGTTTACATAATTAAATTACACCATTGGGAGCTTTTGTATCAGAGCCCGATTGCAGAAAGTTTCATGCACTCCATCAATTTCCACCTTCTTCTTCCTTATGATCGCCTCCACACCAATGGAATCGACATTTATATTTCTTCCTTAATTATATAAAATTTCATTTTTTACAAAAAATAGCACAAAATTAGTGAGAAAAAAAATCAAAATATTCAAAGTAATAAAAAAATTATAATGTTTATTATTATACTGAAAAATATACAACAAAAATACTATATATTTATTTAAAGAATATACAACAAATATACAAATACATAGTATATATACTGCAAAAATACTGTATATATACACCAAATATAGATAAATATATATTAAATATGTAGCAAATATACTGTAAATATACAATAAATATGCTGAAATATACAAATATACTGTAAATATATTGTATATATACACCAAGTTTTTACCAAAATATACTTAAATAATCTAAAAAACATAAAATTTATTCTGCAAAATATAAGACGACTGAAATTTTTGACAGAAAAAAATTATTTAAAGCAGATTTCGGAACCCAAAACAACCAGAATGGAAAAAAAAAAAATCAATAAAACATATACCCAGGGCAAATTTCAATAAATTTTCTTCTATTTATTATCACCTATTTTCCTCGATTAATCTATTATTTATGTAAGTTTTTCATGCTGAATGGCAAAAAAAAAATAGGTAGCTTTTCTCAATTTTGGCTCCATGTTGGCTTATCGGAAGCAAAATATTGAAATTCAGCTACAATTCAATTGGAGGAAACAACACAATTCCAATTGCATCAACTTGCATAAATCGCATGTCATTTGGTTTATTTATGGGTTTTTGTTGATTTTGTATTCTTGTGCCTTTACTTTTCTTAAACAGTTTCAAAAGGTCTCATGAGTTTTACCTATTGAAATTTTATACTTCAACTTTTTGTTCTTATCAAGTCTACAGAATGTTAATTTTGTTTTTGTTTTTGTTGTAAATCTAAAGTATTGGGTTATTTTTTATTTTGAACTCTTAACTGTTTTACTTTTTATCTCAAAGAAATAAGTTTTCTTCTCAAAGAAATGATGAGATGTTCTTTTCTTTTCTCTTTGTATGCATCAACTAGGTTTTATGTATATAATTTTGATTTCTTAAGAAAATTGATTGAGGATTCAAATTTTTTTTAAAAATTACTTGTAAAAGGATAATTTTAATACACCACAAGTATATTATCAGTATATTGGTAACATATGATTGGTTCATTATTAGTATATTTTATAGTATATATTTAGTTGTTTTATATTTTTTGCATTGTTGTCTTGGAAAAATTCTTATCTAGATAGAATTTATGCCCTATTCATGCACTCAACTAATCACAATATGTGATTCAAAATTAAAAGCTGATTAAAATTAATTTTTTTAATATTATAATTCATTTCATAAATTATGATTGGTTGGGTGGGATCATAAACTTGGTGCAGACAAGAATTCTCCTATTATTTTGTATTTATAATAATTTTTTAGAAGATTTTGTTTTTTCTTTACTTTGTCTTATGCAAATGAAATTTTAAATATATATCCAACTCCGCAGTTTGTATATCATAAACTCAATATATACTAAGAATAAACTCATTATAACTTTTGATATTAAATAATATTGATTTATATTATTTAAATATATTCTATTTTTCCTACAAGGTGTGAATTGATTTTTTTTTTCTTTATGTTTCAGTATAATAAACTTTAAATATAACCCACATATACTAAATATTATATAATAAATCTAATATATATTAAGCATAAATTTTATATATATTATAAAGAACTATTAATACAAAATATAATTTATGTTATATTTGAGTTATTATTCAATAATATAATTCAAACTCGTAGCATTAAAATATTTCAAAAATAAAAAATAAAAAAATTAATTCTACAATTTGTTTATAATAAGCTCAATATATACTAAGTGTACATATTTTTTTAGCATTTAATGTTTATTTGGTAGAAAAATCTGAGATATTTGATAATTTTTTAAAAAAACTGGCAAGTTTGTAAGAAGCCCTTTACATTTAGCGTACTCATAAATCAAAATAATAATTTCAGTATCTAGTCTAATACAGAATTAATTTCATAACACTGGAGGCTGTTTCTCATCACTGCCATATAAATATGATGGGGATTAAGATTCATAAAATACAAATACACACTAAAAAAATATAGTAAAAAAAAGGAGCAATAACACAAGCAATTAAGTAAGATGAAAGCTTATCTGAAGATAGCATTACTGGTTATGCTTATGGCATCCTTTGGTAAGTCTCTTCCTCTCATTTTAGGCAAAAAAAAAAAAAGAGTTGGTTAACATTAAAGTTGAAACCATTTTTTGAAGAAAAAAAAACGCCGTTTTAAATTTGCTATAAAGAAAAATATTACAGTAATGAATGAAAATGTTGATTACAGTAATTGAAATATTGATCAGAAATCCTTAGAACTTGTTTTTGGTATAAATTGAACATATGTTTTAATATTAAATGATTAAATATTATTTTCAAAAAATCTATTATTTTTATAATATTCCACATGGTGATTGATCTAAAATGCCATTTTCAGGTATGTCTCTGTTGAAGGCATCAAGATTAGTAAATGAAGCAAATGAAAATGTATTTGATGCTGAACCTGAACATCAACATGGTTCTGTTATTGATGGCATCTCTAGAGATCCACAATCACAAGGTTTGTCAGAAATATGGGAATGCAAGATAAATATTATAATAATTATATATTATTAATATTATAATAATCTTGAGTTAAACCGAGGAGAAATTTTTTCATAAACTGGGTTCATTTTAACACCTATGAACCCAGCCAATCAACATGTGATTTAAATTATAATATTATAAAAAATTAATTGTAATTAGTTTTTATTTTTAAATTATATATTGTGATTGGTTTGATTCATAGATAGGGGTATGAATCCAATCCAGGATAGAATTTTCATGAACAAAGTTAATGGCTCATAAATACACTAATGAAAAACACGTAAATTTGGTGTGAATATCTGCAAGGTTTTTAGCGCTAACAAAATGAAAAAATTGATTGGTAATATACAGATTCATCACAGGTGATTGCTGATAGAGGACCTATACCTTCTTATGATTGCAAAACAGCTGCCGATTGCACAGGCGACAAATGTATTTGTTTACACTGTAATTGTGAACAGGGTAAATGCAGGTGCAGTGGGACCATTTGAGGGAAAATTATCAAACAGGAGCGGAGGAGATACATATATATATATATATATACATCTTATTATGTAATCAATAATGTTATTTCCAATAAATAAAAATAAAAAAGTAAGTGCATTTTCAATGATCCACCTCTACGAAGATAATAAGGATGATGAAATACTATATAATTCAAAAGTTATTAATATGATGAATTATATTGTATAAAATATTATATAGTCCTAATCAATAAATGTAATAGTAATAACTATAGGTCTGCAAGTATTAAAAAAAATGTACTTGTAAACTCAATAATAACAGAGCCAAAATCAAATTAAAAAAAAAGCACAGAGGAGAGGATTACTTACATTTTCATCAGCAAGATTTATCCAAGGCATATTGGCACCAACATCTGAATATGTAATAATTTCTTGGTAAATCATTCTTCCAATTGAATTTTCTCCAGAAGGTCACCTTTATCTCTGTTACTTCTGGTCATCTGGAGCACCTTCAAAATTCCTAGAATAATCAATAATTGCTATATATAATATGCATGTGAATGAAAATAAAATTTCAGTTTCTTTTAAAAATTATATTTTCAACCAGGTAATTAACACTATCATTGAGTTATAAAAAGGAAATATACTATTCTTTTCAAATATGCAAAACTCAACTATGTTTGGACCACCTTATCGATCAAATCAATGAGAAAATCATAAATTTTATGTTAGATGTCGAACATATATAAAAATAGAAGTCTTAACGACTCTAACTTTATAAATAATACCCCAAATCAAAATTCAGAGTTTTGCATCCAACTTCACAGTTTTGTTCATATTTGAGTTTGATACAGCAACCCTCCTCTTTTATTCGGACTTGAGACCGGCTATCTAAGCAAGGCACACAGGCGGATTTGCACGGTAATAGACCAAATCATCAATTCAGTTTGTCAATTCAAACTAACATCTTTTTATGATCATATGAAGGACCATAAGATGACCAGCAAGGCTGCTAACAGAAAACTGATCCATGATAGCTTTTCTGGGAGAAAAACAGCAGATAACACAAGAATACCAATTGCAGCACAAAGACACCCAATTTTCACAACGATGCTTGCAATTCTTGGGTAAGCATCGCGGAGACGAATTCCTATCAAAGACGCTTCAAAAGCTATTACCATTGCGATTTGAACAATATATAGAGGTAATAAATGAGTCAGATGGTTGGCTTCTCTCGTAGAAGAGAGGCTCTGAAGTGAAAGATCAATTGCAACAACTCCTTGGAATGAGAGACTAAGAATAATCTTCCCAAAATTTGTTGAATTTTGGGGTTGGTATCTTTGCATTTCTATATCATTAACATAATAATATGGTAGGTTTTGAAGATAGACATAATAATTGTTAGTGATTCTGGTCGTTTGATTAGGTATTGTTTGAAAGACAATAGAATTATTTGGATTTGATTCTTGGGGACAAGCTTGACGAATGTGAGATTGATGGTGGTAGAAATGGAAGGCATGGCTAAGGTCGAAGACAAAGATACCAACCCAGATGTAACACTTAACTTTGCTTGGCTTAAATACAGAGGAAAATAAACTAAAGAAATCACCACGAAATTAATTAAGACCGCCTGCTGCTTTTAGTTCATATATTTTTTTAAAATTAATTAGGTAATCCCTTTGTCCCACACGGCAATACTTTTTCTTTTTTTTTTCCTTCTTTCTTTTTGGTCGCAAAAATATAAAGTTGTTTCTGTTTTAAAATAGTAAAATTTATCATTTTACTAATATTTTCTTTTTTATTTATGTTTTCAATCATTAAATAAATAATAATCAATGCTATTTGGAAAAGTAATCAAGTAGTTAATGGACAGGGATGGATATTTTAAGAAAATACATATTATTAATTTAATTATATTTATTAATTCATGTGAAATAGAACTATATCTTTGTTAACTATATTAAATTCACATCTCTAATTCAAATAAATGTGGGCTATATCCATATTACTGGCACAAAATTTTCACAAATGAAGCAAAATCTTTTCTCATGGGTTGATATGAAAGCCATTATAAATTCACGAAAATAAGCAAAATATTAATATTTCACAAAATAAGCAAAATATAAAGTTGACTGGTGAAATTCACGTTATTGTTTTTAATTTTTTTTAAAAAAAATTTTATTTCATTATAAATTTAATTAAAAAACACATTATTTAATTTATTTTAGTTTTTAGTAATTATTTAGTTTGTACTATAGATTGGTTTTTTAATTTTTAATAATAACTAGAAAAGAACGCGCGCGATGTTGCGGTTGTTATTGATATAATTGATTAGATTTTATAATTTTAACAAATTTTTATTTTTTATTAATGAGAAAAAAATATTTAAAAAATCAAGAATTCAATAAAATAATAAAACATTAATATAAATAAATATTCAAAAAATATTTAAAAATTCTATAATTGAGGCTGTTACATGTAAATTCTATAACTAAATAAAGAATTTTCTATATTTACAGTGAAAATTACATATATAATTAAATAAATAATAATTAAAAAATATTTTTTTCAATGAATGTGTTTGGAAAGCTGATTATTAATAATTATTTCATATAAAATAATAATTGTAAAACATTACTTATTTTAGAAAAAAAATATTGCTAAGAGCAGAAGAGGAAAATCAATTTGACAAATGCTGCATTAAGTCATAATTGGACAAAGTTTTGATATGAAATTCTTCAAAAATTTAAAAATTAGATTTTTTCATTAGTTGAATTTTATCTTATTGGAACTATATAATGAGTTTCATATACAATTAATCTAATATATGTTTTTAGTAATTTCAGTTGCCTATTTATATAAGCATTTTATATAATCTCAAGCTTTAGTCTTTTAGCACTACCGTTTTCACATGATACCTAATCATAACAATTATTAAGCATGAAGGTCTATAGTTTACACCATTAATCATGGCAATAGAATTTCAACAATACATTTTACTTATTAATTTTTTAATTATATTTTTTTATTTTAAATATAATTTAAAAATACCTTTTATTTTCATTAAAATTAAAAATGTATATTATATGATGTTATATAAAATGTAAAATTCACATGAAATAGAGAATTTGAATATAAAACATTGTAAAATGACAAAAAAAAAAAGATAATAAGTTGAGATAATAGGTTCACTTTGACTTTTTTTTTTTAAAAGTATATTAGGTATACATGGTTATTCATTATTTTAATTTTTAATTTTAATCATATTAGTGTAACTTTGCGTATTAGTTTATTTAATTTTAATTTTTTTAAATAACGTAATTTGATGAACTAAAATTTCCATTTGAAATATTTGTTAGCTAAAAAGTATTGTCACCGATCATATAAAAACCAAAAAATGAGTAATAGAGAATTCTTTATTGATGTTTAATTTCACGTTCAGTAGATAATTATGATTATTACAAATACATAAAATTGCATTTAATTGATATAAATTTTAAAGTTGTTTGAAAATGCTATTAAAGTTTAGTTTTTTTTTCCTTTTCATTTTTTTTTCAAAATTTTCCATTATAAAAAATGTTTCCTCATTAATAACATTTTCTTAAAAAATATTTCTTCATTTCTTTTTTTTTAAATAATATAATAATTTTATCTAATTATTTCATTTTAAATGTATGAGCTTATTATAGAGGCTCTGCATTTCAATCTTTAATAAATCATTATTTTTATAAAAAATATATGGTAAAATAAATTAACTTGGAGTAGTAAAGAATAAGCTGTAACTATTTTGAATATGATAAATACTCAATTAACAAAATTTTATATTTATATTTCATTAAGCAATAAAAAATATGTTAAGGCTTGATTACTTTCCCTTGGGATTTGATAAAATTGATAATTATTATATCTTTGCTCTTTTAAACTTTTAATTGAATTAATTGATTTTAAATATTTTGAATAATATTCTTTCCATCCAAATCCCGTATACTTTAGTTCTTAAAATTTTATAATAATAATAATAATAAAGTATTATTCACATTTTCAAATAAAAAATTCAAATTCTTAAAAATAAAAAATTAAAATTTAAGATTATAAATAATATATTTTAAATTTTAAATTTGTAAATTAAATTTTAAGAGTATAAATAATATTTTTGAAAACATTTTTTAAAGAAGGATCTTTTAAATTTAAAATTTAAAAGATAAAATTTAAGATTATATATAATATTGAAAATTTTAAAAATAAATTTTTGTTTATAAATAACATTTTTAAATATATTTTTTTTATTTTTGTGATTATAAATAATATAATTTAATATTTAAAAAATCTAATTCAAGAAATTTTGAGGGAGGGATACATGGTAAAATATTGTACTAATGTCTTTAGATTTGATATTATATATAGATTATAAGGTTGCTAAAGACTCAAGCAATTAATTTATAAATCTTCAATACCAAGGAAAAAGAAAAGATTTTCTTATGAGTCAAATATCTTTATAACCTTTTGGAATCTCTCTCTCTTTCTTTTTTTTTTTTTCCTTTTTTAATTTCCTTTTTGCTTTTTGAAATTCCTCAATCATTTGCTTCGGAACCCTCATTCTTAGAAATTTCATGACAGAGAACTGGGATATTAACCATTTCATTTTCAATTTATTGTTTTATATTTATTTAATTTCTTTGTTTAATTATATTTCATTGTACTTAATTATATATTTTTTAGTTTTGTGCCAAATATTATTCAGAAAGAAAATCAATGAAATATGAATATCAGTGAATATATATTCACTGATATTCACTGATTTTCATAAAGAGATAATGATCATTTTCACTTTTTATAGTAGTTTTTACTTAGATAGAATTAATTGCTAATGTGATGGAAGTCTAGAGCTTCTTTCAAGGGAGACTAATTGCTAAAATTGAAGATAAAATAACTGAATATAAAATGAGTTTTTAACATGAATTAGTGATTGTTATCTTATTAGAATATAAGTCTGTTGTTTAATTAATAAAATAATTATAATTAAAGAGACGATGACTTTATCCTATATGCCTTTTTTGATAAATATGTTAGAATAATATACATTCCCAATTTTTTATAATATTTAAAAATCAATGAAAAATAATTTTAATTTACCAACTTTTTTTTACAGTGTACCAATCATTTATTAAGAGGTGTGCTTATTAGTCCAAGCCAAAGGACATTAGCTAATTTGAGCTCCAAAAAAAAATGCAGCTTCACAGCTCATTAGTTGAGAAAGAATGATTCAACACGAAAGTATATGGAACATATAAAATTATCCCCAAAAATATAAAAAATCATCTCTAAAAGTATAGATAATAACATTAATCATCCATATATATCGTACCCTTTACATTTGTATCTCATTTTATAGCGGATGATAAATTATAATATTGTTTTTAATATAAGAAACGATAGTCGTCCTTGTTGGTCCAGGCCCATTCCAACCAAGATAAAAAGCAATTAAAAAAGAAAAATAAGGTTGAGGAGGTTTTTTAGAGCAGCCACAGAAAGCCAAAGAAAGGGGAAAAAAAAACAAACAAAAGTAGTGCAGTGTGTGGGTTGTGCCGCGGAAGAAGAAGAAAAAGGAAAAATAAAAATAAAAAGCTTGTGAGTTTTTCCTTTGATTTTTCTTATCAGCTTGATTTTCTTTCTTTGTACGTAAATACTATTAAGTTGAATTAGTTTTTTTTTTTATGAGTCAAGAATATTTTGAAAGATTATCGTTTCTAGTTTTAATATACAATTAAGAAGAGTTGTAGAGGAGCTTTGACTAGAGAAGTAATTTAGATATTTCTTAATTTAGAGATTTCAAGAGTGATTAAACTTGAGAGTAATTATACTAATTTCTCTCGATTGTGGATTTTATTTTGAATTTTGGCCTGTGGGAGTTTTTCACATTAAATTTTTATATTTTTTATTTGCTATTATAGTTTATTATTTCCTACTTATGATTGATTTTTTTGTGTAGGTTTTGGCTTTATTAATTCATATAATTATTACATAGTCCCAACAAGTAGTATCATAACTGTGTTATTTAAGTGTGGGTTTCATTGTGTGAATTAGGATAGATAATTCAATATGTTCAACAGTTAAATCTCCAGCTACAAATTATTCTATTTGAAAGTCGATGATGGAAGATTATCTTTATTGTAAGAATTTATTTGATCTTGTTAAATTATGTTTGAAAAAATTTGAAGAAAAAACTGATGAAGAGTGGAAAAAATTGCATAGAAAGACTATAAGAAATATTAGGCAATGAGTAGAATTCAATATTTACCCCTATATCAGCAATGATGTTGATGCAAAATCATTATGTAAAAACTTGAAAAATATACATGTGAGGAAGAATACTCAAAATAAAGATTTTACCATGAGGAGGCTACTGAGCTTGAAGTTTAGAGAAGAGCGATCTATAGCAAACCACTTGAGCGATTTTCAGGATTTGGTGAATCAATTAGGCACCATGAAAATAACACTTGATGATGAATTGGAGGCTCAACTTCTCTTGAGCTTTTTGTCTAACAGTTGGGAGACTCTAATAGTGTCACTTAGCAACTTTGCTCCAAATGGTGTGGTAACTTTGTAAATGGTCAAAGATAGTATCTTCAATGAAAAGATCAGATGCAAAGATGTGGGTATAGATCCTTCATAAGTTGTTGTCACAAAGAATATGGGTAGAAGTAAGAGTAGAGGTTCTGAAGGGCGTGGTAAATTTAGAAGCAAGTCACAGCAGAAAGGAAAATTTACTTGCTATTACTATGGTAAGGAGAGTCATATCAAGAGCAATTGCAAGGCTTTTAAAAAGGAGAAAAAAAATTAGAAGAATCAAAAGAAGACAGACGATAATGATACAACTACCATTGTATTGGATGAAGATGGAGAATTGGTAGGATTATCTTTTACTGACGATCAATACAATATTGTTTCAGAATATTAAGTGGGTTATTGATTCAAAGCATGTTATTATGTCACATCCAAGAGAGATTTTTTTCTGAGTATAGACTAGAAAAAATTGACAGATTGAAAATGGGTAATACCAGTTATACATATATAATGAGAACTGAGGATGTATGTGTTCATATTGACATATGATACACATTAATTCTAAAAGATGTATGACATGTACCGGGTCTGCATTTGAATTTGATGTCTACTCTTTCTTTAAATTTGGATGGCTACTATAAGTATATTGGTAATTAAAAATAGAAGCTAACTAAAGGTTCTATAGTGGTAGCTAGAGGGAATGCTTATAACAGACTGATAAAGACTCAAGTGAAACTGCTTAATAGTAAGCTGAATACAGTTAAAGACGATATTTCACCTGACATGTGGCAAAGAAGATTGGCTCATATTGATGAGACAGGGTTACAGATATTGGCAAGAAAGTCTCTCATTTCCTTTGCAAATGTATAAATTTAAACTCTTGTGATATATATTTGTTAGGTAAACAATATAGAATTTCTTTTAGTAGTACTTCTCAAAGAAAAAAAGAATGTGCTTAATTTGATATACTCTGATGTATGTGGTCCTATTAAGGTTGAGAGTATAGGTGAAAGTAGATTTTTTATGACATTTATTGATGATGTTTCACGAAAGGTATGGGTATTTGTTTTGAAAATAGAAGACTAGTTTTTTCAATGCTTCAAGAAGTTTCATGCAATGGTAGAAAGAGAGAAAGGTGTCTCTTTGAAATGTCTTTGCAGTAATAATAAAGGTAAATACACATCAAAAGAGGTTAAGCCTATTGTTCAGAATATGACATCAGATATGAGAAGATAGTTTATGGCACCCCACAATATAATGGTATAGCTGAAATGATGAATAAAATCATTGTTGAGAAAGTAAGATGTATGCTCAAGATGGCTAATCTGCCTAAACCATTTTGGGGAGAAGTTCTACTTACTGTCTACCACTTATTAAGCCGATCTCCATCAACTCCTTTGGATTATGATATTTCTGAGTGAGTATGGGCTGAAAATGATATCACTCACTCTCATTTAAAAGTGTTTGGTTGCAAAACTTTCATGCGCATATCTAAGAAGCAGAAATAGAAACTTGATGATAAGGCTACTCTTTGTATTTTTCTAGATTATGGAGATGCAACATTTAGTTACAAACTATGGGATCCAGAGAAGAAGAAGATTGTTAGATATAGAGATGTAGTATTTCAAGAACATAAAATTCTATCAGAGTTAAAGGCAACCAAGAAGTCAAGCATGAGTGTAGCATTTGATCCTTTACCAGAATCTCCTTCAACTACACATGCCACAGGAGGAGAATTAAATGAAGAACATGAGATAGATAATGAGCCAGTACTAGTTGATATTGATGATGCATAGATGGAGGGTGTTGAGCAGGAGGATTAGTCCCCTCCACCTCAAGTTGAAGATCCACAACCTAGAAGATCATCTAGAGGCACATCCATCTACTAGATATCTCAGTTTAGAGTATATCATTCTTCCTAAAGAGGAGGAGCAAAAAAACTTTCAAGAAGTTAGAGCTTATAAGGAAAGGGTTCACTGGATGAAAATAATGCAAGAAAAATGAATTCCTTAAAGAAAATTAATACCTATGAGTTTGTTGAACTCCCTAAAGGTAAGAAGCTACTGAAGAATAAGTGGGCATTCAAGCTGAAGAAAGATGATGATAAGCTACTCAAATATAAATCTCGCCTAGTGGTAAAGGGTTTTAATCAAATGAAAAAAATTGATTTTAATGAGATATTTTCTCCAGTTATCAAGATGAATTATATTAGAGTGATTTTTGGATTGGCATCTAGCATGAATCTTGAGCTTGAGCAGTTAAATGTAAAAATTGCATTCCTCCATGGTTATCTAGAGTAAGAAATCTACATGATTTAGTTAAAGAAATTTGAAGTGAAGGAAAAGAAACACATAGTTTGCAAAGTGAAGAAGAGCTTGTATGGACTGAAATAAGCTCAAAGGCAGTGGTATAGGAAGTTTGACTCTTTTATGGTGACACATGGTTATACCAAGGTAGATGCAGATCATTGTGTGTATATCATATTATTTTTTTATGCTAAGTTTGTTATCCTTCTGTTCTATATGGATGATATGTTGATAGTAGAACGTGATGCTAAGGTAATCAATAATTTGAAAAATAAACTATTTAGTTCCTTTGACATGAAAGATCTAGGCCAAACACAATATATTTTGGATATGCAGATTATTTATGATAGAAAAGAAAAGAAGTTATGCTTATTACAATAAAAATATATTGAGCGAGTTATAGACAGATTTAATATAAAAAATACTAAGTCTGTTGGCACAACCTTAACTAATCACTTCAAGCTTAACAAGAAGAATTGTCCTTCTACTCCAATAGAAAATGAAGAAATGGTAATTATTCTTTGCTCCTCTGTAGTTGAGAGTTTGATGTAAGCTATGATTTGTACTCAACCTAACATTGGACATGCAGTTGATTTAGTCAGCAGATTTCTTTCCATTCTAGAGAAAGAATATTGGGAGGCAGTAAAAAAGATTTCTAGATATTTGAGAGATAGCTCCAAAATGTGTTTACAGATGAAAATGTAGATGTGGTGGGTGATCTTGATGATAGAAATCTACTTCAAATTATATGTTTACTTTTACAGGGGGAGTTGTGTCATAGTAGTCCAAACTGCAGAAGTGTGTTGCCTTGTCTACAACTGAAGCAAAGAATATTGCAGCAACTGAAGCTTGTAATGAATTAATTTGGTAGAAAAGATTTTTTCAAGAGTTGAGTTTGAAACAAGATGTGTAAATAGTTAACCGTGATAGTCATAGTGCTTTGAATTTAAGCAAAAATGTTACATACCACTGTCGTACAAAATATATTGATGTGAGATATCATTGGTTTAGAGATGTGGTGAATAAAAGAGAAGTTTTATTGAAGAAAATTCACTCTGATAAAAATGTAATTGACATACTGAATAAAGTGGTGACTCGAGACAAACATCAGTTCTGCTCCAAAAAGGCGGGATTGAGCTCTAAGTGATAATGAAGAGCAAACATTCTCTCTTATGGGTTGGAAGAGGAGATTATTAGCCTAAGCCCATTTCAACCCATATAAAAAGCAATTAAAAAATAGGGTTGAGGAGGTTTTTAAGAGCAGAGACCGAAAGCCAAAGAAGGGTAAAAAAACAAAAGTAGTGCAGTGTGTGGGTTGTACCGCAAAAGAAGAAGAAAAAGGGAAAAATAAAAAGCTTGTGAGTTTTTCTTTTGATTTTTCTCATCTTATTGATTTTTTTTCTTTGTGCTTAGATAAAGTTAAATTACTTTTTTTTGTTAAGAATATTTTGAAAGATTATAATCAAGGAGAGTTGTAGGGATGCTTTGACTAGAGAAGTAGTTTGAGTATTTCTTGATTTAAAAATCTCAAATGTGATTAAACTTGAGATTGATTGTACTAATTTCTCTTGATAGTAGATTTTATTTTGGAGTTTGGCTCATAATTTTCTTCTCTACACTAAAAGATTTTCCACATTAAATTTTTGTATTTTTTATTTGCTATTGTAGTTGATTATTTTCTACTTGTGATTGGTATTTTTTATGAGGATTTTGGCTTTATTAATTTATATAATTATTGTGTAAGTCCTAACAGTCCCTTATGTGGGGACGACTTTAATTGTCATCCCCAATCAAGGGACAATAATTGTCTCCAAATTTAAAGATGATTATCATTTCTAAAACTAGGGGAGAATATCATCATTATGTAAAAGGACGACATAAAAATGGATGAAAATCATCTTCAAAATTACGGATGAAAATCGTTTTCAAAACTAATGACAAAAGTTATCTCTAATCAAATGAATGATAATCATCTCCAAATATAAAGACGATAATTGTACGCCCTCAAATTCAAAGATGATTATAGGAACGAATATTGTCCATACATAAAGGAATGATAGTCATCCTCTTACAATGACCGCTTGAGGATGATTTTTATCTCCATTTTTATATATTTTTGCCACCTTTAATAGTTATTTTAATAATAAAATATATTAATAAATATCATATTTAATTTAAAATATTATATATTAAAATTAATATTCAACGTAATAACTCGCGAAAGTTTCATTAAAAATATGATATAAATATAAATTAGAATCTTTAAGTACAAATACTTTAAAGATTATTAGAAATTAAGAACCATTAATTTGCTTTTGGCATTTCGTATGTTAGTCTTGTGTATATCTACATTTTTGTTTTTCTAATTGTGGGAAACTTCCAAGCACGTCTTAGCTATATATCTGTAGAAATGAAAAGGCATATAAAGCTAATCCAATTAGATTACTTTTACACAGCAATACTATAATTGCATTTTATGTATATTATTATATGCTCATTGCTATTGAGAATTAAGTAATTAAAAATAAGCTATGAGCAGATAGTAATAACTACCACATTTGGCTTGCTAACAAATGCATATATAGTTTTTTTTATAACAAATTGTTAAAAAATTTATTTTGGAAACTTAAAATTGAAGTCCAAGAATGCACTAATCATGTTATTTGTGCGAGTTAATAATAACAAAACCAGATTTAATTATGCACTAATATCATGCATGATTAAATTGGACTTATGCTTTATTTAATTTCTAAGTATCAATCATGGTGTTTAATTATTAAGAAGCTTGCGCGACATCTTAATGTGTGTGTGTGTGTGTGTGTGTGTGTGTATTATCTATCCAAGTCAACCTTTGTTTGTCCTGTTATAACTTCAATTTTCTACTTGTTGACTACAGGCTAAGTTTCACAAACGGACTTATCGAAAAGAATCTTCCTTCCATTTTCAAGTGTGAAAAGGTCAACACGTTTCTCCAGTATCGATCATCCATATTTTTTTGCTCATGTGAAGATTATGAAGAAAATTTAAACTTAAAAAATATTATGATATGGTTTTTAACAATATAAAACAGATTTTTAAACAATATAAAATAAAAACTGAAAATAATATTTTATTTTAAAGAACAAAAAATGAAAAACATACAATGTAAACGAATAGGCCTAAATAATATGTTTATATTTCTAAGAAATTAATTAATTAGTCATAGGACAATCTCTTGTAATTTGTTTGTGTCATAGTTCTTTCTATTTTGTGGTAAAATTGATGGCAATTTAGATATAGTATAAAATATATATTATTATATATATAATGGTAAAATATATATATATATATAACCTCTTATTATTTACTCATTTAGTTAGTGTATATTTTCTTGTACATTAAATTTAATTATAATATTAAATTTATAATGTATATATATAAACATTTATATATACATGCATGAGATTTTTTTTTTCCTATTATTCACAGGAAGAGGTAAAATCATATCCACAAGTATTATTAGACAGGTAGACGAGTAGTAGTAGGAGTTGGAAATAGGAGTATTGTTATCAGCCCTTTCTCTAAAGGCAATTATAAAAGGAAGTATGTATAGGAACCAACAGAAAAATGGGATCCAAATAAATTTCCAATCTTGTAAAAAGCAAGAAATTATCCCGAAGAAAGAAAGCAACATCAATGAAATTCCAACAACCTCAATCTCATTGGACGCTTTGTTGCAAGTTCTTCGCATTAAAACCCCATTCCAGACTCCCATAAAACCTATTGCAAGAGTAATTGCAGCCATGCGCATGGCTTTGTTAGATGCATTGGCTTCGTCATGTACAGCAAATAACCCTGCAGCCATGGGAACTACTCCCATTAATATGTGCCTTCCTAATTCATTTTCACGAAGACTTTCAATTATTGGATGAAAGGACTGGAGAGCTGGGGCAGACCCAGTTTAGCTTTCCTGTGATGCTGCTGCTGCTGAGTTTCTGTCGTAATAATTTGCTGATTAGTAATAATTTTATTGATTCCGGTAAGTTCTACTGTTGCTGATGATGATGGTTGGTTGTCCGATGACAAAGATGAAACGGAACTTTCGCTGATTATTGTTACTAATTAAGTTATCAGAATATCTGCGCGGCAGGGTTGTGAGGTCAGGGTTAGAAATGAAATCATCATCGTCAAAATCATGATCATTTCGTTGAGAGGAATTGAAAGGAAGCATCATGAATTTTACAAGTAGAAGAGATGGAAAAAGAAAAATTTTCATGATTATCAATTTTATATAACTGTCGTAAGAGAAGACAAAAAAATGGTTTAAGCCATTCTCTATATATAGAGTTAGGTTATTCATCAAGAATCAAGAATCTGGACTAATTAGTTGTGGAATATCTCATCCTGACCAATGAGCTATCACGTTTTATTACAAGTTATTTACAGAACTAGCGAGTTCTTCACTTCAGTCTTCTCTTCTAGAAGGAAACTACTATTGCTTGCTAGCCATTCACATTTCATAGTGTACGAATTATTAATGTCGGTACACCCATCAATCGGCCTTTAGTTATTATTATTTTTTTCCTATCAAATTTAGCTATTAAACTATATATACAAGTCCTCAATGATCTTCATTTAGTTGAGTAATAGTGAGGTTAAATCCAATTCTTATTCACAGAGAAAATTTAAATTTTATTTTAGAAATTATATATAATAGAGATTATGTAATTCATAGCTTAAATCAATTATTACAAAGTGTTTTACTACCAAAGCCACAACATTACTAAATAATATCAGGCTATTTTTAGCCATCCAGTAAGCACTAAGATTAAAATTTAATTATAAATTGGGTGAAACTTATATTCTCATTTAAAATAATATTTTTTTTAAAATTTAGTTTAAAAAAATTTTATAAATAAATTAATAGATCTAAAAATTAAAATGAAAAGACATATAAAAAGTTCAATAAATTTTTAGAATTTAATAAATAGTATAAATTTTTGATAGAAAAGCTTTTTTTTAGGAATTTTTAATAAAAATCTAATTTTTACTATAATATTAAATATTCAATTTTATTTTCAGTTCATCTGTAATTTTTTTAACTTAGAAAATTTATCCTCACATTCTCATTCAATTACTAATTCCGTCATTATATATAAGTTAAGAAATTGACATCTTGCATTTTTCTATTAGTTAAAACAAATTAGACTTCATGCCAAATCTAATTATATTTTAAACTAGTTATCTAAATGAAATTAGGGTTTAAATTAATAATTTAATTTATTGACATGCAATATTTTTTTTTTTTGAGGCAATTGACATGCGATAATTATTTGGCAAAAACGTACGTTTTCTTAATTTGGAGATAATTGTATACGTTATTGTCAAATCATTTGAGAAAGCAAAATGTAAAAGGAACTCTTCCTATTTGTGAGTTGGAATAGGCATAAATCTCCAACTTTTCTTCAAGAAAAATCAAACCGGTAATAGACTTCACAGATTAATGTGTTAACACTATCCACAAGAGGAAGAAAAAAAAAATCGACAGACTCGTACTTCAAAGCATATTTACATATTGGAAGATATCAAGTGGCCATTAAAAAAAATGGCGGATTAACAATAAATTTTAGCCACCGAAAAAATTCTTTGCTAATTATTAATCAATTAACGACGAAACAATTATGAAATAAGAATTTTAAAAATTTATTATTATATAAAAGGATTTATCAATGGATTACAAATAAACAAATGAATAATTAAACCATCAAAGTTTAGCAAGATGACTAAAAATATGTATTGATCTCGATTAGATTTTAAATTGAAATCTAAGTGTTCCACTTTTCAACTTAGTAACTAATAAAAAAAATAATTAAATATTTCATCACTAAATATTGTAAGAGATAATGACACCACTTCTAGCAAAAGATTAATAACATTTTAGTAAGGGAAGTAATTAATTGAAATATAAGATATTTTCCTCGATAAAATCATATATTTAAAAATTCTTCAAGAGATTATCAACGAATTTATAGAAAAATTTCATTAAAAAATTAACTAAATATATTTTAAAAATCTCGAGAGATTGAACAAGGTAAATATTGGGAATGAAATATTTAGCGGGAGTTTCTCTTCTCCTGTGATATTATATAAAAATTAATTTAATTTGTATAATTTAATGATTTTATTTAATAATGAATTTACAAGAGAATTTAAAATTTTTTATTATTTAATAATTTAGAAAGGAATTATTATCTTAAAAATTTTAAATAGAACTAATTTCTTATCCACGCAATGTGAGGTAACTATTAGAGTTGGGCCTAACTCATACTGAAAACTCGAGTTGACAGTATGAGGATTGCCCAGCCTTATATGTGACTGGAGCTTTGGCTTCCTTACCGATCTGGGATCATTATCTCCAACATCCCTCCTCAAGTGCAACTGGGGCCCGACCCAGTTGACACTTGCTACCACGAGCCCATTTACCACGTTGGGCGGACCGGCTGGCATCAATCCATTAACTTCGGTCTTGTGGGGGTTCGACTCAGAATCTAGCCCGTTTGGACATGAATGTTCTGATACCATATTAGAGTTGGGCCTAACTCACACTGAAAACCCGAGTTGACAGTATAAGAATTGTCCAGCCTTATATGTGACTGGAGCTTTGGCTTCCTTACCGATGTGGGATCATTATTTCCAACAGTAACGAGAATAACAAAATATAAATAGATATAATCAATAAATAAATATAAAATAATTTATAAATAAATTAATAATAAATTCTATTAAAAAATATAAAAAAAATATTTATCTCAATTTTCTGATAGTTTCGTTGAAACAATATTGACTAGTAAATATAATATTTTTATTTTAAAACTTGACATTTTTACTAATAAAAATAAAATCTATACATATATTTGCTATAAAAAGCCATAAATTCTATAAAAATGAGAAAAAATAAAAAAAATTTAAATTTAAATAAACTTTTTTAAATAGAGAAAAAATGAGAAGGAGAATTTATAATTATAAATTTATATTAAAATTATTTAATATAAAATATTATTATTACATAAATTATCAACATATAATTAATTTATTAGAAAGATTAAAATTTATGTTTTTCATTATTTAAAATTTACAATTTCTAAAAGGATATAAATTAATTATATTATAAATAAATTATTAATTAAATGAAATAATTATTTAAATAAATTATTGATGTATAATGAATTTATTAGGACTATCAAAAGCTCTATATTTTATTTTTTAATTTTTTAATTTTTAAAAATATATAAACAAATTATATTTATAGATAAATTATCTAATTTATAATTTATTTATTTTAAGAGTGAAGAATCCTTTTTTTTTACTTTTCAAATTTCTAAAAAAATATATAAATCAATCAACATTATTTAACTATATTAATATATAATTAATTTATAGAAAATTAAAAGTTATAAATATAAATTATTTAATCAATATTATAAATTATATTAATATGTTATTATTTAATAGAAAATTAAAAGTCATAAATTTGATTAATTATTAATTATTAAATTTTAAATTTTATATAAATTATTAAAATTAATTAAAAATGAGACAATATTATTTTAAAAAATTAATAATGTGTCACTTTCAAAATGTTTTTTTAATCCTTGGCTTATATATATATATATAATATAAATATATAATGAATTTTAAACATATCTATAGAAACAACTTTAAAAGAAAAAAAAATTCAATAATATAGAAACAGTTTGTCCATGCGAGTGAGCGGAAAACTTGGCTTTATTTAATTTTCTATGAAATGTCCATTCGATTTAGTTTTTTTTTTAATTTATTTTTATAAAAAGAGTTTTTTTATGGAACACACGTATACTTCTGAAATATTAATTAACTTAAAAAAATCAGAAAGATAGATAAAAATAAAAATCTTATACATTAATAATGATATTTCATAGAAAATTAAACACTTTGAAATAATTTGCTGATTTATTACATCAACATATACCACATCATCATCAAATCAATCAAGCATGCGTCAATCCAATGAGGTCATATAGGGAGACAAAATCTCTCAAGTATTCTAGAACCAAATTATCAAAGCTCTGCTTGCTAGCTAAAAAAATAATAAACTTGGAAAGTCGAAGTTTAATAAAATCTTCTGTGTTCGTACTTCCAAGCTAGCTAATGGCAAGCCAAAAGCTCCACATCAATTGGGCAGACATTAATTTTGCCCGAGTGGTTTCTATATATGTTTTGAATTGAACCTTATTTATTCACCTTCTCATATATATATATATATATATATTTAAAGTTCAACCTCCGAAATACGGTTTTATGGGAATCGAACTCCTGCCCTCTCAATTAAGAGTAATAACAGGTGGCCAGCTGAGCTACCCCAGCTGGTTACCTTCTTATATATATATATATATATATATATTGTGTGGATCAGAAAAATATATATATATATATATATTTTTACTACCAAATTCTTCGGGCTTTAAAGTTTGGCGGTTTTATATTAAGAGATTACTTAGGCAAATTTATTGTTGGCCAAGGTTTTCTATTGAATGTCTCATCCCCTTTTCAGGTAGAAATTCAAGATTTATATGTTGCTACATTCTGGTTCGCAAATGCTTACAATTGCAAGGTGGAAATTGAAGTGGATTCCTTGGCTCTTGCTCAACTTTTCCTTGACTTGCGGAACTTAAGATCATCTGATCATAGACTTTGCTTTATTCGTGACTTTCTGATCTCTTTTGGATCTTCTGTTCGTCATGTTTATAGGAAAATTAATCAAATCTCTCACTCTCTTGCTAGCTTAAGTAGGCTTAATTTGCGTCATTTTTATTTTGACTCTGAAGCTTCTCTTCCTCAGATTATAAGAGGCTTAGTGAGAACTGAATGTATTGGTTTACCTTTTTTTAGATATAAATAAATTAATCCCGACGGTGCCGCCCGTTTTTATCAAAAAAAAAAAAATTGTGTGTGTGTGTATGTTCAAATTTAATAATCAATTTGCCTTTTTCTGGATATGAAACTAAGATTGATTAAGGAGAGACAAAACTAATATATACTATTACATATGGTAAAACTTTGGTGATATAGTAAATTGAAAAATTGGAATTCAGTGATCAAAGTGTAGACTAGCTGAGATAAAAATATAAATATAAATAAACATGAGATTTTTTTAAATTACTTACAAGAAGAAGTAATTATATAGGTAGACAAGCACTAGAAACAGAGAAAAGGAATCCAAATAAATTTCCAGTCTTGTAACGAAAAAGAAATTATCCCAAAGAAAGAAAGCAGCATCGGTAAAATGCCAATTTGCTCCATCACATTGGATGTTTGAGGGAAAGTTGTTCGCATTAAAATCCCATTCCATATTATCATAAAACCTACTGCAAGAGCAACTGCAACCAAGCGCAAGGTTTAAAGATGCATTGGGTAAATCATATATAGAAAATAACCCAACAGCCATGGGGACTGCTACCACTAATATGTGCCTTCCGAATTCCATTTCGCGAAGACTTTCGATTACTGGATGAAAAGACTGTGGAGCTGGAGCAGATCCAGTTGAGTTTTCTTGTGGTGCTGATGATAATGATGAGATTGACGAGTCTCTGGTTATATTAGTTTGCCTATGAGTATTAGTGATTCTTTGAAGTTCTAGTGTTGATGAGGATGATGATTGGTTCGATGACAAAGATGACGAAGAATTTGTGGTGATTGTTATTAAGTGATCAGATTTGTGCTGGTTAGAAGTGGGATCATCAAAATCATGATCTTTTGGTTCAGAAGAATCGAAAAGAGGCGTCATGAATATTACAAGATAAAGAAGAAGAGATGTTATTGCCATAATCAAAACTGGCGGTACTGTTAACTGTTAAAGAAAAGAGCAGACATATATATGATATATCAAACTTGCTGAGGTCTGTGCGTGCGAATCCGTGTGTGGACGGGCTTGCGTGCGGATCCATCGTAGTCAGCTTTCAAAATAAAATACATTGTTACTATGTGCAATTTGATAACTGGGATTAAGTGAAATTTGATAGTTCTTTTAATCATTAAAAAATTATTTTATTAATCATGGCGTAGCTGCCTTAAAATTTAATATAAAAATTTTTATCACGATGTAATTTTATCTAGTTACGTCAAAATTTAATATGAAAAGTTTTATCGTATTATAATCTTACCCTACACGACTGACTACGAAAGTATAATTTATATAAAAAATTATTCAATTTATATAAAAAATTATTCTTGTTAACTTCTAACTTTTTATTTTGTCTTTCCACATTCATGTGAATTTAATAATCTAAGTTAGTCGTTAAAAATTTTAGATTTTTTTTTTCTCAAATGTTTTGCTCAAACTGTGTTAATAAAGTTATAAATTTAAAATAGTGTGCCAATGAAAAATGTTTACAACCACATTTAAAATAAACTTTACAAGAGAGATTTTTTTTCTCATATATTATTATTAGTTCATATCTTTTATTTAACTTGTAACTAATTTTTAGCCAAAATATTAAAATATATATATTATTTATGAATTTAGAAGATATATAAACAGGCATTATGCCTTTACATTATTTCACAATTTCATAATTTTAAATATTATTCAAGAACTATTGAATTAAAAATTAATTAATACTACATACGTACGTAACTAGATAAATATACCTAATCTTATACAACGCTCAAAGTCACTATTCATTAGATTATGAATAGATATGCTTGTACCATTATTAACTGAATCTTTATATACTTCTGGAATCTATATTAATATATATTAAAAAACGTGTTTTATCAATATCAGTACACTCATTGTCTAAACGAAGAATGAGAAGGTCAACACTTGATAATCAATACATTTTTTTTCTGGGTAGAATATAGGGAAAAAAAATTATTCAGCATCACATAAGATACGTCCACTCTTTGCAGAAATTTCTTATTATTATTTCAAATAACCTCACAATAGATATAGCAAATAATTGAAGTGAATTAAAATTAATAAAAATTATATATTTCATATTAGAAGAGTGAATGGATTAGAATTAAAATTAGAGTCCAATAGCTGCAAAAAGTCTACTGAGTTAGGCATGAAGACTCTCCATTGATTCACTTCTATGTACTGGTGCAGTGGACACACGATGAGTTGATAAATTAACACATAACACAATCTAAGAGTTTGTTAAGTATTGAACATGAAAAAAACGAATAATTTAGAGTCATAGGAGTAAACTAGTGTGTGAGGACAGAGGAGCGCCGAGGATGTTATTTTTCAATTTTTTATTTTTTTTATAAAATATCTTTTTAGAGTCGAACCGAATAAAATTTAAGGCGATAAAAAATTTTTCTATCTAGAAATTAAATTTGAGTTTTTTAATTAAATTATAATAATTTTTTATCAATTGATCTATAAACTCTACCATCAAAATGTTAATTTTTTAATAGAAAATAAGGTTTGATGTTGAAATTTTTCTAAGTTTCATCAACTTGAAAGACGTATGGAACACACAAAAGTCATTTAAATTTTTCTGGCGTTTTTGGGCTTTCAAAGAAACCAAAAGCCGCCAATTTAACGAGGTAGAAATCACGTCGTTTTATCGCTAGAGAACTACGTTATGGAGATGACGTAGAAGACCTATGATCAAAAAGTAAAATCAGAAACTCCCCTCTTAAAAAAGGGTGTTTTATCTAATTTTGAAAAATTAGATTATGGGCATTAAATGCTTGTAAATTAAGACTAATTTATAAACATTTAGAATTTTTAAATAATTATATATTTATCTTGAGCATTTATGAGCAGTTGATAAATAATTAATACATTTGCTAAAAAAATTATAATCACTTATTTTATTAAAATAATTAAAAACGATATTATCAAAAAAATTATTAATTGAAATAAATAGATATAATATAATAAATTGATTAGTCAACTTATAAGCAAAATAATAACATCAGAATAATAAGCTCATTCTTCCACTTTTTTTTTTTTCCTTTCTTTGCTTTATAAATCCAACTTATTAGGACATAAAATAATCTAAGCAAATATATATCAACTTAAATTTTAATTTTATAAAATAGTTTGACCAACTTATAAGCTATACCAAATAAACTTATTTGACCAACCTATAAGCTACACCAAACAAGTTTTAAATCATTAGGCTTGCAGGGAAAATATAGTGATTGTAGAAAGTTTTCATATGGAGACTAGGGAATCCTTAATTTACCTTTTCTTCACCTTTTTCATGGAGGAATATCAGGAATGAGACCACTTCTAGTCCCATTAACATAGACATGTTCACCTAATTTGTGGAAGACTTGTTAATCTTAAGGTCATGCATTTTTGTCCTTATTTGAACTAATTTCTCAATCCAATGGTAAATGTATGTTTATTTAATAAACATTAGAATGTTAATTATACAAATAAAAGTTCACCACCCCCGGAAACAAAGAAAAGGCAAAAAAAAGAAGAAGAATTTCTCCAAAAGTACCTAAAAATAAAATTATTTTTAGAATTACCCATTTTTTCTTTTAAAAATATCATTTTTTAATTTTTAATTTTATAAATATTTTCCTTCAGAGATATACATCTAATCATACTCAACTTTGAAAGGTCACATATTTAATATTATATTGAATATATATCAAATTAATAAGAAAAAGAACATCAATTGGACTAAGAACATCAATTGGATTAAATGTTGGACATCCAATATTTCATTTGATGATTTTTCCACTTCAATTTTAATGTTGCTTTTTATTATTTTTCACTTTAATTTACTTTAAAATATAACATACGATAGATGGATTTTACATTAGAGTTAAGTTTGGTAAACATCCAAGACATCATATAAAACAACGAGGGGCACATATTGCACGTCACAGGTTTCTTATGGGCATTCTAATAAAAAAATGCATTAATGGAACTCTCATATGGTTAAATATGTACTTTTTTTTTATCCCATGATAATTTAGTGCTAACCAATTAATGAACACTCTTAAAACTTGAAAGATGGATTCATTGAAATGTTTCTCCCAAATGTTTAGAAGATAATTACCCTTTTTCTCTTTTTTTGACAACAAAGGATCTATATCTTTTTCTTGAATTTTATACTTGTCGGCTGTTGACACTAGAGAATACATATTAGAATATCGACCAATCAATGCTCTTAGAGCGCAGTTGCCATTTTTTAAAATGGCATTGTACTGGATCAGCTTTAATTTCAGCACACAAGAAACTGCTGAGTACTCCAATATGCGTAGGCATTAACGAAAATTAGGTAAGCGTAAGGCAAGCCTCACAAACACACAGCAAAACGCATTTGCAAAATATCGAAAGATACAGGTAGGAGAGACGGGATCAAATAATTGGTGTGAACAATGGAAATCAATCAATTAAGTCTTGAAACCTGAAGGAAGAAAAACGCATGGTAAAGTTTCATTTTACCTTCAACTCTTGCAGCAGTTCCAAGCCTTCAATAGCCTGTCCTTTCAATTGCAGCTAACAATGTAATATACAACACGGCAGAATATTTTGCTAACCCCTCCACATCTGCCAGAGCATCATATGTCATAAGAGTTGGATTCCACAAAGATATGGATCAGCCTCCTCTGACAGATTGAATTGTCAACAGCAAACCTTATTAACAAAGCTCAGTTGTTCACAGAATAACTTCAACACCTGCACTAAAATGAGAAAATCTCAGGGATAAACTTGGAAAACACTTAAAACACCATGGTATACGAAAGCAATAATAATCATCATTTGTTACCAGTAGTGTCTGGATCAGAGCTTCTCTTAACTGAGCTCTGAAATGGTACATTTTCTCAGACTGGTCAGAAATTGTCTAACCACTCTGATAACAGGGAGAGGATTCTCCAAATGAACAGCATGCCCACAATTGGGAACCTCAACTATCTCAGGAATATTGATCCAGACGTCATTTATGTCCCTTCTAAATTGACCAATTTCATTGCACATTTTTTGGGCAATTGCCTTGAATTTCCTATCTCTCTCTCCAACAATGAGTAAAAGCTGTATATTGCATTGCTTCAAGCCTTCCCACAATGGCCTGTCATGCAAGTGTATAATATTTGAACTATTAATGAAATATACTCAAAAAATAGACAACTGAACTCCACAAGTCAAATCAATAACTGACGTTTGTTAGAAAGTTTTGATTCCATAGTCTTACAAAATTCCAACTACTTGGGATTAAGGCTTTGTTGAGTTGAGTTGAGTATTAATAATCAAGTCAATTTATATTAATGATTGAATGGCCAACTCTTATATGATTATTGCCAGCATCAGATGAGTATTGTTGGTTCTCAAAATGTTTCATGTTCATCTCTTCTACCATGGTCCTAATTGTCATCCATCAATCACCATCATGATAATCATGTTTTTGTTTTGGACAATGGCATTATATTGACTAGAAACTGAAATTCTTCACTGGCAGAAAAGACAACAAATTCCTCTCACGAGTCTCTCTGGGAGAAATCTTCTTTTCCCCTGAGATATTCTATAATCCAAGAAGGTTTTTCTTTTGATACTCATTGAGATTAGTTCAATTGATTCTGTCAGGGTATCAAACCAAGTGTTGTTGGTGGGTTTGAAAGAGCTGCTTTAATTGCACGTTGGGCCCATCAGCGGGAGAAGATAGCTGTTGTGAGTGCTGCATTTGAAAGTGGCCTAAGCTTGTCAACTTATATCCAATTCTCCTATTACCTAGAAACAATCTGTAACACTATTGCATGAACCAATACACTATTGCAAAACTAATCGAATCTCCTATAACACAAAGTACCTATGCATGAACCAATAGAATTTATAAAAATTAGAAATTTAAATAGAATAGACACATCAAGTCTACAAATGCAATATCCAGGATTATAGACTTGAGCAAATATATATAATGAAAGCAGCCAAACAGCTCTAATTGTAATTAGACGACTACTTAATACTTCATCAGTTGGATTATTGAATTATATTGGCACTGGTGAATATCTTAGCAGATGATTTTATGGGGCCTAAACTACCAGCAAAATGTGAAGCTCAAATGCTGGCGCATATTGCAGTTCTATTAGGTGTTGGAGGCATATCACAAGCGGCACAGGAGCCTGTAACTAAATGCAGATTTTTTGTGAATTAAATTAAGCAGGAATTTAGTTTCTATGTTGATTAATTCGTTTTTAAAAATGCATTTTTTCTATTGTTTTTAATTAATTAGCAAGAGCGAGTTTATTGTCTACAAGTCGGAGAAAGCTTTAGCCATTAAAAATAAAAGTTTAATTTATTTCTTAGTGTATTAAAAAGTTTGTTTACGAATCTTTTTCACCATCGTATTGTTTGTTGCGATGAAATTAGAGAGAAAAAAAAAAGTAAAAGAAATAACATTTCTTTTAATTTATATCGTTTGATTTTTAATTAAAAAGATAAATATAATTTTTTAAAATAAATAATTCTTCTCCAATAGTTAAAATAATTTTTTATCTAATAATAAATTTTTGCAAAAATATGTAATTTTCTATTATAAATTTATATATTTAACTACATAATTATAAAAATTTAATACTGTAATTGAAGTGTAAGAAAAAAAAAATTTTTAAAAAAGTTAATTCTAACATTTTAATTTTTAAACTAAAAATTATATATAATTTTTATTATATAATATATACATATTTTTAGAATGTATATTAATTTTTATTTTTTTTTATTTTTTAAGGTTTAGATCCTGCACTGCTTAGTTTAAGTTTAAAAAATCAAAAACCTAAATTAGACTCTTATAAATTGGTTTTAACCTTTAACAATTATTTTTATGCTAAATTATATCTTTACTTTATGATTTATAATTATTTAATTTGCTTATGAAATTTATTTGATAAATTTTTTATAAAATATTAATTATTTATAATTATAAAATTTAATAATTTTAAATTTAGTTAGTAAAAACTATAATAATAAATTCTATTACAAATTTAGTATAAAGAGCAATAAATTATGAAAAATTAAATTAAATAAATTATAATTATAAAATTTAATATTTTTAATTGGTAAAGATTCAAAAAGTTTATTTGTTTTGAAGGTTTAGTTATATATATATATATTTTTTTTTTTGTGAACAAAAAAAAAAAAAAGGTAGGTCAACACACAGATAAGTATATCTCTTTTAAATAAAAGATACAGAATTAATTCTTTCTTCTCCATTATAAAACTAAAAAGATTAGAACCGCTATATATTTAATATAGGGACGGTTGATGACATCAATTAATTAATTAAGTTTTAGGGTTTCACAAGGATTTAATTAAAAATTAATTAGCTTGTCTAGTTACACCTGGGATATAACACAAGACGCCAACTCAAGGTTTATTTTAAGCAAAATGAGACGTACCTAAAAATGCCAATCACAATCATATATAATTGTATTAATTTTCTTTTTCACACAGAAATACCATCTATAATATATAACGCTATAAACTTCTACGGGCTGATTTTGTAATGAAAAATTAATTATTTTAAATTATTGTCTCTGTTCCAGATTAATATATAATTTTTTTTAAATTATAAATTATTTATTATTTTGATAAATTAATATAATAGATTTTTATAATATTTATATTTATATTTTTAATAAAAATAATTAACGTTTTAATTTTTATGAATTAAAAAATATAATACATAAATTCTTTTAAGAAAATATTTTATTAATAATATTTTGTAATTAATTTGTATATATACTACATCCGTCTTAATAAAATTATCACTTTTGCAGAAAAAAAAATTATTAAAATTATCACATTATACAAAATAAAAAATTTTATTTATTTTTTTAATTATCTTATTATTAATGCATTGATTATAAGGCGAGAGTATAATAATTTTAGTATTGGTGAGTTAATAGAAAATATTTTTCTTCATAATAAAATTATCACTTTGGCAATATATATATATATATATATCTTATTAAAATTTTTATTTTATATAATTAAAATTTTTATTATTTTTTTAATTGTGTCTTATTATTCATGAGCTATTAATTGAAGTAAAAGTATAGTAATTTTAGTATTAATAAGTTAATATATAATATATTAATTTATTTAAAATAATTTTATATAATATTTAAAAATTTTAATTATTTTTTAATAATACATATAAAGTGAATGCGATAATTTTATTAAAATGAAAGAAGTAATTATTGATTTTTTTTGTAGATCTTGATTCTAGAGTCGAAGATATAGATTATTAGGTCATTAAACACTAATTAAATACTAGTCAAAAGACTACAAGCGGCAAGAAATCTCCAATTCATTATTATGGTTATTGGAAAACCCTTTATACTGTGGTCGTAACTTGTCTTATATATTATATGGATCTTAGTTTGTAGTAAAGTTTATTTTATAGAGTAATAAATAAAAATATCTAACTTAGATAATTTTTGGTTAAAAATAGAGATATTTAATTTAGTTAATTTTTAGTCTAAAATAAAAGTGCATAACTTAAATAATTCTTAGTCTAAAATAGAGGTGTCTAACTTAGGTAATGAATGTCAAAAATGGAAGTGTCTAATTTTGGTAAATGAGTTATCTAACCATTGACAAAATTCTATCAACTCATTTTTGAAGCTCATATAAATCATTTAGCTTTCACTTGAAATTCATTCTAAAAATTATTAGAGAATTTTAGAGAGAAAAGTGAGATTTCTCTTAAATATTATCTTTCCTTTTATTAGAGAGAGTGTGTTTAATTTTTCTTATTATGAGAGAGAGTATTGTTAATAGTGTTCTCCTTATTTTAGAAACAAATTATTATAATCTTTTTACTATAATAGAATCCATCTACAATTTGTCTATAGTTTTTTCCTCCAATTAATTTAGAGATTTTTCTACGTAAAACTTTGGTGTTCATTATTTTTATTTTGTCTCTCATTTCTACTTTAGTTGTAATTGTGTATCTCGTTCCATAACATCCTAACAGTAGTATCAGAGCACCTGGTTTATAGCCTTTTTGTGCTACAGTAAGATCCAGTTAGTGAAAATGAAGCATCTTCAATAATGGCAACAAAGTACAAAATACAGAAATTCAATAAGAGTAATTTCTAATTATGAAAAATGAGAATAAAAGCAGTTTTGAGAAAAGATAACTGCTTTACGGCAATTGGAGATAAACCTGATAAGATCATTGACGATGGTAAGTGGAATGAGATGGATGACAATGCTATTGCTAATCTGCACCTAGCACTAGCTAATGGAGTATTGTCAAGTATGGCAGATAAAAAGACAGCAAAAAAGATATGAAATACTTTGACAAAATTATATGAGGTCAAATCACTGCACAATAATTTTTTTTTAGGAGAAAACTTTATATTCTTCGGATGATGGAGTCAACTATGGTGACAGACCACATCAACACCTTCAACACTTTATTTTCACAGCTCACAATAATGGAGCATAACATAGAGATGGGTGAACGTGTTGAAATTCTACTTCAAAGTTTATTTGATTGGTATGATCAACTCATCATCAACTTAACCAACAACACTAAAGTTCTAGTCTTCGATGATATTGCAGTTGCGGTTCTTGAAGAAGAAAGTAGACGCAAAAGCAAAGAAGATAGACAAGGATGCTCACAACAAGCTGAGACTTTGACAGTAACAAGAGGGAGATCAACAGAATGTGACCCCAGTGAGAGTCAAAATCAGAGTAGATCAAAATCTAAAAGTAAGAAGAATGTCAAGTGTCATCATTGTGGCAAGAAAAGGCATTACAAAAGGGAGTGTTGGTATCTGAAGAAGAACGGAGAAGCCAAAAGAAAAGGTCCTAAGTCCTCAAATGCTCAAGATTGTATAGCAAGCACCTCAGATGATGGTAAAATTTTATACAGTGAGGCAATAATAGTTACTAAAGGCAGAACAAGCTGAGACTTTGACAGTAACAAGAGGGAGATCAACGGAATGCGACCCCAGTGAAAGTCAAAATTAGAGTAGATCAAAATCTAAAAGTAAGAAGAATGTCAATTGTCATCATTGTGGCAAGAAATGGCACTACAAAATGGAGTATTGGTATCTGAAGAAGAACGGAGAAGCCAAAAGAAAAGGTCCTAAGTCCTCAAATGCTCAAGGTTGTATAGCAAGCACCTCATATGATGGTAAAATTTTATACAGTGAGGCAATAATAGTTACTAAAGGCAGAAGAAGATTTACTGATGTCTGACTTATGGACTCGGGAGCAACATGGCATATGACTCCTTGGAGAGAATGGTTCCATCAATATGAACCTATCTCCGGAGGATCTATGTTCATGAGAGATGATCATGCCTAGGAGATTGCTGATATTTGTACCATTAAATTAAAGATGCATGATGGTACGATTTGCACCATCCAGGAGGTAAGATATGTCAAAGGCTTAAAGAAAAATCTATTGTCTTTGGGATAATTAGATAATAATGAGTGAAAAATCCATATTCAAGATGGGATCATGAAAATAAGTAAAGGCACACTGATAGTGATGAAAGCGAAAAAGATAGCTGCAAATTTATACATGTTTAAAGGAGAAACACAACAAGAATGAGAAACATCTACTGCATTAGCAAGTTCAGCAGAAAAATTAACAATGATGTGGCATCGTGAGCTTGGCCACATGTCGGAACGAGGATTGAAGATTCTTGTTGAACAAAAGTTGCTTATGGTGCTCAAAAAGGTTTCAGTACCCTTTTGTGAGCACTGTGTTACTAGTAAGCAGCACAAATTAAAATTCAGCAGTTCTTCTGCTAGAAGTAAAACTATCTTAGAACTAATTCATTTCAACGTTTGGCAAGCACCGGTTCTGTCCCTAAAAGGAGAAAAATACTTTATATCTTTTATTGATGATTACTCCAGGAGATATTAGGTGTATCCAATAAAAAATAAGGCAGATGTATTTTCAGTTTTCAAAATATTCAAAGCGCGAGTTGAGCTTAAAACTGAAAAAAAAAAGATTAAGTGTTTAAGGACAGATAATGGAGGAGAATATACTGGCGATGAATTTGATATCTTTTGTCAACAAGAAGGTATAAAAAGGCAGTTCAAGGTGGCATACACTCCACAACAAAATAGAGTAGCAGAGAGAATGAACATAATCTTGTTAGAACTAACAAGAGTGATGTTGAGAATTGCAGAGTTGTCTAAGTCATTTTAGGCAGAAGCACTCAAGACTGCCTGTTACTTGATCAATCGATCACCATCAACTGCAATTGGTCTGAAAATCCCAATGGAGATGTGGACTGATAATTTAACTAATTATTCTCACTTACATACATTTTGAAGTCTTGTTTATATTATGTACAACACCCAAGAAATATCAAAGTTGGATCCAAAATTCAGAAAATGTATTTCTTAGGGTATGCTGATGGAGTCAAGGGGTATCACCTATGGGATCCCACTTCCCGCAAAGTGCTAATTAGTAGGGATATTGTATTTATAGAAGATAAGGTACAAGAAAAAATAATGATAACACTTTAAAAGAAAAACCAGAGACTACTAAAGTTCAAGTTGAAGAAAGACAAGAACAAGAAGTTCCAAATGCTTCTAAAGCATCATCAAAACATGAAGAACAAGAACAAGCTGAGTTTACAACTCCACAATTTCGACGGACAACTTGGGAGAGAAGAGAACCAACTTGACACTCAGAGTACATCATGGAGAAAAATATCGTATATTATTTACTAACAGATGATGGAGAGCCATCAACTTTCCATAAGGCTATAAAAGGCTAAGAAGCTTTTCTGTGGATGGTAGCAATGCAAGAAGAAATTGAAGCTCTTCATAAAAATAAAATATGGGATTTCGTTTCACTACCACAAGGAAGAAAGGCCATCAAAAATAAATGTGTTTACAAAATCAAACGAGATGGCAATAACCAAGTGGAGCGTTATCGTACTAGATTGGTGGTGAAAGGATTTGCTCAAAAAGAAGGTATAGACTTCAATGAAATATTCTCTCCCATTGTTCGGCTCATAACGGTTCGAGTAATCCTAGCAATGTGTGCTATATTTGACTTATACTTAGAGCAATTGGACGTAAAAACTACATTTCTTTATGGAGAACTTGAAGAAGAAATCTATATGCTCCAACCCGAAGGTTTTGAAGAAAAAGAAAAAGAGAACTTGGATTGCAGGTTGAACAAATCACTATTTGGTCTTTAACAGGCGTCAAGATATTGGTATAAGAGATTTGATTCCTTTATCATGAGTCTTGGATACAACAGACATAGTTCAGATCCTTGTGTTTACTACAAGAGATTTGGTGATGGCAACTTCATTATTCTGTTGTTATATGTTGATGACATGTTGGTAGCAGGCCCCAACAAAGATCATATTACAGACTTAAAGGCATAGTTGGCTAGAGAATTTGAAATGAAGGACTTGGGACCAGCAAATAAGATTCTAGTGATGTAAATTTACCGAGACAAAAGTAATAGAAAGATATGGCTTTTTCAGAAAAATTATTTGAAGAAAATCCTACGGCGCTTCAACATACAAGATTGTAAGCCAATTTCTACCCATCTTCCTATTAATTTCAAGTTATCATCAAGTATGAGTCTTAGCAATAAAGCAGAGAGGATAGAAATGTCTCGAGTACTATATGCATCAGCAGTGGGTTGCGTAATATTCGCTATGATTTGTACAAGACCATATATTGCACAAGCAGTGGGAGTAGTTAGCGGTACATGGCGAATCTTGGTAAAGAGCATTGGAGTATTGTAAAGAGGATCCTGAGATATATCAAAGGTACTTCAAATGTTGCATTATGTTATGGAGAATCAGACTTTACTATCAAAGGCTATGTTGATTCAGATTATGTAGGTGATCTTGACAAGAGCAAGTCTACCTCCGGTTATGTGTTTACTCTTGCTGGAGAAGCTATAAGCTGGGTTTCAAAATTGTAATATATTGTGGCTACTTCTACAACGGAGGCAGAATATATTGCAGCTGCCCAAGCTAGCAAAGAGACAATATGGTTGCAAATGCTACTGGAAGAGCTCGGATACATACAAGAGAAGATTATTCTATTTTGTGATAGTCAGAGTGTTTTGCATCTGGCAAAAAATCCAGCATTTCATTCAAATACAAAACACATATGAGTTCAATATCACTTCATTCGTGAGAAGGTGGAAGAAGGAAATGTAGATATACAAAAAAATTCATACAAAATACAACCTAGCAAATATGTTAACAAAGTCGATTAATAATGGCAAGTTCATTTGGAGTCGATCCTTCTTAAGCCTGGCAGATACGTAAATAATATGGAGATGGCAAGTGTGGAAAGGATATAAAGATTACAAAAAGTGACTTTAAGTGGGAGATATGTTATAGTAAAATCCATTTTGTAGAGTAAAAAATGAAGATGCTCAACTTAGGTAATTCTTGAAAAAAAATGGAAGGTGTCTAATTTAGGTAATTTTTAGTCTAAAATGAAGGTGCCTAGCTTAGGTAATTCTTAGTCTAAAATTGAGGTGCTTAACTTAGGTAATGAATGTCAAAAATAGAGGTGCCTAATTTTGGTAAATGAGTTACCTAACCATTGATAAAATTCTACCAATCCATTTTTAAAGCCTATATAAACCATTTATCTTTCACTTAAAATTCATCCCAAAAATTATTAGAGAGTTTTAGAGAGAAAAATAAAATTTTTCCTAAATATTGTCTTTTCTTTTATTAGAGAGAGTGTGTTTAATTTTTCCTATTATAAGAGAATGTATTGTCAATTGTGCTCTCCTTATTTTTGAAAGAAATTATTGTAATCTTTTTGCTATAATAAAATTCTTTTACAATTTGCCCGTGATTTTTTACTTTAATTAATTTGGAGATTTTTTCAGATAAAACTTTGGTGTTCGTTATTTTTATTTTATTTCTTATTTTTACTTTAATTGTAATTATATATCTCGTTCCACAATATCCTAACATCTTACAAGAGAAAAAAAATAAAAAATAAATAAATCTGTTCCATTCAAAATGAAAGACCCAATTAATTGTAAGTAGGGCTCTTAGTGTCTCGGCAATTCTCTCTCAAATAATGTAATCATTATGATCACTTGTGACAATTTATATATGGCCTTGGTTTGCTCTTTGAGAACTTGCACTTATGACTTATTCTCTGCTCTTATATGATATCTTTAGACAAAGTCTTTCCCTGTTCTTTGATCATTATTTGGTCACAATTTGGTCAACACAAAGTATACAAACTAATCATTCCATAATTTTCCCACTACTTAATTATATTTATAACATATATATACAAATATAATTAAAAGCAACTTCATATATATGCTTAAAAAAATTAATTAATTATTACCTTAGACTTCATCAACTCCATATATATCTATATATATGTGTGTGTGTGTCATCCAAAACGTTTATTGGATGGAGAAGATGTTAAAATTAATTGAAGTGACAGCAAATTAAATATTATATATGTTTGGCTATTTGACACCATTGATTCAATCTGATCTGTAAACTGTACTTTGCAACATATATATAAAGTTAATTTTACCTTCCCATTGCAGCAACTAATTATAATTAATTAAGTTTCTAATTAACTAATGGAGAAGTTAAAAGCTTTGAAGTTGACATGCAAATGCTTACGCCAATTATATTTGGTTAGGTTCAATTCAAAGATGATGATGATTATGATAAACAAAGCATTGTGCATTTTCCACATTGCCTGTGTCGAGTATATGGTTGTGTATTTGATGTCATTAGAGAATTGGCTTGCTAATGGTGGGGCTATACCCATAAAATATTTATAAAAAAATTAAGCAAATTAGAGTGCATTTTATAATTTTCATTATTTTATTGGGTACTTTGCATAATCTTCATTAATTAATGAATCATTCTTCTCACAATTCAAATATGTTATACCACTTATATGGTGATCAAAGAATTCTAAATTTAAATTTTATTGAATGAAAAAGATTTTTTTTAATATATTATTATGGCGATTATTTTTCTCATAGATTGGTCTATTTTTATTTATTAATTTAAAAAAAAAACTTATTTCTTCCTTTAAACATCATTTTAATTAATTTCCATTAGTAGTATCAAAATTCATCATTATTGATGAAAATATAGTAACAGTATTTCCATAGAGATAGAGATTGATGATCACTGCGGCACTGACAATTATGAGAGTTTGTGATACTTCTAGGAAGAATATTGACGGTGACCAATCCTTTCATCCAGAAATATCGAATGATCTATTACTGTTCAAGTCTTTCCAGCTATCACATTTTCACACGTGCCACCATTATTAATTATGTAATCGTAAAACAAAGAAATTTAAATGCATATAAATTGAATACAATTGATTTCCAATAATTGAATGTTAAAAAGTAATTCAATTAACGAGAAATTTAATTGATTAAAATAATAAATTTATTCATAAATCTAATAATACAGTATTAGTACTTAATATACTTATTACGTATTTATGATATACATATATAAATGTATTATCCAATTTTGCATTATAATAAGTCTATAATAATTAGTTTTACAATAGATTTTTTTTAAAGATTAATTTACATATTAGTTATATTTTTTTTATTGTTTATATGATGAACAAAAATATATTTACGTACATGTTAATACACGTGAAAATAAGAAAAAGAAATGAGTAAACAATATGTAATATAATAAAAAATGCTAAACTTTGTTTGCGCTCGATACTGTTACTGTAGTATTTTTTTTACTATAAAATTTGTTAACGATATGCATATTTCTATTATATATGGGGTAATACTTTATATAATATTATAAATTATATGTATATATATATGTATAATTTTATCGTTTTATCTTATTTTTGATATGATATTGATAAATACAAAAATAGCATAATTTTTAAAATAAATTAATAATTTAATATAAATTTTTATATGTTGGCACCGAAAATTTAATTATTTGAGAGATTTATTTAATGAGTCTTAGTAAGAGAATATACTAGTAAACTTGACACTATATTTTAATTGAAAGCTTTAAAATTTTTAGTTTATAAATCATTTACACTTATATACTATTCATTAAATTCACATTTTTCTAATATGAGATTCTTTTCACGTTTTATTTCAACGTCTCATAATATACAGGTACTAATTAATTAATTAAAGTCTCATAGTCAATTAATCAGTAGAAGATTAAGAAAATGTGGTAGTTCTTTAATTGATAATTTCTACTAATTAAGAAGATGTGGTAGTTCTTTAATTAATAATTTTCTAATATCAAACAATGTAAATTAGCAATTATTAATTAATTTAGCAATGCCAACTGTTTAAAAGCACCACACCTAAACAACTTTAGTATCCACATTAATTTGTTAGTGGATTACGACCTTAATTAATTAATTTAATTACGTCCGTAAGCACAAACTAAACAAGCGTGCAAGCTATAATATATATATATATATAGTATTAATCAGTATTCTTAATTATTAACATTATTCGCTAAATGCAGCATCCACCAACATTATTAATTGTTGTTATTATATATTATAAAGAGAATTAAAGCCATGTTATGCAGAAAATAGCAGAAGATTAGATCTAAATAATAAAATGGTGATGTGAGGACCTTATCCTCTTTGGACCAATCATTCTAAAGTTGAGATGACCTCACAAAAAGCAATTTTCTTAATGCTACGTTTGGATTTATAAGGCTTTCCAAGTCCACGAAATTAAAAATTATATATACGTGCATACATACATACATATATACATATTTATAATTTATAAAATTTTACATTGATTTTTGGGATTTAAAATCACTCTCTTTGATATTCATTTTTTTATTTTTTATTATTCAATTTCTACCATTAGTTATTTATTAAAGCATATTTCTTTTTATTATTTAATATGTTATATAGAAAAAAAATATTATATATATATATGACCACAATTAATATATAAAAAACACAAAAAGATTTATTTGTTTTATTAATTCATTTTTCAAGTTACACCTTTTTAATAATTATATTAAATGTAATATTCCCTAAAAATAACATATAGTTGATGTCAAATAACTAAACTAAAATAGTAAATAAAGAATGATAAATTTAAAAAAATTAAAAACTTTTTAATTATGATTCAAACAGCTACCAAAATCTTTTAAGAATTTCCCATATATATGATAATACAATTAATTTTTTTAATTTTTTTAAGAAATAACTATTTTTTCTTATTAATAAAAAATGTTAAGTGATTAATAAAATCTATAAATTTGTAGACTGAGACACACCCTAATAATAAGTATATATTTTTTTTGAATAATAGATTTAAAATTAATCCTTTCTTTTCCATACTAATAAAAATTAAAAAAAAATCTATGAATTCTTTAGGTTTTCGGATAGAAAATATCTTCAACCAAACAGGGTTTAAAAAAATAAAAAAGAGGGGGGTTTGAGTGGGTGGAGACGGTGCGCGCACGGTACAGGTTTTGGTACCCAAAAAAAAACTTGCAAAGTAAAAGATAATGGAGATGGCGCCAAGCCCTTAAAAAAAAAGGCTTCAAAAAGAGACTTTGATGTATTGAGTTTTCTTCTTCAACACTCCCATTTCAGGTGCTGACACCTTCATCTTCAAAATTCCATACATATGCACTATCATTACCTCAATTTGCTTATCAAATTTCAATCACTATGTCTTACCATCATTTTTTACTTATAATAAAGATAAATTTATTATCAAATTTCATAGGATAGTAATCAAGTAGTAAAGATAGTTAGTAATTCAAATAAAAATAGGGTACATTAGACTTATAATAACAAATAATATAAATTATTTTGATGGATTACCTTCCTTAGTATAAGCTAATTATATTACTTATAATTTTCAGACGTGAGATGGGTTTAACATTTATGTTTAAATAATGTTCTCATGCTATAAAATAACTTTTTGAATAAAACAAAACAATTTATTAATAATATATAAAAAAACATAGCACAATGTGCTATAGCATAATAATAAATATATAAAATTTGGATAATAAATTCAAAATTGATTTCTCTTTTATATTTATTAATAGTAAAAAATATATTTGGGAGGAAAGTAAATTAAAATAGGGAGTTTTATAAGATTAGAGAGGGTTAAAAAAACTCTCATTTTTTTTAGAGAATTCTTATCACCTCATTTTGAGGTGTTAATAGGTGTTACAATTTTTATTTTATGTTTTATTCAGTATTTTAATTAATTAATATTTAATTTTACCTTCATTATCATTACACCCAAACAATATAATATAACTTTATTTTATTTAATTTTTCTTTCCTTCCAAACACAAAAAAATAAATAAATAAATACTTTACTTTATTCTACTCTACTTTACTTGACCTTACCCTACTTTATTTAATTCTCTTGCACCCTATCCAAACATAGTATTAAGAGGTTAAGAATTAATTCTCTTGCCGTGAAAAATAATAATCTTCACTAGTTGGTGATAGTTCTTCAATAATAATAGTATAAGCACAAGATTAATTTTCAGCGGGCATCATGTAAAATTCTAACATCTACTTATATAGATTAATTTCCAAAATATATATACAAACAGTAATTATCAGTTTCTATCTTTTTCTTTACCTATGATAAAATATTTGTGTTAAAATAAGAATAAATTAAATCTCATGACAATCAAATATCAAATAATACAATTTAATTAATATGAGCAGAATATGAATTTCTCAGTATCTTAATTTTTTTTTCTTACCACTCTATCAAAATTTTCATCACGGACTTTATTTTTCTTAAGCAACTTATCAACTGTTAAACCACAATATAATTTTGTCAACTTTTCCCGATTCAAACCTAAGTCAACAAGCTAATGTGATATCCAATTGAACCAATGTACTAGAAGATGGGAAATACTACCATGAACCGGGTTTATATAACATGATGAATAAAATCAATAATTTTTTTCTATTAAAACTCTTTTATTTAGTTTTTATTAGCTCGGATGTATATGTAAGAATTTCTCTAGGTAAAACTTATTCAGGTAGTATATATTGTTACATATGTTTAATAGCAAGTTCCATATATACTCGCATGATTTTCGTGAAAATAGACTAATTTAGTAGCATGAAAAATTGACAAAATAAGTGTTAGTTTCTTTTATAATTGAGTTTTACTGTATACGATTTCCATATTTATTTATATATTCAAAAACTTATCTTTCTCAGACAGAGGCAAAAATTTCAACATTGGAATCATAATCGATCAAAAATCCGTTCTGACCCTTAATTCTCCTTAAGAGGAATCATTTTATACCCTCTCAAAATCCATAGGAAATCACTCTAGCTAAACATAAACAAATTGAATTTTTTTAGCTATAGGGAATTTTTTAGTTGAATCTTGCTCATCTCGTCAAATTATAGTGTTAGGAAATTAAAAATAAAAATAAAAAAGCTTTTTCTACTCTCTTGTGTTGGCATTAAAAATCAAATCCTAACCGTTAAAAGAAAGAATAAATTCATTTTATAATCAAGTCAATCTTTAAATTAAATTTTTTATTACTCATATACGTTATATATAAAAAAATTTACAACTTCTAAATCCTTGTATCTTCATAATTATGATGGTAATATATACGATGACGAGGTAGAGCTAAAAGACTGTTAGCTCGAGCTCTAGTTTCGCTGCTGGCACTCCTCTCTGAAAAATAAGAGTGAAGGGATCGGTCTTACAGCGGAGAGATTTTGATGTCTAAGTCAAAAATCAATTTATTTACAAATAAATGAGCGAAGGAAATTGAAAAATGACCCTTTTACCTGTGCAAATCTGCTTTTATTTATAGTTGAGGAGTGAATGACAATATGTGCAAGTGCCAGCTAGTCTTCAGAGTATGTTAATGCCGTATATTTATTGTGTCAAAGATCTGTTTACTAGACATTCAAGAGCTAGGCCAAATTATGGATGTTCATTAGAGGTTCAAATTTCTTCAAGAATTCAATATCGGCTAATGAGCTCCATAAATATGAGGTAGTACTAATATACATATATATGCGCGCGCGTATACGTATTCATTTTCTAGTGAAAAATAAAAAAGGAAAAGATATCAAAATGGGGATTATTTTTGGAATGAGACGACAGGCAGTACAAATTGGTGGAGGGGTAGTGGTGCGCGGGCCACCCCAATGTAGCAAAGAAATATATATATATGGACCCAATTAATATGTATATATGTGTAGTTTGACCAAATGCTTCATTAAAATTTAATGTGTTACCCTACAAAAAAAAGAAAATTATGTTTGTTACCATATATGAAAGCTGTTAAATCCAGTCTCCCTCCGTACCTAGCACTTTCATCATCACTTTTGTGGTGCATCCACCTACCCTTTGTGTCTGCAATTTATCTATGGCCCTGCGTTTTAGACTTTACTACTAGGCATGTATGAGAAAGAGAAAGAAAGTGAAAATTGTGGATAGAAAGAAAAAAACAAATGTAGCCTAGCTCGTTGATGATGATGATTACATGGTTTTTGTCTTCTTTCAATTGAGTAGAACCATGAGTTTATATTATTATTATTATTAGTTCTGATCCTCTTTCAATATCTGTTTATAATGCTTAATGAAACCAAAGCTTGTTCATAAATTTTTAATATATATTGTGCCTTGGGACCGATCGATCAGCAGAAACTTAAACCAAGTTTGCTTCCACTATGACTTAATTTCCTTATCCACCAACATATTAATACTTGTTTTCCTTTGTTAAGAAAAAATATGGAAAGTAATTTTGCCGTACAAAGATATAAATATATATGTGTGTGTGTGATGATGAGGTGAACTTTTAGGACTTCTTGGATTGCGGTTCGAATTTTTCACTGGTTGACTTGTAATTTGCAAAATAAGATATTAGTGGATCGAGCTCCGGTAGAAAAATTTCGATGTCTATATCAGTAATTATTTTATCTTAGTAAAAAATGAGCTTTTTTAATTATGAAAATAATATATTTACCTGTGGAGATCCACTTCTATTTATAGTTGGGAGATAGGGAACAAAAACTGTATATATCAATGAGTTTTCTGGATGTGTAGTTGAATTTTCCGGATGTATCTATATTGTATATTTTTTGTGTTGGAATTTTGTTGGTTGAGTCTAAAATTTGATTGTAACCGAACTTACACTCAAAGGCTGAAGAATGACTATATCTCCTCTTATAAGGAGCTTGGTTCCGTGTTCTGGAATTTCTTCCTAAAGAGTTTGGTTCAATATATATATATATATATATATAAAAGGTTAAACGATCCTTGTGTATAAAAAGTTTGGTAGTTTTAAGGAAATAGTTGCTGTAAAAACTTGCTACATATATGGTCACCATCATCATCCTCAGTGATCTGGTGTCCATTTCAGAAGAGGAAAGGTAAACAATAGAGGATTTGAGATCTTACGAATTTGCCTCGCATAGTAAAGTCAAATTATATCATTTGTTGCATATTTGTACTGGTATTATTAGCTGACAGGCAAAATTTTTACCTTCCACAAATAGCATGCAAAAGAGTACACTCATGCAATCAATTGTAGACAAATTACCAATTTTAGTTTTACGTGTCTTTTCCATAAACAAATAAAATTTTTACTTTAGATCAATCATGTCTATTGCCCAACTTATTTTTGGCAGCTTTAATTTATCTTCTTTTCTATTTGCCTGGTTTGTGAAGTGGATGGACTGATTTTTTTTTTTTCATTTATCCAAGAGCGACATTATGCAAATTATAAATAATTAAATAAATTTAGAGTAAGTAGATTTTTTTTCAGAATCTCAATTTTAATATTTTAATTCTACTATTAAATTAAAATTTTTATTCACAACAAATCGGATCCATCTAATTTTTAAGGAGTAATAAAACCTAAAATTCTACGCATTTATTTCATTTATGTGGTGATCACCAAAAGTAATAAAATATAGTTTTTACTGCAAAAACAATAAAACAATAATAGTAATTCTTGCAACCCAAAAAATGGCATTATTATATATAGCTAGACAAGTCACTAAAAGATCATAGCACATTTAAATCATGTATAATACATTTCTTTTTTTTTTCACAAAATCTTTTTTTGTCTAAAAAACAAATTAATCTTAAATCTAATGATGAAGGCATTTCTTATCATCTCCTTTACCTCATTCAACAGAATTTGGATCCATTATTCTTGATTGTAAGGAGTTATGAATACTTATTTCAGGTATTTTCCTTTCATTGGGTTAGACGACAAGGTAATTGTGTTGCCAACTCTATTGCAAGGGCATCACGATTATACTCTAGTTGTCAAGATTGGAATAATTGTCCGGATTTTATTGTTAGCAATATTTCTTCTGAGGCAAGAACTGAGAATTTTAGAATGGATGTATTGGAGAGACCTGTTGATCGGGGATTAGTTTAATTTTCGCGTTCTTTGCCGTATATTTTATGCTTTGGTTTTATGAATTTGATTTTGATTTCAAATTTAAAAAAAAAAAAAAAGCTAATATACGTATAAGATTACTCTTAATACTTAACGAGATAGATTAATATATATAATTTCATATCATGGCACCCTTATCCAGATTATAGTGCAACATGCAATACAATACATAGTGACGAATATGCACACCCAAACACAATAAATTAATTTGTCCAAAGAAACAAATTAACTAAAGGCAGCTGCCATGTGATATCCAAACAAAAACTTAACTTTGTTTCTTTAATATGGTTGAGTTTCTTGGCATCTTTTTACTTTAATTCTTTATTATATCTAATGATCTACAAAAGGAATTTCAGAGAAGAAAGAAAGTTCTATAGTGGGGGATCACCTAAACTAGAGTATATTTTATTTATTATTGAAGCTAATTAAAAAAAAAAGTTGTTGAATATGCAGTTAATTTTATTAAAATAAACTAGAATATGAATATTTTGCGGTTGCAATTTGCTTCTAAGATTTGTCAAGACTTTTATTATGATCCAATATTCTGTATTACTATTAATGATATTCTCTATTATTATAGTCTAAATTAGTGGGCCTTATTAATATAAAGAATAAAAACTTTGGTGAGACACTTAACTAAAACTCTATTAACTAGTGAGATGCTGCCACATTTTAGTTCTGATCATGGTAGCATGTATATATACATATTTAATGATAAAGGTAGTTTAGGCAGAGGCGGAGATAAAGGGGGTTTCATGGGGCCCTGTTCCCCCCTCAATTAAAAATAAAAAATTTTTAGGTATATTTGAGAATGAATATTACATTGGTTGAGATGGAACAGCTTGGCCTTACTATGTGAGAGCACGCAACTTCGATCCACGCTCCCAACATTTTTCATCCTTTTTTTTCCAATCTTTAAAACTGGGCCTTTTAATCAAGCCCATTACAAACAAACAAGATTTGTCAATGACTCTGCCCATTACAAACAAACAAGAATAACTTAATTGTGACTCTTTCTCTTCTTTCTCACGTTTCTTCTTCGTTAATTCCTTTTTCTTTCTTTTTTTTTCAGATAACAGTTTCTTCCTTTTTCAATTTCATTCTTTCACCGATTGGCACCAGCAAGGCAGCGGCAACAAGTTAAAAATAGGTACACCACTTACTTTTAATCTCATATTTATTTTGTTGTAATTTTTTTATCTTGCTAAAATGAATTGAAATTTGAAAAATAATGAATTAAGAAATTGGCTTGAATACTTGAGGACATTATAAATTTGAAATGTTTAATTTGATTTTGTAGTATGAAGTTTTTTTTTTTTTGAGAAAAGTAGTATGAAGTTAAATTGAAATTATTATTTTTTTGTAGTTTATAATCTGAAATTTTTTTATTTCTTTTATAATTTGATATTTTTAATGTTTAGTATTTAAGTTGAATTGGACCCCCCTTATCTAAAATCCTGGCTACGCCACTGAGTTTAGGTGCTTAAGATGGAGACATGTACTTGTTTCTTATATGCCATGAAATTGTAACTTCAAGCATTTTTTTTCATGATCTTGAAGAGGCACTTATTCTATATCATCACAATGCTACAAGTGAACTTTTTGGTGTAATTAAGCATGAACCGTATATATCTTAACAATTATCTTTGGTTCGCAAGTGAATTACCACTTCATCTTATTTTATTAAGTTCCAATTTTATGATTCTTATTCATAAATTAATTAATCTTGATATAGATTTTTTTTATATAAGTATGAGAAGGGAATCGATCTATTATATAGGAGAATATACAATTACTGTTAAAGTGTGTTGAAGTGTGGATTATGCTTACAAAAATAGACAATTTAGATATTAAAATTAATAAAGATTCTAATTAAGCTACATCCCAATATTTCACTTTTGTAAATGGCTTTAGTCACTTGCAGAAGTGAAAAATAAGATGTGACAACTAAATCAAGTGTTGAGGCTGAGTACATTGGAATGTCTCAGGCAATATGTTAATTGTTATGGGTTAGAAATTTAATACAAAATTTAAATATTGAGTAGGATAGTTTTATGAAGTCATATAATGATAAAAAAAAATGTGATAATTAGATGCCTCAATCTTTCTCTCTTGATTTGTTCTCTGTTCATTGATAGGCATAAATAGGAAAATAAAATTACAAGCATTTGCACAATTAAACTTTGAGTTAATGTCAACCACTAAGGTATAGATTGATGGTAAGAAACTTGTATTATTTTTGCTTATATATCAAGTTTAGATATTCTAAATATTTTTCCTTTTCATATGTAATTAATTAAAAAAAACTTCCAGTTAACGCTAATATTAGGAGACTCACTTGGAGATAATTACCATAATTACAACATCTCCCTAAGTGGGTGCATAAAGTTTGCTCATGCCTATTATGTCAAGACAAGTAATGCTCAAGTGAGTATATTAACAAGTTCGTCCTAAGATGGAACATGGGGTATTTAAGACGTTGTTTAGTTATAAGAAATATTTTTTTTTATTTTTTTTATTTAGATTTTTATTTTTGAATTATTTTTCAAATAAAAGTATCTTATTTTCCAATGTTTATTTTTCGTTTTTATACAATATTTAAATAATTTTCTTTTTTAAATACCTTTAACAAGAATGTATTAGTACATATATAATTTCATAATCTAAATATGTATTAGAAATGAATAAAATTATCTAAATCTGATCGAAGCCCGGCCTATTTCAAGTGCTTTCCTTTCATGCATTCCTTTCTAAAGGCGGGACTGGGAATAAAATTATCTGAATATGATCGACCTAACTGCAATTTAACCAATTCGACTGATTATATCAGTTTAAACCAATTAAATTAGTCGATTTTGACTTCCATATATATTAATAAGCCTGACTAAACTGATAAAATTAAATAAATCAGACCGAACTGATCCCATAATAATCAATTTTCAAACATAGATTTTTTTAATGGATTTATAGTGGTCGGGTTGGCCGACCGCTAAAATTCAACCAACCTGACCTTTGCACATCCTTAATATGTATAATATCTATTTTATTTAAGTTGAGAATTAAATCATAATTAGATAATATTTTATGATAATTAGAAGTCTCACTCAATCTCTCTTAGGTGACATTTGGTTAGAATTTCATAATCGAAATTAGAATTGAAATCGGAATTAAATAGGATCAGAATCGGAATATGACTATTTATTTTTTTTATTTGATTTATTCTGAAATAGAAATTGGGATTAAAAAATTAATATAATTTTTTTAAATAATTTTCTAAGAAAAATAAATTTATCTATTTAAATATTCAGAAATATTATAATTTAAAAATAATGAAAATGATTATATTTTATTTTAAAAATCCAATTTGATTTATTAAAAATATAAAAAATAAATAAATTTACTTTATTTTAAAATTTTAAAGATATTCATAATTAGAAAAAATAAATAAATAATATTAATTTTATTCTAAAATTAAAAAAAATAGATTTTGATTTCATTCTCTTAAAAATAAATATTTTTTAATTTTTGATTTCTATCATAAATTAAAACTGATTAATAGGTGAGGAATAAGAAATTATTTATTTACTTTCATGAGATAATATGATTTTTATTAATTTATTTATTTTATCGACTAAATAATATTAATGAGAATAGCCCATTCCTATTCTCGTTTCCACCCTTAACAAACGCAACCTTACTTTTTTACATTGTTCTAAAGCTGGACATAGTAAGGTACTTGCTTGAGCAATTTATGTAGGTTCAAAAATTCGAATCTCATACGGTTAAAAAAAAACCATGATTGAGCTCTAAACGTCTGTAAAATAGCATACATATTATGCAGAGACAATTTTTTATTGCGAATAATCACTTCTCTCCTCTGCCTTACAAATGCAAAAGCACTTTAAATGGTTTTTAAATGATTATTTAGGCTATTGATTTTTTTTTCTTTTCATATATATATATATATATATATATTAAAAAAGAAATATGAATTATCTTTACAGGTGTGAATGTGTAGGACTATCTGTTCCATTGACATAGCTACAGCAGAAGTATTGACAGAGAACAATCAACGACCCACCAACATATCTCTCCTTAGCTATGGTGAATTATTAATAGAGGAGCTCTTGCCTAAGCCTTGACAATATTACACACGCCAACGACTGAGACAAAGGAAACGAACGAGGAAAGTGCCTATTATCATTATTATAAAATCACCTAGGAATCTGCATAAACCATTTCTTGCTTACTTTTAGTTCAACTTCATTAAAATAACTTAGAAAATTTTAGCCAAAGATGGGATTTATTTAGGTAATTGATGTTAACAATATTTAAAATAATTCCACTCCAATGGACCCCTCCAATCTCAGAATTAAGTGCTCAATGACTCATCTAAAATTGCAAAATATATATATATAAACTGAAATTTGTTATTTAATTGCTTACCTTTTAAACTGATTTTTTTTTTTTGCGTCAGTAAGCATTAGGCATAATTGGCTAATTAATAGAGTTTTGAACTTTTTAAGACAGTGAAATTTAATTGGCTAATTAATAGAGTTTTGAACTTTTTAAGACAGTGAAATTTAATTTTTCAGGTTTCTCTGAGGTACCCCTCACCTGAAATTGACTTTTAACATCACTTCTTCTTCTTCTTCTTCTTCTTGGTGGTAGAAAAAATAAGAACATTTCCAATTATAATAATTTCTTGCACTCCCTCAAATCATATCCTAGCCAAATAATTATCCAGAATATCAATTTTCTATCATTGCCATTTTCTCATGCATTATTTTTTTCTTTTTTCTTTCCTTCCTTATATATATGCATACATGCATAAATTAAATAGTAATTCCAATATGCATATCCAAAGTTTGTATCAACATCTCGCCATCCAACTACTTTTAAGAGACTAAGTGGATACATGTGGATATATATATTTCTAATTTTAAAAAAATAATTATTATGCATACATTAAATACAACATTTCTAGAGCCATTCATAACAATTTTCTTTTTTTTTATGCTCATGTAAGCAGCTCTCTCTCTCTCTCTATAAAACCCCTCTACTCCTCTTCCTATATATTCTCTACAAAAAACCAAATAACAAACACATTCAACTGATATTATCTTAGCCTAGCCATGATTCCAGAAGAGTTCACAGGCATTAATTATTTCCCACCGGAAAACCCAATTCCGTTTGCTGCGAATCTTGGCTTGCTGCAGCATAATAACATACCAAATTTCCATTTTAATACACTATCAACACCAAACTTTCATAACCCTCCATTTCCTCAACCTGTTCAAGAATTTCTCCCTCAACGGTCCTCAAGTCTAAGCAACAATTCAACTTCTGATGAAGCAGAGGAAAACCAACTCAGCATCATTGATGAAAGGAAACAAAGAAGAATGATTTCTAATCGGGAATCTGCTCGAAGATCGAGAATGAGGAAACAAAAACACTTAGATGAGTTATGGTCTCAAGTTGTTCTTCTTCGAACTGAAAATCATAATTTAATTGATAAGTTGAATCATGTGTCTGAATGTCATGACAGAGTTCTTCAAGAAAATACTAGACTCAAAGAAGAAGCTTCTGATCTTCGCCAAATGCTTACTGACTTCCAAATTGCTAGTCCTTTTACTGCTACTGTTTTAAGAGACCTCGAAGAATGCAACACAGCACATCTCAGAGCTGAATCTTCAAATCAATCTATTACTAGTTCATCAGTAGATTTGCTTCATTAAAAAGGGAAAAAAATAATGAAAGAAACGGAAATTTTCTAAAATAATTAGTCTGAGTAGTTCCTTTTGTTTGTTAGGTGGGTTCTTGATGATGAGCTATACTGTATGAGATCAGAAAGAGACTGCAATAACAGCTTTTTAACTATCTTCTTCTTTCGATTTAAGTTTTGTCATCATTTCATACATTTTTCTGCACTTTATACATTCATTACTACTACAGGTAGCAAACATTAGCCCATTATATTTTCATGAACTTTTAATCACTCCAAGAACCCCACCATATTTGATTAAAATTTTCACCTGAATTATATTTATCAATCATGAAATTCTGAAAAGCAATAGATAAATAAATAAAGGAAATACAATGGTAATGTATTATATTTATATAATTATTGGGTTTTGTTTCAAGTTGCTATCAGAGGAAGTGAAAAAAAAAAAAAAAAAGGTTTTCTCAGGTGTACGAAAATATGGTGAATATATTCTGAAACTAGTAATTGTTATAGCAGCGGTGGACCTTGTCTGAACAGGCTCCATTCAAGGGGAGGGAAAAGGCCCAAAGCCAGTCCAGGCTCCATTCAAGGGCAGGGAAAAGGCCCCATAGCCAGTCAAGTATTGCTGACAATAGCAGAGGCAAGAAGACAAATGGTGGTGGAGGTGCTGGTGATAGTGGCTCATCATACAAATAACTACTACCACAAGATGCAAAAACATTTGAAAAGGCTATCCACTAATTAAATCATGTACACTTCCAATATTACTACCATCCTTTGCTTTTTGTGAGGCATGTACACTGCAACCTGCCTATCTTTATTATTCACCTGACATTACATTGTAATTTCACCATTCTGAACCCATCTTCAGGTGTTGCTGCTTCAATTTTGCACTTCCTAGTGTAGTTTTAAATATCAACCATTACGTAATATATCATTCTAATTATAATCATTTTTCTAAACAAATTTATGATAGCCCTGACTGTGACCATTACACTTTGACAGTCACATGATGACACAGCTAGTGAAGCTGTGATCTTGACTTTGTTTTGCAATCTTATTCTCTTTGTACCCATTTACATAAAAAACTCAATAATTTTAGCAGTGTTGGGGATGCAGTTTCTGTACAATATTGTTCTGTTCCTATAGCTAAAAAGGCATGAGTTAAACATGTACATGATTTAAAAAATGTATGAATGTTAATCTTCCTACTCTTGGATAAGGCTTGAAATATTTATATTATATATATATATATATATATATATATTAGTTGACTTTCTAGCCTCAAACAAATTCACTTTATAAGCCTGCTAATATAAATTCAACAGCATTTTGACAAAACTTCCATTCTGTTGGATTTTGTTTCAATTCTAGTGAAATCTGAATCTTTACACATAAAAAGTAGCAGATAATGTGGGTTGCTGAGGATCATATCTCCATTGGAAAAAATAAATAAATAATTAATTAATTAAAGAAAAATGGTTGTATATATTTTACATGTTTCAAGCTCCTGAATGGTTGCTTTGGTTATTGGTATATGCTTATCTTGAAACAATTCCATGGCTACTTTGTTTTACATTATTTTACTGCAAGTGGGTAGCACTATTAATTAAACTTGTTTGAAAAGTGCAGCAAGGCATCATTAAGATTTAAGAAAATCATATATTTTTTTTAAGAAAATCATAAATTTTTCCTTAATCTTTTCTAAAGAATCAAAGACTAATTGGGATTAAATGGTAAAAAGTACAAGAATTTGAGTACAAACATAATTAGTAGTGTGTTTAAAACTTAAAAATATTAATCTTAAAATCCTAATATATGTCAAGTATGCTTTCACTGGCCACTGTCTCCTTGTCCTCCCAAAAAAATAAGTGCAAAGCCACTTTAGTATGAAAAAAATGCATATGATATATATAATTAAGCGTTGATGGAGAAAATGAATGGCTAAACATGAAAAAATAAAAAAAGAAACTCAAAGTTAAATGCATGCACCATAGCATCATAATGCAAAAAGTTTATGAATAAACCATATTGGTGTTTTTTTAAAAATTTAGGTAAAAGTCCACATAAAATTAAGATAAATTAAAAGGATGTGATGAGAGAAATTGCAAAAAACCAAAACTTCCAGAATTAAACAAATCGAAACTAGAAAAAAAAAATTAATACCATGTTTTTGGTCAAAGGAAAGGGAAGAAAATCAAATACAAGAAAAACAAAAAGAAAAAAGAAAAAAAAAAGGAGAGAAGTAAGAATTTGAACCTCTTAACATGGCAGCATTGGCAAGTTGTCCACTAAAATATTAGGGCTTAAATTTTAAACCTTTCTTAAATACGATTAATACTGTTATTCCAATTGAGAAAACTATTACATTAAAAATAGAGAAATTTACGCAGAATACCGGGGCATAAGGGTTTTTTTTGTGTGTGTGATGGCGTGCATAGTTTTTTTCATTTTTACCCTTTTCTTTTTCCATATACTTATTTTTTTATTCTTTATTTATTTTTATTTTTATTTATATTTTTTGTTCAGAAATATTTTTTTATATCAAATACATAATATACACACAATATCTATTTAATATTTATAATATTTATATAACATTTATCAAATATTTATATAATTTATTTAATATTTTTTAATTTTATTTTTTTTATTTTTATATTCACACAATATTTACACAATATCTATATACATACACATAACACACAACATCTATTAAATATTTACAATATCTATATAATATGCGCAAAATATTTATAAATATTTATATAATATCTACATAATTAAATTAAATTTTTTTTAACTCTTTTTATATGTATGATATATAAAATTTAGTTAAAAATAAATTTAATAATTTTTATTAATATATATTTATATATTTTACTCTTTTTATTATTTTTGTGAGTATTATTTATTGTTTGCACTCAAAATTAAAATTCTTTGTTCATAAAAATTAATACATTTTATATACTAAAAATATAATTTAAAATTATATTTTTTTTATTTTATTAAAATATTTTTATTTAATAGTAAAATTTAAAAAAATTAAAAATTAAAGTAAAATATTGCTAGCAGAGAAAGAAGATATATTTTTAAAAAAAAAATTATTGTAATAAGGAGTGATATATTTTTAAAAATTTACTCCTATTTTTTCTAAAATTGTAGATTTTTTTACAGTATTTTTGAAAAAAAAATTAGAGTAGTTTATTCCTTAAAAATATTAATTGGACGTCATTCAATTATGATATTAATTGAAATTTATAGATCCTTGTATGACAATGGATTCAGATGCGCACTTCCTGAAGCACTTGAAACATTGGGCAATCTTAAGACTGTTGTAGAGCAAGCTTTGGGACTGCTGGACGCTTTAAAGATGCTTTCTGTAGACTCCTAATGGACAAAAAGTTGTGAAGGAGCTGAGAATTTTGTATTAGTAATAATTTATTTATTTATTAGACTCCTTGCTATGAGTTAGGGTTGGGAAAAGAGAAGAGATGACTGATGAGCGAGTTTCCATGAACGAGGGCACAGAAATCAATTATTATGAGTACCCCAAACGTCAAAACAAATTAATAAAGGGCCTTAATTTCTTTCTGGGAAACATAACCATTATCAGGAAAAATTATATCCTTTCAGCCCGCTGAAATTACCCCTCATGATCTATTACTTCCCTCGTAATATAAAATTATTTTAAATTGATTAAAATATTTTTTATTAATTTATTAAAATTTATTTTGATTTTATTAATTGAATTATTAATAATAAAAATATAGTTAAAAATAATTATTTTTTTATTTTATAAAATAATAATTTAAAAAAATATATATTTTTTATAAAAGTAATAATTTAAAAAAAATAGAAATAGAAATATGACAAGAAAAAAAAAAGTGCGATAACTTATATAGTAAGGTTAAAAATATTGGCTTACTTGCCTAGCATGCCTGTCAGGTTAGTTTTTTTTTTCTAGCTAGCAAGCTTAATATTTTGTCTAAATATTTCAGTTGAAATAATAAATTAATTAAATAATAAAAAATATTTTATATTTTATTATTAAAAAGTTAATCTAAAAAAATTATAATATATTTTTAAAAATAATATTACCATTTATTATTTTTTAACTAATTTATCATTTCAATTAAAATAATTTATTGAAATAACTGATGTGCTGTATAATTTTTCATTTATTGATATCATTTAGGATCAATTTATTGATCTCCTCTCATGCCTTTTCTGTTCCATATGTTTGATTAAATTGATGACCACATGCTTAGCTACATGTGATGAGCACCTAACCATTTTCCACGTTAGGGACAGAACGGTAATAATCCTAATTTTGATATAATAATAAATAAATAAAATTTATTTATATGTAAATAATGAGAAAAAAATTGATTAGGAAATTTCATATTATAATTTTTTATTTTTTATTAATTATATATATAAAAAATAAAATATTTATAATTCAAATTTAAAATTAAAAATAATATACAATCGTACCTACTAAACTATATTTTAATAATTTAATTTTTTTACCCATTTAATTATTTATGAATAAAAATAAAAATATATAAATATCCTTGATTATATTGCATATCAACTAATTATATCATATTAATTGATATGATAATTATTTCGAGGTTTATATATAGTGATTAGTTACATATATTCAGGGGCGGAGGTAGGTGGGATCGAGTGAGGGCTGACGACTCTTTGTCAACCGCCGAACATGTAAATCTTTAACTCTCTCAGCTTTCTCAGTACCTCAGCCCCTCAGTTTCAGCCCCCCTCCCTCAGCAACTCAGCTCCCTCAGAACCCTCAATTTCAGCCCCTCTTTTAGCGTTTTTGACTCCGCCACTACATATATTTATGAATATGTATTGTAATTGATATAAAAATATATATGTGACATTACTATTTCATTATTAATCCAAATTTAGATGCAAAGATATTAGATCTAGTGTCCATATACATATAACGACAGAAGAAAAACCGTAAAATAAATAAAATATTATGGACATGCTTCTTGATGAGAAACACTATAACATGATGAAGTAACTGATCTGTAAATAATATAAACCCAATAACAGCTTCTTAAAATGAATTAACAAATGTAATCATTTAAATAAGATGGTGCGTCATTTTGCTAGACAATCACAAATATATTATTCAGGGTTTTCAGAATCTTTTTGACTAGATAGACATATACATCTATTTCAAGATTAATTAATTAATATTTAATTCAATACTAATAAATTACTCATATATATATATATATATATTGTGGGATGCAATTAGTTAGCAATATATAATACACAATCAAATTTGACTCAGCTAGGGTTCTGAAGAAATTCACTCCAAATTCATAATTGAATTCGCATTCTTTTACATTTATATGATTTTGGTTGCTACTCTTTAAGTCTCAATTTTATACAGTTCATGAAAAGATGCATCTTTTAATTTTTTTTTTTTTAATTTTTTTTTTGGGTCAATGAATGCATCTTTTAATTTATAGAAAAAAAAATATTACTATTACATTAAAAAAATTGAATGTTTCTAAGTCAAAATCCCTTGCGCTGATTAAGTTGATAAGATATTATAAAGGACATTCACAAATTACCAAAAAAATTGAATTTTATTTTAAAAAATATTATAAGAAGCGAAAATGTTTATATTTTTAGAAAAAATTAAAGCAAATTAAAATAAAATATCTCACTCTTTACTAGAATAAAAAAATTTTGAAAAAAAAATTCTTTCACTACAATCAATATTTTAATTTAATTTTTATTTTTTTTCAAACTTCACTATTAAATAAAAATATTATAATTAAATAATAAAAATTAATATTTTAAATTATATTTTTCAACATATAAATTTTATTAATTTTTATGAATAAAAAATTTAATTTTAATTAAAAAAAATAGCACTCATAAAAAATAATAAAAATAATAAAATATATAAAAATATGTTAATAAAATTTATTAAATTTATTTTTAAATATATTTTATATATTATACACATAAAAAATAAAGTTAAAAAAAATATTAATTTTGTCATATACATCTTGATAGATGTTATATATATATTTAGTAAATATTATGTGTATGTTATATATTTGTTATATATATTGTATCTATTTTCTATAGATGTTATGTGTTTGTTGTATAAATATTGTATGAATATTTTGCAGATATTACGAGAATAAAAAATAAAAAATAAAATTAAAAATATTAAAATATTATTTAGATATTTGATGGATATTTAGTTTATATTTGATAGATGTTGAGTAGATATGGTAGATATTTATTTTGATATGGTATATTTTATATATATTATAAATATATTTATTTTTTATTTATATATTAAGATTATGGCATTAAAAAAATATTTTGAAATAAAACATTACAAAGAAAAAACAAAAAAAAGACAAAAAATACCGTTTTAAAACATAAAAATAAAAAAAAATTACCACGCATGCCTTGTTTTGAAAACAAAAATTTTTGCAGTAAAAGTAAAAAGGGCAATACAAAAAGGTATATGAGTGTAAATTTATCTATTATAAATTAGACTAAAATGACTGCCTCACATTATTTTGGAGACGTACATATTTTATTTTTTATAAATAATATAAAAAATAATTAATATTTTTTTAAAATAAATTAAAAATTAAGAATAAAATATTATTTATTGAGTGCAAATAAGTAAATAGTAAATAAATAGTATAATTATTTTGTGATTTTTTAAATATTACCTATTGAGTATAAATAAGTAAATACTATAATTATTTTGTGATTTTTTAAATATTATTTTTATTTTTATATATTTTATTTATTTTCAATTTTACTCTCAACTATTATAATAAAATTAAGAATCCAAAATTGCAAATATATAATTATCTACAAAAGTTCGCTCATAAAATAAAAGTTCATAAAAATTAAACTAAAAATATAAACAAATATATTTAGTTATATATTGTTATATATAACTGATGTATATTTTTATACGTAATATATATTATCATATGGTAACATATAATAGTTATACAGTGATATTTTTTTGTAAATCATCTTATATATATTGTTATATGTAATGTATATCAACATATAATAGTTGTAAATTGATATTTATTTATTCAGCTTGATGGATATATATTTTATTTATTATTATATGTAACATATAATAGCATATAATAGTTGTAAATTGATATTTATTTTTACAACTTAATTAATATATATGTGATTATACGTGACATAAATAAATATATAACTTTTTTTTTGCAATTTATCTGATATATATTATTATATATGATATATAACAATATATAATAATTGTAAACTAATTTTTTTTTTTTGCATCTCAACTTATATATGTTATTATATATAACATAAATCAACATCTAATAATATATAATAATTGTATACTAATATTTCTTTTTGCAACTCAAATGATATATGTTGTTATATGTAACATATATTATTATAAAATAACATATAATAATTATATAGTGATATTTTTTCTTTTGTAAATTATCTGATATATATTGTTATACATAATTATATACTTGTTAAAATTTAAAAGAAAAATAATATAAAAATATATATTTAGTTATATATTGTTATATATTTGTTAAAATTTAAAAGAATAATAATATAAAAAAGATATATGTTAAGTTATGTGTTAGTATATTATATATATAATAATATATACATGTAAAATATTAAAAGAGTAAGAGTATAAAATAATTATACATTTAGTTATATGTTGATATATGTTATATATAACAACATATATGTGTTAAAAATTTAAAAGAATAAGAGTACAACAATAATATATTTAGTTATATATCAATACATGTTACATATAATAACATATATGTATTAAATTAAAAAAAAATAAGAATATAAAAGTGATATATATTTAGTTTTATGGCGTTATATGATACATATAATAATATATATGTGCTAAAATTTAAAAGAATAAGAATAACAGTGTAAAATTATTATATATTTAATTATATGTCCGTCTATATTATATATAACAACATATACTATTAAAATTTAAAATAATAAAAATATAAAAGTATTATATATTTAGTTATATGTCGGTATATATTACTTATTACAACATTTTTTTTAAATTTAAAAAAAATAAGAGTATACAAGTGATATGTGTTTAGTTATATATTAATATATATTATATATAACAATATATACTTATTAAATTTTAAAAGGAAAAAATAATTAAAAGATATATATTTTTTAATTATATGTCAGTGTATGTTATATTTAATAATATATATATGCTAAAATTTAAAATAATAACAATATAAAATTATTATATATTGAGTTATATGTAGGTGTATATTATATATAATAATATATACTTGTTAAAATTTTAAAAAATAATAACGTAATGGTGATATATGTTACATATAAATATATATGTTTTAGTTATATATTGAGTTATATTATATATGAATAGAAATTTAATATAAATATTTTCAATTTAATATGAAAATTTAATATAAATATTTTTAATTTATTATTTTAAAAAGTTAATTTGAAATATTTATATAAAAAATTAAATAACATAAATAATACAAACAATATAAAAAAATTCAAACAGATAAAAATGAAAAAACAAATAAAGAAAAAAAGAAAAAAATCACAAAAAATGGCCACATAACTAATTGATTAAAAAATAAAAAAATTATTATAATCATCTAATGAAATAAAAAAAAAATTCTATGCAATTTTACTTTAAAAAGAAAAAAAATTAATTTATAATATTATAAGTAAATATTAAAAATAAATTAAAAAATTATACGTGGGCAGCTTAGGAGGCTTTGGTTTGTATGTAGATAACTTAAAGGCTTTTGTCTGCACGTGGATAACTCTAAAGACTTTAATAAGTTGCCACCGTTTTTAACAGGTTGCGGCCATATTTTTGTTATTACAAAACCTTGATTCCGTAAATTTGAAAATTTTTTTTTCAAGCATTGTATATTTGAAATTGGCTTTAATTTTTAAGTTATTTTTGTAATTATCTCAAACAAAAAAATTTTAAAATATAAGGTACTTATGAAAAAAAAAATTAAAATATGGAACAATTATAATAAAATTTTCCAAAAATTTAATAAAATTTATATAGTTTTATTATATTTTGTCTAATTATGGTGTATATGTCATGTATATATTTATATATGTTGTATCCCAATTGATAAAATATATACAACCTTTATATGTTGTTTAATTAAAGTATATATATTGTGTGGATATTGTATATACATTGAATCTCAAGTAAATATATATATATATATATGTATATATATATTATATGTTGCTTATTATAATGTATATATCGTATAGATATTTTATAAATATCATATAGATATTGTGTAAATCGTATAAATGTGCTATATATATCATGTTCTAAGTGAGAAAAATATGTATAGCCTTATTTGTTACTTAACAAATATATATATATCGTGCATGTATTGAATTTCAAGTGAAAAGTATATGCAAATTTTATACATTATTTAATTATAGTCTATATGTCATGCAATTGATGTTGTTGTAACATATATATTGAGTAAATATCATGCGGATGCACTATACTATATATGTCGTGTTCTAAGTAAGAAAATATGCATAGTCTCTATATGTTATTTAATTAAAATATATATATTGTGTATATATTAAAATCCAAGTGAAAAATATATGCAAATTTTATATTTTATTTAATTATAGTCAATATGTCATATAGTCAGTGTAGATATAACATATATATTATGTTTCGACCACTATATGTCACCTAATTATAGTATATATACAGTGTAGATGTTATGTAAATATTGTATTCCAAGTAAAAAATATGAATAAATTTTATATGTTGCTTAATTATAGTATATATGTCATATAGATATATATGTTGTCTTACAATCTTTATATGTTATTTAGTTATAATGAATATATCGTGTAGATAATATGTATAGACTTCATATGTTGCTTAATTATAGTTTATATATCATATAAATATTATATAGATATCGTGTAGTTATACTATATATATATATATTGTATTTTAAGTGGAAAATATATATACCCTTTATAAGCTACTTAATTATAATGTAGAAATTGTGTAGTTGTACTGTATACATTGTGTTTCAAATGAAAAAATATTTATAACTTTTATAAGTTACTTAACTATAACATATATATTGAATTTCAAGTGAAAAATATACATCGATTTTATATGTTACTTAATTATAATGTATATTTCATGTAGCTGGTGTAGATGTTGTATAAATATATTGTATTTTAACATTTATATATTCCCTAAGTATATTGGATATATTATATAGATGTTGTATATGTGTTGTATTTCAAGTTAAAAATATGTATAAATTTTACATATTGCTTAACTACATTGCATATATCATATATATTATATACATATTGTATTTCAACATTGGTATACTATTTAATTATAGCGAATATATCGTATAGATATTGTACATATATTATATTTTTATAATTATATCTTGTTTAATAATAATGTATATATTATTTAACAATTGTTATACTCATATATCACAAATGCAAAACACAATTCAATTAAAAATGAAATAAATGTAATTTTAAAAAATAATATACTTATTTAGGAAATACAAATTGAAAAGAATAATAGACAAATTTATATATAAAAAAATTGAAGTATTTTATTGAACATATAAAATAGCTCAATAAAAAAACTCTAATATTATAATTGGAAAACTATAGTAAAAACAAAAGGAGAAGATCAAGCCCATAAAAATAATAAAAATATGTAGTAGAAAATAATAACCAAAAGAATAACAACAATATCAAACGAAAAGGAAAAAAACTGACAAAAGAAAAGAAACAAAAATGATATAAAAAAACAAAAACAAAAGAAATGTATTAGAAATAAAAAGTCATAAAATTATAAATAAAACTTAAGACTATATACATAAAAAATAAAAAAAATATAAATAAAAAAATAAGCATCCATAAAAATGAACAGATGAGTTAAAATGAGGCCTCGTAGAAAAATATCTTAGAGCTAAACTTAGGCTGGTCCACACTTCTCATATTTTCTTAAATGTAAAGAGAAAGATATTTAAAATAAAAGTTATGTATATGAAAATGAAAATAAGGGAAAATTACACCAAACACGCCCATTCAATTTTGCTTTTTTAATTATATGGAGGTTAAACTTTTTTTTTTTTGAGTTAACTTTATAATCTATCGTCAACTTTACTCACTTTTTCAATTCTATCCAAATTTAAACTTTTTAACAAAATGGTATATCAACTTTGCGAACTATAACAAATCTATTCTCAGCCCTTCAAGCCATGTGACTTTGTTTAGTTGGCTTGCTTATGTGACGTCAATACTAAATAATTGTTGATATAATATATGACGTGGATTATATTTAAAATATACAAAAATACAAAGGCAAAAACGGTGTAGTTTTTTCCTTTGTATTTTCCTTTTAAACCCAAGATAGAAAAACTTCTCTGAAAAAAAAACCCAAATCGGGCTAGGGTTCATCCTTTTTTTTTTCTATCTTTACTGTTGTTACATAAACTATTACTCTTTTGTTGTAGTATTTCGTAACCATAAGGTTAAATTGGTTATGGAGAATGAAAATGAAGGACTAGAAAAGTGCAGACGCAGACACCCAATTTGAATGATGACATCCCGTACCAAAGCAAACCAAGGAAAAAAATTTTTGGGATGTCCTTGTAAACGGGTAGTACTTTGTTATCTAGGTTAAATTGATGGTTTCAAGTTGTTTGATGGCGATTTTCTTCTATTTCACTCTGTTGTTCCAATCAATTTTGAACTGAGTATGATGCATTGAATATTTTTGTCTGATTATTTGGTTGTTAGGTTGTTCTGATCAATTTCGAACTTGGCTACATTCTGCTTGAATATGATGCCCATAATTTTTCGTTAGATTACTTTGTTGTTAGGTTGTTCTAATCTATTCATGTTTGTACCTGAAAAGAGTTGATTGTGTATGATTATTTGTTGTTGAACTTTACAGATCTGAGTATAATTCATTCATTCACTAATAAATTTTTATTTACAGGGAAGGCAATGTGATTATTTCAAATGGTATGATGAATGGGTGAATGAGAGGACTATGCTTATGTTCGATGAGTTAAAGAGTTTAAATGAAAATGTTGAGAGGGCTAATTCTTAAAGGAGCAGTAGAAGTAATTGTGTAGATGAATGTAACAGTTATGTCAATAGTGACATATTAGTGGAATTAGCATTGTTGAAGAAAACAAGTAGAATGACAGAGGGGACTTGAAGAACTTGAAGAGTAGTAGAGACATATATAGGATTGGTTTTTATATTGTAGTTGTGATATTGCTTTTTGATGGTTGTCGAAACCACCAAGATAATTCCTGCTCAACTGTAAAACAAAAACTGTAGAAAGTGTGAGAAGGGTCGAACCCTAGGGACTAGCCTTGCCCAAGGCTAACCAGAACTGACAGTGAACTGAAAATTAAAAGTAAAAGAAAAACGGGGATTTGTGTAATTAATTATGTAAAACGAAATTAAACAGCAAAATTGATAATAAAAACCTGAACAATGGGAGGTGAATTCAGTCAAAGGAAGTTCGCGGTATGAGATTCATTTGGATTGATCATCGGACTAAAAATAATCTTTTAATATCAAATCACAGACAAGTTATAGCCATCGAAAAAGCATCTCCGGCCAATCTTTCCATTTATAATAGATTAAGCAAGACAAGCGCTATGAATAACCCCTAATTGATTAACAACCCTAATACAAGCGACAGAATTTAATTAATCAATTGCAATAAACTCTAGAAAGACCTAGCCCTAATCAACAAACCTAAAAGCAAGATTCGTTTAAATCAGATCATACAATTACTTAATATAACCCGAAAGCCTGGTTACAATCAGATTATATCAATCGCTACAAGCATCAAATCAACTAAACAATTACGGATTCAGCATCAATGATTAGCTATATGCATCTTATTAATCAATTGATTGATCAGTTCAATAAATTAACAAAACACATTAAGGAATATAGTTTTCCAACAAACTGCAGTAAAAGTATGAATGTAATAATCAATAAAAAGCAAATAAGAACATTAAAACCTCACAATCCTGAAGAATCTCAACCTTGAATCAACCTCCGACTGATTAGAGAGTTTAGCCACGCATGGCTAATGAAGAAGACATTGAAAAGTTATGAAAAATGTTCTGAAATTCGTAACTATGCAGAAGGTAGAGAAGAACTCCCGTAAAAAAACCTAAAACACGATTATAATGTCTAAAATTAGGGCCCCACCATAATATTACAAAAGTGCCCTTTAAAATATAATTAATTCTTCTTCCTAAGCTCTATTTAAGCTCAAAACGACATCAGAATGGTAGGTTAAGTCGTTCTAATTAAAACAGCCCCGTTCCAGCAAGGTTCGGCATTAGCCTTGGGCAAGGCTAACTCCAGACTGCTCCAAATCGTCCTCCAAAAATTCCAGCTCCAAGTCCTTTGCTCATAAATGCTTCAATTAAGCTCCAAATGGTTCCTTTTAGTTAAATCCAACATTCCCTAACCAAAACAATAAAAACCAAATAAATTCTCATATTTAAGCACAAATATCAATATAAAAGCACAAGATTAGGTACTAAAATCATGTTGGATTTACACACTAACAAATTCCCCCACACTTATCCCATGCTTGTCCTCAAGCATGACTCAAAACTCAAAATCAAATCTGTATAGGAGACCACAAACTTCACCTTTAAACTCAATCAAACACGTGCAAGTTCCCCAAGCAATTCAACATCACAATTGAAAACTCAACTATCAATATCATTCCATCATTATGAACTTAATTGAAAAAGGTTACACTAAGGATTCTTAAAACACGCACACACACCAATCGGAGTTTGAATCAACAAGCATTTAATCGAGCAATTAACAAAGCATTGAAAATACATTTTCATAGCTTCAATAAAATAAAAACCGGTGAACGTCCATATGCTCTCCTCCAAATTCCCTCTCCACTAATGTAGAACAAATCTCAACCAAGGATCAATAGGTCTTTATTCGGGTAAGGCTGGGGTGATGGTTAGAAAAGAAAGGATAATGTAAGGATAAAGAATAACAAGAAAATAAATCTTCTCATGATTAACCTCAAAGGAGCAATACATGATGTTTCAACTTTAATACTCAAATGACGACAAATGCGACTAAAAATAAAAATTCTATATACAATTACAACAAAACTTATTCCCAACAATACTATTACAAAATATAAACTTTCTTTTTTTTTTCTTTTACTTTTTCACTTTTTTTCTATTTTTCTTTTTTTTTTATTTTTTTAAAGAACATCATAAAAACTAATTACAACAATAATAGAACCCATGAAAAATATACATTTAATAAGCATGGGTTGTACGAACTAATTCTAAAAACTAAACAAAATCATAAACAAAATGCAATTGCGTCAAACCCAATTACTAACATATGCATGTGCTCAACAAATAATTAAAAAGATTATTTTCTTGCAAAAAAATGGTGGTAGGCAAGGGCTTTTGGTGTATAAGGTTATATTGTAGGCTAAGAAAAGAATTTAGAGTACGCATTTAGCATACTTCGTAGGCTAGAAGGGGTTAAAAGAACGGTAACATAAAGGTGGGAGAAACACAAAAGGATAATAACGTCGGCCAAAAGAACGCCTAAATCATGTCCAAAGTCAAGACTCGCCTAAGATTTCGCCTCAAGGGAACGTAAAAGAAAGTTCTAGCATTCGTGAAGTTATCCTAAATTTTTACTTCGAAAATTGCTCTCAAAAACACCCATCAAAAGAAACTAAGTTTTGGAAAACAAATTTTTAGAATTCAAAGTGTAAACAATTGCAACCAAATTCATAAGTGCAATGATGGTCAATCTCAAGTTAAGGTCTTCGCTCACTAGTCTCATCATTCAAAGTTCTCACATGTGTTCAACTAAATTATAAAAGCAAAGCTCTCCTCTCTAGAATTTCCTAAGAGTTTCAAATCATGTTATAGGACACAATAAACCCCATTGAGTAAGCCCCAAAAATTAGCACATAACATCAAGCAAACAAAAATCTTACTAAAAAATGTCATGGGATAAGTGACAAAATATACTTTCAAGAAGCATCTCTTTCACAATGATCAAAATGGTCAATTATGTTACCAAAATAAGCACATGGCAGCAGGTACAACTCAGAAAATAACCTATATGCTATAGCTAAAATTTTAAAATTGACCAAAAATGGAACTTAACATCAGGAAAACAGAATGGTAGCAGCAACAAATAGCAGAGAATAACACAGAAAAATCAGAATAAAGCATAGAATAAAGCATAACGGAACCATGAATCAGCAGCAAAACACCTCCCCCACACTTACTCCTCACATTGTCCTCAATGTGGACACAAGGCAACGGAAAATAAAAGAAGAAAGTAGAGAATACTGCCCTGTTTGGAGGAGGTTCTCTCAAACCTCAATGGGAAGTGTCATTGGAACGGTTGTCTCTAAACCGTCCCAACAAAAGCTGCATCAACTCCATGTTTTGTCGTATCAACTCGTTGTTCTGCTGCAATGTGGCTTGCAATGCTACATGTTGTTGCTGCTGTTGTTCCAACTGTTGTTCAACATTCTGCATTCTTGCTTCAAAGTCATGTGGTGCTGCTGTAGAGGTGGACGGGGCAGCAGCTGTACCTGCGTTTCTCGAGGCAAAAACTGTCTTTGTAGCCAAAGGACCTGCAGGAATGAAAGACAAAGTGCCGCCTTCCTCTCGGCGTAGCAAATGCATAGAATCCAAGCATGGTAAATCAAGAGGAAGCATGTCACCAGCATGATGCAAGTCATTGTCATCAAGAGAAATAAGACGTTCATGCAATGCAATCTTGGTCACAACAAATCCTAGGAACATGCCCCTACCATGGTGTCTGTTGCTTATGTTCTTTTTAAACTGTGAGGCTAACCAATACCCTAGATTTACCTTCTTCCTTTGGACCATGCACCATAAAAAGAAAAGTCCACCCTTAGTAAGAACAGTGGAGTCATTGTTACAACCAAAAACAGAATAAGCTAGGAACCTATGAATGTAACGAAGTGCAGCACTTTGAATATGATATGCCTTTGAATGTCCAGGGTCAAAAACCGCATGTGCGAGTCCAGTGAGTGTTCTATATGCTTGCATTTGATCAAAATCACCAGCAGGAAAATCACAATATGCACTCATGTATTCATGGCTCAATATGCTCACATCATCAACAAGACCCAAAGCTTTGTTGAAATCATTTACAGAATATTGATGCATGTGTCCCATCAACCTAAAGTGAATGGTGTTTGGAGTAGATATGTTGAAATTTTGCTTCTTATAATCAAAAGTGAATGTAGCATAAAACTCCCTAGAAATCTCAGTAAAAGAAGGTAAATCTAATGCAAAATATGCCTGCCAACCTATGTTTGCAACGAACATCTCAAACGCAGCATGCAAATTCAATGTCTCAAGTGTTGCAACATGTATAGATTTAGCAGCAATAACATCACGATGCTGATAAATTTCGTACCTCTTTTTATGTTCACGATCTCTGAAAGTGAGATGTCTGTGAAGTGCCCTAGTTGATGGCGGATAGGTACTCTTACCTTTGGAAAGTCGTGCTCGTTGTTGCTTCCGTGGGGCTGGTTCTGCATCATGAACTTCATACTCTTCTTCCAAGGTTTCCTCTGGTTGGTCTGTGTGGGGATGTTCTGGTTGCTCCTCATGAGCAGAATGGGATGTCTCATGCTGCTGTCCAATCTCTGATCGCATGAGAGGAGGTTCCTCTTCAGTAACTTGGACATTTCTGGAGGTTGAAGCATCTTCTTGTTCTTCCGCAGTCGATGAGTGAGAGGTGCCTAAAGTATTATCCTTAGTGAACTGCTCGTAATCTTCCAGAAGTTTGGTCATCTTTTCTAACGTGTGAAATTTCTGAGTAGAAGACTCAGATTGCAGTGGTTTAGACGTGGGTGTTAGCTGTGATGGTTCTACAGGAGATGACGGTATTGATACGGTTGTGGGTGATGGTGGTGGCGGTAACGCAGCAGCAGTGGGTTGCGGACGCTTTGGTGTCCTCCGGGTAGCAGCTTTTCTCTTCCGTTTGTTAGTTTTGGTTGGTGCCATGGAGTTGAATCGAGATTTACCTGCAAGAAAACCAAGCACACAAACACGAAATACAAACAAGCAAGCCAATTTCCCAGTTAATTATAACCCAACTAAATAGCTGAATTACTAAATGAAGCACATAAATGTTCACTTATCAACACCAAAGACAATCAATCAAAAACACATAACAACTTAGTGTAGTAAATCGCAGTCCCAAATATAAGCAATAAAAGTAAGGACCAAATCCACTGATTATGCCAATTAAATTTAAAGACAATTTCTAGTATAGAGGCTCAACACATGACAGTATTTAAACAATTTCTATCTAGTGGCAGCAATGCAATATTACTAACCAAAATGGAAGTCAAAGTGTATCATGCTCATACTTAAGATTGAAATCAGTTTTAACATCAAATTGAAACATTAAGTTCATGGCAAAATCAATTCGAAACAGCAAAGTAATTAATTCTTAGCAGAAACAGAAATTAATTAACCCTTTACAGTAGTTTGGGACTCCAAATTTCAGCTATCAATGCCCAATTTGTATCAAAGCACATACCCAGCATTTAATCAATAACCAATAAATCAATATCCAAGAACCAATTTAATTAATTTCCTCAACTTGTATGCAACAAATTCAGTAGAACATGAACCCAGCAAAGAAAGAGTATGAACTTAGCGAGTGAAATCAATTAATCGCAGAACAGAATTGGCAGGAAGAAAAACAAGTAGAGCATGCTAATTCTCAGAAAAACACAAACAAAAATTCAGCAGCAAATTAATTATTTTCCTCAAACAGAATCAAACTTGACGTATCAAACTAGCATTTTAGCAAAGTTTTCAGAAAGAGATTATGAAATTATCAGGTAATCACATCAAAGTCCCAATCATCAATGCTCAATTTGATCTAGCAGACCTAGTAAATAGTTCAAAAGGTAGAGATCATACCTGAGAATGCTTGAGAATGGAGTAGAGAAGAGTGGATCAGAATGAATGAAATGAGCTGAGACTTTGAACTGACCTCAGGGAATCTGCGATTTGAACAGGAGCAATTCCAGATGGTGAACGGCGGTCTGAACCAGAGAGTGAGAACCGAGAAACGACAAAGCAAAGCTACTCTTGAGGAAGAAATCGTCGGCCGAGTAGATGGTGGATGGCGAATAGAAGAATCGCGAGTCGAGATGTGGCTTCTGTTCGAATCGGAACTGAAATCGCTTTGGGTTCTGCGATTTGCGAATGGTGAGAAGAAAAAGGCGATGAAAGGTTTTTGTTGTTTTTTTGTTTTTTTTTTTTCAGTTGATGTAGTTTAGATCGCAAAATCAGTGGAACTTGATCTCGTTGGAACCGAAAACAAAAGGATTTGGTTGCGTTTGGAAGTGAAAGGCTGTATGTGGTGGCGTGTGGAGGAGTTTTGGAACGACGGTGGTGAGGGCTAGGATTGGTGATGGTTTGGTAACCCTAGCAGAGCGGTTTGAACGAGTGAGAAGAGAGAATATGGTAATTTTCGATTACCCCCATATGTAAAGAGTAATAAAAAGGAAAATAAAATATAATTAGCCGTTAGGATAAAACGACCACCCTCCAAAACTTAAAACGCAAAGCAAACACTTATATATTTTTTTTCAAAACTTAAACTCGGTAAAAACTAACTAAGTCCTATATGTACCACTCCACCATTAAAGAGTCAGTTTTAACCTCTCAACATACTGAACTGCACTAAAAAATCTAAGGAAGAAGAAGAACTGTTCAAAAATAAAAATAATAAAAATAAATGAAAAATAAAATTTTTTTTCAAATTAAAAATAAAACTGAAAAATTGAAGTCAATGAAATCTCAAATGCTGGGTTGACTCCCAGTAAGCACCAAAGTTTACTGTCCATGGTTAGACATTCTTGAACTTCCTCAAGTCATCTTCTCTGGTTCCTCCAAGTCCAAATTCTCAGATTGAGGAACCTCCAAACTTTCATAAAATGGCTTCAACCTGTGACCGTTGACCTTAAAAACTTTGTTGGTTTCAAGACTTTGTATCTCCACTGCACCATGAGGAAAAACATTAATAACAACAAAAGGTCCCAACCATCTGGACCTCAACTTACCAGGAAATAAACGTAATCTAGAATGAAAAAGAAGAACTTTCTGACCAACTTTGAATTTTTTCCTTGACACCATTTTGTCATGGAAGGCTTTAGTTCTCTCTTTGTAAATCCTAGCACTGTCATAAGCATCATTCCGAATCTCCTCCAACTCTTGCAGCTGCAACTTCCTTTCCTCTCCAGCTTCATCCATCTTCATATTGCAATATTTGATTGCCCAATATGCTCGATGCTCCACTTCCACTGGCAGGTGGCATGGTTTCCCAAAGACTAACCGATAAGGTGACATACCAATCGGAGTCTTATATGCTGTTCTATAAGCCCACAATGCGTCGTCAAGCTTAGAACTCCAATCCTTCCTGTTGGGACTTACAATCTTCTCAAGAATGGACTTCACTTCTTTGTTCGAAATCTCAGCTTGTCCATTCGTCTGTGGATGGTAGGCTGTAGAAACACGATGTGTAACACCATATTTCTTCAAGAGATTCTCCATCACCTTATTGCAGAAATGTGTACCTCGATCACTGATGATCGCTCTTGGAATCCCAAACCTTGCAAAAATGTGGCTCTTTACAAAACTAACTACTGTCTTAGCATCATCAGCTCTTGTAGCTTTGGCCTCCACCCACTTCGAGACATAATCTACAGCCAGCAAAATGTATATGTTTCCACATGAGGATGGAAATGGCCCCATGAAATCAATGCCCCATATGTCAAATATCTCACAAACAGTAATAGGAGTGAGAGGCATCTGATCTCTATGACTTAAACCACCTGTTTTCTGGCAATTCTCACAAGACTTACAGTACATGTAAGAGTCCTTGAACAATGTTGGCCAGAAAATGCCACATTCCAAAATTTTGCGAGCTGTTCTCTTAGGTCCAAAATGACCCCCACACACTGAAGAATGACAGAACTTTAGTATTGATGGAACTTCCACACCTGTAACACATCTCCTTATGACTTGGTCAGAACAATACTTCCATAAGTAAGGATCATCCCATATATAATACTTGGCATCTCTTTTGATCTTGTCTTTCTCTGCTCTTGTCAAAGTATCTGGTGAAGTACCAGTAACCAAGTAGTTCACAATGTCAGCATACCATGGGATCAATGGTTGAATACTCAGAAGTTGTTCATCGGGGAAGTCATCATCCAAAGGAGATGGTATCTCATTCAATAGCAACCGGCTGAGGTGATCAGCTACCAGATTCTCAGACCCTTTCTTATCTTTTATCTCCATGTCAAACTCTTGAAGTAGAAGGATCCAACGAATAAGTTGTGGCTTTGATTCCTTCTTCTTGAGTAAGTACTTCAGGGCTGCATGGTCAGAATAAACGACCACCTTTGTTCCCAGCAAATATGATCTAAACTTTTCTAAGGCAAACACAATTGCCAAAAGCTCTTTCTCTGTGGTGGAATAGTTACTTTGAGTGTTGTCCAAAGTTCTTGAGGCATAATATATGACATGAGGATTCTTCTCAATCCGCTGCCCAAGAACAGCCCCCACAGCGTAGTTGCTCGCATCGCACATTATCTCAAAAGGATATTTCCAATTCGGTGGCTGCACTATTGGGGCCGAAATCAGTTCTTTCTTCAGCTTGTCAAATGCTTCCCTACACTCTTCAGTAAACTCAAAAGGCACATCCTTTTGCAGCAACTTGCACAGTGGTTGAGAAGTCTTTGAAAAATCTTTGATAAAGCGCCTGTAAAAACCTGCATGACCAAGAAAAGAACGAATCTCCCGCACACTTGCGGGGTAAGGCAAAGATTTAATGACATCTATTTTAGCCTTATCAACCTCAATGCCTCTAGCTGAAACTATATGACCTAGAATTAAACCCTGATCTACCATGAAATGGCATTTCTCATAATTTAAAACTAAGTTAGACTCTCTACATCGTTTTAGCACTTTTGTAAGGTTAGTTAGACATTCATTGAAGCTATTACCATAGACTGTAAAGTCATCCATGAACACCTCAATTATTTCCTCAACAAAATCAGAAAAGATACTAACCATACATCTTTGGAATGTCGCAGGTGCGTTGCAAAGGCCAAACGGCATCCGACGATATGCAAAGGTACCAAATGGGCAGGTGAAGGTCGTCTTTTCTTGGTCTTCGGGCGCCACCGGCACTTGAAAGAAACCTGAATAACCATCAAGACAACAATAGTGAGAGCGACCAGCTAACCTTTCTAGCATTTGGTCAATAAATGGTAGTGGGAAATGGTCCTTCCTTGTGGCAGCATTCAACTTCCTGTAATCGATACATACTCTCCACCCATTTTGAACCCTAGTAGGCACTAGTTCCCCTTCATCATTCTTGACCACTGTAACTCCGGTCTTCTTTGGCACAACTTGTACCGGACTCACCCACTTGCTATCGGAAATTGGATAGATCATACCCGCATCTAGCAATTTCAGAATCTCCTTCTTCACAACTTCCATCATTGGTGGATTCAATCTTCTTTGAGCATCTCTACGTGGCTTGCTGCCCTCTTCCAAAAGGATCTTGTGCATGCAAGTAGATGGGCTCAATCCTTTTATATCAGCTATAGTCCACCCAATGGCCTCCTTATGCTCCTTTAAAACCCGAATCAGCTTCTCCTCTTCCCCCTTACTTAGCTTGTTGGAGATAATAACCGGCAATGTATCTCCTTCTCCCAAGTATGCATATTTTAAGTGCTCGGGCAGCGGCTTTAATTCCAACTTAGGGGCCTGCAAAACAGAGGGTAAAATCTTCTCATGGTGAGAAGGTAGGCTAACACGGTTGGCTTTAGATCCTAGAGGCTGGTTTGCCTCCATTCCACACACGATTTCATGTAAGCTTTCCTTAAGAGAGAGATTTTCCCCAAGCTCTTCTAAGCTGTCCAAATTAATGTCCCTGCAAAGCACTACATCAAGCTCATCAGAATTATTTAATTCAAAAGACTCTTGAACCAAAGGATCAATTATGTCAATTCCACACAAGCTAGACACATCACAAGGATATTTCATGGCTTCATACACATTGAATTGAACGGTCTCACCATCAAATTCCATGGTTAGTGTCCCTTCATAAGCATCAATCTTTGTTCTTGCAGTGCGAAGGAAGGGCCTCCCAAGTAGTAAATCAGCAGATGTTGAGGATTTGTCATCCTCCATATTAAGTACATAAAAATCAGCAGGAAAAATTAACTCACCCACTTGAACCAAGACATCTTCTAGTAACCCCACCGGGTACACTATAGACCTGTCTGCCAATTGAATCACAACACGGGTTTCTTTTAAAGGTGAACCCTTGAAAGATGAGTAAATGGACAGCGGCATCACATTAATGGATGCCCCAAGATCACACATAGCTTTTTTAATTCCTACTTTGCCAATTTTACAAGGGATAGCAAACATACCTCGATCCTTACACTTTTGAGGGAGCTTTCTTTGGATCATGGCTGAGCAATTTTCTGGCATCAACACCTTCTCTTCACTAGCCAACTTCCTTTTGTTTGTACACAGCTCGTTAAGAAACTTAGCATAACGAGGGATCTGCTTGATAGCTTCAAGTAATGGGATGTTCACTTCAACCTTGCGGAAGGTTTCCCAGATGTCTTTCTCCTCCTTTTCTTTCCTTGAACTAGCAAATCTCTCAGGAAAAGGGGGCTGAACTCTAAAGGTATGGGGCTGCTGCAATTCAGTTTGCTTTGATGGCTCAATTTGCTGAATTTCTACCTCTTTTTCAGCTTCTTTCTTACTTGCATGGCTGCCCTTCTTTGGAGTTGTTGTTCCCAGCTCTTTACCACTTCTCAATGTGATGGCACTAACATTTTCCTTGGGATTAACCATTGTTTGAGAAGGTAGCTTCCCTTGTGTCTCTAGCTTACTTAAAGAAGTAGCTAGTTGGCTAATTTGAGTCTCCATGTGTTGCATCCCTTTTCTTGTCTCTTGTTGGAAACTCCTAGCATCTTGTTGCATGTTCTTTGTTTCTTGTTGAAGTTCCAACATGGTCTTTGTGGATTGTTGCTGCATTGTAGCCAAGGATTGAATCATATCCTCCAAATACTTGTTTGAACTAGAAGGCTGTTGTGGAGGTGGCCTTGGTTGTGTATAACCCTGCTGCTGCCTATTCCCATAACTGAGGTTAGGATGCCTCTTCCAACTCTCATCATAAGTGTTGGAGATGGGAAAAGTTGACCGTTGGGGCTGCCCATATGTACCTCCCATTGCATTAACTTGTTCTTGATCAATTTGCCATGAAGGACATGCATCCGTTGGATGTTCAAAAGAACTACAAGCTTCACATGCTTTCACCCTCTTACTAAGCCCTGCAGCTACATCTTTAAGCACAAAGGTAAGTTCAGAAAGTTTTTGCTCAACGGAAGAGTTACTTACCTGACACACTTTCCTTGAAGGTTCGTCGCTTTGCCCAAACTGCTGTGAGTTGGCTGCCATATTTGAGATGATTTCCTTAGCTTGATCCGAAGTCTTATGCACAAGAGCTCCTCCACTAGCGGCATCTACCATTTTCCTCTCTAAGGCAAGCATCCCTTCATAAAAATAGAGGATAAGTGATTGATCCGTAATGCCATGTTGTGGGCAGCTTGCACACAACTTCTTGAATCTCTCCCAATACTCATGGAGGCTCTCCACATCCTTTTGCCTTATACCACTAATCTCCCTACGAATTGTAGCTGCCCTAGAAGCTGGGAAATACTTATCTAAGAAAGCAGTAGCCATCTCCGTCCAAGAGCTTATAGTACCGGATGGAAGATTGAGCAACCACTCCTTAGCACTATCTTTAAGAGCAAAAGGAAATGCTCTAAGCTTAATCTGCTCCTCTGTCACTCCTTGGGGTTTCATGCTAGAGCAAACACCATGGAACTCCTTAAGGAAATTGTGTGGATTCTCAGATTGTATCCCATGGAAGGTAGGAAGTTGATGAATCAACCCAGACTTCAATTCGAATGGCACAGTTAACTCCGGAAAGGCAATACACATAGGCTGCTGGTTTGTTGGGGCAGCGTGTAGCTCTCTAACAGTCCTGTTATCACCCATATCTTTTTCTATATCAAACTCGGTTGTAGATTCTTCAAGTTCCGAGCTTTCTTCTTCAAATTCGGTTGAAAATTCCACCGAACCAGTTGCTTCAACTTCCAAATCAGATGTGAAAGTCACTTCTGACCGCTTTTGCTCTTTGGTTCTCTTCCTCAACAACCGGGCTGTTTTCTCTATCTCCGGATCGTACTGTAATTGCAGTTTTTCAGACCTGGTCATCCAAAAACAAAACAAAACAAACAGTAATGTTGCCAGTCCCCGGCAACGGCGCCAAAATTGATGGTTGTCGAAACCACCAAGATAATTCCTGCTCAACTGTAAAACAAAAACTGTAGAAAGTGTGAGAAGGGTCGAACCCTAGGGACTAGCCTTGCCCAAGGCTAACCAGAACTGACAGTGAACTGAAAATTAAAAGTAAAAGAAAAACGGGGATTTGTGTAATTAATTATGTAAAACGAAATTAAACAGCAAAATTGATAATAAAAACCTGAACAATGGGAGGTGAATTCAGTCAAAGGAAGTTCGCGGTATGAGATTCATTTGGATTGATTATCGGACTAAAAATAATCTTTTAATATCAAATCACAGACAAGTTATAGCCATCGAAAAAGCATCTCCGGCCAATCTTTCCGTTTATAATAGATTAAGCAAGACAAGCGCTATGAATAACCCCTAATTGATTAACAACCCTAATACAAGCGACAGAATTTAATTAATCAATTGCAATAAACTCTAGAAAGACCTAGCCCTAATCAACAAACCTAAAAGCAAGATTCGTTTAAATTAGATCATACAATTACTTAATATAACCCGAAAGCCTGGTTACAATCAGATTATATCAATCGCTACAAGCATCAAATCAACTAAACAATTACGGATTCAGCATCAATGATTAGCTATATGCATCTTATTAATCAATTGATTGATCAGTTCAATAAATTAACAAAACACATTAAGGAATATAGTTTTCCAATAAACTGCAGTAAAAGTATGAATGTAATAATCAATAAAAAGCAAATAAGAACATTAAAACCTCACAATCCTGAAGAATCTCAACCTTGAATCAACCTCCGACTGATTAGAGAGTTTAGCCACGCATGGCTAATGAAGAAGACATTGAAAAGTTATGAAAAATGTTCTGAAATTCGTAACTATGCAGAAGGTAGAGAAGAACTCCCGTAAAAAAACCTAAAACACGATTATAATGTCTAAAATTAGGGCCCCACCATAATATTACAAAAGTGCCCTTTAAAATATAATTAATTCTTCTTCCTAAGCTCTATTTAAGCTCAAAACGACATCAGAATGGTAGGTTAAGTTGTTCTAATTAAAACAGCCCCGTTCCAGCAAGGTTCGGCATTAGCCTTGGGCAAGGCTAACTCCAGACTGCTCCAAATCGTCCTCCAAAAATTCCAGCTCCAAGTCCTTTGCTCATAAATGCTTCAATTAAGCTCCAAATGGTTCCTTTTAGTTAAATCCAACATTCCCTAACCAAAACAATAAAAACCAAATAAATTCTCATATTTAAGCACAAATATCAATATAAAAGCACAAGATTAGGTACTAAAATCATGTTGGATTTACACACTAACACTTTTAAAGATGTATGTTTAAGACTTGGTTATGTATTTCTTGATCATTAATAGAGTTATGCAGCTTATGATCTACTATTGTAGTAATGTAGTTATATATGTAGGTTTTTAATACTAATGTAGTTTTGGTGGATTATTGTATTTTATTATTTAATATTCGTTTAGCTTTTTATTTTGAAATTTTTACCTGGATAGTTATAGAGATTATATTTGGCAAAATATATCAAATTGAAAACATAACAAAAAACTAAAAAAAAAGGCACAGCAAAACAAATTCCACACAATTCTCATAATAGTTATATAAAAAGACAATAATATATCACAAAATAGTAAATAACAAAGTGTTGTTCTAGCAAGGCTAGAAAGTTGGCATCAACATGGTCCAAAAAGGGCAGCTACTTCTTAAGTTTTTTTTTTTTATAGCTAGAACAAAAAGATATGAATGCAATTAAAGACAAAAGGCAGCTAGAAATTAGGTTGTTTATCTAGGTAGACCATGTATGCATACATTCAAAAAAAATTCTGCATGTTACAAATCATTATAATTCAGGCAATTTTTTGAATTTTTAACTTGGCTTTGGCAAAACATCATGTCCTCAAGCTCTATAAGCAGCGTTGTGTTGATGCTTGTAGAAGTAGACTTGGTTGTACTACCTTGGGATAGATTTATACCATGTTCAGATTTCCCATGTGTTTATGTGGTTATTTGACTTTTGGTACTGCCTTGAGATACATTCTTTGAAGACTTTGGTTGCTTCCCTCCAAGTGTTGATGTGACTGCAAATTCCCTACTTCTCTTTCTGGTTGTAATTTGAGAGGCGGCAATGGTTGTTGACCTATTTCCACTTACTAATCTCACATTCCTCTCACCTGGCATCTACACAATAAAATATACCAAAGACAAATAATATTAAATAAACTAAAAAATTATTAACACAATATGGATTAACATAATATAGAATTACTATTGACTTACTCTAAAATACATATTTCCTATTTCATTTTGAAGTATAATCCATAACCCTTTCTTGCCTGATATCTCTCCTTCATCAAGGTGGCTTTATCAATTGCCATGTTTAGATGGAGACCTGTAATATGTTTTTCCAAACATATTCTGCTTGCCACGTACACCTTCATTTGCGGCATTCATCCTTTCTCATACCTGAAATAAAAATAATTCAGTTACAAATTTAGTTATAACTAATATATTATATTCAGAAAGGTTGAATTACAGGTGATCTTGGGGACAGTGAAGTCGGTGCATTCATCCTTTCTTGTACCTGAAACAAAAAATAAGTCAGTTATAGATTACAAATTCAGGTATAACTAATATACTATATTCAGAAATGTTGAATTACAGGTGATCTTGAGGGTGGTTAAGCTGGTGAATAATTCTTTCTTGGACATCCTCGTCTGTTATGTCCAAATGACTTACATATCTTGCATCTCATTTGCACTCTATGCTTACTTAACCTTAATACATATTGTCTTTGTTCAGTGGACTCATTTGTAGACTTTTTTCTATTTTTTCTAAGCCTACTTGATAGCTTCTTGAATTCAAGTGGTGCAACAGGTTCTTCCTTGATTATGTGCCACATCTTATAACCATTAATTGGTTCAAGCTCCCATTTATAGGTTGTTAGATACATCTCCTTTTTAAACATTTCATCAACATATTCATCAACATTCTATTTCATGAAAAGAGTTGCAAAAATTCCATGTATACATGGAATTCCTGAAATCTGCCAACCTCTGCAGCTGCAAGTTCTAGCTTGAATATCAACTACATATTGCTCTTTCCTATTCTTCACTTGAAACTTTTCATTCATAGCTGGCTTTGACACACAGAATCTACTTTTCCATTTCAATTTCTCCAATTTCTGTCTTATCCTAGGACATAATTGATCTTCCCTATTTTTTATTAAATCATTTTTCACCTTCATTCTTTCTATGAGGGATGTTCTAATTTCCTCCAACATATCTATTATTGGTAACATTCATGCTTTACAAATCCACCCATTAAAAGTCTCTGACATGTTATTATCAACACTCTCACATTTTGCAAAACTTGAGATAAAAGACTTACAAAACACCCGGGGATCTTTGGATATGAAAAGTGCAGCTGCTCCTTCATCTATTTTTTCAAGTTTCTCCAAATTTTCATTATATTGTGAAACATAGGTTGATTGCACAATTCTCCAAAAAGCTTTCTTGTATTCTTGCCCAAGGTACTCCTTCTTTCAATTTGCATAAATATGACAAGCACAACTTCTGCATTCTGCATGAGGAACTAACTCGCGCAGTACTTTCATTAATCCCTACAATAAGAGCAAACAAATATTTTAATGACTATAATTTAAAATATCATTAAATAAAAGATTATAATATACCTTTGTAAAAAAATTATAATATAAGACTTACCTTTGCAAAAAAATTATAATATACCTTTTGTTGGTCACTCGTGAATGTCCATCCAATGCCATCTACAATTCCAAGATCCTCTAATATTTTATCAAGAAACCATCTCCACATCATTTCACATTCTGATGTAACAACTGCCCAAGAGATTAGGAACATTTGATTGTTCCCATCTCTCCCTATTGCACTAAGAATTACCCCCTACAACAGTCTTTAAAAAAATACCATCTAGAGCAATTATTTGTCTGCAAACCTCAAGGAACCCTTTTCGTAGCCCATCGAACCTAATGTATAACTCTTTAAATGACCCAACTTCTTTCCCATTCCTAGTAACCCTATCTACATTAATGAAAAATGTCCCTCTCTATCAACTCTATGTAACTCAGCCATATATGATCTCAATCCTCCATAATGTGACTCTAATCCCTCTAATCATTTGCATTGCTCTATTTTTTACTTTATAACATGTGACTCTATTTACATCAAGGGAAAATTGGGGCATCATATCAGATATGAAAAGATTAACATTGTAATTTAGGTTCGATCGGAACTTAATCACAAATTAATTTGCAAGCCATTTTGTATTTGCCATTCTATTTTTAAGAACTCTGCAACATGAGTGGGTTTTAATGTATGTCCTAACAATGCAACTCAGCTCCACACTATTAACTGATGCATACAATCTCCATCCACAAGGCCCTTTACATGTTGCTTCCATTCTTGATTGACATGTTTTTTTCCACATCACATCAAAGCCATTTGAAATGGCATACATTTGAACTGCCTCTCTAAACTCATTCACATTTATAAATTTTATCCCAATAACAAAATCAAACTGAGTTTGATCACAATTCTTGTTATATATTATAGTTTTTGTCTTTTTCTTCTTATTAGTATCTAATTCAAATTCATAAATGCTAATAGGTATTTCTACCTCGTCATCACTGTCAGGATAGTCAGAGTTATATTCACTATGCTCATTTGCTTCCCCAACAACATGGTCACTGACATTAATACCCATTTCAATACTACTTTCACCCAACTCATTTTTTGGTATTCTAATTTCATACCCTCCATCAATTTTAGCTTCCTCAAACTGTTTTAAATTATTCCTAGCATTATGAAATTCATCATATGATGTTGTAGGCCCATCACCGCTTTCTCCTGACTCAGATTTCATGCAAAGCATCTGGAACATAGGTTTCATTACTGTTGTCATCTAACTCTGAGTTATGTTCAGTCATACCCATATTTTTCATTTCAAAATTGGGTGGTTCACTATAATTTTTAATTGCTTCTACATATATTTTTAAGAACCCAGACTGAAATCCCTCCTCTATCATAGTTTGACATTGTTCATTTATCTCAACATACTCTAATCATAATTGAAGTCCTAGTAGTGTATACCTTACTAGAGGTTTATAAGCAACACCAGACATTTATGCATACCCCTTTTCCTTAATGATTTTTTCTAATCCGTCAAGTGCCAAACCCTCTATTATTATCTGCATAGATTCTCCTCTAAGATACTCAAGAATAGGATGTGTAATAAATATACCAACCATGCAATATTTCAACTGGCAAGCATTTGTACAAAAATAATTCACTAATTACAAAAATACATATAGCCCATATTAACTTACTGAACAAAATATAAGCTATAACAACATAACAACCCCAAAAATTATCGAAACCCGCTAAAATAATTTGCCTTCCAGATTAAGTTTACCAGCTAAAAACCACAATTTTGTTGTCAGATGATTAAACAATACAATAAAACAAACAATTTTAAAACTTATCTTTATAATTTTTTCTCTCTCGGGCGGTTTGCCGTGAAGGGGACGGAATCGGGATAACAAGGACCATAACCACTCTTTCAGAACCAAATCAAGCTCCACAAGACAACCAATATGGTTTGGGATCACAGCAAAGATAGTTAATTTAGGGATTTGGAACCACAACAAAGATAATCTTAGGAGATAGTGAAATAAAGTTCGAAATAAATAAAGTCAAATATGGTTTGGGACCACAACAAAGATAGAAAAAAAGAAAGGATGAACCTTAGCCCGATTTGAGTTATTTTTTTATTTTTATTTTTCCGGAGAAGGTTTTCTGTCTTGGGTCTAAAAGGAAAATACAAAGGCAAAAACTACACTGTTTTTGTCTTTGTATTTTCTTTTTTCATATTATAAATAAAATCCACGCCATATATTATGTCAGTAATTTTTTAGTATTAACGCCACATAAGCAAGCCAACTAAGCAAAGTCACGTATTTTGAAGGGTTGATGATAGATTTATTATAGTTCGCAAAGTTGATATATCATTTTGTTATAAAGGTCAAATTTGGATAGAATTAAAAAAATGAGTAGAGTTGAGGATAGATTATATAGTCAACCATTTTTTTTCCAATTTATGATATGTGTTTTTTTTTCCTTTCGAATTTTTTTGCAGCGATATTTTTCCTTTTCTTATGTTTTCTTCATTTTTAATTTTATTTATATTTATATTTATAAGTAATTTTTTGTTTTTATATTCTTATTATATACACAAAAAATAAACATATATATTATATACATAATATATATAATACATATAAAATAAATCATAACGCATCTATAATATATACACAATATATCTATAATATATTTACAATATATACATTATAATTAACTAACTTATACATGATAAAAGACATTTATCTATAATATATATACTATAATTAAATAGTATATGAAGATTATATAATATATAAAGGTTAAAAAATAATATATGCACAACATATATATGATATATTTGTAATATATACATAATATATCTAAAATATCTAAAATTATATTATAAAATAATATTTTTAATATTTTTTTGAGAATTTTTTATAAAAATATATTATTTTCTCTTCGAAAGATTATTTTACAAAATAATATTTAAAATAAACTCATTTTTTAAAGAATTTTATAATATATACATAGTATATTTATAACATATATAAATCATAAAAATATGATAATATATGATATTTTTATAATTTTATAAATTTTTTGAGTATTTTTGAAATTTTTTTATATCAATAATATTAAAAAAAAAGATTGTTTTGTAAAAAGTCCTTAAAACAATCCTATAAGCTAAATTTTCTTATGTATTAATACACTGTTTAGACCCAAGGAGTCCAAGCCAAATAAACTCAATAAGTATACCAAATAATAGTTAATAGAAATTTATACAAAAAATCATAAGAAGGAAAATATTTTTAAAAAAATTATATTTTTAAATATGTATTTTTAATTTTAAAAAACCCCAAGTTGCCAACTATATATTTTAAAGATGAATATTATAACATTATTTGTATAAAATTGAATGATTAAAACTAACACAAATATAAACTATAAAATCGTCCTTACAATGGAAAGCTTCATCAACAGCATATCAAATCCTAAGAACCATAATTTATTATTTATTTATTTGTCATAAATATGGATACAATTAAAATTTTAAATACTTTTATAATTTAAAAATTATATTATGTATTTTATTTGACATTTAAAATTTAAAATTCGGCCTTTAGATTTTTAGCTATTAGTTTTCAACACCAAATGGTAGCGCCAAATTCAAGTAGTACAGATATTTTTCTCCTTGTCCAGTAAAAAAGAAAATATCAAAGAAAAACTCTTTTCTTTCCCTTATTAGTAACAAAATTGAACAGATACGTAGTTCATTGATTCAATCATGGCATGTTCATCACCTACTCCAATCTCTGCGATATCTTTCGCTAACCCAACTCTTCCCGAAAAGGGTATCCTCACTTTCTAGCTTAAATCCAAAAGCAATGGCCAAAGAAATTTACTTTAACCATGATGGTTCAGCTATAAAGAAACTTCTGGTACTCTTCCCAAGCTTTACACTAATTACTTTGATTATCCTAACTTATTGCTTTAATTACTTCGAGATTTGATTTGAGGTTTTGGGTTGGTGCAGGCTGGGGTCGATATGGTGGCAAAGCTTGTAGGAGTCACTTTAGATCCAAAGGGAAGGAATGTAGTATTGGAAAATAAGTACGGACCACCTAAGATTGTTAACGACGGAGAAACTGTTCTGAAACAGGTATTTAATAATAACCCATTACTCATTATTAAATTAATCATGCATAATTGCCATCAAGTTAAGTACTTCTCTTCTTGTTTGATAGTTCAGGTTTGTTCGGGTTTCGTTTTTTTTTGGATAGTTTCCGTTCCACAAATATATTTTCCCCATTAATTAATAAATAAAATAACTAAATATAAAAAAAAGGTTAAGTACTTCTCTTCTAATGAATCTGATTTGTTGATTAGGCAAGGAAACTAATAAATTGGAAAATTGTTTCTTTTAACTTTTTGACTCAGTAATTTTCTTCTTATGAATCTGATTTGTTAATATTTAGATTGAACTAGAGGACTCTTTGGAGAATGCTGAAGTGAAATTGGTGAGGCAAGCTGGGGATAAAACAAATGACCTTGCTGGTGATGGTTCAACAACATCAATAGGTCTTGCTCATGGTTTAATCACTGAGGGACTTAAGGTATGAGAAAATGTTTATTCTAATGGTTTAAGAGCCAATACATCTTAATCTTCTGACGATTCTAACAATATTACTGCTTCAATTTGGAGTTCTTCGTTAATAGTTATATACTGGACAAAAATTTTATTGATGGAATGAATAATTTATCTCCTGATCTGGTTCTCAATTTTTATTTCTTTGACATCCTATATATGAACTTGTGTCAACTTTTTATGTTAAAGATAACACAATTTCTAGGTGATTGCAGCTGGCATGAATCCTGTTCAAATTGCCCGTGGGATTGACAAAACCTCGAAATCCCTTGTTTCTGAACTCAAATTGATGTCTAGAGAGGTGAATTAAGTATACTTTTCTCCCTTTTTTTTTAAAAAAAAATTTTACTTTGGACAATCATATCCAGGAGATGCAGATTAGAAAGCATGTAAAATGAGCTTATTGCAAATATATGCTCATTCTATATTTGCAAATAATACTAACTATAGTTTATAAATGTAGGTCAAAGATGATGAGCTTGTACATGTTGCGGCAGTGAGTGCAGGGAATGATTATGCAGTAGGGAATATGATAGCAAATGCAATACATGAAGTGGGGAAGAGGGGTGCAGTCACAATCGAAAATGGAAATCATATTGAGAACAATCTTCAAATTGTAAAAGGGGTGCAATATGATCATGGATATTTGTCTCCTTACTTTGTTACTGATCGACGTAAAATGACAGTAGAGTTTCACAACTGCAAGGTAGGAAATGTAAATTTTTATATAATCTGGCTGTTACTGTGAAACTATTTGAGAACGAAAATTTTTGGTTGCAGTTACTTTTGGTTGACAAAAAAATTACATACCCAAAAGAGATGTTTAAAATACTGGACAATGCTGTTAAAGAGAAGTACCCAATAATGATAGTTGCAGAGGGCATTGAGCAGGAAGCTTTGGCTCCAGTTATTAGGAACAAACTCAGGGGTGTGCTGAAGGCAGCAGCAATTAAGGCTCCTGCCTTTGGTGAGCGCAAGAGCCACTATTTAGATGACATCTCCATCTTGACAGGAGGTAGTGATTAAGTGCTAAATATGCATTAACATCTTTTTGCTAATATTATATAAGCACTAAAAATAGCAGCATGAACTTTCTTCTGATTGCACAGAATGGCAAGATTGTAGAATATTCCTAAGACAGTCACACCACCACATGTAAAGGTCCTCTTTATTGTTGACCGCATTCAATCCTATTTATGAAAATTTGAATAACATAGCAAATTAGAGCTAATTCTCTTTTATCTTTTGGTAACAGAAAATTAGAGTAACATTGCATTCATGGTGTCCTTTAGTCCTTTATATACATTTTGAATTTGTATTTGATTCTCATCCCTTAGATGCTTTGCAGGCACAGTAATAAGAAATGAGATGGGATTTACCCTAGAAAAGGCTGGTAAGGAGGTTTTAGGCTCTGCTACGAAGATGGTTATAACCAAGGATTCCACACTGATAGATACTGATGGGAGCACTCAAGCAGCTGTTCAGAATAGGGTTTCTCAGATCTGCGGTCTTGTTGAGGTGCATCTGCCTTTTATAATGTTATCTATTCCTTTACAGAATTGCTAAATCCTCCAAATTTCATATTTCAGCATCATTGCAAGTCTAAAATTGCAAATCATTCACACAGAATATGCAAGTTTGGTCTCGTCAATGGGATGATATAAACTGAAAATTTTTTGTCCACATTAACAGATCCAATATACACATATACCTGTTAAGTTGGCTTCTCATTGGAATCACAGTAGCGAAAGGTTAAAACTATTGTCATCTAGCCAGTGTTTCTTGTACCTACAGAATAGAAATTTCTGTATCAGAAAAAAAATAATACTTTTTTTTGGAGAGCAAAAGGACTTTTATGGCCTAAAAATGTGCATTAACCAGTTTATAATTAAGGTTGATTTATTAAGTTATTAACCTTAATTCATGGTCAATGACTTGGTCTTGCCTGAAATGTCACTATTTTTTTTGCTTGTTTTGCAGAATACTGAAGAAAAGTTTGAAAAGAAAATACTGAATGAAAGGATAGCAAGATTATCAGGAGGAATTGCCATTCTCCAGGTAAAGAATTGCTTATGGCATAAGCAACTTCTCTTCTTGAAACTGTGAACATATCAAGACTTCATCTCTGCTTTTAGGTTTTGATTTATCAATTAAACCGCAGGTGGGAGCACAAACACAAGTTGAATTGAAGGATAAACAACTAAGAATTGAAGATGCTTTAAATGCAACCAAGGTAGCTAGTTGCTTTTCTTGATCTTTCAGTTATTTTTGATGTTACATGTAAATAATAAGGTTCTGGCTTGGCATATTGCAGGCTGCAATTGAGGAAGGTGTGGTTATTGGTGGTGGCTGTAGCCTTCTGAGACTATCCGCAAAGGTGGATGGTATTAAAGAATTTTTTGGAAGATGAAGAACAGAAGGTGCCTCTCTCCTTTCATCCCTGTTCTATTTTCTTTTTTATTTGTTCATTGTGGATTATATGATACCCCAAGACTTGGAAAATTTTAATTTAGCTGTATTCATTAATGATTCTTGGTCTTATTATTTTGTTCAATTGTTCATTGCTGTTGTGTTGTCACTGTAGGAATGTCCGTGCAGATTGGGGCTGAGGTCTTCAAAATTGCTTTGTATTATCCTACAAGGCTGATAGCCAAGAATGCAAGAGCAAACGACAACATTGTCATAAACCAGGTCTTTTAATAAGTTCATCATTTTCTTTTGATGTTGAAATTGAAATCTGAAATTTTTTGTTGGATTTTTTCATCGTTATAACACAATTTGATGCAAAAACTTGTTGAATTTGTTAGATTCTATCAAATGATGACCCAAGATATGGATACAATGCTGCAAGAGACAGATATGAGGATTTGATAACTGCAGGAATTATAGACCCAACAAAGGTATGATTCTATGGTCAATTATATCAAAAAGAAAAGTTCTTTATTGAATTAATGTATGCTGAAGAAATGAAAACTAGAAACTTATACTGCAATTAAATTGTTTTAGCTTTAATTAATGTAAAGATACCTATCATAATGCTCATGATGTGTAATCAAAATTCGGAACAGGTAGTTAGAAGTTGTTTGGAAAATGCTGCATCAGTGGCCAAAACGTTTCTGACTTCTGATGCTGTTGTAGAAGACATTAAGGAACTACAACCATTAGCGAACAGAAAACAAATGCCAATAAATCCAGGTAAGTCATTCCATCACACCATATCATAGGTACTTAAAAAAGTAAACGCAGGTGCAAATTAACAAACATGTTTCATGTTATCTGTGAGCTATAGCTGACAAGTTCTGATGTTTAACAATTCAGGTATTGCACCTATGGGCTTGCAGTTGGGGGCCAAAAGTTTGAAATTGTAATACTGCTTCAGTTAGGCTGTGTTTTAACACTGCTTCTTTCAAGTCATTCAAATCGATGAAGCAACTAACTGAACATAAGTAGCACAGCTAACTTGAATTTTTCCAGTTTTCCCAATGGAAAGGTGCTAATAGTTGATCAAACACTTGCCAGTAGCAAAATGATGTCTAAATTCTTTCACATCAAAAAGGCTGGTTTCCTTTAAAAGAACAAAGGTTTTAATCCCTGAAGTTTGCATCCCAAAAGGAAGGGCACTGCCACTGCCCCAAGATTCGGTGGAAATTGGTTCTAGACCAACTTAAAAATGATCTAATAAGCTTGTGACTTGCAAATTGCAGTTGATTAAATATTCACAGAAGCAAATGGCAAATGTTGTTTTGCAAAATATATTATAGCTTCACATATAATGAATTTTCTGTATATATTCTCTATTCATGTCAAATAAAAGTTCGTGTGCTTTTCATTTTATTATCTTCTGCGTGCTTGTTCCTTTGATGCTTCTTAGCAAAGTTGTTGGCTACATAGTGAAGGCAAAATGAAAAGCAATCAAATTGATCAATTTTGAAAATGAAAAGCAATCAAATTGATCAATTTTGATACATACAAGAGGAAAAAAAAATATTAAATGGGGTGAGAACATAAAAGAAATTATTATATAGAAGGAAAATGTATTTTTAGATTTATCATTTTAATTTGAGTGGAATTTTTTTTAATTATTAAAAAATATTTTCATATATTAGCTAACTTCAAAAATTTTATTATGTGCTGTTCAAGAATATATCACTCATTATCCTTAGAAGTAATAAGATGAAATATATCCGTAAAAATTACCATATCCGAACTATAATACATTTAAAGATGACAAATCGGTATTTCATGTATAATGAATTTGCTGTACATATTCTCTATTTATGTCATATAAAAGTTCATGTGCTTTTCATTTGATTATCTTCTGCATACTTGTTCCTGAACTTTAATTCTTCTTAGCATAATTGTTGGCTACATGTTGAAAGCAAAATGAAAAAAAGCAATCGCATTGATCAATTTTGATGCATATAAGAGAAAAAAAATTAAATTGTTAAATAGGACGAGAATGTAAAAGAAATTATTAAATAGAATGAGAATATATTTTTGTATTTATCATTTTAATTTGAGTGAGAGAAAATTTTATTTTTTTTATTTAATTATTGAAACCATTTTCTTATACAAGCAAACTCAGACAAACTTTATTATGTGTTGTTCAAGAATATTAATAGATCCCTCATCATCTCCTAATAGCAACAAATAAAAAACCTGTATGGATAAAATTTCTGAACAGACTATTGGTTTTATCACCTCCATATCTATCCACTAATACCTTTGTTATTTTTATATGAATTTGAGCCTCTATCATGCACTCTACCCATTTTCGGTAACTTGAATAATAATAATTATTATTAATTACTCTTTTTATTTCACTTTAAATACTACTTTCTCCATTTTTTTATATTAAAAAAATATAAAAATTAATAAGATAGTTAATTAATTTATTAATCATAATTTATCTTAATTAGTCTTAAATAAATTTAATCATATATATTTATAATATTAAAAAAAAAGATAACTCATAGCCATAATATAATAAAATATTTTTTTATCTAAATTTTTATTTTAAAATGGAGGAGATAAATTGTCTTCCACTTATACAATAAATACACATATTTATATGCAAACAATGTAAATTATTGTGTATAATTAAATTATTTTTATACAGTATAATAATTTATAAATCTATGTATAAAATATTAAAAGAGAAAAAAATATATAGTGATTATATATAAATATATAACTTTAGGCACAAATATCAATCGTAATTGTGGCGTAAAAATGACAACGTATCATTTAATATATAAATTTATTTTAAAATTAATCAATAATTTCAATATGAAAATATCAAATTATATTGATCGATACAATTTAAAATTTTACTCCAATTATCAGTCTGATATAAATATCACCATCTCTTTCAAATAATTAGGGTTCGATAGATAAAATTAATGTCTATATTATGATACATGACAAAAATTAACTTATAATTGTTTCCTAATTAGTAAAATAGAGCGTAACTTAACAAAATTTTTAATAACCATAACATTAATTTATGCATTGAAAAGTGAAGTATATTAATTATACAGCTTATATTTATATGTCACTAGTCTCGTTTGAAATATAAAATACAATTAATCATAAGATAATTTCAGAATTTCTTTAAGGAACACTCTCTTATAATTTTTATTTAAAATACTTTTCTCTATATAAAAAAACACTTTAAATAAAAATTTTCTCTTTATAAAAAATGAGATATATTTTAATAAAAAATATTTACTTATTTTTATAAATTTTAAATAATATTAATTATAAAATTTTAAATTTACTCTTATTTATTATATGTTCTTAATCTTAAGAATTAATATTTGAAAAATACTTCTTAAAAAAGAATAATTAGATAAATTTATGAATTTTTTATAAAATTTATAATCATCAATTATTATTTTAATTTATATATTTTATTTTTATACAATATTTAAAATGAAATAAGAAAGTAATAAATATTAGTTTAACAATATAAATAAAATTATATTAAAATTAAGAGATTAAAACTCAAATTTTCCAGTTCAAACTTAATTAAAAAAAATAAAAAATAATTACCACAGTGCACAACAATAACATTTTCCATAATTAAAAAAATATGAAAAACCTCCTCAAGTCCCAAAAACAGCCATGTGTTTCTCTCTGGAGTCTCGTCTTGGGTTTTATATATTGTAGTTGGGAACAGATCTCAGTTTCTTAAAATCATGAGAATTAAGCTGAAATTTGAGATACCCATTTCAAAATTTTCGCTGTAACGAGAAAAAAAAAAGGCTCTTTTGATGGGTTTGAGTGTGCAGTGTTTAATGGATTTAATAGTGGCTGGATTTTCTTTAATTATTGGATTGGGCATTTTCGCTTTCATAGCTTCCATTCTTTGCTCTGTTGCTTTTCTTTATAACGCTAAGGACGTTTCTTGAATCTCAAAACCCCAGGTATTTTCTTTCTCTTTTGTCATCTCTGGTTTAGAGAAACAGAATAATTAAAACTCCATAGGGCTTTTCATTGTCAATTAGTTTATGAATAGCCTCTGAATTTGATTGTTTCGTGTTTTGTTGTTCAATTTTATTGGGTTTATATTTAATTAACTTAATTTCTCTTGTATGATTCAATAATCCCCCAATTTGATTAAGTCCCAATATTAGGAACAAGGGGTTTCCTTTTAAAAGTACAAAGAGATCATCATTTTCTTTACTAATTATTGTCTTCACATAATTCTTTTCCTGATAAAAGAGAAAATTGGAGTGCCATAAAACTTGTAAAGACTGAAAAAAAAAAAACTTATGAATTATCATTCAAGGTTACTGCTTATCAGGTATCACTAACCAAAATTGTAGTTGATGTAATTTTCTTTCATTTTCAATTGTAAGTAGAAAAAAGTGAAGTAGGTCTAAGCAATATCATGGGCTCGATAATTGAAAGAAAATAAGTAGTTCCAAATGGACTCTAAATGCCAAAAAGAAAAAAAAAATTCTAATTGTTTTCTGCAAAACCAATAAAGTCTATTTTCTTCTGGTCTAACCAACAGGTGTTGTCACCCTTGATATTATGGAATGCACAAGAATTTGATGAAAAAAATATTGACTTCTTTGCATATTATTTGTATCGTTTTAGGTGAATCAAGCCTGAAAATTTTGCAGACTACTGTGACTTAATAAAAGCAGGTTCTTGCAAGGGTTGGGCAGTTCTAGCTCTCACTCACTGTGTTGTGTGTATCCCAGAGAAATGTTGTACTTCTAGCTTTTTAAACAATAAAAGCATAAGGAAATTGATTTCTTCTTGAATTGCCAAGGACTTATTTACCAAATTGTTCACTGTATTTGATTTATCTGCCTTCATTTTTTTGTCGATTGCAGTTTTGAGTTTCTCTTTAATTAAAGCATGATATCCCTACATGTATTTGAAGAAATAAAACATCTTTCTCTTATCCAATCAACTAGAACTGAACTATACACCATTAGAATTCGGAATTCGGAATTCACTTTGCAGGAATTAAATGGAAAAAACATGAAGGGAAACAAAAAAAACAAGAATGGAAATCATTTCTTCTTTTTCTGCTTTCTGGAGTACACCATTCCTCGAATTCCATCTGGATCTGCCACAAACCCCAAGGGCCTATAAAAGCCGAGGACTCGGGGCTCTGAATACAATGCATATAACAGCCCCTTTCTCTAACAGCTCCTCTATCAATATCTCCATCACAGCCTTCCCTAACCCAATCCCTTGATAGGACGGATCGACGACCACATCCCAAATAATGGCATTGAAAACATCATCTCCTGTTGCTCTTGCAAATGCAACAGGTTTCTGTGTCCTCTAGTGCTCAATCCAAAGAAGTGAGATGGTGTTCTCCAAGGCGATTTTTATCCTCTCTGGGTCACGCTTGGGGAACCCGACTGCCGCAAAAACGGAGTTGAGATGGTTGAGATTGAGTTATGAGATTGTGCGGCGGAGAAGGAAGCCTCGGGACTCTAGGTCTTGGTTAGAGATAGAGTATTTGTTAGTGACAATCATGGAGGCAATAGCGTAATTGTGGTGGCTTTGGTGGTGGTGGTGGTAGTAGTAGGGGAGAATGGACGTTTTGAGGCAGAAAGAGGGAAGAGGATTGGAGATTATGCCACGTAGAAGCATAGCCTCTTTGTGGGGTTTGTTTGAATATTTTCTGAAAGGGGAGGTTTGTGGGTGGTGTTAATGGAGGTTTTTGATAATGGTGGTGACTGGTGAGAGTTTTTAGTTGGAACTTGTGGCTATAGTTGTTTTACCGTTATCTTCTAATTTGCGCGGGATATTATGGGGACCATCGTCTCTCAAACTGTTAAAAAGACAAGGACCGGTCCAAATCCAATGTGATGTGAAATGTTCTTTATTACGTGCTGCGCTAGTGGGAGGTCAGATGTGTGATTTTTTTTTAACTATCTTCTAATTTATATATATATTATATATATATATATATGTAAGATATCTTAAAATTGAAAATTAATAATTGATTTTTTTAAATTATATTTGAAAATATTTTTATTTTTTTTAGAGTATGTTTGTATAAATTTCTTATAAGATTGTTAACTATGGGTGCGTTTGGGATGAATTTTAATTTTTTGATTTTAGTTTTTATTTTAAATAAAAAATAAAAACGCGTTCTGAATTTTAAGAAATTTATACAAGTTTATAAATATTGCTTTTTCTTTTTCCTATTCATATGGCTGAAATAATTTTATGATTTATACAAAAAATAAAAAAAATCATAAATTATATAAAAACAGAGGAAAAATAAAAAAATAAAAAAATTGAATTAAACCTTTTCAAATAAAAAGATATAAATGAGTAAGAAAATTTATAATAATAGATTTATACAGGATTAATATTATTATTATTACACAATTATTAACGTATAATTAATCTATTAGAAATGTTAAAAGTCATACTTTTTAGTATCTAATTTTTTAAATTTTTAAAAAGAATATAAATTAATTATTTAAATAAATTATTAATGTATAATTAATTTATTGAGAATATCAAAAATTATATATTTTATTATTTAATTTTTTTAAATATAAAATAATTTTTTATTAATAAATTAAAACATATATTTGTACGCAAAATAAATTTTCATTAATAAATTAAAAAAGTATATTTATAAGTTATAAATAAAATCATATAATTTTAAAGTATATAAGATTTATATAATTAATAAAATTATAGAATTTTTTTAAAATTTTTCGATGCAAATAGTGAATAATAGTGATATGTCATGTGTAATCTAGCTTTCAGCGATACATTCATTTTATCTTTCATATGTTATCTTTTATAAGAAAATAATGTCTCCAATAAAGAAGGATAAATAATTTTTATTAAAGAATGACAAATAACCTTCAAATAAAGAAGAATAAAAATTTTATAATAAAAATTTAAATTATATTTAAAAAAAAAAGGCATAACTACTAAATTTTCAGATCTATATTGATCTGAAAATTATTTTGAAAACAAACTACACAAACAAATATTCAAAACTGAAAAAATAATATTAAAATTCAATAATAAATTAAAAAAAAAGATGGAAGGACTATTATTTGATAATGAACTGATGACAGCTTCACTGTCAAATTATGAAAGAAAAAAAAATTATAAGAGTTAAGAGAAAAAAGAGGTGGCTAGAATTTTTTTTATTAATTTTTAAATTAATTATTATTATAAATAAATTATTTAATTTATAATTAAATTATTATAAAAATTAAAAGTCATATATTTTTTAACTTTTAAATTCCTATAAAATATATAAATCAATTAATATTACTAAGTTATATTATATGTAATTAATTTATAAAAAAATAAAAGTTACAAATATAATTTATTTAATCAATATTATAAAATTATATTAATGTATAATTATTTAATAAAAAATTACAAGTTACATAGTTTATTAATTATTAAATTTTAAATTTTGTATAAATTATTAAAATGAAACAAAAATTAATTAAAAAATAAAAAAGCATTTTTAAAAATTAATGACGTGATAATTTAAAATAACTTCTTGTTATATACACACAATAGTGAAGTAAAAAACAAAAAAAAAAAAAGAAATTACACAATATATCTTTTTTTCCTATTCCTTTTCAAATATACAATTCTTTGTGTTTATTTTCAATTATACGCATTTTTCTTTCACTTTTAGTTTTTCTGTGTTTTTCTTTTCATTTTTGTGGATCAATTAACTTTTGCCGTCAATATATGCTTTTCTGTTTTGAAAATTTTAGACACTCTGTTGTTTTTTTTTTTTTTCCTTCTTTTTTTGTTTTATTTTTTTGTTTGTTGTTTCTCTATTATATTAGTTTTGAAATGTTTTATTTTGTCGAAGATGTTGTTAGTTTGTATAGATATTCTAACAAAGAATTGGTGAAATTTTTTAGCAAATTTTCAAGATAAAGAGTTGTATCATTGTGTATTAAATTGAGTTTTTTTATTAATTTTTTTTATTATTCAATTGTAATACACTTTATACGTTTTGATAAAATACTTCAAAATAATTTTTTTATGTAATTTTTTAATTTATAGGTTTTGAATAAGTACATCATTTATTTTATTTATTTATTTTTTGTTTTTGCTTTTTATTATTTATTAATATATGAGTATTGTATACGTTAAATATTATAATGCATCTATCAAATAATTCCTGAACATCTATTCAATATCTACTGAATATCTATAAGTTAATTAACAATATATAGTGATTGTAATATAATATTTGTGCAAGATCTATCTAACCAAATGCAACATTATAGAATGTCTACAAAGTTAATTAATTATTGTAATATGACATTCATGCAATATCTATAAAATATCTAAAATATATACCAAGTATCTAAAATATCTATCAAACATCTATAAAATATTTACAAATTAATTAAAAATATATAATGACTATAATATAACATTTACAAAATATCTACTAAACATCTATAATATTTATTAAATATCTACACAATATCTATAAAACGACTACAAGTTAATTAAAAGTATATAATTTTATTTATATTTTACGGTTTTTTTGCTATTGTATTTTGAGGAAAATTGCACATATATAATTTTTTTTCTATTTTCTGTTGTTGTTTTTGTGTAAAGAATATGATAATGATTAAATAAATAAAGATGAAGATAAGATTTGATAATGAAGATTAAACGATTGAAAATGAAGATGGAGATTTGATGGAGAAGAAAGATTTGTTTTTTTGATATGTTTTATTTTTCAATTCTTACTTTTAATTCTTCTTCATTACTGCTTTTTGAACTTTAATTTTATGATTTTACTGTTATTTTGTTACTGATTTACTAATTTATCGATCGAGAATATTCAGGAATTAAGCTTAATTGAAAAGGAATTTAGTTTTTTTTTGTTAAGAAAAATATATTTCTTTGGTTAGGAAGTTAGTTTTACAAAGACAATGTTAATTTTGCCATACTTTTCTGATCTTGGAAGTTAGTTTTATAGATTAGTAATTATTTTTTCATTTTGCTTTATTTTAGTAATATTTTTAACTTATTTGCTTATTTTTGTATAAAGCTAAAAAAAAACAATATCTTTCTTTTTTTTTTTTGAAAAAAGATAAGGATTTATTTTTCACTTTCATTCTTATAGACTTATTTTTTATTCAAAAAATAGTTAGAATAAAATTTTATAAAATTAGAAAATAAAAAAATGAAAAATGAAAAAAAAATATTTATTACAAGAAAACAACCCCTTAAAAAAGAAAAGAAAAAAAGCAAACGAACAAGAGTGCATTGCAAATCTGCCACCCTAACTGGCTGACTGCACTAGGTGACTCGGCTTTTTTTACCTTTTTTTTTTGCAAGCACTCTTGACCGCCTTTGGTTATCGATATTTTTGAAACTAGCCTATCTTGGTAATTTTAATTTTTTTTGCTCCACTTTGTTAAATGTGAACAATGGTTATCCAAATAGAACCCAACTAAAATTTATGCTAATTGAAATTTTTTAGACGTCTTAAATAATAGCAGAATTAAAATTAATAAAATAATAATATATAACTATATCGAAGATAATTAAAAATTTTTAGTTCGATTATCGATTATAATCGAATTAAATAAATAATAATTTATTATCTAAATATTATCAATTTTTATATATTAATGCAAGAATATAAATAAAAATAATTTTTATTATTGAAAATATTAAATTGTAAATATTAATAATAAAAAATTATATTAAATAATATATTATTACTAAAATTATATTTAACATATAAATAAATAAAAATTCAATTATTTTGGTTAATTTGGTTATTAATTTTAAGATAACTTAATCCAAAATAAAAAATTAATAATTATTTAAATTAAAAACCGAATTGAGCAAAAAATCTAATTACCTATTATCAAAATAACTAAATTTATCGGTTCAGTTCGATTTTTTAGTTAAAATTGAATAATGAAAACCCCTAATTAAATGGCTCATGTTAATGTATAATTGGAAATGAATGGAATTATTGAAATAGTATTGAGAATGTAATGAAATTTTGGGAATAAAATTTTATTTTTAAATTCATAATTTCGGAATAAACTATTTAAAAAAATATGCTATTTAAATAGTTTATTTATTTTTTACCCACACCAGCATGTTGATTTATGTCTCAATTTAATAAAATTTAAATTTGAAAATAAATAAACTAATAAATACCATATTTTCTTCATCTAACCTAACAACAACCAAATAGAACTTAAGATGCCGCACGTTAATCACACCAACTCTTTCAAATTTTTTGGATAATTATGTAATTTTAGATGCTAATTGAGTTAAAAGAAGGATTTGCTATTTTTTGCTGACTATCATATGAAATAAATAAAATTTGAATTAAATAAATTTTAAACATATGATTATATCTGATTTTTTAATTAATATATATCTTTATTACAATAGTATACTTTTATATATAATATATAAGTTTTGAATTAAAATATTAATGTAGTAGCTCTCTTCTGGTATTCACTAGTTAAATGTTTGCTTTGGTTTATTGTATGAAATGATTTTTTTTTTTTGCTTTTAATTTTAAAATTTTTTATATATGCCAGCAAATAATTCAAAGAACAATTCCAGAAAATATTTTTAACAAGTTAACTCATCATCAGATGCAGAAGATTTCCGAAGCTTGGCACCAGCTCCAGCTCCTGATATGGATAAAGGAGCTGCTTATTCTTTGAGAATGTCTGGAGATGTGATTTACCCTTCTCTGTTCTTTTTTTTTTTTTTTTGATAAGAAAATTTTGATTGTATAATAATTAAAAGAATGGGGAAACACAATAGGAGAGGTAAAAAGACTACCCCGATTAAAGACAACCTAAAGGAGGTAGGAGGATACCCCAAACAGCCTCCTTACAGCCACTGAAACAAACAAACCAAAACAGAGCCAGAGTAACAACCAGAAATGGGAAAACGGATACAGCAGTAGCAGCCAAAAACACTAAAAATCTTCAGGCATTATGCAAAACCCTGTATCAAACCCAGCAGCAAAACAGATGAGAACCCATACAGCCTCATTACGCATAAGCAGGACCCAGGAGCAAACAGAAGCAGTAAATTGATGAGAAACCTGAGCATAAAGTGATGAGATACCTAAGCTGGCAAATGGAGCTCAATCTGATTGTTGTAATGTATATGCAGAAGGACACATATGAATCTGAGAGATCCACAACAGAGTAAACTATATCATCCAAGCCAAGCGGAGAAAGCGGAACTCCTGGTGACTCCAGCCTTTGCTAGATGATCAGCCTCTGAGTTCGCTTCTCTCCATATCATGTGGAATTGCACTGATGGCAGATGTTTAATGGTCATTTCAATACTGCATAAGGAATCCCACAGCTCCCATGTAGCACTGTCAAACTCGCTTTGAACCCATTTAATGGCATTGGACGAATCTGATTCAATGATAACAGATTGAGCTTTGGCCCAAGCATTGGAAGATTGGATCTCTAAGGCTTTGAGGATTGCAAAGACTTCAGCTTTGTTGGAGTCTGCCACACCAACCGAGAGGGAGAACAAAGCCAAAAAATTCCCAAGGGAATCTCTGAGGACTCCACCTATTCCAGCCGGCCCCGGTTTACCAAAGGCTGATCCATCTACATTCCACATAAGGTAACCAAAAGGTGGAGGCTTCCAAATCGTTGCTGGGCGTGGTTTCTGAATTTTGCCCCAATTTGTAACAGAAACGGAGGACTCAAGAAGTGAGGAGACTGAATAGGGGAAGGTGGGATCTACAGCTTTTAACCAGGATGCAACTCTAATCATAGCTAGATCGAAGGTCTTTTCCTTTGATACAAGTGAGTTGTTGAAGGCTCGGTTATTACGCTCGAGCCATATTGTCCATGAGATTGCTAGAAAGGATGCGAACCAGACCTGTGATTGTAATTTTGAGCCTATAGTGATCGGCAATTGTACTCGGAAAACACCAACTTAGACCCCACCAATTTATAATCTTGACCCACAAGTAGGAGGCAAAGTTACAGTTTAGGACAAGGTGATCAACATGGCTACTCTCTTCTTGTCGCAGTAAATGTCGCTTCTTGAAGCAGTAAATCTTTTGATCTTGATTTTTATCAGATCTGAGATGGATTTTTTTCATTGTTTATAGATCACATATATATTTATATATACACATTATATAATTAGTATGTGGAGAGAGATTATTATTTATGATTATTATGATTTTTGGATGGATTGAGAGTTGAGATGAGATCATTATTGTTATTTTTTATTCATTTATTTTAGTTGTAGAATGGAATAAAGGATTTATATTTATATATATATCTATTGGCTTATTTTATTATTTTAACATTGAATTTTGTATTATTATTATTATTTTAAATGAGTACTTTTCTTTTATAATATATAAAAAATTTAAATTACTCTTTATAAAAAATAAAAGATGCAGAAGTGATCAGTAACATTTAAATTAAATATCCTATTCAAAATGATTAGCAATTTATTAGTTTTATTTTAGCTTTTAGGCAAAATATAATTTAATTTTTTGAATAATTATAAAGTGAAGTTCAAATTCAAGAATAATTAGAATGATCATCTTTTTCATTATTTATATAATTTAAGCATTGGTAATTTAAATACTTTTCTAAAAACAAAAATTAAAGGCAAGAGTCCAACAAATTCACAACTTTTATTATTATTTTTTTATTTATGGCACCAACATTAAATAGATTATTATCAAACCAAGACAAAAAGAGAGGGCTCAATGTACAAATATGGGATAATGCAAGTAGCAACGGTTGAAAAGATGGTTTGTTCATGTGCAGTCAATTAGCCACCAACCCACTACCATACCATTCATAAACACATGATATTTAGTCAAAAATCCCCAGAGTAGCTTAGAGGTCGCTAAATTTGGTATTTTTGCAGCAATTGGAGATCTTTGATACGACGCACTCTACACTAGATCTTGAACTTTTTGGGTTTGTTTCAGTTTAAATCTTCGTTTATTGTTCTGTAAGTTTTCGCCTTTGCTTTGCGTAATACAGATTTTTTGGGAATTTGATTGTCTGGGTTTTGTTTTCTTATGCCTCGCCCATGTGTTCTTCGATCTTCGTCTAGCATTTGATGGGCTTGATTTAAATTGGATATTTGTCGTTGTTATTTGATATTGGAATTTGATTTCATTATTCTTTTATAAATATCTCTGCTATTCGTTTGATCTTTCACCATCGTGTTTCACTTTGATGAGAATAGCATTGTTGTGTAATTGTGAGATCTGATTATGTGTAAATTTTTGTATTTTATATTGCATGATTTAGTCTGTTAAATGTTACTACTTTTCTTATGCACCTTTCTATTTGATCGCTTGTTTTAGCATTGTTTTCCTTTCAATAGAATCATGGCCTTGTCCCTAAAATTTTTCCTTTTCTTTTTCCTTTTCCAACTCTAATGAAGTGGGGGGTTTGAACCTGAACCCGTGGTAGAAGGGTGAGAAGTGCACTTTTCATATTCTTCCCTGGTTACACTAGTCTGCATTGTTTGTTGGTCTTTTTCCTGATTCACTGGCTTCGTGTAAGCTGTAGAATAGAATACCCGTATTGTTGCTGTGATAAATTTGCTAGGATAGTTTGTCCTATTCATGGTAGCTTTTTATGATAGATTTCCTATATTTATTAATGGTAGGAGTCATAATGTGCAGTTGCCTTCTGATAACATGAGATCCTATATTTGATCAGGAAATCTAGATATGGCTCCCTTAACAAGAATCGGGCTTGCTGGTCTTGCTGTTATGGGCCAAAATCTTGCCCTCAACATTGCAGAGAAAGGATTCCCAATTTCTGTATACAATCGCACCACTTCAAAAGTCGATGAGACAGTTGCACGAGCCAAACAAGAGGGAGATCTTTCCTTATATGGCTTCCATGATGCTGAATCCTTTGTTAATTCAATCCAAAAACCACGTGTGATAATAATGCTTGTTAAAGCTGGAGCCCCTGTTGACCAAACCATCAAGACTTTGTCAGTTTATATGGAGAAAGGGGACTGCATCATAGATGGTGGTAATGAGTGGTATGAGAACACTGAGAGGAGAGAGAAAGCCATGGCTGATATGGGTTTGCTTTATCTTGGAATGGGAGTTTCAGGTGGTGAAGAGGGTGCTCGGCATGGACCATCTTTAATGCCTGGAGGTTCCTTTGAGGCCTACAAATACATAGAAGACATCCTCCTTAAGGTGGCTGCTCAGGTTCGTGATAGTGGCCCTTGTGTCACTTATATTGGCAGAGGAGGATCTGGCAATTTTGTCAAGATGATCCACAATGGGATTGAATATGGTGACATGCAGCTGATTGCAGAAGCTTATGATGTGTTGAAATCAGTTGGGAAGCTCACTAATGAGGAATTAAGACAGGTTTTCTCTGAGTGGAACAAAGGGGAGCTTCTGAGTTTCTTGATCGAGATCACTGCTGATATTTTTGGAATTAAGGATGACAAGGGAGAGGGGTATTTGGTTGACAAGGTTTTGGATAAAACTGGAATGAAAGGTACTGGAAAATGGACAGTTCAGCAGGCTGCTGATTTATCAGTAGCTGCTCCTACTATAGCATCATCATTGGATGGAAGATTCCTCAGTGGTTTGAAAGAAGAAAGGGTTGAAGCTGCCAAGGTTTTCAAATCAAGTGGTGTAAGAGACATCCTAGCTGATCAGGTTGTTGATAAGGAAAAGTTGATTGATGATGTCAGGCAAGCACTATATGCTTCCAAGATATGTAGCTATGCCCAGGGTATGAACTTGATACGTGCAAAAAGTTCTGAAAAGGGATGGAACTTGAAACTTGGGGAGCTGGCAAGGATTTGGAAGGGTGGTTGCATTATTCGTGCTGTGTTCTTGGACCGTATCAAGCAGGCCTATGATAGAAACCCAGATCTGCCTAATCTTCTTGTGGATCCAGAGTTTGCTAAGGAGATCATTGAACGCCAGTCTGCTTGGCGAAGAGTTGTCTGCCTTGCTATCAACTCAGGTATTAGCACCCCTGGGATGTCTGCTAGCCTTGCTTACTTTGACACATACAGGAGGGAAAGGCTGCCTGCTAATTTAGTCCAGGCTCAACGAGATTACTTTGGAGCACATACATATGAGAGAACTGATATCCCAGGATCTTTCCACACTGAATGGTTCAAGATTGCTAAACAGCCGAAAATATAAATTTAGCTTTCTGGTGGTGCAGGTAGTAATCTACCGTAGAGACTTATTGCTAAACAACCTAATAATGTGGCCTTTGTGACTTAAAACCATGTATTTTGTTGCTGTTATTAAAACCATGTATTTTGTTGCTGTTATCTTGTGGCGATATCATCTTATAGAGGTAGGCATAATAAATATGTTCAATTGTTTGTGAATAATGTTGCCATATGTTTGATTTGGAACTGTAAAAGCAGATTCTGCTAGTTTTATCTTGTTATTTTTGAATGATTAATCCTTTTACTTAAAATCTTACATGCTTTTATACAATAAGTGTGCATATTTATCCATTCCACTTACCACCTTTTGGGCAATTTATCAATATACTATTGCATGTTTGCTAACTAGATAACTGCATTTGCAATACCCTTAATTAAAATCTGAATTTTGTCCCGTTCTTGATGCACAACCTCAAACAACGTGGTTAACTCTGCTGATGTAGAGCTGATTATTGAAGGCTAAGAGAAGTATTGTTTTAGAGGGGAAAATGGTTATGTATGTCTAGTTTCTACGCCATTATCTATTTCCTTTATTTGTTATTTTTTGAACTTTTGGATGAGAGAGGATGAAGCGAACCGGACTGGTTATTTACGAACTTCACATTCAAACTTTATGCAGTGCAGGTGCTGAGAATATTCCTTAACTTTTTCTTCCTTATCTATTCAGTATTTGACGTCATTTAGTATCTTTATGTGCCTGAACCGTCAATTGGCGATATCAAATTCTGAAGCCTAGTTGGGGTGCCCTTGCCACAAAAAAGTTTTACGCCTCTTTAGTGTTGAAGGATTATCTATATGCACATATGTTTTGGAGCCCATCACTATGGAAAGTCAGTTTATGGGTTGCCTTTTGGCAGCGTTAGGTTTTTGGCTGTTCATTCTGCAGTCATTTAGGAACAGGTGCAACAAATTTTCACACATGAAGCTCTTCAAACTACTGAAATTTAGCTTACAGAGAAAATAGGGATCCTCAAAATGTTGTCTGCATGAAAGTTTTGTCTAGTTTTCATCCTTGGTGAAGACTTTCCCCTTGCTATCAGCTGCAGCTGTTGTTTTTAGGTCATCTCTCTTCTATTCAAATTGCAATGTTTCTAGAATATGATACTTTTAGATGGTGTCAGAGAATTGAACTATAAGCATTAAACAGATCAAGAAAATACATATGGTTGGAGAATATAAATGGATTCATATTTTCTCAGGTTGATGTATCCATGGTTTTGCCATCTGGAATGACCATTATTTAGTTATATTTTATTGGAAAGAATTCTTGCACTCTAAACCCCAGAAAGATCAATTTTTTGGGAAGGTTCGGTTGATATTAATTTTGCCATATAGGAAGCTATTAAATGCAATAATATTTGCTATGACAGCTTGGGTCTACTAATCTTCATGATGTTGTATACACTGACACTACTGGTTTAGACATCTTATGAGGTCTCTTGGCCAAAACTGTGCATAGGGCTTCCTACACCCCTTTTAATTGTCATTAAGTATTAAAATCCTCAGTCTAGATTGTAAGGCAAATAAACTAGTCCTAATCCTGAATCTCTCAAACTTCTCATTTGGAACTCCCTAAGATAATGCAGCTTAAATCTACATGCCAACCACATGGAGGGACCTTCTAATTGTATCTTCTACTGGTTCCCTATCAAAGTATTAAAATCCTCTTGGCCAAAATTGTGGATAGGGCTTCCTACACCCCTTTTTATTGTCATTAAGTATTAAAATCCTCAGTCTAGATTGTAAGGTAGATAAACTCAGTCCTAATCCTGAATCTCTCAAACTTCTCATTTGGAACTCCCTAAGATAATGCAGCTTAAATCTACATGCCAACCACATGGAGGGACCTTCTTCTAATTATATCTTCTGTTGGTTCCCTCTCAAACTGAAAAATCAAATCCATTTGTGGTCCAGAAACCTCATCTCTTCAGAGCATTAGTTAAGCTAATACTGATATTCTAAGACCACATCTTCTGCATCCACCTACCCTGTACTTTCATGTGCGAATACGATTGAACTCAAGATTGGTAGATGTGATGCAGCTTAAATATTGTAGTGATACATATATTCGGAAGAGTTAAGAGTTGAGAGAGAAAATATCTCTGTTGTGTACCCACTAACTATTGCCATCAAAAGGAAAAGATCATTTTTAACATGGCGTAAATTCCTAACTGCACTTAATTTATGGTTGACCACAGTAACAAGCCACATTGGTCCCACAATTCTGTATTGTTGGGTCATAATTATTTGATTGAGTGCTCAGCCAAAATGAAATCATGTTGCTCAATAATCTGATTCTATTTGATTCTTTTTCATGCTACTAACACCATTATCTACTTTTGTGTGTGGGTGTATGTTTTTATGTTTCATGAATGTGAATGTTGGTATGTTCATGTGATGATCATTCTGTGAATAAGAATAAGAAAGCAATATGGAGTGAACATGTTTGAAACATGTACATTTCAAGATTCTACAATCACATTTCTTAGATTCCAAAAAGGAAGCATGGAGTTTGCTGCTTCGAGTCACCCAAAGAACATTATCACAAAAAACTTGGCTGCTCTCTAGGATAAACGGAAACTTAGGAGCATATCTCTTCTTACTTGGTTTTCCTTACCTTGTTTCCATCATGAACGTCACTTGCAGCACTTTTTGCCTGTAGAACTGATTCTTGCTTTTCTAGCTTTATCCTTGGCCATGCTCCTGCACTTTGCTTATTTTGTTTATGAAGTTTTCCTCTTGATGAAAATTTACCAGTTGCATGCTTGGAAGAACATGTGCCGACACTTTTTTCAATGATTGCACATGGAATTTCATGATTGCTTGGACCAGAAGAGGCATCTGAAGCCATGGAGTCATCACTTTCGCTATCTTCATCTTTACCATAATTGCTCTTTTCGTAATCTGCTTGCTTATCAGTGCCACGATCATCATCATCATGGTGGGGGTGGTTTTCTTGGATGGGTGAGGCAATATATGTTGTCCATCCAGACTCCTTGTCGGTATTACCACTACGTTCCTCTGTATATCCTGGGATTCGAGATGACTCCATAACTGTAGCTAGAGGAGCAGAATAGAAAAAAGAGGCATGATACCAAAAAAAAAAAAAAACAAATGGAGCAAAGTTTCAAGAAACTAGATAGATGTTGTAGTGTTGAATACGGCCTTTGGAAGTTCACTTTATATCTCTGTTTCTCTGACGATTTATCACAAGCACCATCCCACACATGGGGGTAAAGAGAACCCCCTCATACTGCATATGAAACCTTTATTATTGAATTGCCGGAGGAAATTTCACCACCTGTCAATCCCAGTGCCATTATTTCTTGGCTTCAATAGCTAGTGGACAAGCAAGGATGATAAATCAAGGAAACTTGTTGGACAAAATAGGACAAAAATCCAAGTTTTTAAATATGATAAACTGGGGTAGTTAACTCGGTCATTTGAATATTCAGTTTCACCTGAAAAATACCACCTTTGCTTCTCTGAGCATTTCATAAATTAAGAGCAGCTTTTATGTTGGCAGTACAGATAAGTCCACTCTGGATCCAGAATGTGAGACCCAATTTCTTAAATTGGTTGGATCAGTGGGCTTCACTATGCATTTAATTCACTCCTTTAATTCTCTGTCTTGTCATCAGCAAAAGGACAGCCTTAAGGCCCTTAACCTGGGAAATTTTGCAGAGAACCCAACTCAGTTTTGGCATTTTGTATCAGATTGGATGGAATGCAGTTAGCTAAAAGGTCATTTTGCTTGGGGTCTATTGAACTCGTATTGCTTTTTTAGTCCGATGTAAAAGGTAGGTTTGTGTTTTTGTCTTACATGAGGTGAGATAACATGGAAATATGAGACGAACTGTACAGAAGTTCCTATGTGATAAATCGAAAGAAGCGCAACAAATACAAGCTTGCTAGTTGCTATATCTTATTTGTGAATAATGTATTCTTTTACTGTTACTGCTTTGCTTCACCTTATTCTGTGCCTTCTGTCATTTCCATTAACTCTCCATTCTGAATTTCTAATTCAATGCAGTATGTTACACACAAAGGGTCCAGCATGGCTTTTTCCCTCAGTAAGTAGGCCTTTTGGTGCCTTCCCACTTTTATTTCTTGGCCAACTTATCATGTCCTTATGCTGAGGAAGTGACTTGAGGCAGGCCCCTTGAAGTTGTTGCCCCTTGTGTCCTCCTAACCGGGTAAGAGGTATTCTTGGTGCCCCTTATATTTTGTTAGTTACAGATGCTGGACAAGGCTTCTTTGCATTTACGAGTTTGGTATAAAAGAAAAAGGGCGGGTCCTCTCGTACATAACTTGCTTTTTCAGTGCCTGTCCTTTTGAGGGTTTTCGATTTGACTCTGTCTGGTTTTTGGGATCCATTTATGAACAGATTTCTGTTAGGAAACCAGCTAGTTCTCCAAGGGCATACTGGGTATACACTAGGAAGGAAAAGGCTGCCAAGAGAATCAGTCTTGGGAAGGAAGATAAAACAAGGGACAGCTCAGCATAGTTAGTTACACCTTTTGTATATAATTAGGAGATTGTGCAGAGGGGAGGCATCTCTATTTTTGTTACGTACTCAGCAGTTTGTTCTGCCAAGGGGCTCAGCCTGGGGATTGGTTTCCAATCATTCCATCTTTTATCTTTCTTTGTTATTCCATCAATCGCTGTAACCTCTCATACTATAAATACAAACAGATTTCCTCTCCCAATTCTACTCTTTAATTCTCTGCATTTATTTTATACTTGTGGCAATATTCCTTATTCTCTAACAATTTCCTTGGAAGTTTTCTTTTCAACCACTGTAGCACAATCACTGAGTTAATGACTTGTTTCACTCTGTATCATTTAAATTTGTTCTGAGGTATGCTTCCAAAATCCCAATAAGACAAGGCAAAACTAGTATCAATTACCGAGCTTTTTGCTTTCTGGATCAGGTTGGTATTCTGGACCAAGTTTGTATGTGTTGTTAAGGAGGAAATTTTTGGCTTCTAATAGTCATGGTCACTAGCATGCAATTTTCTTCTTGATTATTAATGTTGATAATGATGTATGTTAGTCTATATGAAACGATGCTATTCCAGTGGAGCAATTCCTGATGCATCATGCATGTTTGGGGGCAGTCAATTTACTAAATATTGCTTGCTGATCTTGATTTCAACCAACTGAAGTTGGCATATATCGCTAGGTAGAATAGGTTGAAAAACATGCTTGTTACTCTTGATAGAGGCAATTGAATTTTGTGTATCCTGGACATAAATGTTGTCTGAAAAATTAGGTGTTACAGAACAATAACCACGTGATATGTGTAAGTTTCCATAAAATGCCAATAATTTTAATACAATCAATTCATTGGAAAGATTTGACAATTCTTCTGAAATTGTTTCTTGCTTTGATTAAACTTTGAAAGAATTGTCTGTATGGACCTTTATGTGTTGTTTTTAACTGAAATAATAGCATTTCCTTTCATAGGAAAAAAAAATAGAGAATCATTAATAATTCACACATGATAATGTTGATCTGAGCTTCATGAGCAAAACACATGGAAATTAATATTGCTCATTATTATTACACTATCCCTTCTTTGACCTTGGCAGTCAAATTGACACCCCATATATTATTTGTTTATTTTCATTTCAGCTGTAGAAAATAAGTAGCACTTCTTTACTCCTTGGATTCACCTGATTTCTATTTCACAGGAAATCAGAATTTTTTTTCTTTTGGCTTTCTAATCCTTTTTCTTTGTGTGGTTTGTCGCAGATGCAAACGCAGCAAAACCAAAAGGCCTTCTCATGACAGACAACAAATGCAAAAGATAAACAAAACAAAAGAAGGCCTTCTCAAGGGTTGGGAAATTAGTAGCTTATCAGGTTTGCCTTTTGAATATTCAAGCATCCAAAAAACTTTCTTTGACAGAGAATTTTATTTCAATGATAAAGTATCCTCACTGATTTGTTCAATATATCATATTAAACACTTGACCTGATCAATCTTTTTTGAGCTCAAGACCTGATCAATCTTTATTCTACCAAAATGACAAAATCTTTCCCCATTATGAACAACGGATCACAGTGCAAAAAAAAAAACAAGAGAGAGAAGTCGGTGTTAATGACCCATTTTCTTATGTATTTCAGTGCCTTTTTGTGGTTATGTCTACTCACCAAAATCATTACGCCAAAAATAAAAAAAGTATCATAATCAGAAATGCAAATATTCATTATTAAAGAAAAGAAAAGAACATATACAGTAGCTTTGAAGAAACCAGAAACCCAGAACAAGACTAAGAACCTAGAAAAACCTCAAGAATCCTTTAGGAATTACAAGCCAAAGCCCAGCTAGAGAAGAACCCCTTACAAAGACACGGCCAAAAATAAAAAGGCCCACAAAAAAAGAAAGTGTAGCAGCCATGAAGCACAATAAACACCCAAAGTCCTAACAAACTTCAGATTTGAAGTAGATGAGGAGAATAATAGCCCTAAAGACCAAATTTGGAACTCTTGGACAATAAGCTCAGATAAGATGGAAATAGCGAACTGAAGGGAGAATCGGCAGGAGATGATCAAAGGGGGTAGGTAATAGATCACAGAAACTTGAAAATACCCAGAGGAAAAAAAAATTCTTTTGTCAACAAAAGAACCCTCACCAGAAGTCTTGCGTCCTGACGCCGACTCCACAGGTAGAGATGACATTCACGGATGCTCCACCACCGGAGGAAAACCACTGGACTACATGAAACTCCTCAAGGAGGGAGAGCAAAATGGCATTTAAAGCCGGATCTACAAATAAAACACTTAAAAACTATGAAATACAAGAGAAAACAACAAAAACACTAGAAAAATACTAGAAAATCAGAGTCTAGAGCCGTGCAAGCTACATCTCCGGCAACAGCTCCAGACTGCATAAGGCTTTTTATGCTATAGTATAAATGATACTATATTTAATGTTCTTTATATTTAGAAAAATAACATAATATATTATAATTAATTAAATTATTTTTATTTAATTTAATAATTTATTATGGTCATAAAAATAATTTAATTAATTATAATATTTTTAATTAAAATTGATATTATGTTTAGTTAAAATTTATATTAAAAATTATTAAATTTATTTTTTATGGTTAATAATTATTTTTAATTTTTAATTTTTATAATTAAAATCACAAATCACAAATCAACAACTAGCAGGAAAAAAAATTACAAATTAACAATCAAAATATTAGAAAAATCAGGGTAAAGAGAATCAAATTGACCTTTTGATTACAAAGAAGAAGAAACTAGCAATTGTTGTAAAAATTTTCAAAGAAAAAAAAATAATGGAGCTGCATATGGTGTGAAGAGGAGCTAGTGGAAGAGATTAGATAAAAGAAGAATTTATTTGAAATAAGTTAAGATTTGAAAGAGTAATTTTGAAATAAAAATTAAGCAAATCATCATAACCCACCAAATCATCAGTTTAAAATTCTCTACAAATCTGATAATTTTTAAACCATGAAAAACAATACTATGACCATGAAAATTCATATAAACAACTTATATGTTAATATCATATTATACTAAATTATCTTCTACCATCGTCCAAACACAAGGTAAGAATCAGAATGCTTCTGGAGAGAAGATGGAGCGCAACCCTAAGAGAGAGAAATAAGAGAGAGAAACTTTTGGGATGTTACCTTTCAAGCAATTAAGCAAAAGACAAAAAGAAGCTTGTTTATGTCGATGTTGATTGTATAGATTCAATCAACACTTAATACTATTTCTAAATTATTAAATCTTGATACTATTTCTAAATTATATATTGATCTAATATTAAACTATGGGGGTGTTTGGTTTAGCTGTTTGATGCAGCTGATAGAGGTTTGAACCCCAAACAGCAGCTGTTTAGTAAAATTTTAAAACAGCAGCTGATAGCTGTTAGAAACCCCAAACAGCTGCTGTTTTAATAAGCTCATACTCGGAGCTTTTTCATATCAGTTGATTCATATTAAGACTATATTAACCCTATTAAAATAAAATAAAAATTAATATTTATTAGATAATTATATGCTTATTGGTAATTTTACATTCAAACTGCAACAGCTATTATATTTTTACCAAACACTAACCCGAATAAGCTACCAGCTATCCGCCACCAGCTATCAGCTATCAGCAACCGCTATCAGCTACCAGCTGCTATGAACTGCTAAACCATATGAAGGAAAATTAAGTAATTAATTTTTTAAAATTTATAAAAATATTTTACAAATAAAAAATTTATAAAAATATTTGTCAATATTTATTAAGTGTCTATAGTTAAAATTTATATAAACCCTGAAACAATAAATTGAAAAAAAAAGAATTATATAAATGATATTTTAAAAAATAATATTTGATGCAATTTACTACATAATGCAAGTGAAATTTGCATTAATATTAAGTTTTTTATAAAATTACCAAAAAAATTATAAAATTTTTCAATATTTTCAAATTTATTATAATTTATTATTAATTTATATTTTATTAAATTCTTATAGTATATATGAAATTTGATAACTTCTACGAAATTCTCAAAAAAATCTCTAATGAAAAATATAAGAATTTTAAAATCTAATGAATATAATTTTGAGAAAATTATGTGAAATACCTCTGTTTTAAGTCTTCTTTTCAAATATACTTCACTTTATTTTTTCTTTTATTTATAACATTTTTTTAAGTTTTGATTTTTTTTTTCAATTTTATCTATCCATCAACATTTTTTTGTTTTTGTTTTTGTTTTTCGTTTTTCATCTCTCTCCTTTTTTTTTTCTATCCATTTCCTTCTTCTTCTTCCTCCTTTCTTTTTATTTTCTTTGCTATTTGCAATTGCTGGTTGGCTTATTAAAATATAGATTCTGATTTATTTGCAGCCAATTTTTTTTTATGTTGTAATAAATGTGTTGAGTGTTGGTTTTGGGCTATTGGGTATTATTATACAAATAGTTAATAGATGAGGTTAGTTTCATTGTTTGCATTCTTTATACATATTTCTTTGGTAATAAAATGATTTTATTGGAGTATTGGTTTTTTTTTAATAGTAATGCATTATATATATTTGATAAAAATACTTCAAGTAGAATTTTATTTTATTTTATTTTGCAAAGTTTTTTTATTTATTCTTTTTAATTTTGTGTTTTCTTATTTATGTTATATTTTTTTTTGAGTTGTATTTTTTTATTTTAATACTTATTGAGTTAATTTTTATATTTTCAATATGCTTTTTTAATTTTTTAAACATATATATATCATGTAGATATAAATATATTCATAAATCATAAAATATATGCATGATATATATAATACACACAATGTATGTATAATATTTATATAATATATACGGATATATAATTTATATATATATATATATTATATAAATATTTTATTTTTTATGTTGTATTTTAATTTATAAATTATATAATATTTTTTAATATGATGTATATGTTGTGTATTTATGTTGATACACATATTGAATTATAATTAATAAAATATATATTTTTCTTTTATTATTTTGTAGATGTTTTATTTTTTATATATATTTATCTATTTTAATTATTAAATTGTATACTTTTTTTAAAAACTTAAAATAGTAAAATTATTACTTTAAATTATAAGAAAATGATTGGATAATATATATATATTCTTTAATTTAAAATATAATTTTTTAAATTATATTTAAGTATATAGTCTTTAATTTTTTTATACTTCATCTTCGTTTTCTTCTTTAATTTAAAATATAATTTTTTTATTAAATATATTTATTTAATAGTAAAATTTAAAAAAAAATAAAAATTAAAGTAAAATATTATTTATAGTGAGAGGAGAAGTATTTTTAAAAACAGAATATTTATTTTAGTAAAATGTGAGATATTTTTAAAAATTTATTCTAATTTTTTTAAAAATATAATTTTTTTAATATTTTTAAAATAAAATTTATTTTTATAGATAATTTTATAAATATCTCTAAATTTTATTTTTATGAATAATTTTATAAAAATTCCTGTAATTTTCCAAACATCAATTTGTGATTGAACAATAAATAATAGGCCTATATAAACCCAGCCCATTGCCACTTGAAAATCCTAGGAAGAGCTTTCTATAAAACTAATTTAAAGAAAGAAATAAATTAAAGAAATACGGATGTTTTTAAAAATAATTATAAATGTAGAAAATTTATGCACAAAATAATAAAAATATGATACCGTTATTTCTCCTTCTTCTATTTATTCTTTATCTTGAGCGCCGTTAACTTATGCTTCATCATTGCCGTCATCATCCTTCTTCTCCTTCATCATCATCATCATCCTCGTCCTCCTTCTCTTTCATCAATTGACAACCAAACATAAAAAAATTGAAAGTCACACTTTTCTTTCCGTCTCCATCTTCATCAGATGTACTTTTGTCATTATCGTCAATAGAAAAAACCAACAGAGCTCCATCATCACCTTCTTCATTAATACGAGTAAAAAAAAAATTCAACAACAAATTAAATAAAAATATAAATCATCAATCAAAATTTAAAAATTTTCTATGTAACTAGATATGAAAATTTTATTTTAAACACAAAATAAATAATTAAATAAATAATCAATAAAAAAATTATAAAAATAGATCAAACAATATAAATTACCATCTTCGCCTTAATTCTTTAATAAAATTTTTATATTTTTTTAAAAAAAATATTAATTTCATAATTATTGATGTATTTGTAGATATATTATAAATATTTTACGCATTTAAAAAATATATAATAAAATTGTTAATATATTATAAATATTTTGCTTATATAAAAAGAATTTAGAATAAAATTGATGATGTATTATTGATGTGTTATAATTATTTTTATATATATAAGAAAAATATAAAATAAAATTGTCGATATATTATATATGCTATAGATTTTTCATAGATATTGTATGTAAATTAAATTTTTATTTATATAAGTTATGTGTTTATAATGTCGATATTGTATGTAAATAAAATTGTTAATGTATTATGTATTTAGATATATTATAGATATATATATATTATATATTTATGTTGACATATGTTGAATTATAATTGATTAAAAAATATAATTCTCTTTTATTGTTTTATATATTTTTATTACATGTATATTTGTCTATTTTAACTATTAAATTGTATAATTTTTTAAATTTAAAATAATAAAATTATAACTTTAATTTCATAACTGTTGATGTAATGTAAATATTTTATGCATGTAAAAAAATATAGAATAAAATTATTGATTAATTGTTGATGTATTATTGATGTATTGTAATTATTTTGTATATGTAAGAAGAATATAAAATAAATTATTAATGTATTATAGATATATTGTATATATTTTGTACATGTAAGAAGAACACAAAATAAAATCTTCGATGTATTATAGATGCTATAGATTTTTTATAGATATTATATATAAATTAAGTTTTTATTTATTTAAGTTGTGTGTTTATTATGTAGATATTGTATGTAAGTAAAATTATTAATGTATTATACGTGGTATGTATTTGAATAATATAAAATAAAATTTTCATATAATATTTATATATGATAGATGCATTAAAAATATTTTGATGTATTATAAATATTTTATATATTGTATATTTATATGAATATGATATAAAAAAAATATTTATGTATAAAAACATATAAAGAAAATAAAATAAAAAAAAATAAAAAAAAATAAAAGTCAATGTCATGATGACTTTAAGCAAAAATGAGCGGCAATTAATACTGTTAACAAAATAAAGATAAAAATAAAAAAAAAGTTGATTAAAAAATAAAATTGAAAAAAATAGTATAGTTTGAAAAATTTATATAGTATATTTGAAATAAAAATTTGCAAGAAGGATGTAAATTTATTAAATTTTTTTTATAAATTATACGTATAAAAAAATAGATAAAAAAATAAATAAAAAATTTAAATAGAAACGACATGTGCTTGTGCACTCTGGTTAAATTTATTAAGAATTTAATTCCTTTGTCCTCAAGCACTCTGGAATCTGGATCCCATGATCTTGAAGTCCCACATGCAAATCTTTTCAGTTAAAAAAAAAAAATCTCTCTCTCTCTCTCTCTTCCCTTTAATTCACTCCAAATAAAGGTCAACAAAAACACAAATCCAAAGTGGAAGTTTCGCGAAACAATATAAAAAAGTGGAAATTTCTATAAATAAATTAGAGAAATGGACCAAATTGCAAAAACCAACTTTTTCACCACAAAAATATTATTATTATTATTATTATTATTATTATTATTATTATTATTATTATTATTATTATTATATTATATAATGCATTGTTGGATTTTGCAGGCTACTAAAATTCTTATTTGGAAAGTGGAAACGGAGTTGAACTGGCAAAAATCTTCTATCTGCTTCTGTATTCGATTCATGTTTCTTTCTCGATAAAAAGAAAATATTGGATCAATTGAAAGGTAAAAAAAAAAAAAAAATCCCTGATGGGTTTGGTAGATTACGTTAAATCAGTTGAATGGGATTATGAATCATACCCTGCATATGAAGATTACATTGTTCTTCCAATCTTTGCTCTCTTCTTCCCCTCTGTTCGCTTCTTTCTTGATAGATTCGTATTCCAGGTACTTTCCTTGATACTTTAGATAATTGGGAAATGTTTCTTTTTATATATATGATGAGTTTGTTTCCTAATGGTTCACTTAGTGCTTGTTTTGACCTTATTTTTCTGTTATTGATCGCCTGCTTTTTTTTTTTGGATTCTTTGGTTGACTCGCATAAAGATTTAAGCTTTTTATGTAATAGATTGTATTTGTTGCATGGATTTGACTTAGTCTTATGATGTTTCTTCTCCTCCTTTTATTCATTATGTTTTTAAATTGATGTAGTTTGAGTATGAATTGATGCTAGTATCTAAAATTGCATTGATTCAGTTGTTAATTTGCTGCTCTTGCATCAAATTTTCACTGTTTAGTATAGAAGTATAAGAACCAAACGGACAATTTCATTGAGAAGATCATGATTACACAATGTTTCAAGGTTTAGTACAGAATATAAGACTTTGGTAATGGGATGTGCAGCATAGCTTTTCAGGTGACTTATAGCTCTGAATTGATTTACTGGATGGTCAGAGTTTACATTTGAGAATCATTAATCTTTTTATTCTAAAGTATAGGGATAAGTACAAAAAATTCATGAATTCCGTGGTGGGTTAAAACTAAGGTTTTATTGTTTGTAACATTACAAATTAATAATTTATTTACAGAAATCTTAATATTTTCTCTACCATATCTTGTCAGGTTAAGTGTTCAACTTAAATATTATTGGGTATAATAAGTTTATGATAAGAATTTTCCAGATGACAATTATTACTATGTGAATCTGTATTTAAATCCCAATTATTGTCTGAATATTTTAAATATAGTTCACATAGAAAGATATTGTCTATGGAAGCTCAACTCATATTCCTACGTTCAGTTACTTTTGTTTTTACTTTTAATTTAGCAATATTTAACAAACAAATTATTAAGGAAAGAGAATTTAACAGGAGAAGAATTGAAATTTTAAAACTTCTCATTCCGTAAATCATAATGTTGTAAAATGATATGACCTTAATTGAAACTGACCCCATATTTCAGGACTTCTTTTTTTAATGCATCATTATAATATATAAATTTTTTGCGCACTACTCCTGTTGTTGGTACTTCTGGCTTCAATCGAGTAAACCTACGTGTCGGGGAGAATACAATGTAATTTGATGTGTTTTATTAAGTACATTTGATTTAGGTTGAAATTCATCACTTCTTGGTTATGCCCCAATTTTTTCTCCCGATGCATTGCCTTTTCCCTTTATATTGGAGCATGAAATTTCATTACAGCATATGGCAGTCTTGTAGTTTCTGCAGAATGATCTATAAAGTGGTTTTTAATTTCTTTTTTTTTGCTGGGAATCAAATAGAAAACTTGGCTATATAATGTAGCTGGACTGATCTACTAGTGATTGTTGAACTTTTTCCCTTATAATGCTAATTCCTGCAAGTCGCTGAAATTTCAATTATTTTATCAGCTCATTCCCAAGTGACATAATTGGACTTGGAAAGTCTGCCCTGAAGAACTTGTACAGTTTGGACTTGGAAGTCCACCCTGAAGAACTTCAACAGTTGTTGCTGTTACATCTCACACATCATTGGATGCTATGATCATCCAAGTATATGATTATTCTTGCATGTAATCATTGTTGACGTCGCCTGATCCCAGGCCCAGTGGTTGAACTTGGCCTCTAAAACTTTGCTTGTGACATTGGTTGTTACATGAATTCTAGAATTAATTCTGGAAAATTGAATTTGCAAAGGAGAGTCCTATGGAAAAGAGAGTGTTTCTTTACTTTGATGATGGTCTTTTGAGTGTGTTCCTGAGTGAGGTCAGGTTGTTGGCAAGTACATCCACGGATTTGGAAGTTTCCTTTGTGTTCTGAGTTGCAGATCTCCCACGTGAAGCATCTGTTCTTTGTCCTCACAGTGTTAGCTAATGGAAATTGAATTCTTTATGGATATACCAACAGATGCCCCACGTTGCTTGCCATTTTTGTGATGATATGCTTTAACGTTAATGGGCTTCCTTTTTAATTAAAAAAAAGGAAAAAAGAAACCTGCTTATTGAAATTACACTATGGTGTTATTAGATTCTTAAAATTTGGGGGTTAACCTGGGAAAAGTAATTAGATGATGGATGAGTAAAAAGCCAAAGTAAAGCAGTTGTTATGCATCTACATCCAACGTCATGTTAATAGAAAAAAGAAAGCCTGTTCAAATAATAAATATATTAAGGTGTTAATCTCAGGAAACAATGTTGTCGAAGTTTGTGATATCTGCTTGCTGGCTCCTCATGTAGAATAAGGATTGACAACTTAGGTGAATTCATTCTTCAAAAAAGAAAAGTCAGTTATATTTTAGCTTTTCTAGTATATTCCTTGCTGTTTGCCAATAAAATTGTACCTTGCTTTCTTACATAATGTTTATAAAAGGAAATAGAAGTGCACTCTTTCACTGTAGTAGTTTCGCTATTCTCTGCAACACTGTTCATATGTAATGAACAAAAATAAATTGAGCATTTTGTGGGAGTAATAATCTGTATGTTGGCTTGCATAATTTTGGTTGTGCCAATTGAGCTTTAATGATGAAGCAGGAAAAGCTGCATTGGTTACTCTGAATGTCTTTACACCCCTCAATACTCCCCAGTTTCCTGTTTTTATTTATTGTTTATTGTTTTATCATTTTTCTTTTTTCCCTTCTTAGCTTTCATTTTCTCTCTCCTCATACCTCACCTAATTATTTGGTTAAGTCAGTCTGAAGTGACTATTCATTGCGCAGAAAGTGGCAAAACGTCTAATTTTTGGGAAGGGGTATCAGGCACTGGATGTTGAGTCAGAAGAGAGAAAGAAGAAGATAAGGAAATTCAAGGAATCTGCCTGGAAATGCCTGTATTTTCTTTCAGGGGAGGTTCTAGCTTTGACTGTTACTTATAATGAGCCTTGGTTTACTAATACAAAGTACTTTTGGGTAGGGCCAGGAGATCAAGTCTGGCCAGACCAAAAAATGAAGTAAGATCTTCTAAATAATGTATTGAATTTCTGTAGTTGGTTTAATTCATATCTCATTTGACTTATCTATCCATTTATTGATTTGCTATTTAAGCAGCTTCAAGATATCGAATTTATGAACTCAACAATGACTGAATCTGGATTTCAGGTTAAAATTGAAAGGGTTATATATGTATGTTGCTGGATTTTACACATATTCCATTTTTGCTCTGATATTCTGGGAAACAAGGCGTTCAGACTTCGGGGTGTCTATGAGTCATCATGTTACAACTGTGATTCTCATTGTGCTGTCCTACATATTTAGGTATGCTGCAGTCAAGTTCTCTTTGTAGTGTAGTAATATACTGTCATCAAAACTTTTTGAGGAAGATCTGATGATTAAGGAAAGTCACAAATGTGTGATTCATATAAATATCACACTTACGCAGAAGGTTAATAGAACTAGTTGGCTTCAATATACCTGTACTCGCATAAACTTATAACACATTCCGATTTCATCTCTTGCTTGCAGGTTTGGCCGTGTTGGTTCAATTGTTTTAGCTCTTCATGATGCTAGTGATATATTTTTGGAGATAGGAAAGATGTCCAAGTACAGTAGTGCTGAAGGGATGGCTAGCTTTGCATTTATTCTTTTTGTTTTATCTTGGATCGTACTGCGCCTCATTTACTATCCATTCTGGGTCCTTTGGAGTACAAGGTTTGTAAAGATCATGCATATGATATCAACTATCAGACTTTCCAGTTCTTACACGTTCCATCTGTTGCTCAGATCTTAAACTGGTTATCAGCATTAAGGATTCTCCAGAGTGGGCAATGTTACACTGGTCTAAAAGAAACACTTACCTAAAAGCACAGGAATATGCCTGATTAGGAAGCTATTATGCACAACCATGTTGCTGCTTATTGGTTGGTGGAAATTGATGTTTTGATCATACAAATTTTTGTTTCCTTATAATGAATGCATAGGAGTGGGAAACCCTTTTTGTTGTTAGCTATATGTAAGGACATCTAATCTTCCAAATGATCATTACTTCCTTCTGGGGCTGCCAATAGCTGTGCAGATTTACTTTATCATAAAAGTATAACAATTATGCATCCATCATTCCACATATAATCCTGAGAATAAAGATTAAATTAAGGTTATACCAAGAAAGTATGTTTCAGATTATGTTTAAAATATAAGGATTTGAATTTATGAGATGATAATGTATGGAACTGTTCATCTTATCTTAATTTCAACTTGCTGGTTAGTATCAGTGACTCAGATACTCATCAAATTATTCATTCATTCTTCTTCTTTGCTGTAGTTATGAAGCCATCCAGACCTTGGACAAGGAAAAGCATCCACTGGAAGGTCCAATATACTATTATGTGTTCAATACTCTTCTATATTGCTTGCTTGTTCTCCATATTTACTGGTGGGTCTTGATATATCGGATGCTTGTTAAGCAAATCCAGGCGAGGGGTCAGATTAGTGAAGATGTTCGCTCAGGTATGTTAAGAAATCGACACGGTATTAAAGTGTGATGCATGTATATGTATGGTTGCTGATGAAAAATAAGAAATAAATTAGATAAATTTTGGTTGTGAGAAACGTAATATGAAGCATCAGTATTTGCATTTAATTCGCACAATATAGATTGTTGTTTTATAATAGATGAGATGATTGTCAATCATTTTAGATACATGGTCTATTTCAAGGGATTATTTCTTTTTCTGATATCATTTTCTCTTAAAGATACACTTGTTTGGTAGGCTAATCCTAACGTACTTTTTCCTATTTCTGCCGTGCAGATTCTGAAAGTGAAGATGAACATGAAGATTGACCAAAAACATTATTATACCCTCGACACAATTCAAACTAAGGTAGTTGTTTTAGGGGGACCATTTGGACAACTAATCGAAAATGCCATGCTGTTCTATTGTATTTCATGCATGTTTACCAAAAAAATAATAATACTAATCCAATTACAATCTAGTAATGCTAAAAAATCATCAACTAGTGGTTTTTTATCTTCCTTTGAGTAAAGATGCGAACGTATCTTGAATGCTGCATAAACCACACTGACATATTTCATTATTGTAGAGTCCAAAAGCATTTATCTTTTTTGGTTCTCTATAAACAAGACATGGATTATTTATTGTATTATATTCAGTCACGCTAATTAAAAAGCAAGATTTGTCTTTGATGTTTCTGTTGCGAAGTTACAGGTACAGTTGAAGAACCAGATGGTTTTTCACGATTGATTTGTTCTATAGACAAAATAGAAAGGATTCTTATCCATTGAACTTCCTCAGCAATTCAAGGGCTTGTGGATCAGGTGTTGAATAGGAAAGTGGGAAAGTTACAATGAGTTTTGATTATTCATTTGCCATATAATTTCAAGTTATTGGCTAACCAATGACCTGCTGTAAGAAAATTTACATTGATTTCAAAGAAATGTTTATACCATATTTGTAAAAACTTCAACAGCCAATTTTGGGGATTCAGCATTGCATTTGGTTTTTTTCTTGTTCCCCAAGAAAAGAGTTTTAGTTCTATACTTCCTAGTTTCGTTAAGGTATTTTTACCGTATTGTAGGTTGAATGTCCAGCATGTGTTTGTTCTTACTTCTGATTTTATTTTAACAGAGTTTTTATTTTCATTTTTAATTTTTTTTGTTTGCTTGTTTGTTTGTTATTATTGTTATGGAAATTTTGCAACTTACAGTATCCAATGAAACAATGGACAAAGAGCTTATCTTCTGTGTATACGCAGTCATGTATTTGGAAGTCAAAATAATTGAATTTTTTTTTAATCGGTGTGTTTGGATAAAATTAAAGAGTGAGTGTAAAAAATTAAATAAATTAAAATAGAAATAAATAAATTTTATTAATAATTTGTATTTTTTTTATTGAAATAATAATAATAATAATGAATAAATAAATAAATACCCGTGTTTTATTCATACGAAAGAAAATGTAAGCACATATAAATAAAACCTTAAAGTGCAGGTTTATCTTGTTTATATCGCACGAGTAAAGAGAAAAAAGAAAAAAAAATTATTATAATAATTTAGGCTTTGCTTATTTATGATTTGTCATAATTTTATATAGCATAATATAATATAATTTTTATTTATTTCAACTTTCATCTTTTATAGTATAATTTTTTATAATAATTTTATAGTTTAAAAATTTAGTATTTTTTATGATAATTTAAAATATTTATTAATATATATTTTTAAATATCATCAAATTAAATAAAAATATTATTTTTAATACTATATTATACCATATCATATGTTATCAAATTAAACTTCAGTTATGATAAAACCTAAATTATACATTTTTAGTTTATTATATTTTTTTGAATGTAATTTATTTATTTTTTTATTTTACCAGTTCTATTAACATAAAAAAAAAATTAATAAGTTGCGTTAAAACTGAAATATACTAATCTTATTTTACTCAATAATGAATTGATATAAATTATTTGAAAACAAATTTATTTAATATTAAAATGAATATGAACTGCTTGAAAATATGATATTTAGAATTATTTATTTAAAAATAATAATGAATTCAAAACGATTTCATTCAATTTTCACAATTGCTCCTTTATTGTTGTTGTTATTATTATTATAATATATTATTATTTTTTAAATATATATATATATATATATTAATTAAGATTATTTTTATTTATGGGGGAAAAAAGGTTTTTCACTCTCGAGTCTTGAGAAGTGCTTCTTGAGCAAGAAGAAATCACCCAAACACAGGGGAGAGGGGCTCATCTTCTTTCTTTCTATCTTCTCAACAACGTCATTTTACAATCTCAGGTCCGTCTTCCATAGCAAGCTTCTTATGTTGCATTTTTCAATTTTTATCTTTTTCTGTAGATTCTTAGTTAGTTTGGATCTGTTTGTTTCTCGGGAAAATCTCCGTGGAATATAATAACTGTTCTTTATGTAATCCAAAGTTTTGTGAGTTAGGTTGTATCCTGGATGAAGACCAATTACATGGTTTACCAGTCCATATTGATCATTCTTTGGTCACATTTCTTGAAGCTACCGCTCAGTATATTAGGTAGTTTAAACTAATTCTTTCATCAATTCTTTTTCTTGCAAATCAAATCATTGATATCGGAAAGCTCCCTTTACTGGGCAGTGATTGGATTGGGTTAATTTTGTGGATTATTTGATTCTTGTTATTGTGATATTAGAAAGGCCTTTGATTTTTCTGTTAGCTCTAACCCTTTTGTATTTTGATGCTTTTGTTGTTGTTATTTTTATCTTTATATTGTTATTTAGAAATAATCATGCATTTGGTTTTGTCTTCTCATAAAATTGTGTTGGTCAAATTATCATTTGGTCTTGATACTTTTGCTATCAATGTAAGAGCACAATCTGTTTCTTTAGACATTTCTTTTTGATGTTATTCTTAATATTTCTTTTGCATCATTATCTTACATTCGTTTGTTTTCTTGTTCTCTCTGAGGATTTGGGCATTATATAGTCGACATGGATTAGCATTACCACCTTGTTGCTCTCCTGTATTTGCTGTGGTATTACGTGTTTCTACACCTGACAATTTGTGCATAGAATTTGCTGGGTGGGACAATTATTATTACTCGGAATATTTTGCATTGGCTGTAAAAGTACTGCTAAAGTATTGTAAATGTATCGAGAGTCCTATCTTTCTTGGTTTAAATTGGAATTCCTTAACATTTGCTTTTCATTTACCTAGAAAAGGTTTTCACTTTTCCTTCCTACTATTTTATTCTCCTTGTTTCTACCTCCTATGAGGCAGACAATGTAAATATGTAATGCCAAGAAAAAATTCACAAAAAAAAAAAAAGGTTTTCTGACTGGTTGCCGTATACGTTTGATATTCTGTTAGAGAGTTCTCTGGGAAAAATGAGAAAATGTTTATCCCTTGACACATCAAGCATACACGTTGATGAAGATAAACCTCAAATGCCTTTGAGAGAATCAAAAGAAAGGTTATCATAGGTTTGTTTTGGTATATTTATATAATTGTCATGTCCTGTCACTTATGTGAGACAGTGAACCTCCAAAGTCACTTTCAATTTTAGTTATTTAATTTACTCTCAAGCCCATATCTCATTGTTATAATGTTAATGCTACAACCCTCTGAGCAATGATACTGATGACAATACATCTAATTAGCAGGTTATTCAACTAGCTCATAAAGTAGACATGGAAGATATCCTAACAGAAATTCCACCACCTTCAAGGTTCTTTCAGGAAGATCTCAACAACTTTACACCTCCTTCACCATCTCTTCCATCTCCTTTCCTTCTGTTCACTAATCCTAAACCTGATCAACCACTTCGTCCATCTCTCCTCATTATTGCCTTATCTACCTCATCCCTTTATGTCTTTGACCATGTATCCTCAAAGACCCTAACTGGCAGTTTCTTCCTACCTGAGATCCCTTTCTCAGGAAATACTATTGAACCCTCTCTTGGAGATAAATCCTGCAACATTTATACTAGTGATGATGCTAATAATTTGACTCTTCTGGTTTCTTGTCAGTGCTCTGTCAGTGCTGAGAGATCTAATGTCGTTGCAAAGTTGCTCATTGGGGAGCAAATTATTCCTGAGAAGGTTCTAATTTTGGATTCAGTTAAGAGTCAGAATTTCAGGGGTAAGCTCTCATCTGACGAGGAATGTGCTTTCAAACTGGAAACCTTCGCAGAGAGGAAAGGACGCAATAGTAGGTATGGAGCTTTGCCTTTACTGCCAGATTTGGGCTATCTTCCCTCAGGGAGTATGGTGGATGGCTTGGCAGCTGCACTCTTAGCTCGATGCCAGATGAAGAATATTAAAGGAACTCTGTGTGTTTCGTGGCCTGAACATGGTGGTTCTGCTGTTGCACTGATCAAATCCATATTGCAGAGGAATGTGTCGCATAGTATTGACTTGAGCTCAAATGGGAATTCTGAGGATAAATATTTAAGATGTAGCTGGATTAAGGATCATTCATTTGATTCTGATATGTATACGTGATGTAGTTTGTTCGAAGTGCTTATTTGACTTTTTTTTAAATCTCTCAAAATTCTGACATGAACTTTGACTAGAGAAAGGATGCTGTTTGTTTTCTCATTGAAACCTCGTGCTTTGAATCATCAGGGCAACATTTAAAAAACGTTTTGAAGATTTTATTACATTTCATCTTTTAACTGAAGATACTAGTTCGCTTTTTTTTTTTTTTTTTTTTTTCTGTTTACTGTCGAGTTTTAGACAGTTGCTTGTTAGCGTTTTATTAAACTACCATTGTATGTCTGGCCGGGGCTGAATTCCCTTGTTAATCATGTATCAGCACCCAGAATGACATTTGTAATCCAAGCCAATTTCCAGAAACATTTCATGACCGCAAAGCTGAATTCTCCAGCAACTTGAGTAAAGTTGATATGGCCATCATCCTAACTTAATCAAATTGAAAGAGAAATTAGATTATAAAATTGATGAATGATGAGTATTCTAATCTTGCACTTCAAGATCGTGACTTTCGGTTTTTTTTTTTTCCCTTTTGTGCTCTTTCTAGATTTCTTCACTTGGAAACGCAAGCCAAGGTGTAAAAAGCAAGGCATTCTTGTTCGTGAAGAAGAATTTAAAAGGACACATGTGGATTTACATAGATTGATTATAATATTAACCTTTGACGGCAATGGAAATTAATAACTATGGGCTGCAAAAGACTATCAACTATCAATTAAACATAATTGATAGTTTAACATAATATGTTCAAATCAGACCATCCAACCTATAAAAGTCCACTCCAAATAACAGTCTAAAAGCTTCAAATTTTAATTTTCTACATTTTTTATAACTCAAATTTCATTAAACTTAAATGCGTAATCTCTCTCTTAAATACGATTCTAATGCCAATTCGAAATTATGATTTTATTTAAAAAAATTCTTGCCTAAATTTATTTTATGCATTGACTTGGATAATATATATACATAAATATTTCCAGTGATAACTATTTTCAAAACTATGAGATCATGAATTTAAATCTTAAATCAGAATCAAATTAAATGCATAGTTGCGTACAATCTTTCAGCTTGGATGGAGGGAGAGAAAAAAAAAAGACGAATCTGAAAAGTTTGAAAGTGAATGTGTAAAATAATAGCAAGCAGGCAAGCACTAGCTGTTATTAGTTTTAAGTTTGGTGAAATACCCAAATTATTAAGTAATAAATATGCTCAAAAAGTTTAAAACTTCTCTCTCCTGTATTTGGTGATTTTAGTTTAGGAGTGCCCACCAACCAGCTCAACATTAGTTACATCCACTATTGACTATAAACAAAATACTCAAATTGGCAATGCAAATAAGCAAAATGAAAAACTCAGACGTTGTTTTCTCTTATATATCTCACATTTCTCAAATATTTCTCTCTATAATTCAAGAATTAGCTAGCAAGAAACCAATAATGGCACCTCTCTTTCACTACTCTAATCTCCTTTCATTTCACTTTCTTGTTTTGGTTTCTATTTTCATCTTTAGCATCAACTTGTGTGCTAGTGATCAGGACCCTCCTTTGACATTGAACTATTATGCATCTTCTTGCCCTACTGTCTTTGATATTATCAGGAAAGAAATGGAATGTGAAGTTCTCGCGGATCCTCGCAATGCTGCTCTTGTAGTACGATTGCATTTCCATGATTGTTTTGTCCAGGTTCACATACGCCTCTAATTATCTCATATATTAATCACATTGCTGCTCAGGCAGTGTAGAACAGTTATAGTATATGGTTTAATGGGTGCAGGGATGTGATGGATCAGTCTTGCTAGATGACACAATCACTTTGCGAGGAGAAAAGACAGCTTCCCCAAATGTGAACTCACTAAAAGGTTTTAGACTCATTGATAAAATCAAGAACAAGATTGAATCTGAATGCCCTGGAATTGTATCTTGTGCAGATATTCTCACTATTGCTGCAAGAGATGCAGTAATTTTGGTAATATATATAATACTACATTTCTTTTTTGAAATCTCATGGTTTTTTGTATCATGAGACAGCACTGGTTCTCATGGTTTTTTGTATCATGAGACAGCACTGGATCACTGAACTATTAATTAGTCATGTTGATATTAATTTGTACTCAGTTTTCATTAGTTTAAGATATTTTTGATTTGGTTCAATGCTTCCAGGTTGGAGGACCTTATTGGGATGTTCCTGTGGGAAGAAAAGATTCAAAGACTGCAAGTTATGAGCTTGCATCTGCAAATATTCCAACTGCAGATGAAGGTCTACTATCTATCATTTCTAAGTTTCTTTATAAAGGCCTCTCTGTCACAGATATGGTAGCTCTTTCAGGTAATAATCTCTTCTTCTTCATTTGGCCTTATAACTACTAGCCTATTTGTATCTGAAATAAAATACAATGATTGCATAGTGCTTGTCTCGTAATGCAACTGGTTAAGAATTGAAAACTGAACACTGTATAATCTTGCAGGGTCACACACAATAGGTATGGCACGATGCGAGAATTATCGAGCAAGGATTTATGGAGACTTTGAAACAACTTCAGATAGAAGTCCAATGTCTGAAACATACTTAAAGAACCTAAGATCTAAATGTCCAGCTGCAGGAGGAGGAGACAATAACATATCAGCAATGGACAACGTCACGCCTAACCTTTTCGACAATAGTTATTATCACATTCTACTGAAAGGAGAAGGATTGCTGAATTCAGACCAAGAATTGTGCTCTAGTGTACTTGGAATGCAAACAAAGAAGCTTGTTGTGAAGTATGCTTATGACCCAATTGGTTTCTTCAAGCAATTCTCTGATTCAATGGTGAAAATGGGAAATATTACTAATCCTGATAGCTTTGCCAATGGAGAAGTCAGGCGGGATTGCAGATTTGTGAACACATAAGCCATTAATAATGGCTGGCTAATTATTGATTTGTATTTGTTTCTTATATCATCAGGAAGTGATGAGCAACACAGGTTTATTATAAATAACAGTTTGTTGGATATCAAATATTTCTCTCTTTGATTCATTTTAAAATTAAATATGTAAAATAATAAGTTTCATTCAGTTTTTTTTTTTATTTTCTTTTTCATAGAGTAATTTTAACATTTTTTTTTGTTGAGGTGAAACAAAAATTTATAACTAAAATTATTTTGCCAAAATTAGGGACTAATTGCAAAAAAATTTAGCATTGAAGCTTAAGTTTTTAATTGCTTCTAAAATTAAATGTGTAGAAGCCACATTAATGGTTTTTTTTTTTCGCAGGGCAAGGTATAATTAGATTGCTCTTATAGATTGTTAATAATTAGTAATATATAAAATGGAAAATTTTTTGTGAGAGACACCACATCCATTTTTTATAAATTTCACTTTTCTTGTAAAAAAATGTTAAAAATTTCAAAACCCTATAACATATATCAGCTACCATTTTTTTTTTCACAAATTTAGATATCAAGTTCAAGTCCACAAAAAGTTGCCATTTGATTTGATCAAGTAGTCTAAAATTTTTCTAAAATGGGATTGAAATTTTATGAGTCTCGGAGGCCACCTAGAACATGGAAGCAAGAGCCAGTGGTGATTGCAAATGGGCTATCTGGGCCCAACCTTAACCTAGTCCACTTTAAATAGTGCTCAAGCCCAAGCTCAATATTACATAAGCTACGCTTTTTTTTTAAATTCTCTCTTCTCTAAGCTGAAAATTACATCATGCGCCATCTTTTATAATTTTTTTTTTATTTTTATCTAAAATATTTTAATTGTTTTATAATAAATTATGTAAATTTATAATAAATTTATATTAAACTCAAAATAAATTTATAATAAATTATCTGAATCTGATATTTTTATAAAAAAAAATTATAAATTCTGATAAATCTATAAATATTTTTAAAAATATAGTAAATTTAAATTTTTTTTATTTTTTCTGTTATTTTTATAAAGATCCTTTCTTTTTTAATATCAATTGAATGTTGAATTTTTTAAATGATTTATTTAATTTATATAGATATCATGAACTCTTTAAAGAATGGATTTGAGTGATAAATAAAGGAAATTACAGCCACTTTTCTTTTAATTCAACATTGCTTGAAATAACTTTAGTTCAATAAAAATGGGTTAATTACATTTGCGGTCTCCAAATTATAATATTTTTTCACATCAACATTCTAAAATATTAAATTTCTAACACAAAACCCTCCAAATTTCAATTGAAATTACACAAAACTTTCCAGATGATGATTTTCAATTGGATTTCATTGCAACGTTGATATGGAAAAGACCAGCTAATCTTGACATCACGCATGGCACCGTCAATGTCATATGCCTCACTTATTTTCATATATATATATATATTTATATCTCGTAAAAATCAGAAGGGTGCTTTGAAGAAGCATAATATCTCTAGCTCGTTTATTGCCCACCAGTCCAATCAATGAATATATTATTCTGGAACGTTAGAGGTATCTCTTCTTCCTTAAATCGTGTTCATAATTATGTCAGTCTCATCTTCTGGGTTTATTTGTTTGTATTGAGCCAATGGTGGACCCAAATAAAAAGCTTGTGATTGCATCCAAATTGGGTTTTCAAAATGTTTGCTCGTCTTTGGATAATAAGGTGTGGATTATGTGGCATGCTCATATTTTTTCTTTGAGTGGTTTTCATGATATTCCTCAAGTTTTTTCATGTGATGTTATGTATCATGCTACTGGTTTTCGCTTTCGATTATCTGCTATTTATGGGTATCACTCGCCGCAACGGCGTTATTTTTTATGAGATGCTTTGACAGTTTATTCCAACTCTTGTGATTCTCCTTGGCTGGTTGGGGGGGATTTTAACGTTGTTAAATCCCTTTCGGAGTATAAGGGAAATAGTGCTCCTGATCTTATGGGAATTCAAGATTTTAATGATTGTGTTAATAATTGTGGATTGGTTGATGTGCCCTTTCGAAGAGCAGAATTTACTTGGACCGGTGTTTGATCAAATGGTCGTGTTTGAGAACGTATTGATCGGATTATTGCTAATATTCTTTTCTTTGATGCTTTTGATGTCATTAGCAACTCGCATTTGGGAAAAACGACTTCGGATCATTCCCCTATGCTTCTTTATTGTCAAACTTTATCTCATAAGGTCCCAAAACAGTTTAAGTTTCAGCATATGTGGTTAGCCAATGAATCTTTTCTTCCTTTTATTAGACAGAGATGGTCTGCTGATTTTCGGGGTGGGGGCATGAGAGGTTTGCTTGCTAAATTAAAAGATTTAAAGCGTGGCCTTCGTGAGTGGAATAAAAATACATTTGGACATTTGTTCAATGATATTGCTCGGGCTGAATTACAAGCTGAAGAAGCAGAGGCTGCTTATTTGCAGGATTCCAATTCTGAAAATTTGTTTTTGTGACAACAGGCGGCCTTGGATAGCAAACTCAAACTTGAGGAGATTTTTTGGAGGCAAAAAGCTCACGTATCTTGGATTCAAGATGGTGACCGAAATACAAAGTATTATCATAATTTTGTTAAACTTCGCAGAAAGCTTCATAGGATTGTCTCCATCACTGGTTCGGATGGTTCAACAATTACTGAACAAGAAGCTTTGGGTCGAGAGGCGGTCAATCATTATCAAGGCATTTTGTAATATCCCAAAATATACCCTAAAAGTTTTGGAGTTATTGTTATATTTGGAGTTAATGTATATGTTTAATGGAAGTAAAAAGGGGAAATATTATAAGATGATATATATAAGGAAATATGGGAATATAAATACCATATAAAAGATATATACATATACATCACATATACATGAGATATAAAGTGGTGTAGGGAAAGTGAGTTATGTATATATTTTTATAATTAATTAATTAATAATTATGGTGATAAGGACAAAAAGAAAAAGAGAAAAGAAAGTCAAAGGTTGGAAGAGAGTGTGTGGTGGAGATTTATTGTTTTTATTATTATTGTTATTATTATTATTATTATTATTATTATATATATATATTTGAGATAAGAATAAGAAGAGAAGAAAAGGAAAAACGTGTTCTTCTTCTTCTTCTTCTTTTTGGTCGAGGGAGAGAGAGAGAGAGAGAAGCTAGAGAGAGAAGGAGGTGATTTTGCTTTTATTTACACCAAATACTTAAGGATTTCAAGTAGATAGTGAAGATTTGGCTAAGAATCCAAGTAAGTTCTCTTTCTTGATTTCTTTGGTTTATTTGAAGTTGTATGAAGGTTTGATTGTTGATAATTGAAATTAGGGTTGTATTATTGTAGTATGTTGGAGTATGTTTGATTTAATTAGGTTGGTGTTGGTGATTGAAGAGCAAGAGTTGTGTTTAGTGGAATTTCTTTCTGTTTTACAACTAGTAAAGACTGTGACTTGTATGATTTTTAATTAAATATAGAAAAATATTCCTGAAGTGAATTTTTGATATGTTGTGCCTATATGAGTCTAGAATGACTGAAAAATATGTTGATTCAATTTTGGAATGGTTATGATTTTGGAAAGATTATTTTTATTAGATCTGTTCCAGCAGGTACCTTAACTGAGACAGCTATATTTCGGGATTTTTAATAAAATGTAGAAAAATTATATTCAATTGAATTTTGGATATGTTGTTGCTTAATGAGTCTAGTATTTGAGAAAAATAATTTGGAACCAAGTTGATTGAATTTAATTTATGGAATTCACAAAGTTTAGAACTGCTGCCAGGATGCAGGGCAATTGGGGCAGTCTATTTGGGTGAACTATTTGACCAAGATTTTGTGTTCAGTTTGATCTGAAATTTTAAAGGAATGATTTTAAGATGTAAAATTAAGTTCTTTAAAAATTTTAGAGTTTTTAGTCAAGTATATTATTTTATACAAATTTTCAAAATAAGGATAAAATTTAGTCTAAAACCAGAATTTACTATTCATATGGTCATTTTGCTAATATTCCTTTTGGATTAGGTTGTGAAGAGGTTGAATTGCCCTAATCTAAGTGTTGAGGATTCTTGGAAGAGTAGGTGTATAGAGTGGTGTAAGTTGGTTTTAAGGTAAGTACAAAGTTTATATGATTGCACTTATTTACATGAATTAAGACTTAACACATTTGTTTGTAAATGTGTTAAGTGAATTACTATATTGTCAATATAATTTGATTAAGGTTATGATTGGATGATGTGAAAGATATGAAGATCATTCAAATAGGTATGTACAATGCAATTTGTTATGATAAATATTGTAATGATGAATTGTGCTAATGTGTTTTGAGAAATGATGAAATGTATTGTAATTGTGGTTGGTAATAATGATTGAAATGAAATAAATAGACATGTTGATTATATGATGATGAATTTAAGATATATGCTCAATATAATTGTTTATGTATACTTGAATGATGAAGTGCTATAATGTGAATTGAAATATGATAAGAGGTGAAGCCATTGTGATTGGCTATGATGAATCAAATGAGATGTGAAGCCATTGTGTTGGCTATGAGAATGTAAATGAATTATAATTGAGGCATGGTTGCCTGTTTTGAATATGAAATGAATTGAGAAAGAAATGTACAAAGATATAAATGAAAAGAGTTGTGTCTAATATGTTAATTCAACTTTCAGAGTTCTGGATTTGACGGCATGCCTATAACATATGAAATGTAACAGTCTAGCCGGGTTGAGGATCTCCTCAAGTTGTTGAGTTGATGGTCCAAGAGACTGGGTCTGTTACAAGTGTTAACAGTCTAGCCGGGTTGAGGATCTCCTCAAGTTGTTGAGTTGATTGTCCAAGAGACTGGGTCTGTTACACTATATGAATTATAAATGTGAAATATATGAAAAGTAACAGTCTTGCCGGGTTGAGGATCTTCTCGATTAGTCGGGTTGATGGTCCAAGAGACTGGGTCTGTTACACTATCCATGGATAGAGATATGATATATGTTGCCTACGGGCTTGATTATTGTGATTATGGATCAAAGCAGTAACTCTGAACTTTGAATAACATATTAGTGTGTTCTGGGCCCAGGTCTGTCTTGATTTTCGATGTAGTTTATGAAACGTGAAATGAATGAATAATGAAATCTATAGTTGCCTTAATTGGAAATGAAATGTTATGAAATATGTTATGTAATATGTATATTGATATGTTCCTTGTGAGTAGTAGTGATGGAATTGTGGTTGGTGTTATTGATTTATGCATGTATGTAATATATGAGATTAGTTGAGATATGTGTAAAGTGTAATTGAAAAGGGAAACTACGATAAGAAACTAACAGTACTTAGAGTTAGTATATGGATATACGTTAGAATTTCTGTATTGTATGTTTATATTATTCATTTGTACTACTAAGCTCTCGGGCTTAGCGCGGATGTGTTAATCGCGCAGGTGAGTAGATGGTAGATCTGAAGTCTTTCGTTTTACCACAAGAAGAGTAAGAGTTTGTCGAGACCAACTAGAAGGTGATGCATGCATGTAAAATTTTTTAATATTGTATATTGACTAAAATGTTTTGTTACTATATATTTGGATTGTTTTGAGAAGTAAGGATTTTTTTTTAATTATAATGAACAGTGACATTCTTATACTTTATATACTTACTATATGTATACGAGGTATATGTATAGTACTTATATAGGGTATGAGGGTGTTACAATTATTTTGGTATCAGAGCTTAGGTTCGAGATTCTCGGCCTTAGTAAATTTAAAAAGAAATGTTTTAAAAAGAAAAATGATGATGAATGAAAATGAAAAGAATGAAATTTTTGATACATTCATATGCATTAACATCTAGGTTGGTCTCGAATGTGGTATTATATGAATTGAAATGTATTGAATTGTATGAAATGGATAATAATGTGTGGATGAAGTTCTATATGAATGGAAATTTAAAGAAAGCAATGAGATGGAAAAATTTATGTAAGTTTAAGTGATAAATTAAAGAATGGTAGTTCCCTTGAGGAAAGAAAATTTTGAAATATGATTATAATATAAAGAAATGATCAGGAAAATAAAGTTAAAAATGAATTAAAAACAAAATCAAAATCAAAGTATGTAATCTTTCCTCTACTATTTGAATCTCTTTCTAATAAAGCTTATGTTTGGATTGCAAGGGAGAGGAAATATTGTTGATGGATAATATGGATGGATATGTAATTATAATGAAGAGAGTATGGTGGAATATTGAATGAGTTGATTGATATAGACAAAGTGTGATAACTTAAGGTTTGAATATGTAAAGTTAAGATTTAAAAAAAAAAAAAAGATGATAGGGTTAAGCAAGGAGATAAAATGGTGTTGTTAGTATTGTTAATTTAATGTAAACATTGTGGTTTGAATGGTAGGAATATAATATGCTTGAGTATTGTTAAAGCTCATGTTAATGGTGATAATGTGTAACATTTGGATTTTTGAAATGAGCTTTAATGATTGTAAAAAGGATATATTTTGATGTTGCTTTGTAGTATGTATATATAAGATGTTTTCTTAAGTTTATATTAATAAAACGAGATGAGTAAATTGAAGTTTAAGCAAAGTAGTAAGAGGAGAATTTATAATGTTAACGGAATTTGGATAAAGATTATTTAAATATCAAAAGTTTAATGTATAGTACGTATATGAGTTATGTGGAATGAAAATTTTTGCATATTAAGAATGACTTACAGATATGTAATTTGATGAACTAAAAGTTGGCAAGTGATGAAGTAATCATGATAAGGTTGACTACTTGGAAGGTGATAATGGGATGTAAGATGCTAGTGATCAAGGATTGAGTTGATCACTTGAAAGTGTAATGTACGCATAGTATTGCGTGTTTGTAACCTATACAACTACATATCTATTAGTGTTGAGAATGAGTACTCTTGCATTGATAAACTTGTGCAAAGTTAGGTCATGTGATAATATTAATAATGAGAATTGGATTGAGCAATGTTAGTTCAAGAAATTGAGATTTGTGATAACGAAATTTGGAAATTTTATAGGGATTAATGGGCGATGTGTATATGATTGGATGTAAGGGACATATGCATAAATATGTGAGATATATATAAATATTGAATGGTAAACAAATGGATATAAAGATGGTATACTAACTGCATTTAAAAATAAATGTGAGAGAGATGTCACCTTTGTAATGTGATTAAGATTTTGTGAAGTATTATCATGGTTAGAGGATATATATGTGTTGAGTTGATAAATAATTTAAGTCATGTAAAAAAAGGATGAAAATGGTGTTGTTCAATGAAAAGTAATAAATGTTAAATGTGTATTGATGGTATGAAAAAGAGGAATTAAATATAATTGCATGATTATATGTATACATGTATAGAAAGTGTGGAATGAGCTATTTGATATGAATATAATTGTAAAGTGTAAGAAATATGAAAGCAAGTCACATTGTGAACGTGACCTATGAATGTGAATGTGGTATAATTATTTGTATAGTGGTATGAAGAATGATATGGCATGTATTAGTGGATCTATGAGAAATTAAGTTTTGATTTGTGAAGAGTTAGACTATGGATTGAAATGGAAAGTGAAAAAGGACTCGAGTAACACTGGACGATGAAATTGTTATGATAATAACTGAGCTAGACTATCATATAATGCTTTCTGGTTGAAGGATTATGCTTGTGGAAATATATTATATGTATATGTGTTTAATAAAGATGGAAAGTATAATGTATGAAAAGTTTTATAAGAGATAGGTTAGAAATGGAAGTTGTATAAAGTTTGTATATGATTGAATGTTGTACACATAAGTGTTATAAGTAATATTGTTGATGTGAGTTAGGCTAATGATAATCATATGATCAAGAACAAATTGTTTTGGAGACAAAGTTGAATTATGTCAACTTTTGAGATAGTTGGAAATGTTTGAAGAAGAATAATAGAGGAACAATATTGATTTATAAACTACATATGTGACTATTAATATACTCTGGCTATATAATTTGTTTAGTGTAATTGGCTGGTTAATTTTGTTATCAGCAGATTTGGGCCTAAGGTGATATGATTGTAGTATTATGTGGGTGAGATTGATAATTTTGTTTCAAGAAATATGGTTAGGAGTTGTGATTGGTAAAGTGGTATCTTATCAATTCTATGTTAGAAATTTGTTTATAATTATGAAAAATATGGATAGAGAAGAGAACCGTGTAAATGTCTTCAATTGTGAAGAATGAATAAAAAGTGATTATGTAAACATAGTAATAGTATGATAATGTGAGAATATGATAAATGGGAGAAATTTATGAAATGTGATTGAAAATGATACTGAATATATTTTTGTTATAAGATGAATTAATTGATGGAAACAATGTTAAGTGAATGAACTATGGGTAATAATTATAGTATGAGAGAATTATGAGAATTATGGGAGATTGCACTGCTATTATTGAAAGCAGAAGATATATATGAATATTGAAAGATAATTTGAAGTGATTTGTTAGTAAGGAGTCGAACAGATGGATCCTAAGGGATTAGAAGTTGAGAATGAGTTTGACCTAATAGAATTGTGTTATGTATATTGATATGTGATGATAAGCTTAAATAAGTTAATGGTTGGTTTGAATGGAATAAGATTGAAATGTTGTTATTTTATGACAGCTAGATCAATTGATCTAGAATTCATTAAGATTGTGAATTATTATCGAGATTTAATATGTATAGTTATGCTAAGAGTATAAGATATATATGATAATGTATATATGAAGTGATATGCTGATACATGAATGAATTATGATATATCAGTTATTAAAGATAATGAAAGGAAAAAGGTTGATTATCTGTAAAGTAAATTTATAAAGATTGTATCGATATTAATATTAAGTGAAAAACATGGTAAAGAGGGATTTAAGTATAAGAAATGAAAATATTGTTATCAATCAAGGTTTGATAAGTGGTTATTTTCAAAAGTGATTGTAATAACAGGATAATCTATAGTAAGATTTAATTCAATAATTTCCAAGATTAAAGTTAAGAGATTGCCTATAAAAAGATGAAGTGATAAATATCTTGAATGTAATAGATGAATGGTATATTTATAGATTATAAGATGATTTGATTATTGTATAAAAGAAAATTTCTTTGAAATGTAATGAGTTATTTTGGGTGTTTTGTTGAAAAAGTAATAAGATAAATATAGCTATATAATGATGAGTTGTGAATTGGGAAAAGATGATTGACTAAAAGTGGAAGAGTAAAAGTTATGTAATTTGATGAAATCATAATGTAAGAATACGATTATCTTCATATGAATTAAGATGGTGTTTTGTTATAAATGAATTATTATTGTGCTAGATAATTTCGAGGACAAAATTATTTAAGGGGGAGAGAATTGTAATATCCCAAAATATACCCTAAAAATTTTGGAGTTATTGTTATATTTGGAGTTAATGTATATGTTTAATGGAAGTAAAAAGGGGAAATATTATAAGATGATATATATATAAGGAAATGTGGGAATATAAATACCATATAAAAGATATATACATATACATCACATATACATGGGATATAAAGTGGTGTAGGGAAAGTGAGTTATGTATATATTTTTATAATTAATTAATTAATAATTATGGTGATAAGGACAAAAAGAAAAAGAGAAAAGAAAGTCAAAGGTTGGAAGAGAGTGTGTGGTGGAGATTTATTGTTTTTATTATTATTGTTGTTATTATTATTATTATTATTATATATATATTTGAGATAAGAATAAGAAGAGAAGAAAAGGAAAAACGTGTTCTTCTTCTTCTTCTTCTTTTTGGTCGAGGGAGAGAGAGAGAGAGAAGCTAGAGAGAGAAGGAGGTGATTTTGCTTTTATTTACACCAAATACTTAAGGATTTCAAGTGGATAGTGAATATTTGGCTAAGAATCCAAGTAAGTTCTCTTTCTTGATTTCTTTGGTTTATTTGAAGTTGTATGAAGGTTTGATTGTTGATAATTGAAATTAGGGTTGTATTATTGTAGTATGTTGGAGTATGTTTGATTTAATTAGGTTGGTGTTGGTGATTGAAGAGCAAGAGTTGTGTTTAGTGGAATTTCTTTCTGTTTTACAACTAGTAAAGGCTGTGACTTGTATGATTTTTAATTAAATATAGAAAAATGTTCCTGAAGTGAATTTTTGATATGTTGTGCCTATATGAGTCTAGAATGACTGAAAAATATGTTGATTCAATTTTGGAATGGTTATGATTTTGGAAAGATTATTTTTATTAGACCTGTTCCAGCAGGTACCTTAACTGAGACAGCTATATTTCGGGATTTTTAATAAAATGTAGAAAAATTATATTCAATTGAATTTTGGATATGTTGTTGCTTAATGAGTCTAGTATTTGAGAAAAATAATTTGGAACCAAGTTGATTGAATTTAATTTATGGAATTCACAAAGTTTAGAACTGCTGCCAGGATGCAGGGCAATTGGGGCAGTCTATTTGGGTGAACTATTTGACCAAGATTTTGTGTTCAGTTTGATCTGAAATTTTAAAGGAATGATTTTAAGATGTAAAATTAAGTTCTGTAAAAATTTTAGAGTTTTTAGTCAAGTATATTATTTTATACAAATTTTCAAAATAAGGATAAAATTTAGTCTAAAACCAGAATTTACTATTCATATGGTCATTTTGCTAATATTCCTTTTGGATTAGGTTGTGAAGAGGTTGAATTGCCCTAATCTAAGTGTTGAGGATTCTTGGAAGAGTAGGTGTATAGAGTGGTGTAAGTTGGTTTTAAGGTAAGTACAAAGTTTATATGATTGCACTTATTTACATGAATTAAGACTTAACACGTTTGTTTGTAAATGTGTTAAGTGAATTACTATATTGTCAATATAATTTGATTAAGGTTATGATTGGATGATGTGAAAGATATGAAGATCATTCAAATAGGTATGTACAATGCAATTTGTTATGATAAATATTGTAATGATGAATTGTGCTAATGTGTTTTGAGAAATGATGAAATGTATTGTAATTGTGGTTGGTAATAATGATTGAAATGAAATAAATAGACATGTTGATTATATGATGATGAATTTAAGATATATGCTCAATATAATTGTTTATGTATACTTGAATGATGAAGTGCTATAATGTGAATTGAAATATGATAAGAGGTGAAGCCATTGTGATTGGCTATGATGAATCAAATGAGATGTGAAGCCATTGTGTTGGCTATGAGAATGTAAATGAATTATAATTGAGGCATGGTTGCCTGTTTTGAATATGAAATGAATTGAGAAAGAAATGTACAAAGATATAAATGAAAAGAGTTGTGTCTAATATGTTAATTCAACTTTCAGAGTTCTGGATTTGACGGCATGCCTATAACATATGAAATGTAACAGTCTAGCCGGGTTGAGGATCTCCTCAAGTTGTTGAGTTGATGGTCCAAGAGACTGGGTCTGTTACAAGTGTTAACAGTCTAGCCGGGTTGAGGATCTCCTCAAGTTGTTGAGTTGATTGTCCAAGAGACTGGGTCTGTTACACTATATGAATTATAAATGTGAAATATATGAAAAGTAACAGTCTTGCCGGGTTGAGGATCTTCTCGATTAGTCGGGTTGATGGTCCAAGAGACTGGGTCTGTTACACTATCCATGGATAGAGATATGATATATGTTGCCTACGGGCTTGATTATTGTGATTATAGATCAAAGCAGTAACTCTGAACTTTGAATAACATATTAGTGTGTTCTGGGCCCAGGTCTGTCTTGATTTTCGATGTAGTTTATGAAACGTGAAATGAATGAATAATGAAATCTATAGTTGCCTTAATTGGAAATGAAATGTTATGAAATATGTTATGTAATATGTATATTGATATGTTCCTTGTGAGTAGTAGTGATGGAATTGTGGTTGGTGTTATTGATTTATGCATGTATGTAATATATGAGATTAGTTGAGATATGTGTAAAGTGTAATTGAAAAGGGAAACTACGATAAGAAACTAACAGTACTTAGAGTTAGTATATGGATATACGTTAGAATTTCTGTATTGTATGTTTATATTATTCATTTGTACTACTAAGCTCTCGGGCTTAGCGCGGATGTGTTAATCGCGCAGGTGAGTAGATGGTAGATCTGAAGTCTTTCGTTTTACCACAAGAAGAGTAAGAGTTTGTCGAGACCAACTAGAAGATGATGCATGCATGTAAAATTTTTTAATATTGTATATTGACTAAAATGTTTTGTTACTATATATTTGGATTGTTTTGAGAAGTAAGGATTTTTTTTTTAATTATAATGAACAGTGACATTCTTATACTTTATATACTTACTGTATGTATACGAGGTATATGTATAGTACTTATATATGGTATGAGGGTGTTACACATTTTTAGCTGTTCGAGTGGTGATTGTTTTGATTCTTCAGCAGCGATTTTGGACTACATTCCTACTATTGTGACTGATTTGGATAATGTTCGGATTTCTCTTGTTCCTGATGATGAGGAAATTAAAGCTGCAGTATGGCAACTTAACCCGAACAGTGCTCCTGGCCCTGATGGCTTCGATGGTGTTTTTTTTTAGGCGTTGTTGGGATATAGTTGCTTGGGATGTGTGTAGTGCGATAAAGGAGTTCTTCTTAGGGATTCCAATGCCTAATGCTTTCGGTAGTGCTCAAATTGTTCTTCTTCCTAAAAAAAGACAATCCATCTTCTTACAACGATTACAGGCCGATATGTTTAGCTACGTTTATAAGTAAAGTTTGTACTCGGATTATTGCCAATCGTCTCTCAACTGTATTGGCCTCTCTTATTTCTGAGGGACAAGTGGGTTTTATGAAAGGTAGGTCCATTCATGCTCAGATCATGTTAGCCAATGAGATGATTCATGACATAGACAAGAAAACCAGAGGGCATAATTTGGCCATTGGTCAATGGTCTGAGCTATGGGTTTTTCCAACCGACCCGGGGTGTTAAACAAGGTGATCCCTTATCTCCTCTTTTATTTATTTTGGTTTCTGAAGCTTTTTCCAGGGGCTTAAAAGACTTAGTTGGGCTTGGCTCTATTTCTCCGTATAAACTGCATCGTTATGCTCCTATCGTTTCACACTTGGCTTTTGCGGATGATCTTCTGGTCTTTATCAATGGTGATGTCCGTTCTATTAAAGCTTTCCGAAAGTTTTTGAATGTTTATCAGTCTGCATCCGGGCAGCTTATTAATTTTGTTAAGTCTACTCTTTATTGCTCTACTAAAGTAGCCTCGACTACGGTTAAAAAATTTGAAGACTTGTTGTCTATTGGCAGAAGTTCACTACCGTTTACGTATTTGGGTGCGCCGATATGCCAGGGTATTAACCGTCTTGAGTATTGTAAGGAGCTTTTGAAGAAAATAGATGCTAAACTTCAGGGTTGGCTGCAGCATTTTTTGTCTCCTGGCGGAAGACTCATTCTTATAAAACATGTATTGAGTTCTATTCCCTTGCACATTATAGGTTCTATGCTTCTTTCGAAATCTGTTATTTCTTTTATTGAGCGTAAATTTGCTCAATTCTTTTGGGGTTCGGATGGTAATGTGCGTCGTCGTCATTGGGTTAGTTATTCTAAACTCCACCTTCCTTGCGATGAAGGCGGCCTGGGTATTAGGTCTATTTTGGCTTTACATGAGGCGTATTCGATTAAAATTCTTTGGTTGTTTTTAACTGGCAAATCTCTTTGGGCTACTTATATGCGGAGGAAGTATTATAGGCAAGGAGATATGTGTTTTTTGACTATTGATTCCTGTTCTTGGAAGCGTTTGTGCCATGCTTATGCCCAATATTCGGATTTATTTGTTGTGGAAGAGGTGAATATTGTCTGGACTGGTAATAATCTTAGCATTTTTAAACTGTCTGAGGCTTACGAGCATGTCCGTCCTCGGTGTAGTGCTTCTCTTGTTTATCAGTCCATCTGGGGATCTTCGATTCCTTTAAAATTCTCCATTTTTGCATGGAGGCTTCTGCATTCAGCTTTGCCATTACCTGAACAACTTCAGCGACTTGGTATCCAATTGGCTTCTATTTGCCCATTCTGTTTTAATGCAGCTGCTAATGTGGATCACGTCTTTTTCCAATGTCCGGTTATTGCAAAAATCTGGAGATTTTATAAGGCTCAACTATTTCCTTTTGAAAGAGGCAGACCTCCTACACTTCGACAGGAATTGTTGCTATGGTGGTTGCATGCTAGATCTACCAACATAAAAGGAATTCTTTGTGAGCTTATCCCTCTGCTTATTCTATATGCTGTGTGGACAGTTTATTGCAGGTGTTGTTGGGGTGGTGAGCAATTTTACTCTCTCACGATTGATCACTATATAGCTCGATACATTCTCCATTGGGGTATTGCTCATTCTGCTGCCAAATTTGCTGTCCTACAGCTGTTTTGAAAGATTATTTACCAGCTAATTTTGGAGCTGGAGTGTTGAAACCAAAGCTTGTTTTCTGGTGGAGACCGGCTCAAGGCTCCTTCAAGATTAATATTGATGCTTCTCACGCTGGAACAGTTTCTTCTGGGGGTGCCATTATTAGGAATGATGCTGGTCACTTTGTTATTGCATGTGCTTTTTTAATGCAGGCTGGAAGTGCTATTGATGCAGAATTTAAGGCTCTATTCCAAAGTCTTGAATGGTGCTTTTCTTTGGGTTATACTAGTGTTGAAGTGGAATCGGATTCACTGCATGTCATATCTGCTATCAAGCAAGTCTCGGTCACTAATTTGCCGAGTAATTTGCGTTGGTTAAGTGAATTTTATGATAGCATTTCTTTTTCTCATATTTATAGGGAAGGTAATCAGACTGCTCATTATTTGGCGTACTATAGTAGAGTTACCAATTCTACTCGGCTCTTTGAAGACTTTAATTCCCTACCGAGGTTCATTAGAGGGATTATTTTGACCGATTGCATGGGCTTGCCTTCAATCAGATATCATTGACCTGGTGTTTGTCGGTGTGCTTTAGTGTTTCTTTCTTTTGTGTTTTCCTGTTGGTTGTATTTTCTTTGTCTTCGAGATGACCTTTGCTTATTAAAGGCTTGTATGAATTGATTATTGAGGTTTTTTCCTTTTAGATTTTTAATAAAAATTATAGTGGTGCCGTCCACCTTTACCAAAAATATATATATATATATATGCGTGTGTGTATATATATATTTTGGAGTATTAAATATTCTCATTTTTTACCTTTTCATGCTATCATCTCTATTTCAATTTGTCACACTAATTTTTAATTTTTGAAAATAAAATCTATTTTTTTTTTACTTTTTACAAATAAAATAAAATAATATCAATTTGACTTTTTCTAGCCATAAATATCTATAAATTTTTTTTACAATAAAATTAATTTATTTTTTTTTAATTTTTTTCTTAACAAAATAAATTAATTTCTTAAGTTTTTAAAATAAAGTATAATTGCCATTTTTTAATTATAATATCTATAAATTTTTAAATAGAAATTTTCTTTTTTTGGGACAAAATTAATCAATTTTTAAAATAAAATATAATCAATTTAATCTTTTCCACCTTATTCTTTTGTTTTTAATTATAATATCTTAGAATTTTTTAAAATATATTTCTCTTAACAACGTTAAATTAATTTTTTGGATTTTTGAAATAAAATATAATCAAAATAATATTTTTTTGACATATTTTTTTAATTATGATAAATAAATTTAAATATTTCTTTTTTTTTTCTTAATAATAAGACAAATAGTAGCAATAAAGTGTAATTGATCCAATTGCATAATTCCGTTTCATTGTTTTCAAAAAAAATGGAAACAAATTTTGTTTCATTGTTTCCATTTCTCTTGTTGTTAAACCCAAAAAAAAATTAAATTTATTTTGCTTAAAAAATTCAAAGATATTATTTATTATTTTGTTTTCTTCACATATTAATAGGGAAAAATTGAAACTCCTATACACTATACTCAAATTATTAAAGGCCAATTTTAGTTCTTATCAATATCCTTAATTAAGTTTGAATAAGAGAAATCCTTTTTTTTTTAATAAAAGGGAACTAAACAAAATGCAATCCCTTCTTATCAATAAAATGCAACCTTTTTTTTAGTCAAAATCTACATCAGCTTTAGAATTTTTGAATCAATTTTTTTTCTCAAGAGGCAAGAGAAAAGAAAAAAAAGAGATGAATGATATTTCTTTCCAGAATTCTAAATGCATAATAAGTTGATTAGAAATTTTGTTTTTTTTAAGAAATTTTACAATAAATCCAATGACTTTGACTAAAACTAAAATAGAATTTTAATTAATAAAGGTTTGTTTTCAAGTTCTCAAATAACTTCATCAATTAGGTGGCTTCTGCCTGCAGAAATAAATGATATTTTCCACTTCTTGACTCCCATTTAATTTTGCCATGCCGGTCCTTGACAACTAACTCTCCCCTAATTAAGTCAAAGCTTCTGAAAGTGTTATATATTTATAATTTTTATTTTTTTCTTTATTAGAACCAATATTTTGTTATTAAAAATTTATTTTTTTTATTATTTTCTTTTTTAAAAAAATTAGGAATAAGTGAAAATCATAAAAAAAAAAAATTTGTATGGTTCATGATTCCTTTGATTTACATATTGCCATAGCTTGGATTTTCAAGAAATTGCCATAAATTATTTTTAATTTATTATCTATTACCTTTATATAAGAAAAATAATAATGAGGATGTTATTATTAGGAAAATTAACGACACCTTATCCTTCTTTTTAAACAGAACCCAATCCAATAAGATTCCACATTAAGAGGCTGAAATTCTGCATTAATAATACAAAAATTTTAGTAAATTTTCAAGATAAAAATTATTTAAATTTTATTAAAAATTTTGATCAATAAGATAAAATGCATTATATTTTTTAGAAAGTAAATTCTACAATAATATGCATTTAGTTGTGCCTCTGTTTTTAAAAGTTAATGTTTAAAGAATGCTTATTATAATTTTTTTTTATCAATGAAGATTGATTATTATTATTAAGTTAAAAATTTTCAAAATAAAATCTTAATTATGAATTAAGTTAAATTATTAAAAATAATAATCATTAAATTTAAATTTTCATAAAATTCTAATAAGTAAAATTTAAAAATTAAAAATTTAAATTTTGGATCACTATGGTCCAACTAGTTATAATGTATTTATTAAAGTAGCCAATCAAATTTATTTTACTTTGACCAGTAAACTTAATGGATTAAATTCTCTCATAATTTTGTAAATATAATATTGAATAACAATTTTGAACATTAAGTTTACGATAATAGATTGAAATTTTATTAAACATTAATTTTGAACGGTATAATAAAATTAATTTAAAATTTATTAAATAATGAACCTCAATCGTTTATGTTTATTTTAAATTCAATAATTGAAATGTATAGTAAGTTGTTTCAATTAAATATTTTTTAGAATTTAGTAATTTATTTTAGATAAATTCTAACAATTACCATATTACTTTTTAAAGAAAAACTACCAGAATTTTAGTTACTACTGGGTGATAAACTATGTAAATAATATTTTCTGAGTATTCTTTATAATTACCTTTTGTACATAAAATATTTAGGGTTTAGTTTTACTCAGCTTTGTTACAAGGGTAATTGATACACATTCAGATAGGGCTGTGCATGGTTACTCCTGGAACCGTCCCAGAACCGGGAACCGGACTGAAACCGATACTGGACCTGAAAAAGAACCGGTTATTTTGGAACCGGTCCGATACCGGTACCGAAAATTATAATTTTTGGTACCAATTCCGGTTCCTCTGCTAGAACCGGACCGGAACCGGTCCGAAATCGGTACTGGAACAGGTATCGAACCGGAACTGGAAAAAGGAACCGGTTTCTCTAAAAAAACAAAACCACTTATAAATATTAAACAACTAAACTTTTAGGTCAAAAATATTTTCCAATTGCTATTCCTCATGAATATGAATTTACTGTTGATTGATGTTGTGTTGCTATATTTTATTGGTGGTAGATAGACTACATGACGCAGAACGGAAAATAACAAATAACAAGAACGTTTAGACTCTGTTCAAGAGTTTAACCAATATCGTTTAGTTGGACGGAAAAGATAAGATTCAGGAATCTTGAAACGGCAGAAGCCAAATATTAATTCTGGTTGAAAAATAAGATGCATCATTACAAGAAAAATCAGTATATCGGCCAAAACCCTAAACCGTCATAAAAAATAAAGAATCCGAAATTAAACCCGAAAATAATAAAGGAAAATTGCAAAATAGTCCCTGAAAACTTAAAACGCGATTTTGAGGCCCTAAACAGCAAAATTTGACTCCCAAACTTTGCCACTTTTGTGGCATTTTTTAAAATTGTCCGGCTCGCGAAAACACTTCTGAAAAGCTATCATGGGTTCAATTCGGACCTCCTGGACAAAAGTTATGCCTATTTTCGCAAACGGCCGTGTCTCATTCAAGTCTAAAGCAAAAGAAAGATGAAAATAAGCAGTAGATGACACCTTCAAGGGACACGGCCAAGCTTGTGGCCGTGTCCCTCCAATGCACCTCCAACACGGCCGTGTCTCATCCAGCTTGGCCGTGTCTCTCATTCAAGTCTAAAGCAAAAGAAAGATGAAAATAAGCAGTAGATGACACCTTCAAGGGACACGGCCAAGCTTGTGACCGTGTCCCTCCAATGCACCTCCAACACGGCCGTGTCTCATCTAGCTTGGTCGTGTCTCTCATTCAAGTCTAAAGCAAAAGAAAGATGAAAATCAAGCAGTAGATGACACCTTTAAGGGACACGGCCAAGCTTGTGGCCGTGTCCCTCCAATGCACCTCAAACACGGCCGTGTCTCATCCAACTTGGCCATGTCTCCCATCCAAAGGCAACGCGAATTTTTTAAATCGGAAGTTTCTTATAAATATGAGTTTTAGGGTTTTCCAGAGGTGTTGAGAGTTTGAGATTGGATCAGCCGTCAAAAAGAGAGTTTTAGGGTTTCACATCTTGTTTTCTTTGATTTTTTATTACACTTTGGATTTCAGATGGCTGGCAATCAAAAAAGGAAAAGAAATAATGATTCTAGTAGAGAACCAACTACGGGAACAACAGGTCAATCTGAATTTCGTGGACAAACCAATGAAAATGCTATCCCTTTGATGCAAATGGAGGCTAATGTAGGTGATGGCAGTTCAGCTGATACCTCTGCTGCTTCTGATGAAGGTAACGTTGAAATCCCTACTGAGGTTAAGATACGTTATAGGAGTACTGTATGGTTGCATTTTGAAAAGTTATATGATGGTGATGGTCACTATGCTAATAAAGCTAAGTATAAGTGGTGTAAAAGGGATTATCAATGCATAATTGATAATGGCACGTCGGGTTTAAGAAAACATTTGAGAAAGTCATGTAGATCATTTAAAGAAAGGGATTCCTTTTTCAAAGATGAGAATAAAGATAAGAAACAAAAATTGCTTGCTTTTATAAAGGGGGAAGATGGGGGGAAATTGGCATGTTGGAAATTTGATCAAGAAAAAGTTAGACAAGCTTTGATTAGGATGATAATTAAAGATGAACTACCATTTAGGTTTGTTGAGAGAGATGGATTTAAAGAATTTTGTGAAATTGGCATGCCTAATTTTAAAATTCCATCTAGATTCACCATAGCTAGAGATTGCTATCAGTTATTCATTGAAGAAAAAAAGAAATTGCATTCTTTTATTATAGCTGAATGTCAAAAGATTTCTTTGACAACTGATACATGGATTAGCAATCAAAATTTAGGTTATTTATGCTTGACTGGTCACTTTATTGATTCTAAATGGAATTTGCATAAACGCATATTAAATTTCACTACCATTAAGGGTCATAAAGGGGTCAATATTGCAAATGCCATTAATTTTTGCATGGAAGAATGGGGTCTTAGTAAAGTCATGTGCATCACAGTTGATAATGCATCATCTAATGACACTGCTATTACACAATTGAGAAAGAAAAATGCTAAAAAAGAATGCATTTGTGTTGGATGGTGATGAATTGCATATGAGATGTTGTTGCCATATCATTAATTTGGTTGTTAAGGATGGACTTGATTACATTCAAGATTCCATCAAAAGACTTAGAGATGTTGTCAAGTACATTAGGAGTAGTCCACAACGATCTGAAACTTTCAAGAGATGTTGTGAGTTGGTAGGACTTGATGTTAAATCTTCTTTGCAATTAGATTGTCCTACTAGATGGAATTCCACATACTTAATGTTAGATTCATCTTTAAAATATCAAAAAGCTTTTGATAAATTAGATGACTTAGATAAGAGTTTTGAAAAGGAATTTGGCTCAGATCTTCCTGAAAATGATGATTGGAAAAATGTGGGAATTCTTCACAAATTTCTTAAGAAATTCTATGATGTTACATGCAAGTTGTCTGGGTCTTTGTATTCTACTTCAAATATTTTTTTACCTGAGATAATGAAAATTCTTAAGGGGTTAGAAAGTTATAAAACAAGTAATGATGATAAAATCAGGGGCATGGGATCCGTAATGAGAGATAAATTTGACAAATATTGGGGTTCTACTTGGAAAATGAATGTGATGTTATTTGTTGCTATTGTTTTAGATCCCCGATACAAGTTAAATTACTTGAAAGTTAAGTATACAACTTTTTACTCTGAAAGTGTTGCAAATGATGTGTGTGCAATGGTGTTGACAACTATACAAAAAATGATTGATGAATATAATGAGGGAGAAGCAAGTGTGGATGGTTTAAGTGCAAATGCAAGTGCAAACAAGAATGATGAGAGGGACAGTGATGATATTGATGATTATTTTTTTTTAATGGAGAGGGAAAAAGAAGTAGAGCTTACTTCAGAAATAGATAAGTATTTGGATGAACGAGCGGTAGCGTTTCAAACAGATTTTGATGTTTTGTTATGGTGGAGACTTAATACGGTGAGGTTTCCTGCTCTATCTAACGTTGCAAGAGATGTTTTAGCCGTTCAATGTTCTACAGTTGCTTTTGAGTCCGCATTTAGCACAGGTGGTAGAACTTTGGATCAATTTAGAAGTTCTTTATTACCTACGACTGCTGAAGTGTTGATATGTTGTCAAGATTGGTCAAGACAAGCATCTAGGCCTATCAACATTGAAGAAACCATTGAAGAACTTGAAAGTTGGGAATCAGGTATGATAAATGTTTAAAAATATTACTTTTATTTATATGGAATGTATGTTGCAACTTCAAATATTTTATGTTATATGTATAAACACTTATGTATTTTTTTTTGCTATTTCAATATGTTTAGAGATTAGAAATGATCCTGAAGTTTTGGAGAATATTATTCCAAGAACTGAAGTGGATTGCTAGATATTTTGACCTCTATAATCTACATGGTATATTAATTTTTTTTATAATTAAATTATGTTAAAATGTTAAGTGCATGATAACTAATTACTAATTAATTTGTAAATTTTGAAATGCAGATTGTGAAATATGGAGGGCTATATGGTTCATTTGGATTTTTTTTTAATTTTTTTAATTATGCACAACTTATTTGTACGCTTACGGAGCTTTCAAACTTATTTTCTTTAGACTTAAATTCCTTAATGGAGCTTTTGGAACTTCTTCATGGTGGTGCTTGAGAACTATTTTAATAATTTAATTATGTTGCTTGAGAACATAAGTAATTTTTTCATATATACTACGTTTAAGTTTGTTTTATTATGTTAGTTTTGGAATGATTTTTTTTTAGGAGAATGTTAATTTAAGAATATTTTTTATAAATATAGATTTGATTTAATGATGGTGATTTCATATGTTTTTTTATAATTGGATTGATTATACAAAGTCCGGTTCTTTTCTCAGAACCGGTACCAGAACCGTACCTGAAGAACCGGTACTGTTAGTACCTGGAACTGGTACCAGAACCGGAACGATAACTGGAACAGTACCGGTACCGGTTCTAGGTACCAAGGTACCAACGGTTCCGGTACCGGTTTCTCAAAAAATAAGAACCGGTCATTTGGTTACAGTTACCGGTTCCTTCAAAGGACCGGTACCAGAACCGGTCCCGCACAGCCCTACATTCAGAGGCGATGGTACTTATACGACAAGGGGCAGCTGTCCTCTTTTTTTTTTATAAAAATTATATATATATATATATATTATTAATTAAAATTTTAAAATATTTAATTAATAATATTTAACTACCCCTTTTAAATTTATATTATTTTTAATATATATATATATGATATTTTTATTTTATACTTTTTTTATTAAAAAATTTGACTTCAGCGCTTCTATGTAAACATCACGGTGACGATGTAATTCTCTCTATAACATTTAGTTTTTTTTTTTTTTTGGGCCAATAGCTATGCAACCCATTTTTCCTCACCTTCTTCGTTTCTCCTAAACGAATAGACCATCATATTTGAATTTTCATTTAATATCCTTATTTGATAGTCCGACCAATAATCATTAAAATATAAGACTTATTCTTAAATGGCTTATCCAATAACTATTAAAATACTTATTAGATCTCAATTAATTAATTGACACTTTAAAAGAGTATTAATCTGTAACAATATTTATAATTAAGGCTTAATAATAGTAGCAATAATAATAAATCACTAAGATATAATTTGAAAGCCAAAAATGTATATTGCTTCTATTTAGATTCAGATTTGAATTTAGATATTCTATGTTCTCTATATATAATTAATCAAATAATGATAATAATAATAATAAATCCTCCAATAATAAAATTTTCATATACAATAATAATTATTACAACAACTACAGTAATAATTATAGAGGTCAAATTCAAAAATGCTAAAAATTAATAAGTGTAATATTAAAAAATATATTATTAATTGTTCATATATCAAAGCATTTAGTTATCCATCTCTCTCTCTCTAAACATGCATAAAATATATTTAAAAAGTTTAAAAATATAAATGTGTTTCTAATTAGAAGATATAGTATAGTAATATTTCATAAATGATTTGAGGATTTTTTTAAAAAAAATTATTGATGGTCCAAGTAAAATGTTTTTTTTATTACTTGAACAACGAGTATATATATATATATATTTATTTATAAATTTCATAAGATTATAAAATAAATTTATAAATTTTGAGATTGCAATCATATATATCGTAGAAATTGAAATTTTATTTTTTAAAATTGAAAATATAAAAATGAAAATTTACATATATCATAAAGGATTAAAATTTAATATTTTAAGAGAAAAGATGACAATTAGCTTATAATTGAATATTAAATACTGTAAAAATGAATATAAAGAAGCGAGAATTGTCTCATTGTCATATTATTTTTTTTGTAATTTTAATATATTTATTTTTTACCATTAAATGTATTAACATCCTGTATTTCAAAAAAAAATTATTGTATTTTTTTTGTTACAATAAAGTAAGCAGAAGCCTTTAAAACAAATCAGCTACCATTCAACCATATATTTTTTTATACAAATTTTATATTTCAAAAGTTTAAAAATATTAATTTTCATTTTCTTGATTCTTTTGGTGGATTAGTAAAGAAAAGAAAAATATTTTATTGGTTTTGTTTGATTTTTTTAGAGTTAATTTCACATTTTTTTAATTTTTTATTTATATCAATAATATTTTTAAAATTTAATTTTTTAATAAAATATCTCAATTTTAATTTTTGTGGTTAAATTTTTTAATGGCGGTTTTCCATCAAATGATGCGTGAAGCTTCTTCTTTTATCCTCAACTTTACTTTTATTTGTTTCCACAAACAACTTGCAATAAATTCTCATGTACCACTTTTTTTTTTTTGGTTTGTTAAAAAAAATAAGATCTTTTCCATATCAACCACTAATGTAGGCTAATATTTACCCAAAATGTGCAATTGAATTGTTCAATTGGGCAAAAAATTTATATGATTCCTCCAAGAAATTGTGTGAAAGGCTAAGCTTCTTTGCAGTTCGAAGCTTGTCTTGTTCTTTTAATTGGAAATGAAATTGAACCATCAAAGGTGCAACAAAAGCTACAATTATTCTTTATTGAAGTATGAATCCAAAATGTTCTTTCTTTGCTATGCTTCAAACTTGAAAAATGCATCTATGATCATTTCTAAACTTTAGCTTTTATTTTCCTCGTTATTATGTTATGTACAAATATAAATAATAATATAATAATAGGATATAGTAACCAAAATAGAAATAACGATGATGACAAATAATTATGTTTGAAAATAATTATTTTTCGATATCTTAATTTTGATTTTTAAACTTTAGCTGTTGTTTGTGTGCATTTATACAGTAATGAAAACTTAATGATTAATTATTATTTTTAAAATTCCTCAAAAAAAATTATTATTTTTAAAATTACAATATTATATTGACAATTTTATTAATGGACAATTAATAAGAAGAGCACTTCAAATGAAATTGATCTTCGTTATAAAAAATATCTAAATATTAATAATGAATGATTTTGTCATTGGAAAATTCTACTATAAACTGCATATATATAATACAACCAATGATAAATTATCAATTGAGTGATAATCGAAAAAAAAATTAATTTTATATAATTTTTATTGGTTGAATATATATATATATATCTAATTAGCAAAAATATTTTTTTTATCATTTACATACAAGTAAAATTAAAGAATTAACTAATTTCAACTTAAACAATTGTATTTTAACTAGTTTTTATTATTGCTAGGCACATTGAAACATAAATTAATAATAAATATATATATATATATATTCGATTTTTTTCTTCCTTTACTGTAATTACTGTAATGTTAAATAATTGTATTTTTGTTCAACATATAATAAGAATATGTGGCAGGAAAAGAAGAGTGAATGTGGTTAAAAAAATAACAAAATCATTGTACCAAAAAAAAAATCAAAACAAAAATAAATTGGACAAATGGAGAATTCAGTAGTCGTGTCAAATGGTGATTGTAGATAGCTGAACCTTTCAAAGATCCAGAACCCAAGCCATGTTCATGAATGCTGTGCCCAAAATCCAAATCCAATCAAACCTCTAATTGCTTAAGTCTGTACAAAAAATGCAAAACAGAGTCCAAATGTAATGTGTTTGGTACCAGTGAAAACAGAGTCCTGCACGATTCAAAAAAAAAAAGGAGTCCTGCTTCGACATTGACTGCTGTTTAACGGGGGAAAATCCAAAATCTAATAAATAAATACTTTAATTTTTTTTAAATTAATATTTAAGAGCCGCACTTCTCTTTCTCTTAGGCCTCTCTAGTGTTATTGTAGGTTCTCTGCAAACAAAGTCCTGGATTTTTTTTATTTGTTGTTTAAATTCCTGTAAAAATCAAATGCCTTCTTTTTCCCGGAAATGACATATCTTTATTTTATTGACGAACCGACCTTACGGGAGTGGCCTTATTAGTTCTTTCTGGTGTTCTTTTTGATATTTTGTTTGTACTTTCCTGTGACTCTGACTCACTCATTCATTGCCATTAAAATAAACTGAACTCATTGTGATTCGGTTAGTGCTCTCATCATCCAATCTCTCTCTCTTTCGCTATCTCTGCTGATTTTGATCCGTTTTGCTTTCTGGGTATGTCTTGTTTTCCCATTTTGTTATCTGGTTAATCGTTGTTCTGATCGTATTTGTTAATATTTGCTTTGCGGATTCAACAAGGCGGTTGCTTTGGTATGTTGCTATTATTATTTTTTTTTTCTGTACAAGCTGTTTGAGCTGAGGTTTTAGCCCTGTTTTATGCGGTTTGGATATAAAAATTTGTTTTCTAACTCATTGTCTTCCTTATCAGTGTTTGTGGGATATATGTATTTTTTGTGATTTAACTCTGCTTCTCTGTTGTTGGCTACAATGGTGGGTGATTTGTGTCAAAAATTCTGATTTTAATCTTTTAAATCACAAATTTGTTAATATGTATGAAGTTCAAGTAACTTTTCGTTGGTCCCCTTGTACACCCTTTGAAGTGATTAATGCTAAATGTGCCAGTTATCTGATACAATCTTGTTGGTATTTTGGTATGTTAATGTGGGGTTATTGTATGTTAGTTAAATTTCATCATGTCGTCCAATCAATATTTCCCGACTTGCTCTCTCTCTCTCTCTCTCTCTCTCTCTCTCTCATTTTACACTTTGTTTTGCTGCATTTTCTTCTCTTCAGATAGAGGAAGCAAGCATATTCCGATGGCCCAAAATATGTCTGGTGCTGAATTACACCAGAAAAAGCAAGGTCTCTTGAAAGACCAAATCAGATTGGTTAGGAGAAAGGATTGCAATCGCTATGAGATTGTTCCTATTCAACAGACTTATACATTTGAGAAAGGATTCTTTTTATTCATCCGGGCACTCCAATTGTTAGCTCAAAACAATGATGGAATAATACTGGTAGGTTTAGCGGGTCCTTCTGGGGCTGGGAAGACTGTTTTCACAGAGAAGGTACTCAACTTTATGCCCAGTATTGCTGTTATATCAATGGACAACTACAATGATTCTAGCCGAATTGTTGACGGCAATTTTGATGGTGATTTATCTTTAACTCATTTATACTTTTCTTTGAAATATTGCGTTCTTATAAGCAGTTCTTAGTAAATATACTGCCAAAGATGCGTCTTCATCCATTTTTTTTTCTGATAGGTTTTGCAAGATGTTTATTTATCATTTGTTTTATAACTTTGCTGGAAAAAAATGTTTTATGGTATTTGGTTGAGTATATTATGACAATGCTCTTGTGATCACACACTATATATTTTAGAGAACGAATCTTTTATGTGCTAAAGAGTCTAGTTCATTAGCATGGATGTGTAAGTTCAACGTTTTAGAAGCTTTTGGGAAAACCACTTCGTGAACTCATTAATGCAGTTCAGAAGCTTTTGGTGTGACAGTTTAGGCTTTTATGTTCACCATAGAATTATATTTGAGGTTTATATCATGATAGTTTGCTGTTATGGATGGATTATATTCTTCCCCTTGTTTTTTCTAGTTTCCTTGAAGAGGTTGTGCTGCTAGACATGACACAAGATTACAATTTGATCTGATCATGAAGAGGAAGGGCATACTGGCATGACATCTATGCTTTGTTGGAAATTGAATTCATTCACAAACTTTTGATAGTAAAGGGAGGTTGATTAATATAGATTTTTGTTTTAAGATAAAAAAATGTGAATTTGCTCCAATTTCATTCTACATTTTCGTAACTTAGGGTACATACTCTTAACTTAAATACTCCTCCTTCTCATAGATATGTGCCTCAGCTATTTGGCTTCTCTCATAATTTCCTGTATCTCTCGTTATTTCTTATTTGATCATCTTATTGCATCTGTTCTGCTTATTCCACGTTGTGCCCAATCTTGGATCTCTCTTGGTATCTACATTAACTTCATGCCTACTTTATCGGATTCAAAAACCTATTCTAGTGGTTAACAAGTAAAATCTTTTGTAGCTTTATTTATTTATTGTAAAAATAATTGCTGTAATGGGGGGTTTGATAGGAATTTATAATTTTATAATCTTCCTTTTCTTACTTGTCTGTTGTTGCTGACTGTGAAATGTGGAACATGAGCTTAAAACTAGGACTTTGATCTCTTGATGCATTAATCCAGATTTTGGTCTTGGTCCATGATTGGTTTTTGTTTTAAAATGTAAATTTTCTCGATTTCTTGGACAAAGTATATTATTAATTTGCAGTACTCTATGGTGATCAAATATATGTTCTTTTGGTGAGTGAAAATGTTATTATATAATTTTAGATAGTTAGATCTTTCTATGCTTTAGCAGTACAATCAGTGCTCACTGTTCCTATCCAGTAAAGCTTAAATTGTTGTCTCAATTTATTTGTCCAGCTTCTATAGTGCATCTATGTCCTCAGTGCCATTTGACGCTCAGGAAAAATCAGTTCTAAATATAACTGGATATATGGATATGACCTTTGGCTACTGATATGTCTGATAAGTTGAGGGTGCTGTATAGGATTTGAACATTGAGCAAATAAAGAGAAATGGCTAGGCAGGAGAAGTAGACAGAGAGTGGTTCTCTACTCTTAGAGATCCGGCGAAACAAGTTAGGGTTGTTGTGCTGGCTGTTGAGGATGCTGGAGCATGGACCTTAGAAAGGAATTAATGTGAATTATAGAAATATGAGGTATATTGAGACTTGAGATGACTGAAACTTTTTTCTATGATTTGTTGTTATAGACCTGTTTTCAACTAGTATCTATGTGGAACATGTTATGCCTAACCCTGAGAAAGAAGTCAAGCTTCACCACTGTATCAGTCCTCTCACATTTCAGATCTCTTGAACTAGAAAAATTTGCTGTTTCTTCACCTAAATTTTCATCTTGTGATTAGATAGAATGAGAACCTGTGCACAAGTTTGGAGTACATTGTAGTCTTCATTTGTACCCAGAGATAGGTTTGATTATGGTACATCTAATCCTAGTATTGGTACTTACTCTTTCATCTCATGTTAGAATGTTATGAGCCGATGCTTAGAGCAGCTAAATTGTTTGTAATTGAGAAAAAGCATGTTTTCTAATGCTATTGGTTCTAATACTGATTTTAAACAGATCCACGGTTGACAGATTATGACACATTGCTCAAGAATGTCCATGATTTGAAGGCAGGAAAATCAGCTGAGGTTCCAATCTATGATTTTAAGTCTAGCTGCCGTACTGGATACAGGTTAAAAACTGTTTCCTCTAATACTAGCAAATGGTTTTAGCTTTTAGTACATCATGTTATCATCCTTTCAAATGCAATTAAATTTATTATCGAATGTAATTTTGGATAACTGGCTTTTATGTTAATCCTAATTCAGCCTTGTAATTGTGATAGGACTGTTGAAGTCCCAGCTTCTCGCATAGTGATTATTGAGGGAATCTATGCTTTAAGTGAAAAGCTGCGGCCTATGCTAGACCTCCGAGTATCTGTAACAGGAGGAGTGCATTTTGACCTTGTAAAGCGGGTTCTACGTGACATACAACGTGCTGGCCAAGCACCAGAGGAAATTATCCAACAGATATCTGAAACGGTTTGCTTTTATTTGGCTTTTCTGCGCCTTGCATTAAAACCACTTCCATGTAATATTGATTCTCAAGTACTCAGCTTCACTTTTATTGCAGGTATATCCTATGTACAAAGCTTTTATTGAGCCAGATCTTCAAACAGCACATATAAAAATCATAAACAAGTTCAACCCTTTCTCTGGATTCCAGAGTCCTACTTACATATTAAAGGTTGTTTCCCAGTTTGTATTTCTGTGTGGGCTATTTTATTTTAATAGTTTATTATCATACTTGTGTCGATTCTGATTAATGTACTTCCTGCATAATCTCTCTAGCAAGATTTTCATAATCTTGCCACCTTCCTAGGCAATTTCTATTTATCAACAATGTTTGTCTATATTGACATCGAGGTACTTATTTTTATTTTAGTCAGCAAGGAAGGTTTCAGTGGATCAAATCAGGGCTGTTCTTTCTGAAGAACATACAGACACTACAGAGCAGACTTATGATATATATCTTCTACCACCTGGTGAAGATCCTGAATCTTGCCAGTCATATCTCAGAATGAGGAACAAAGATGGAAAATACAATCTTATGTTTGAGGTTTGCCCTTACAATTTTAGCTTCCATGTTATTCAAATTGAAATTGCTGCTTCTGACACACTTGAATGGCTTGTGTACTTGGGAAACGGTAGAGATATATGTTAAGAAACATAATTATTGACTATTAGAGAGGATATTCCTCCATGTACTGCTAGTAGGGAGAACAAGTACGCAGTCAACCTCAGCCCCATATGGAGTTTGGTAGTTGTTGACTCTCATAGAATGATAACATTCGTATTCTGCAGGGATAGGCTTGTTCCTTTTTATCCTGAGTTTAGCATTTGATGGAATGTGAAGTCATCACGTGCGTAACATATCAAGGATGCTTTAATAGATCTTACTTGTTTATTTGGTTCCAAACATAGTGCTATGGATATTTATGTATCCTCCCATTGTCACTGGACTTGTCACAAGTTTCCATGCAGTAACTTAAATTCAATTTGCCATGCAATTTCTTTCGATTTCAATTTGGGTTTCTATGAGTTTGCAATTGTGATATTCTACAAGACATCTGGCATTTTTTATGCAGAAATTAAGTAAACAAGTCTTATTGCCCACTTCTAATCTTATACTTGTATCAACAAATTTTATTTGGCAGCCGCAAAAGTCTGGCGGAATTTCCATAAAAATTCTGCAAAGGTAACCATTGAAGAACACATTAAAGTGTAGTGATTTTGTGTGACAAATTGAGGTTAATTGGCTGAGTTGAAATCTAGTGACAAGTCCCCATAGAACTATTATTAGAGAAGAGCCATATATGTTAATATAGTTACATCAATTTCTGTAGGACAAAAAATTCATATGTTTTCAGAGAAATCTTTGGTTGTTTTGATAGGAAATAGTACACATATTTGATATCTTTATATGATATGATCAACTATAATTCTCAATTCCAGGAGTGGGTAACAGATGCTCCATTTGTTATATCACCAAGGATCACTTTTGAAGTCAGTGTGCGGCTTCTTGGTGGGCTGATGGCCCTGGGATATACAATAGCAACCATCCTTAAAAGAAGCAGCCATGTATTCTTTAATGATAGAGTTTGTGTGAAAGTTGATTGGCTAGAACAACTAAATCGTCAATATATTCAGGTATGATAAAAAAAAAAAAATTTCTTTGCATTCATCTAACTGGAGTGCATATCAACATAGTGCTTCCATATAATTGAAAACATTTTGGGTGGCTAACACCAATAGTTAAATAGTTTTTTCATATTTCTCATGCTTAGAGAATGTTATGCTTGCTTTTTTAATTAACCACATAATAAAGAGAGAAGTTTAAGGTTTTTTTTTTAACAATCACAGAAATGAAGCAATATGTTAAGACGGTTGGAAAATTTTTAGATCATGTTCTCTGTATTTCACATGAATTTTAGTGTAAATTCCTTCAGAAGTTAGGTCTGAAATTTTATTGACATTGTACTTGCTCATTTAACGGTGATGTAAAATCTGATTGTTTTGCACTGCTAATGACGGCAGTTATAATTTGCTTATAATCACTGACGAAAAATGATAACATTGTCAGAAAACAAGTTTTTTTTCCCGTTTCTTTTTTAATGATCAACATAAATTTTACTCATTAATTTTTTATGCTTCCAAAAGCCTGTTAGTAATTTGTCATTTAAGCTATACAAATATCGCATTCTTGCTTGTGCTTTTCAAACAGGTGCAAGGAAGAGATCGCTCGGTTGTCAGATATGTTTCAGAGCAGCTAGGTTTGGAAGGCTCATATGTTCCACGTACCTATATAGAACAGATTCAACTGGAAAAGCTTGTAGATGAGGTTATGGTATGAGAATATCCAATACCTTTGAGCAATTCTCTTGCGTAGGTTGTCCTGATCTAATAATTCTCCAGGCTTTACCAGATGATCTGAAGACGAAGCTTAGCCTAGATGAGGATTTGGTCTCAAGCCCCAAAGAAGCACTTCTGCGAGCCTCTGCTAATCGGGTTGCATTGAGAAATAAGAATCTCAAAAGGTGCTATCTACCAGTAGAACTTTATTATATTTCTGTATAGCTCAATAACCATTTTGTTATATTGCTTTTTCTCTATCATTGTTGTTTCTAGTGTTGTAGCATCCTTCAAAATCTGGATGTCTTGACTGACATAGTGATCATCATTCACATGTCGCAGTGGTATGTCACATTCTTATTCAAGTCAGAGGGACAAGAACTTGTTCCAGCTTGCTGCAAACAATCAAAGGTATGACGACAGAAATCCAGATCCATCAGCATTGCTAGCAAACCAGGTATCCGGGGATCATATTGTTTCTCAAGTGTAACTGTTTGATCATGCTTTACTAGAATGAAGCTGTAAAATTTGAAGAGTTTATCAATCTCATCTGTTTTCTTTTTCTTCCTGTTTCTGCAGGGAATCCTCAGCCAACTTTCAGAACAGATTTCATTGCTAATTGATAGAATGGATGACTTCACAACTCGAATCGAAGAGCTAAATTCCAAATTTAACATAAACAAAAGCTCTACCAGCCAACAAAACTTGGCTCTCGAAGCTGAAGCATGTAATGGCTCTGCTCCAACTTCTTACTTCCTCTCCAGTTTAAGCAATGGTTCCTTGACTGGATCCAAAATACCTAATTCCTCATCTTCCTCCCACCTGGTGAAGGAATCGCCTCTAATGGAAGAGGTACTACAAGTAGCCTTTAAAACTCCCTTTTTTATTTTTATTCAGATATAATTATTGTTTAAGCTGTACATTTCTTGGTTAAGATGTGTAGTAGAGTTTCTGAAGTTACATGTAAATTTTAGATGATAGACTGCTGGTTTTGAGTCATCACCCTGCAGTTGCCATGTTGATAAGAGGTGTCAAGTATTCAACCATTTTAAGTTTTTGCAACTTTTGCAGTTCAAATAAGTAAATTCAAATTTCTTTAAAAAAAGGGGGTGAAGGAAAAAGGTTTCATTAGTTAATAAATCAACGAGAGAAGTTGAGACAAATAAGTCTCAGTTACTAACATCAAGTTGATCATTGTGTATGGAGTTACATGTTCTGTTGAAAGTTTGCCTAATTCATGTCCTTATGTTGGCTGGTCTATTAATTTTCTTATTAATCTTTGTATGAGAATCAGATATCTGGCATTGTGCGGGGTCAACGACAAATCATGCATCAGTTAGATACTTCAATTAATCTTCTTCATGAAAGCGCGGGAGAGAGATCTGGACAAGCCAGAGCGAACAGGAGAAACATGATCCCAGATTTTGATATGATGAAAGTTGCTGTTATTTTGTCAGTTGGTGTTTTAGGATTCAGTATGTTGAGTAGGATTTTCTAGTCCAAAATCAATTGGCAGTAGATTCACATTCACATTTTTGTTATTTTCTACATTAATTTCTTTTTTTCCTTTTTACAATCCCACTGTGTTCCTCTGATGTTACCCCTCTACTCGGCTATATGTCAAATGGAATTATCATTTGAGTAAATTTTCTTTGGAGGTATTGGAGGCAAATTAATGCTTTTTCAGTAAGAAGGTTATTTCTTTTTCTGTCTTACTCTTATACATTAGTTTTTGATGTTCTACTTAGCAATTTATTACAAATAAAAACTATACATACACATGTATATACATTTCCTCTCTAGGTGGTATGCATTTACAAAATCTGAACTGCGTATCAATGAGCTCATTATTGAAATTAAGTTTTGCATGTACTTCATTGAAACTGGGCAATCATAATAGCAAAAGCTCACAAGCGAGGAATGTATCGTACGAGTCCAAATATATTTTTATTTGGAAAAACGGCTTAGTACATACCGTCCCTTGTACTTGGCGTTTCCAGTTTCTTATATTTGGCATGATTGGTTGGTTTTCTTTTTTTTTTTTTGCCCCTCTACTTTCATTTTAATTATTTTAACATTTCAATTTGAATTTTTCTAACTGAAATATAATGACTCTATTTTATAAATATATGTTTTCATGGATATAAAACTTTTAGGTTTTTTTTTTTAAAAAATATCCTCAAAAATAAAAGTATTAGTATTAATATTTCTTTTTCTTTTCTTTTTCAAAAATACTCATTTTTTCAATTTTTAATTTAAAAACACTCCTTTTGGAGGTATATTTTTAATATATATTTATTACATTAAAAATATACTCCATTTTGAAAAGTATACATTAGATATAACTTAAAATAGTAAAAAATATTTTTATAACAAAATATATTTATAAAAATATAAATGGATCCCTTAAAATATAAGAAGTTAAACAAAAAGAATAATAAAATACAAAGCACGAAGTAAAATGCTATTTTAATTGAAACCCAAGTGTTAAATCAAGATTTTAATAGTAGTGTAATATCAACATGAATGCAATTTGAACATTGATCTTAATATTGATTTATATTGCTAGTTTATTTTTTAGCTTCAAATTTCTTGATTAAATTTGTAAGTGATTACCAAATGGATTTTAGATGCAAATTTGTTACGAATTAGTTGATCTTGTAGTAGCTAATTAAGCACATCTAGCTAGCACTTTATGATTCTTTAATTGTGTAGGAAATATATAAAAACCATGCCAATGTCAACAAGTGTGTATTTATTACTGGATTAGTACCTAAATTGTTTGTTTAGTGAATGTAGAGGCTACAGAAAATAAGGAGTCTCAATTTACTCTGATAAAATAACGTGTCAGTTTGAAATTGTCTGCTCCTCCTGTTTGTTTACAGTAGCCATAGAACGAAGATCAGTCATGAATCAACGTCTGATATAATCAGCAAAACGCCTGAATATACAACCCAAGACGAGCTTGATCATTCATTCACCTTGGTGTCATAGTCCATTCAATTCATGAATGAAAGGGTTCAAAAAAAAGTTACAAAAAAAAAAGAATCAAATAAATATTGTTTTGAATCAGAAATACAAAATAGCTGTAGCAGTGTAGCCTCCTCTTACCAGTAATCTCCACAAGAACATTTCCCTTTTTTAAAATGGTGAAATCTACTAGTGTCTCGAACAATGATTTCTCTACCCTTTATCTCAGATATGTATTTGATAGATATGTGACAGTCATTGCACATTCGCAAGTTCTTCATTATTCTTATTGGCACACCTGGTGGAGTGTTCATTAGAGCAAAAGCTATGGCTAACTTTTCACTGTGATGGAGTAAACTGTACTCTTTCTCCTCATTATCCATATCATGCAACACAGAACCAGTGTCAGGTACATAACCACGCAGTTTCATCACTTCCATCAGCTCGTTCAAATATAAATCAATCACCTCTAAGCTTGGGTGGGACTTATCAGCCGTGCGGAACTGATGAACCTGATTCTTCACTTCCACCCAACTCATACTCAGTTCCTTTTTCACATTCCTCTCTCTCATTGCTCTCCTAACCTCTGAAACAACCTGCCAACTCTTTGCAGAAGCATGAGTGTTAGCGAGAAGCACATATGCAGATGAATCCTGAGGATCAAGTCTAAGAACTTCTTCAGCAACCCTTATTGCCATGTCTGTATTTTTGTGAAGTTTACAAGAAGATAACAAAGTTTTCCAAATAATAGCATCTGCTTTTACAGGCATTGTTCTTATCTTTGCTTCTGCTTCTTCCAAACATCCTGATCTACCAAGTATGTCAACCACACATGTATAATGTTGTAGCCTAGGCTTCAGTCCGTATTTTTCTTCCATCAACTCAAAAAGGTCCATCCCTTTGTCCTTCAGTCCACAATGACTACAAGCATAAAGCAAACTTAAGAAAGTAACATCATTTGCCTCCATATCTTTCTGCTCCATCTGATGAAACAGCTTAATGGCTTCATCTCCTCTTCCATGGAACCCATAAGCAGCAATCATGGAGCTCCACAGTACAGCATCATCACCATTATATTCTGAGAAAATTTTTATAGAATCTTCCAGACATCCACACCTCGAGTACATGCTAATTAATGAACTTTTCACTGCAACAGCTGAACTAGCACCAGCTTTGACTGCTTCAGTATGAATCTGCTGACCTTGACCGAGAGTTGCCAATTCTGAACACGAACTAATTACACTCACAAAAGTGATTTTATCAGGTCTAAAACCTGCGATTCTCATCATATTGTACTGATCCAGAACTTCCTCAGAGTAGCCATGTTGAGCCTTCCCGGAAATAAGCGTATTCCAAGTCACAGTACTACGACCCTGCATAGATTTGATAATTTTCTCTCCTTCTCCTAAACTTCCACTTTTCATGTACATGTGAGCCAAGGAACTCCCAACAACCAAATTGGAATCATTTCCAGATTTCGTCACATAAGCATGAACCTGTCTTCCAGCATAAACACTTCTCAAACCAGCACAGCCCCTAAGAACACTGCCAATTGTGAATTCATCTGGAGAAAAACCCAACTCATACATTTCCCTTAACAAATCCAACCCCTCTTCATTAAACTCAAACTGGATCAAGCCAGCAATCATTGCATTCCAGGTTGCAGCATTTCTCTCAGGCATTTCATCAAAAACTTTATAGGCACTGTCCAAATCCGCACTCTGAATAAAAGCATTTGTCAAAATGTTACAAGACATGATGTTTCTCTTTGGCATAGAATCGAACAAAAAAACTGCTGTTTTCAGTTCTCCAATCTTAGAGTACATGTTCAGAAGATGATTTGTCACAAACTTTTCTTTGTAATACCCAGAAGTCATAACCAAAGAATGAAGCTGTTTTCCAGCAAGAAGTGATTTTCGGGGAATGCAAGATTGGAGAAGAAGAGAAAATAGATGCGGGTCTGTCCATATCTCGGATGTGAAGCTCTGAAATGCTTGTTTTATGAATCCTCTAGAGCAGAGGCTTTTGAAGTCTTCCAAAGATGGCGAAACAGTAGCAGTCTCTAGCGTGTTTGTAGAGATAAAACGCCGAGCAGAGATGCATAGACGGCCTATACAAGATTTTGCCGCCCATAAACGCATAGCCGTAACTCAAAGATATATTGCTTCGGCTTGCAAGTGACTGCTATTTCAAATTTCCCCTCAGAATTATGAATAACAGCACAGGAGAGGAGATCAAACATACAATTTTTAATCAAAATTCGAAGAATTAATTTTTTTGATAAATTTCTTTGATTACAAAAAATGAAATGGGTAAATATGTTTCAGCTTTCTTTTTAAAATTAATTTTCATTTCCATTTCAGAAAAATAATTGGTATATGATAAAATTAAAAAATTAAACATTGAATAATATAAATAATATGATTTTTAAAATTATTTAAGAATTTAAAATCTCATGGGATTCACTATAAATTTTAAGTTAAACAATTTCATTTCAATAAAATTTTTAAAGTGATTATTACTAAATAATTTAAAATATTCAAATATTTAAAAATTTTAATTTTAAGTAGTAATATGATCAAACACCATATTGATAACGAGCAGACGTCTGTGATATTCCTCGGAGTTCAAATTCTAGCTTAGATTTTTGCAAGATTAGAGAAGATAATACTCGCTTTGATCTCAATTGTGTAGTATCCAGTGGCTGCGAGGATGAATGCTGAGATCTGACTCTAATAAAAAAGATTGCAATACTTAAATTAGAGCTCGATTTGTAGGTTAATAAAAAAGGGTATGAGAATGAAAAAATATATATTTATCTATGGGGATTCGATCACTTATAAGTGATGGAGAAGAAACCGCTTTTAATAGGTGTCAACGAAAGTTACGGATATATGGGTGTTGATCTCAGTAGCTTGTCCTTTTGCGGTGGAGAGTCTATCTGAACGTGTTGACTCCATGAGCTCAGTACCATGGCTACATATCATTATGGAAGGGTCGAGCGACCGGTAGTGTGCACAGAGCGGATGAGTCACTTGCAATGCTCGGTACAAGAATTTAGCATCTAATCTAACATACTAATATTGTAAGTGCTGTTTTTTATTATTATTATTATTATTATTTTCTAAAAGATATTAAAAAAATAATTCAGAAAATGTGGTTGTGAATTTTTTCTTTTATAGACATTGTATGGTATTTTTAAAATAGCCTTTGATTAACATATCAAAAATGCATTTTTTAAAAAACAGCAAATATGATTTTAAGAAATTTAAATCTTGAAATGTTTTCTTTTTAAAAAACTTTCCGACGTAAGAAAAAATATGAAAGAATTTTGTACTAATAATAATGTATTCAGATAAACATTTATATATAGTACTGTCAGATTTGGAATTAATAGTATCAAATCAAAATACGCAATATGGTAGTAATAATTTATCAAACAAGTGGACTTATATTTAATTTCTTGTTTTGATATTAAAAAAATTAAGATGTTTAATTTCTTATTTTTAATTTTATTTTGATATTATTTTTGGGCAATGGTTGAATCAACCACAACTAATTTTTTTAAAAATATATAATGAAAATTAAAATAATAAAATAAAATTAGGTTGAACCTGACTAAGGAAGAGACCACTGGTCATAAAAAATTTACAATTTTTATTTTCATCTCTAATAATTAATTAGACGTTTTTTATTTCTAATAGTTATATGTATTTTGACATTTATTTTTGGATATGTCAACAAATAATAACCAAATAAAACTAATTTAGATAAACAAAAATATCGAAAAATGAAAACTATAATTGATGTGGGTTCCCCTACTGAAATGGAAACCCCCAAAAAATAAGCGTATGCCGCTATCTGCGAAAGCACACGGTATTCTTTAGTAAAAGGCGAAAGAATAGTTTGCTTTGTGCTCACCACGCGGCTATGTGAGCTGCTTGGGATAGTTTTTTGTTAATTTATAAAGTGGTCTCGTGGACAGACATTTTCCTCGCTTTCAATGTGGGATTTCTAAACATTCACTCACACGCTCAGCCATTATACTTTGCTCCTCTTTGTTCTTTCTATCTTTATGTTCCCATGGCTTTGTGCGAGTGAAAATGGATAAACTTCAAATTCTGAACTTTGAATTGGCGCTTTGACACCTATTAACTATGAAGATGGCTTCCAAATCCTCTGCAGTACAAGCCATTAACCTTAAACTTATTGTTGAAACTCTTTGTCAAGAACACCAAATGGCTTTATTATTGGTTTAGATTTAAAGGGGAAAGATTTATAATTGCCAACATTTCAACTCTGATTTATAATATGAACTAGCTGATGGAAGAACAAAATATCATCAATCAATGAACAACATAAAAAATCCATGATTTTGAGTAAGCAAATAAACTAACTCACAAATAAACAAAATTAAAATAATAATTTAAGAATACAATATGATAAATTTTTTTTTCATTTACAAGATATCGGTTTTGAGTGTTTTACCATTTAATATTTTTTTAGTACATAAAATAAACCTCAATGGAAATCTATAGGGTAAACAATTATTAATAAATTTGATTAATAGTGCATTGAGAATAAAATTAATTAACAAATTTTATTAATTTTATTTAATTCAAATTAGGAGTTTTATTACTTTTGAAATTCTTTTATTCTTTTTTTTTAAAAAATTATTATTTTCAAAGTTTTATTCTTTTTTTAATTGATTGAGAAATAAGTATATTTTTATCCATCGCTGAAAAATTATAAAGATTTTTAAATATTTATTCATTTCAAATCAGTGATTGTTCCTTCAATGAGGCTACTTCCATGAATAAAAAAGAAAGGTAATGTTTAATTTTTAACACATTAAAGAAAGCATATATGTTATGGCTGTAACTTATAGTGAATTAGTTAGTTGGTTAGACAGCTGGATCACGTATTGTATATTAGCTGTATTCTCATACCATTCTAGAATATGATTATACAATTCCTCAATTCATTTCACTTCATCTTTCTCCGTTCGATATGTATATGTAAGTGGTTGCTTTATATATATATATATATATAAAGTTGAGTTTAAAATTCATTTAAAATTATTTGTTTATCTTTTTAAAAATTAAATTCATGTAAAAGTGATTCATTAACAATTTTTTAATCACCTTCTTTATCAAAATATAAACAAGCAAGTACGTTAGTATCTTATTATTATTTTAGTTTATCCAAATATATAGTAAACATGGTGCGTATATATATTATGTTAAATATTAAAATTTATTAAATGATTATGTCAAAAAGAATATTAAATGATAATGTTCAATTTTAACTCTATAATCTGTCAAACTAAACACTAATACCCATAAAACTGTTTTAATTATGACTCCCAGTTATTCAAGTTAACAGAGTCCATCGGATTTTTGACCAAATGCACAATTGTTTGTATTGTTAAAAGATCAGATCGGTTTCATTGAGTTGAATTTTTTTAAAAAAATTAATGTAATTACATAATTTTTTTTTTTTAAGATAGTTTATAAATTGAGACTGCTGCACGTCACGCATTTCATTATTACTGAAGAAAAATCAGCAAAGAACAATAAGTAGCATCCACGAACAAATAAAAATTTAACTCACTGTGAAACGACGAAATTTTCAAACTAGAATTGGTGCGGGTTACCCTCGTTAAAGGGAAACCCTCCAAAAATTAGCGTATGCCACTATCAGCGGCGAGCACACGGTATTCTTTAGTAAAAGGCGAAAGAATAGTTCGCTTTGTGCTCACCGCGTGGCTGCGTAAGTTGTTTGTGTTAATTGTTTGTTATTTTATAGAGCCGTCTCGCGGACAAACATTTCCTTGCTTTCGATGTGGGATTTTAAACATTCACTCACACACGCAGCGATCATATATCTCTGCTCCTCTTTCTATGTTTCGTGAGAATTATTAGCTTCAAATTCTGAACTTGAATTGGCACCGATTAATTATGAAGATGATGGCTTCCGTATGTTCTGTAGTACAAGCCATTAACTTTAAACCTATTGTTGAAATCAAGAACAACATTTTTAACTTTAAGCTCGACTATATATGTATAAAATGGCTTATTGTTGGTTTAGATTTTTAAAAAAAATTTAAGGAGGAAGATTTACAATTGTCAACATTTTAACTTTGATTTATAATACGAATTACTTGATGGAATGATAAAATATCATCAACCATTACACAAATATGAAGCTCATGATTTTCAGCAAGCAAATAAACTAGCTTGCAAGTAAATAAAATAAAATAATAATTTAAGAATACAATATGAGATATTTCCATTTTATAAGACATCAATTTTGGAGTGTTTTACAATTTAATATTATTTTTTATTATATAAAATAAACTTCAAAGAAAACCTACTGGACAAACAGTGATTAATTATAAATTAAGAATAAAATTAATTAACAAATTTTATTTAATTTAAATTAGAACTTTTATTAATTTTGAAATTTTATCTATTGAAAATTTGTCTCAAAATTAATTGATCAATTCTTTTTTGTATAGGAAAAGAATTCAAGATTCATGATATTATTTAATTAATGATATATAAATAATATAATTTTGGTATTAGTTAATAATTAGAATTCTAAAAGATTTAGAAAATCTCCTAATTATATAGAATTCTAAAAGGATTTATCAAATATAAGAGGGAAGCTTCTCACAAGCTAAAATAGGATTTTTCACACATTGAAGTAGTACTAGTATATGGAATTAAAACTTTAGCTCGCTCGTTCAATCGACAAAGTATAATCTTTTTGTATTATTTTATTAATTTTCATAAATACAAGTATTTTTTTTAATTCTCAATTGGCATATAAAATAGATAACTTTTTTTTTAAATTTTTGGGTGCCATAAAGTATTATTTTGTCTAATATTGAACTTAATTTTGGATTTTATTGTATATTTTTATATTTTTTGTTGGTGTCCTTGCTAGTAGTGTAAATAGACTCTCAATTATTGCTCTTACATATTACAATAATAATCATCGAAGAAATACGCGTTCAGATAAAATTAGTAATCTACCGCATAATATTTTGGAGAATATACTAATGCGGTTGTCAACAAGAGATGCATTAAGAACTAGTGTATTATCAAAACAATAGAGGCACAAATGGGCAAGTGTTCCTAAACTTGTGTTTGACAATAGTTTTCTCGAACCAATGTTTATAGAGGATGAGCAACTTATGATGAAGACCATTTATGAAGTCTCATTACTTCACTCTGCGGGACCAATACATAAATTTCATCTCGATATTTGTATATTAGGCATGGGTCCTGAAATTGATAGATTGATTCTTTTTCTCTCCAGAAAAAACATTTAAGATTTCAAACTTTCGGTACATTTATTTAGACTCCATAAATTGCCCTCCTACTTCTTTTCATATACGCAGCTAAGATTTCTGACTCTAACTTCATGTGAGTTGAGTCCTTTATCGGGATTTAAAGGATTTAGAATGCTCATCAGTCTCAAGTTACAACATGTTGGACTACATAATCTTGATTTTGAAACTTTTTATCTCCAACATGTGAATCCTTAGAAATGGCAGAGATTTTAAGCAGTGTGCCTGAAATAAAATATTTGACTCTGAGTAATGGTTTTCTAAAGGTAAGCTTCATATTTATTATATGTTGTTCTATTTAGCATATAAGAAACTTGGTTTAATCCTTGATAATTTTATTCTGGTTTTTGTAGTTATTGGCTATTGGCAAAGCATCAGATAGCTAGGCTTATTCCAAATCCAATATCAAGCCAACTCAAAGAAGTGAGGCTGCTATATTTTTGTGGGACTAGTCCTGAAATGGAGTTTGTTGAGTTTCTATTAGCAAAATCATGTGCACTTGAGAAATTGATTATTCAGATTCATGGAGATACAACTCAAAATTCTGAAAGTTTTGATTCAATTCCCGCGTGCATAACCAAATGCAAAAATCATATGTAGAAATTTTATAGCCAGATTAGATTCTGTTGCAACTTTTAACTCCTCCTAATATTCTCTGAATTTGTTTACAAAATCATATTTAAATTTTATTTTAGCCTTTTGAATATAACATACTTAATAATAGTCTTTGACTTTTGTTGGATTGTTAAAGTTTATTATAATTTCATTTCTCTTATTATAATGTGTGTCAAATCATTATATATAATTATTTAATTAAAATAGATTGATTATTTTTATTTATGATATATGTTCTGTATAATAAGATTATGTCGTTTTTATAAATTCACTTCCAAGTAAAGTTGTATAATGTGGTCGAATGTGCCCAATTAACCTCTATGTTAATTTTAGTATAATTTCAAATTTATTGTACTTTTATAGTCAATTAATTATGGCATTACATTATCTCAAAAAAAAAAATCACATTGCAAAGATATTTTTTTTAAAACTAATTTATCTTCTTCTTCTTATTATTCTTCTTCTTCTTTTTAATGCTAAGAGATAGGTTGAAAATTAGAGATGAAAAATCAGAGATAAATTTTCACATATCTTCAGTTTCTAGCACAAATTTTCTAATACCCATTTTGTAAAAGTTGTTGTTTTCCGATCAAACAATGAAATTTCACTTTTCTTCAACTCTCTCGTTCGGGCTAATTTTTTGCTTGGCTGGTGAGAAAATTGAGAGTAAGAAAGAAAAGGAAAAAGAAAATTTGGAATTTCATCAATTTGACGATGGGAGCTGGATTTGCATCGATTGGTTGGTTTGACGGTGAATATCTGAATTTTAAAATGCCACCGTTTATTGCTTGGGGTTCTCTCAACAAGATTTTTGATGTTTATCGAACAGGTTTCCAACTTTCTTTAACAATATATCAGTTCTTGAAAAGCTTAAAATATATTTTCCACAATAGTCTATGCCAATAGGTAATTACATTTAGTTTGTTATGACTTAAAACCAAAAATTTAAAAAATACCCCATTATACATATAACTTTATTTTTTTGATAATTATTGTTTAATTCAACTTTACCATAACCCTCTACCAGCCTTTTTTTTGTGATTAGGACAAGTAAAAATTTAAAACATAAAAATAAATTTATTAGTGCAAAATTGTATGTAATTAACATAGGGAAACACTTGTCTCATAATATAGTAATTCATATATTCAAATATTTATTTTTCCTTGCATTTTCTCGAACATATATAAGTAAACAAGTATTTAAGATGTTATTATAGCTATATATAGTAACATGGTTTCAAAAAAAAGCAATATATAAGTTATATATATATATATATTAATAACAATATTTCTCAAGTTTAGCTCCACTAAAAAAATGTTATATATATAAAAACTGATATTTCTCAAGTTTTGCTCCACTAACAAACAACTGCAAGTCTAATTGGAAATATCAGTTTGTACTCCTAAAAAAAATGCTAATTATGTCTACCTAATATCAATATAACCTGGCATTCTTTTTCCAACTAGTTCTTCTTTTCCCATTTTTGAGTTGAGCGATCAAATAATGAGAGGAATAAGGTTCTATTTGCATAAACCTTTTTCTAAAGATCCTAATAAAATTAAACAGAACTTAGAATAAATTAAGTAAATTCACAAAAAAAATGGTTTAAATTGGTAGAAAATTCAAGAAAGATAGAAAGAATGAAGAAAATTTGAAGAAACTCATGAAGAATATTGAGAGTAAGAGGGAATTTTAGAAGAATACTAAGTGGCAGAGAATGAGCATGAGAGAAAATTGTATAATAGAGAGAGAAAAACTGTGAGCTGGGTGCTGCTAGGGTTGGCTTTACAATTTAAATTGCTTATATATAAAAGAAAACATCGTAGTTTTAGCTGTGATGCAGTATAATATATATATGCACTAAATAGTCTCGATTGTGAGTTGTAGTGAAAATTTAAGCTGCAAACTGACCAACCGACTATTACTTAATAAGTTTTGATAATTGAATGCGATGTTGACCATTTTAAAAGTACAAATCGACTGAACTCGACAAAAAATAATCAATTCAGTCAAGTTTGATCGGTTTTACAATTTCTGTATAGCCCTAATTATAACAATACAATTACACAAATCTACAAATTATTAACAATTTAATCACAACATAAATCAATAATTAAAATAAATTATAAACCTTAATTTTTAAAAACTTAAACTGCTTTCTATATTTTAAAAAAAGTGGCAAATTAACTAAACCTAATTACACAATATAAATCAAATCAATAAAATAAAAATGACTGAGATATAAATATCTCATATGTCAAATTTTAGAAGAGGCAGTGGTGGCAAGGAGGTCTATGAACCACTCAAAATTCTTTAGTTTCGTCTCCAATAATGTTATTTGTTGTAGTTTTAATACATATAATAAATATAAAAATATATATTTTAAATTTCTAATATGTTGAATTTTTTTTATGATTGTTGTTGATAAACTAAATATTTAAGGAAAAAGAATTATTTGTATCTAAAAAAAGGGAAAAGGAAGAATTTGGGTTTACAATAAATATATTACTTGTAATAATTATCTATAAAGTGCATCTGTAGTAAACGACATACGTTTCAACAAGAAGCAAAAGAGAGGACACCTGGTTGTCTCATCGAATTGAAGAAGAAGAAGGTGAAACGTCATGACGTTTTAGATACAACTCTCACTTCATCTTCTTCGCTGACAGTAGAAACAAGACAGAGACTCTCGCTCGCCATCACAAAACGTAATAAGGACGCCCACCGAACGAGCAGGCGAAGACCCACGCCCATCTTTTCCCATTTCCAGTTCCTCTTTCTCCGATCTATCTTTTTTTCATTTCTAGGTATATTTCTTCTAATTTCTTCTCTCTGTCTTTTTCTTTTTCATTTTTAGCGATTTTCCTTCTCTCTTGAATTGTATCACATTCATCTCTTCATCTTACAAAATCAGTTACGCTGAGAATCGTTATTATTTCATTTTCAGTGCATCAATTCTATGATATGTTCTATTTTTACACAAATTTTTTGTTTTTTAATACCAATCTGTAGAAATTGGTTCTTTTTTATATGCAACTGTGAGGTATAACTTCTTTATATCTTTCTCTATTGGCCTTTCTGCTTGGTTGCTGAGAAAGTTGTCGGTACAATAAGAAAAAAAAATTTTGCTTTCATCAGTTTGACGATTGGAGTTGGATTTGTATCGGCTGATTCGTTTAATAATGGGTGATGTTGAGGATCTGGATCTCATTAGTGATCTTCCTCAAAGCATTATAGAAAGCATTCTCACTAGATTGCCCATAAGAGATGCTGTGAGAACCAGCATCTCATCTTGTTTTCGATGACAAGTGCGTGGCAATGTATAATGATAAAGGGGTTCTTGAGAGTTGCCACATCAAATTTATCAGCGGCGCTCTGTTTCTTCACCAAGGACCCATCCACAAGTTCCAGCTTTCCACTTCGTATTTGCAGTGTTGCCCAGATATTGATCAGTGGATACTTTTCCTTTCAAGGACTGATATTAAAGAGCTGGTTCTGGAATTAGGAGAAGGAGAGTGGTTTAGGGTGCCTTCATGTCTTTTCAGTTGTAAGAAATTGACCCGATTGGAGCTAACCCGTTGTGATTTTGATCCGCCTCCTTATTTTGAAGGATTCTTGTGTTTGAAAAGCCTCAATCTTTATCAAGTTTTGGTTGCTTCTGAGGCAATTGAGAGTCTAATTTCTGGTTGCCCTCTTCTTGAGAGTCTTTCATTGTCATATTTTGATAGTTCAGTTCTTACCATCAATGCTCCAAATCTAAAGTACTTGTGTTTGGAGGGAGAATTCAAGGATATTTGTCTTGAAAATACCCCACTTTTAGTTGCTATGTCAGTTGCTATGTACTTCACTGACGATATTGTTGAACACTTTGAGCAAAGTTCAAATTGCAATTTTATCAAGTTTCTTGGTGGTGTGCCTCGTCTTGAGAGGCTTATTGGCCATATCTATTTCACAAAGGTAACATGTTTGTATATTTGGTTTTTGAAGTTGATGTAATTTGTTTTCAGTCATAGGTCTTAACTGATGAATTAAGAATGACCTCAATTACATTGAGCATGCCTTTATTCTTTTGTAAATATCATTTAACTTGTTTTAAGCTTAATGTTTTATTCTTTTTGGTTTCAAGTATTTAAGCATAGGTGATTATCCAGGAAGGCCTCCAATTAGTTATAGCTATCTGAAAACAATTGAATTATTTCAAGTTAGTTTTGAAGATATGAAGGAGATACCTGTTCTTCGTTTGATCACAAACTCTCCTAATCTGAAGGAACTACAAATTTCGGTCAGTTTTCTTGAACATATTGATACTTGTTTTGTGATTTTTGATGAAGCAATTAGCTTTATGTTATTTTAGTAGTTATTGGTGAAAATCCTTTTATCATTGTTGGTTGTGATGTAGGGCTCGTCTAACGCTTTGGCTGCCGTAGAAGCACCTGATTTGGATTTTTGGATAAAAGAGTGCCCCATAGATTGTACTTTTCAAAAACTCAAAGTTGTAAAAATGACAGATATGTCTGGCGTGCCACATGAGATGGAATTTATCAAATTTTTGCTTGAAAATTCTCCTATGCTTAAGATGATGAGTATTGCACCTTGTGTGTATGTCATGGATGGAAGATTGAATATGCTGATAGAATTGTTGAGGTTTAAGCGGGCTTCTGCCCATGCTGAAATTCTATTCATCCAAGATTAAGCATCATGTTTTTATGTAAAGTTTCTTCTCCCCTGTTGTTTTTACTTTATTTGTTGTGTGGATGAAAGCATCCGGTTGCATTTGTTTTTATCAGATAATTGTGAGATCAAAACAAAACCAATGAAGCTTATGAGATTGATGGTGCATGGTCAACCATGCCTTGTCACGAAGGCATTGCTATATCTTTGAAATTTGAACACTCTTAGCACAAAAGAAAAAAAAAGCATTTTTGATTTATATACTGATCATTTATTTCCTTTCTTCTTTCCCCTTTTTTGTTTTCCTATTTAAGAGATGCCTAATGAAATGTTTCATGCATTATTACATCTTTTTATAACTCTCAGTACACTGTTAGTACAGAAACACTGCCAGTCTTCAGCTTTCAAATTATGTTAAGCAACTAAGCAAGGAATCTACTTAGCTTGCTAATCGATATTTTTACTTCATATGCAGTACGGAACCTTGTATGCTTCATGATTACCCTGTAAGTCTTACCTGAATGATATACAGTTTTTGTAGTTCACACTTAAAAATTTTGGTCTCTGTTGCATTGAAGTTTCAGGTTTAAGTGGCTGGGAGTGAGACACCCGTGAGGTAAGCATCTAAAATTTTCATGTACAAACAACCATGAAGAGCAAGTCTCAGTACAAACCATGGCAGTGCCATTGATGTCTCTTCAGAACGTGAGATGCAATCAAGTTCAGCAGGAGAAACAAAATTTTTATTGAAGGACAATTATTACAAGGAATCCCAGCAGAAAAATCTCCCAAAGAGAAGAAAAGTATCTTATCTTCACTCGACAGGCACAGAAAGACATGTAAACACTCAACTATATGTAATTTTCAAATCCCGATTCTGTACAGTCAAATTTTGACACAAAGCTTTAGAGCTCCAATATGTTTTCTAATATACAAGAAGTTGGTTTTCACACGTTTGTCATCGTAGATTCTTTTCATTTTGAAAGATTTATAATGTTTTTCCAGCGTTTTGACGTTTGATCATTATGTCACCTGGGTCCAGAGAGCTCCATCGCTTGGACTAGCAATGAAGAGTCATCAGTAAGATCAGAATATCGCTCTGAAGATGAGAACTCATTGGGTCTTGATCCAGTTGTTTGTGCTCTCTGTGATGCTTCCCATTTCTCTGCAAGTCCATCTCCTTCCAGCATCCGAACCACTTCCGACATTTTAGGTCTTTGAGTTGGGTAGTATTGTGTACATAGCAGAGCTACCCGAACCATCTCTTCCAATTCAATTCTATCATAGTTGTTCTTCAGATCTTTGTCCACTAACAACTCGAGCTTCTTTTCATGATTAATCTTCTTCACCTGCAATTACCATCCTAAGTTCAGTCGTAGTGGAAAATAAGCAATTCAAATTACATTAAGGAAAAGTAAAATAATAATAATAATAATAATAATAATAATAATAATAATAATAATAATAATGTTCAGCATACAAAACAAGCATCTTTAACTTACCCAGTCAAGCATTGCTCCTTTCTGCTTTGATGACTTACAAAATTCCAGAGCTCTTAAGCCAGATATCAATTCAAGTAAAAGCATTCCAAACCCAAAAACATCTGTTTTCTCAGAGGATTGACCTGTTGAGAGATACTCCGGGGCTATATGTCCTACAGTACCCTTCACAGTTGTGGTAATATGGGAGTCCCTGTGATCTAACAACTTTGCCAATCCAAAATCTCCTACAACTGCTTCACAGTAATCATCAAGTAATATATTTGCAGCCTTAACATCCCTGTGAATGATCTTGGGATCACACTGTTCGTGCAAGTATAATAAACCTCTTGCGGCTCCTAAAGCAATTCTTTTCTTTGTTCCCCAGTCCAAGACTGGTTTGGCTGCAAGTCATACAATAGAACAACTTAAATTCGGATATGCAAAAAAGAGAGAGATATCAGAAAGCATCAGCTGCATTAATGGAAGCCTTACACTTGAGACGAGTAGCAACACTCCCATTAGACATGTAAGGGTAAATCAATAATCTTTCAGTTTCTGTCATGCAAAATCCATAGAGACGGAGGAGATTGCGGTGCACTGCTAGGCTGATCATCTCTACTTCTGTCTGAAATTGGATCTGACCAGAAATTGCATTTCCATCTTTGAGCCTTTTAACAGCTACAACTGTTCCATCTTGAAGATAGCCTTTGTACACATTGCCATAGCCACCTTTTCCTATCAAGTTCTTGCTGCTGAAATTGTTTGTAGCTACCTGAAGTTCTTTGAATTGAAATCTCTTCACGTTTCCAAGGTTGATTTTTTCATGGCGTGGTTCTGCAATATTAAAAACAGAATACATATTTTAGGATCTACTTTAGTGTTTTCCTTTTTATCTTTCCTTCTTTTCGAGTCGCGTTTTGCCTTACTAACCATTAACATCAAAGAATATTTGCTGGTTGTATCTTTGCCTCCACCAAAGAAGAAAACCAAATCCAAGAAACAATAGGCAAATGCAGCCCAGGCTTGAACCAAAGGCCAAGGCAATTTTGTGGCCTTTTCCACTTCCAGAAGGTTGAGAATCTTAACAAACATAAGAAACTATGTGAGGATAAAAGCAAAAATCTAAAGCAAAATCATATAAACTAATAGCGTTTTGAAATTTGCCAAAGAAAAGCATAAAATTAAGAAGATAAACAATCATGAACTTGTGATCAAAGTCAAAAGCAATATACTTGTAGCTGAAAAAACAAAAAAAAAAGACAGCAGCTTTTAGAACAGAAAATTTAACTTTCAAGGAAGTAAAGAAACTTGCAAAAGGCGAACAGTAATTACTCTGTGAATTATTCAAGGGCAAAGATTGTGGAGTTGGTATGGTTCCCAAACATTCTTGCTTAGTTCCACATATCAGAGGGTTTCCTAAAATGCTGAGTCAATTAATACACAGATGAGTAAAAAAAAACCACTAACAAAAGAATACATTATTTGAACTTTCTGTTCTGATCTGGGAATAGAAGAAGAGGGAAAAAAGATAAAAATTTAAGATTACTTACTTAAATGTTTTAGCATGAAAAGCAGGTCCAGGAGCACTCAGATTATTGTAAGACAAGTCCCTATAAATAAAACCCACATAAATCTTAAATAATTTTTATTAAAAGTTAAATATATATTGAAGGATAAGGTTTGAAAAAATTACAGAAAGGAAAGCTGAGACATGTTAGCCAAAGAGGAAGGAATTGCTCCATCGAGACTGTTATTGTTAAGCCTCCTGATTCCAATTCATAAAAGGGACGAAAATTATCAAATTCAAACACGCTCATAATTTCAAAATGCTAAAATATAATTGTTATACATTTTGTACTTACAAATATTGGAGGCTTTTTAAATTGGATAGAGCGCTGGGAATTTGACCATTGAAGAAGTTATTAGAAAGATCAAGTGTTTTGAGCTTTGAAAGCTTCCCAAGCTCAGAAGGTAAAGGTCCTGAAAGGTTGTTGTTCTGTAGAAGCCTGAAAAACACCTTTTTTATGCAATTAAATAAGCTGAATAGACTTGCGAAATCTTGCTTCAAAATATAATTGAATACTCACACAAGCTGGAGATTTGTTAAGTTTCCTATACTCGGTGAAAGATTGCCAGATAAATATTGGCTTGGAGCTCCTCTGCAACAAAACATAACCATTTTAACTGCTTCAAATAAGATTTTATCAAATGGAGTATTTGTCAGCTCTCTGTTATGTGTAAATTTTCGCTTCTTACAGGCCAGTGACAAAACCATCAGGAGAACAAGTGATCATGGTCCAGCTACATGGATCCACAGCAGTTTCATCCCAGTTAAGAACATTATGAGGATCATGTAATGCATCCTTAATGCTCATCAAAGCCACCACTGAATAAAGAAAATTTGAACAAAAAGTAAAAATCATCTCATGCTCTCAATAAATCTTGAAGATCTAAACAAGAACTACTTAAATTACCTTCGTAGTTTACACCTTTAGGAGATAGCAACCCAAATGCAGTAGTCCATAAACAGAACAAAGCTACACAACAAAAAAACACCACTCTTTTCCCTTGTTTCCATTGAATTAAAGACGAAAACCAAAAACCCAATTAACAAAAACAACCAACGTTTCTATTATAACTTTGTACATGTAGTAAATAGAAACGGGTAGATGCAGTGGCGGAATCAGGATACAGATGAAATGAGGCAAAATTTGTAAAGAACAAAAATTATGGATAAATTTATATTTAATTTTATTTTTATATAAAATAATTAAATGATAAAATTTTTATTATTTTTATTTCAATATATAAATACTATAAATACTATAAATATAAAATTAATTATAATTTTATATTATATAAATATAAGTATATTAATTATATATGCATATAAATACACATACTTTTTATAAAAAATATATAAATATACATATATATGTATATGTACATAGGAACGGGCAATAAACCCCATACACTCTTGATTCCGTCCCTGGATAGATGGGAGTTGATAAAGATCTTAAAGATTTGAAAGTTTCAACAAAAAAGATGACAATTTTGATTTAGTTTAATTTATAATGTATAAGCCTCACTCTAGCTCATGCTTTCCTATAATTGCACTTACTCTCACAAACATTTACACAAACAGCTTACGTCAGAAACCCCAGGAGCCAAGAAAACCAGTGGGGATTTGGTTCTATAAAGACTAAAGAGCTTAGGTGGCAGAAGTAACATGCCTGCCAATGGTTCAACAAAGTAATATAAGAAAAGAAAAAGAATATATAAAAGCTATTAGGCCACTCTCTAACCAAATCTTGATAATACAAAAGATGATTGATAAAAAAAAAAAAAGAAAATTCCTTCAATCATGCATTTGTTTAGAGAAAAATACTGTTGGGTAATTCTCTATTATATTCCTTGATATTTATTAAAATAAAAGTGTGAAAAGCAAGTGAAGTATTAACTGTTGAGCATTTGTAAACATATTATTAATAATATAATAATTAAGACATTTAATCAAAAAATTGGCTTGTGTGTGTATGTGTGTGTGGTAGTTTGTTGCTGTCACTTAAACACAGAGAAGGACAAGTATATAGGATTTGCTTTGGTTTGCTAAGCTTCTACTGTTAACCATGGGGAATCCAACATTCCCTCAGGTTGGCCATTTTCTTTAATGAATAAAGTTTTAAAATCTGAAAATTAATTTTTTTAAAAAAATTCTTGTTCATCTTTGTTATAGGGAAAAGGTTAGAATCTGGAGGTACTGAATATGGAGATTGATCATGCTATTTCAATGGCTCCTCGTGAGATCTTTGCCCTGTAAATTATTTCACAATTTTTTTTTCTCTTTCTTTTTTGTTTTTTCTTATTGATTTTCACTATGGAATGTATAAAATTTACAATAAATAATTAGAGAATAAAATAAATAATTCCTATAAAAGAATAAAATAAAACAACAAGCATTAAAATAATTTAACTATATATAAAATGAAAATATAGTGATGCATTTGTAAAGGAAAAAAACTAATATGAAACAAAAAAATTTAAATAATTTTATGATTCTATATTTCCATAAAAATATAATCCATAATCTCTTTAATTATTTTATTTTTCAAATATATTTTATTAATTTTAAAATGAATAGCAATACAAATAATTTATTTAAATCTCATGGCTAATACTTGAAAATAATTAATTTTTAAATTAAAATTTAAATATAAGAACTCGTTGGAAGAAAGAATCTAACTTTAATAATAAACACATAAATTGATATAAAAATATTCTACCCATCACAAAAAAAAATAAAGAAAAATAAAAATAAAGAAAAGAAGGCTCATCACAGTCTAACAAAATGTCTCTGTTAAACAATAGAAAAGCAGGCAACTTTAAAAAGTAAAAGCCACTGTCTCTTTATTACACATGCATACATCTGTGTCTATAAAATACTAAAAATTGTAGGTCCCATAAAAAACCCAAATCACTAGGTGTATATGAACCTATCTTCATTTAAGACCATCCGATGACAATCGGTGATGGTCTCACAAAGAGAAAATACTACTTATAAGTATGCATGTCTAGCACCAAAGTGGAAACTTATGGCCCCACTTTATACATAGTAAAACATAATGTAAGCATGCATGTATACTAATTATAGTCTTTGTTGCAACACATAGGTTCACGTGCAACGTGGACTCCACAGTTCAACCCGTTGACTTTTTTTTTCAAAGTTTAGTCAAATTGTTTTATTGGCAATTATTTGTTACTATTAAATTTTTTACTACTATATGGGAAGCTTCTATAATTAATATAGAATTATTATTTTTTAGTATTATTCTTAATTAATGATGGGATATAAATAAAATTAATTGAGATAAGGTTAGTATAATTGATATAAAAAAGACATCAACTTCAAGTGAAATTTAGGTTTTGAGAGATATTTAGCTTCAAATACAAATTAAATGGGTGTTTGGATATAGGAATTGAGTAGGAAATTTTTAAGATAAGAGTGCACAATATAGGGTTTTGATAGAGACATTACCTTCAACTTGTCACTCTCAACTTGTCACTTCAACTTATCTTAGCTTCATTTCTTCTTGACTTTAGTCGTCAAGATTTATAGAAAAATGGTGCCCAAAAATGTGTTTTTTATATCTTTTCCATTTTTGCAAATGTTCATACTTTATAGTACTTTTTTTAGTGAATTGAACTTTGATATACATATATATGTAAATGTTTTAAAATTTATATTTAAACAGTCATAATAATAAGTCTAATTTAGTTTTAAAAATATTGCAGGAGACTTGTTGTGCAGACAATTTTGTGCAAGTGTGAAACATTTTACCCTACATATCTTTTTAAGAAAACTATCATTTAATCTAAATTTTTATTTATATTTCCTAAATATTATAACTCTCTATCTTAAAATATTGACCCACTTATTAGAGAATAACACTAATATCTCTTGTGATTGAAACAACAGAGAGAGAGCTAGAGACCTCATATATATATATATATATATATACACACATATAATTATATGAGAAAAGAAGCTACTGTACTACCACTCTTTCCTAGTGGAGTTGCCCATTGATTTTGATTAACTTTAACGGTAAATTAAGGGCCATGGTGGATTCTTGATTTTATTGGTATTTTCTTCCTATCAACTCACTTCTTTCTTTTCTTTTGCTCCATTATTTTTCCCTTCTTTTATCACTTTTTTTTTTCCATATAAATTTAATTTGACTTACACTCTGATACTATATATTAGATTCACTTAAATTTTATTATGAAATAAATTAATATTAATTATATAATTTTCATTTTTCATTATAAAAGATTACAGGCTATATTTTCAGTGAGATATAAAATTATAAAATGCTTTTGAACCATTTTTCTCTAAGTAAATTGTAATCTTAAACCATTATTAAATTTAATACGATCTAAGAATCTAGCAACAGCTAATTGAGATAGGGCCGGCTTGAAGAGTCAAAAAGCAGTCAAAAACAAAGTGGGGGTGTAAAGAAAAGTTGACCAATGATGCTAACGAAAATAATATGCACTAAGAAAATACTTCTTAAATGAGTAGGAAATAATCGTTACACCCTTTTTTTTAAATATATATATATATATATATACCACTTAGTTTTGTTTGAATATAAAAAAGAAGACTAAGAAACTAGTTGTTTTTGAAAACAAATTTGTACAAATTCACATGATATTGGGTCAGGTCCTTTGTCCCTTAAAAACTAAAAAGAAGACATTATAAAGCCTCCAAAATAGTTGGCAACTTGGCATTCATGCACCTCCCAATTTCTTCCTCTGTCATTCTTATATTATATATATATATATATGATTCTATCACAGGCCATTTTATACAGTACTCTACTCATGTACACTTTCAGTATCTTTTCTTGACAATTCCTTCCAAGGACAACATCAACAATAAAGGGTTTCTTCATGTCTTTTACATCTCTCTTTCTCTCTCTCTCTATATATATATCATTGTTATCTTCCTAAGGATATTATATTCGAGAATTTTGGATTAATTTCACCAACCGTTCTTAAATTTTACCATGCATATATTAGTAAAATTTTTAAACAGTTTCTTTCACATGGCACTACACGGTCTTTTTCAGGCAGATGGTGCTATGTGAATTATATATAACATACAAAAAAATATTTTTTCGTTGGAAATAGAAAATAAAAACTTTAATCAGAAAAAATTAAAATTAAGAGAAAGTTTAAAAATTTTTATTGGGTATGTAATGAGTTAAGTACAATCATATAATTAATCCAAAAGTTTTATCACCACAAAAATATCATCATCAACTCAAAATACATTAGTTGTGTCATTATACAAAGAAAAAATAAAATTTCCCATCAACATAGCATGAGAAGTAAAAATGTAAACTTCTTGTCCCCGTTTGAGAAAGGAATATGAAATTTCCATTAGAGTGCCATCCCTATAAGAATCTGCAGAAAAGGAAATAAAAAACTTAATATATATCTTATTATTCATCTGCCATAATCAACACTGTAATCGATGCAGAAAATAGAAAATATTTACAGACTAATAGTATAATCAAGAACAGAAGAACATTTCAAAAGTATAACAAAGGTAGCTCTTTCTTTTTCACAAGGGCCATGTAGAATAAATTCTTATCTCAAAAGTAGTAGACTCATTCAAAAAGCTTAGGATACCTCACACGTATAACCCACACTGCCCTTTCCTTTATCGGAGCATATCAATTACATATACATAAGCTTAGCTTTTGCTTTTCTTTCTAAATTCCTAATTAATACCAAAAAAACAAATAAAGAGATAAATAAAGACTGAGTATAAGGAGACAACGGTCACCTGCACCCTCCCTCTCATTGGCTATATTTGCATAACAATCCAATAAAAAAGAGAAATTAAACGTAGATAAAGTCATTTATAACTGTAAGATGCCAACAGGGTGAGGAAGAACCCAGTTCTGAAGGACAAAGGGGCCTACAAAACACTTCTGATCCATTGAAGAGACCAAAGTGAACCTAATTACACTATTTCAGTCTAAAAAGACTTTTATTTCCCTACTCATTTTGTCACTTTGTTAATTACATCTTTTTTGCTGGGAATCACTTGGGTTAAAAATGAAAATATCATAGGTTAAATTTATTAATGATATGATTTAACATCTTTTAAAGAAAGAAAGTGGAAGCAACAATGCTGAGACAAAAATAAACCATCCAAAAATAAAGTGAGCACTAAACAAAGCAAGATATAAAAAGGTATAAAAACAAAGATTTGCCGCTAAAAAATTGAAACTAAATCTCTACTTTTGCAAAAGGGTATAGGCTTCGGTCCCTTCCATATATCATACAGCAATAACAGAGGCTTAATACATGTCAAATGCAAAATGACAATTTACTTGCAATAGGCTATTTTCTATACTCAACAAATCCAAATAAATAATATCAACTATTGTTTCATCTTGAAACTTTAACACGTAATGAAAAGCTCTATCAGAAGTTGCTTTCAAAGGTGTTTCTTTTTGAACTGATTGTGGAATGAAAACATTTGGAAAATTTGATACGTGTGCTTAGGACCATCAATTTGAACTCATGTAATTCAATGCAATCAACAACAATAGTAGGAGTAGCCATTGGGTTAGCAGTCCAGTGGCTGAGGATTGGTTTCATGTTTGTAAGAGTTTAAAGGTTCAAACCAGAAACTTCCCTTTAAACATTTGCAAATAATAATATGATAGTAGGAGTGGGGAATTAGGCTGTTGTTATTGGAAGGCAATTTACAACCAAAAAAGCCATGCAAAGCACAAAAACAATATACAATCCAATTGTCTACTCTTAAAATGGATGCCAAAAAGTTCTTCTCAAATGCTAATTCCTAAAATCCACCAGCCGATATAAAAAAGCATAGTTCTGGCTTAGTTTCATATTATTTAATATATTTTGGTAAGAGCACAATAGGAACAAAATAAATAAAATACACAATTGTTCCTTACAGCTCCTTTTCACATTTCCGTTTCCTGTCTTCCAAAAAAAAAAGTTGGATGCCAATGATGCCAGCTTGTGCCAAAAAAAAGCAACTTTGAGGAGCTTGTGATACCCCAAGCAAATCCACTAAAATTTGGATCAGCGAACATTCGGCAGAAAATGCTAGTATTTCATTTTGTGCTAAGTTCTTTATGAAAATCCAATAACATTTCATAGATCATTCTCACGCATTTCAAGACACAAAAAGCTAAACATTGGTTAGGAAGGTTTTTTTTTTCCTCACCTTCAGCAATCATGCATTTCTTTGTTCCAGCCAAGGATACCAAAGCTGGATATTTGATGATCAGGTCCTTCACCAATTGAATTGGTTGACAAACCCATTGATTACAAAATAGACGCAACACCAGGCATGTTTGTAATATGCCAAATCTACATATATACATGTACATGTGCACATACACAAGAAAGCATATGCATATATACATTTTTTGATAAAATAATTTAATTTTATTATCACGTAAGCTACTCAAAAAATCCAACCCAATACATATCCCGCCAAGCTCATCCCAAAAATATGTAAAAAACCCCAGAACATCATAATACATTATGTAATTCACCGTCAACCCAACGAAAACAAAATAAGTGAGAGCTACTGTCCTAATATATCAACACAGAGTGCAAGGATACATCGGAAATCTTAATCAACATTACAGTAAGTATCCCTAACCAGTAGTGACACAACAAGAGGGGCTTAAAGATAGATCAAACATCGCAATCACAGATAGCTGGACTGGGAGTAGTATCGCAACTATGCTTCAGATTTAAAATTGCAACAGTCGCGAGACACGTGAACAGTAATCTCAATGAGCCATATTCTCTTGGACCAACAACTGAGCTACAAAGTAATCAAAACCAGCAATCTCAATGAACAGACATGTGAACAGTAATCAATGAGACATGACATGTCAGATCAGCAAATCAACCCAGCAAGTATGATAAAACTACTGCAGGATCTGCTCGAGATAATGGGTCATCATTTACTCCGTGTATCAACAAGTTTAGCACTTCATATGAGCCACCAATTCTCAGCGCAGACACCTATCAAACTAGAAGCTGGAGGTCCTGTAACCAAAATGCTCATATACTTCATCTCCGGAATTAATAGCAACCCAAGGTAATCATGCAAGGAAAACGACTCCAGCTGATGAAGAGGGTGTATGCTTAGCACAAAAACCATAGATTCAAAAGCTACTCCATCCAAGCTTCAAGGTCAGCATCCCTAGTGACAGCAGCTTTAGCTAAAGAATCCGCAACACCATTTGCTTCACGATAAATATGTATAAAGCTGACTGATAGAAAAGATGAGGAAAAGTTCTTTAATTCATACCAGATTTCCCTAAGCTTCCATGGAACTACATCAATGTTTGCATTAGCCCAGGAGACAGCATTTCTGGAGTCAGATTCTATCAGTAGATGTTTATTTGCCAGATATGGTTTGGAAAAGGACGTCTTGATGGAATATAGAATAGCTCTAAGCTCCGCTTCGTTAGAGTCAAGAATCCCAGCATAACAAGAGAAAATGGCAACAAAATGTCCCGAGGAGTTTCTTAAGACTCCTCCAATGCCAGCGTGTCCCGGTTTCCCTATGACTGAACCATACACGTTCCATTTGAGAAAACCATCATCCGGTCCGGTGCCTGCCAAAAGATAAGTTTCTCCTGATAGTTTCCCAATTTTTAAGCAATTCGAGGATAGCAAAAATTGATCCAATGAGTAGGGGAAAGATGCATTAGCAGCTGAAGTCCATAATGCGAGCCTAATTAGAATGATGTCAAACAGTTTCTATGCATTCACAATGGAGCCGTTGAAAACAACATTGTTTCTTTCCAACAAAATAGACCAAATGCAGGCGAAGAAAAGTGATAGCCAAACCTTCTTTGCAAATTTGCCTTGAGCGAAAGAATCCCATTGTTCGAAGAGTTGGCTCAGGGATTTGGGACAACACCAATAAAGGTTCCACCACTGCATAATTTTGCTCCAAATAGACCACGAGACTGAACATATAAGTAGTAGATGATCGATATCTTCTTTGTCCTTGCGGCATAATGGGCAGATATTAGACACGGGATCAAGGAGACCAATTCTGACAAGTTTGTTTCTTACGTTAATCCGACCATGAAGTGGTAACCATGTGAATATTCCGATCTTGGGTGGAGCAATGGATTTCCATACCTTAGACCATGACTGATGATGCGTAGAGGTGATTGGGGAGTTAAGTTGTTCAGTGAAAGATTTAACCGTGAAGTGACCCAAATTATTAAAACGCCAGATAATCCTATCTTCGAGGAGTGGCTTGGGTTTAATACCACCTATAAGGTTGAGCAGAGCCGTTTGAGAATCAACCTCCCAATCAAAAAGATTTCTTCGCCACTGTAGCTGCCAATTCCATGTACCATCGCTCCACGCCCCTGCTTCACTAATAGTACAGTTTTGAGAGATGGATAAGTTGTACAGCCTAGGAAAAGAGAGTTGGAAGTATATCCTGCCCCACCCAGTTATCCTTCCAGAACTTAATTCGAGAACCATTTCCTAGCCAGAATGTGGTGCCTCTTTTGATAATATCATAGCAGTGCTCGTCCCTACTTTCTCTTTAATAATATCTCCCCAAATAGCAGAGGTACCCTGAGTATGTTGTGGAAAAGTAGTTGTAGGGGTGCCATAGTTGCCTGTGATAACTTGTTTCCAGTGTAAATCGTTGCCAATGCCAGCTTCCATAGCCACTTGAAAAGGAGGGCCTTATTTTTAGCAAGTAAAGAACCGACACCAAGGCCTCCAAGGTTTCTAGCTTTTGATATGATGTTCCAATTAATGCAATGCAATTTCCTTTTAGTATCCAGACCGTTCCAGAAGAAGCCCCTTTGGATCTTGACAATTTCTTTGGCTACCGTCTTTGGCATTCTGAACAATGACATATAGTATAGTGGCAGGTCATTAAGCACAGCCTTGAACATCATTAGTCTCCCAGCAAGAGATAGGTGGCGAGCTTTCCAAGAGGCTAATCGTTGCTTTATCTTTTGTATTATGGGATCCCAAGTGGCCACACTTCTCGGATTAGCACCCAGTGGTAGGCCTAAATACTTAGTAGGGAGAGAGGCATTTTTGCACTTAAGGATACTAGCAGCATTCTCACACCAGTTCTTATTTGCGTTTAGACCCACAAGCATGCTCTTCTGAAAATTAACTTTAAGGCCAGAAGCAGAATACAATTATCGTCCGCAAATTGTAAGAACAGAATAGGAGAGGCAACGCCATTGATGGTAATCCCTTTCAACAGGCCCAGCTCGACAGCTTTGTTTAAAATAACACAAAGTTCCCCAGCTGCAATGGCAAAAAGGAAAGGTGATAAAGGATCGCCCTGTCGTATACCTTTTTGCATAGGAATAGAATTAGTTGCTAACGTCATGAGAGGAATGGGGTTCGGCGATCGTTGGATATGCATATATACATGTATTTCATTGAATTTTAAGTGCTAAAAATCTAGCATTTAAAAACCTAGGTAGGCACCCGAATTGCTTTCTTAACTCATTTGTATATAAATAATGAATGGTGCAGCAAGGTCCCGTAAGTGAAAATAAACCCCGTCATGATGCCCATGGAATAATTGTAGAAAAGATAATTGGAGAATAATTTTGTTTTGTATATTTACTTTCCAGCAATTACAAATATTTATACTGATTTTGTACAATTAAAACCCTAATTTACAACCTAAATCAAAGACAATTATTTACAATTAAGGAAATAGATTATATGCTCAATCTGTCAAAGTTTGACAACAGATTTCTTTCTCCTCAAATTGGTCACGCCAACACTCCCTCTCAAGTTGGTGAATATATGTCCATCATTCCCAACTTGTTAAGTGAGCTTTGAAATTTTTTTATGGACACAGTCTTTGTTAAGACATCTACTAGTTGATCTTTTGACGTGACAAATGGAAGACTAATTATATTTTTGTCAAGATGGTCTTTGATGAAGTGTCAATCAATTTTCACGTGTTTGGTTCTGTCATGTTGAACAAGATTATTTGCAATTGCTATGGCTGCCTTATTATCACATAATAACTTCATAGGTTTTAATAGATGTATACCCAGATCATGTAAAATACGCTTTATCCATAGTAATTCACAAATACCTTGTGCCATTCCGTGAAATTCTGCTTCTGCACTTGATCTTGCTACCACCTTTTGCTTCATACTTCACCATGTAACCAAGTTACCTTAGACAAAAGTAAAATATCCTGATGTGGATTTTTGATCGGTCAAACTTCCAGCCCAATCTGCATCTGTATATCCCTTGACCTCTTGATCTCCCTGTTTAGCGAAAAATAATCCTTTTCCTGGGAAAGACTTTAAGTATCGCAAGATCTGATAAACAGCCTCCATATGTTCTTCACTTGGTGCATGCATGAATTGGCTTACAATACTAGCCGCATATGCAATGTCAGGACGCTTATGCGATAGGTATATTAGCCTCCCAACTAATCTTTAATACCTCTCCTTATTGGCTGGAATCTGGTTTTGTTGAATGGCTAACTTGTGATTCACCTCAATGGGAGTTTCAACGGGCTTACAGTTAAGCATCCCAGTTTCTGCTAGAAAATCTAGCACATATTTTCGCTGGCACAGACAGATTCCATTACTTGATCTTGCAACTTCAATGCCTAAAAAATATTTCAAGTGCCCAAGATCTTTAAGTTCAAATTCAGTCGTGAGGCTTTCTTGGAGGACATCTATTTCATTTGAGTCATTTCCAGTAACAACCATATCGTCAACATACACAATAAGAGCAGTCACCTTCTTAAACTCTTGTTTGACGAAGAGAGTATGATTAGCATCACTTTGTTTGTATCCAATCTTCTTCATGAAATTTGATAGCCTTCCAAACCATGCTCGGGGGGATTGCTTTAATCCGTATAAGGCCCTTTTTAGTTTGCATACCTTTCCACCACAGTTTATGCCTGGAGGAGGATCCATGTATACTTCTTCTTCCAAAGTTCCATTAAGAAATGCTTTTTAACGTTGAACTGTTACAACAACCAATCTTGATTCGCTGATATGAAAATAAGAACTCGTGCGGTATTTATTTTTGCTACAGGAGCAAATGTATCTCCATAATCAATTTTCTGTACTTTTATGTATACCCTTTAGCAACAGACCTTGCCTTGTAATGATCTATGATTCCATTTTGATTGAGCTTAACTGTGAAAATCCATCTGCACCCTACTGTTTTCTTCTTTGGGGACAACGATACAAGTTCCCAAGTTTGATTCTTTTGTAAGGCTTCCATTTCATCATTCATAGCTTTCTTTCATTTTGAATCCATCAATGCTTCCTGCACATTACTTGGAATAGATACAGGGGATAATTGATTTACAACAAGTGCATGTGACTTTGACAAATGATGAGAGGAGGTATAATTGTTAATGAGGTATTTAGTCTTAGCATTAAAATCATGATCATATTGAATTTTTGGAATTCCTCTATTCTTCCTAATCGGATATCTTGGTTCGGCTAGAGGAGTTGGATCATGAATTAAAGGACATGAAGGTAGTGATGTTACCTGAGGAGACACCGACACATCCAAAATTTCTATGGCTGTTGGTGTGACTTGGAAAATTGTACTATCTTGATTTTCTTGGGCGCCATCAATATTCTCAGGATGTGTAACAACAGGATCAAGATGTGTAACAACAGGATCTGAAAGTTGTCTATCAGCCGTTTCTTGTTCCTGAAAGTATTCATGAGTATTGTCTTCACCCAAATTAAGTGTTGTCTCCCCCTAAAAAGAGCACTCATGACCACCAAAATAAGGAGTATTTTTATGGAATGTAACATCGCGGGTTACATACATTTTGTTTTCTGTAGGATCATAACACTGATATCCCTTTTTGAAGTTTGTGTACCCAATAAACATGCAACGGATAGCTCGTGGATAAAGTTTGCCTGCAACCCAGTGTACATATGCAGTACAACCAAAGACATGAGGTTCAAGGTTCGGACCAATTGGAACAGAAACTAATTCATGGAGTTTTTGATGTGGTGTTTTAAACTCTATGACTTATGATGGCGTTCGATTAATAAGATATGCAGCAGAGCAAACAGCTTCACCCTAGTATTCTCTAGGCACTTTCATGCCAAATAAAGAAGCTCGAACAACCTCTAGTATTTGGCGATTCTTTCGTTCTGCTAAACCGTTTTATTGCGGTGTACCGGTACATGAAGTTTGGTGTCGAATACCATTTTTTTGACAAAAAATCTTTAATTCAGAATTTATATACTCCCCACCATTATCAGATTGAAGAACTTTAATTCGGCATTGATAATGTGAATTTACCATTTGATACAGATTCTAAAAAACAGAACATACCTCTCCCTTATTTCGTAGGAGAGAGATTCAAATCATACAAGTACACTCATCAATAAATGTCACAAAATAACGAGCATCGGATAATGTAGGGTGTAACACCCCTTCCCGACCTACGTGTGTAAGCTGAGTAGAGGCGCCACCCTATCCTAATGTTGCTACCACTTTTACTTAGTCAAATTTTTGTTCCGATTTTTATAGAAATTTTGCCATAGTTTTGCCTAAAAATTCAATCCCAAGTGTCGACAAAACTGGTTTTTTTCTAATTTTTTGAAAACATTTTTACACAAACCAATGCAAACAAAATCATTCTCAATACACTTCCAATAAATCCCCCTTATAACCTCAACTACAACCTGCAAAAAGGATTTACACTTCTAGTACAAAATAAAGTAAAGGTTTATTATGAAATACAGCAGATAAAATCTTTGTTCACTATGCAACGGAAAGTAACAATATTTACAAATTCATATACATCAAAACTCAAGTTTTACAACACATAAAATTTATACATGTTTGGCAGTCAGTCTTCGATCTTAAAGCCCACTATTCAATCTTCAAAATCTAGACTCGACTCGGCCTAGAGGAACTCTCTGGTTCTTCCTTGTCACCTGCGCGAAGAATCACATTCGCGCTAAGCCAACGGCTTAGTAAGATAAAACATGCTAATGGTATGCTTTAATGTAATGCAATGCCACATATGTTATTGATAAGATCAATATCATAAATATAAAGTTAACCACATAATTATGCATTTCACAAATCATAGTCATATGAGCATACCACATTTCAACATCTTTCCACATTCAACATTAATCAATCATACTCAATAACCAACATCTCATTTCATTAACTCATAACATTATTTAGGACATTCATATAACCCTGACACCTATGGGCCCAACAAGTATTTAATACGATATTCAGAGTTCAGAGTTACTGCTTTGGTTCATAGTCACAATAATCACGCCCGTAGGCAATGTATATACATGTATCTCTATCCATGGATAGTGTAACAGACCCAGTCTCTTGGATCATCAACTCAATACATATGAGGAGATCCTCAACCCGGCAAGACTGTTACAAATCATGTATCTCATAGTGTAACAGACCCAGTCTCTTGGACCATCAACTCAACACCTATGAGGAGGTCCTCAACCCGGCAAGACTGTTACCTTTCATCATTTCTTAGGCATGCCACCCAAATCCAGAACTCTGAAACTGAATAACATATTAAACAAACAATTCATTTCCATTCTCAATTCTCATCACATTTAGGCAAACATGCCTTCTTTCTTTCAATTACATCATCTTAGCCAATAACAATGGCTTCACATTTCATTTCATAATATAACATCTCATTATTCAAGTATATATATATATATATATCTCATCCATGATCACAGTATATCTCACATAGCATCATTCATAAATATCAACATTTCATTCCACATTACTCATGAAACACATTACCATTCACAATGCACAACATAACATTGTTCAATCTCAACAATGCAATTAGGGCAAAGAACAATTGATTATAACATTCATTGATTCAAGTGTGTTTAAAGTGTTTAGGGTTAGGTTTAAGGACCAACCTACCTTTGGAGAACCAAAGCAATGCAAGAAGAACAAAGAATTAAAACCCTAACCATAAATAGTACATTCTGGTTTTAAACTCCATTTTATCCTTATTTTGAAAAATTGTATAAAATAATCTACTTGACTAAAAATTCTAAAATTTTTACAGAATTTAGTTTTATATCTTAAAATCATCCCTTTAAAATTTCAGATCAAACTGAACACAAAATCTTGGTCAAATAGTTCACCTAACCAGACTGCCCCAATTGCCCTGCATCCTGGCAGCAGTTCTGAACTTTGTGAATTCCATAAATCAAATTCAATCAACGTGGTTCCAAATTATTTTTCTCAAATACTAGACTCACTAATAAACAACATATCCAAAATTCAATTGAATATGATTTTTCTACATTTTATTAAAAATCCCGAAATATAGCTGTCCCAGTTAAGGTACCTGCTGGAACAGGTCTAATGAAAATAATTTTTCTAAACTCATAACCATTCCAAAATCGAATCAACATATTTTTCAGTCATTCTAGACTCATAGAGGCACAACATATCAAAAATTCACTTCAAGAACATTTTTCTAAAATTAATTAAAAATCATACAAGTCACAGCCTTTACTAATCCTAAAACAGAAACAATTTCACTAAACACCAATCTTACTCTTCCATCACCAACACCAACCCAACTTCTCATCTATCAAGCAAAATCAATACTTATAATCATACCATAAGCAACTTAATCATACCACTTCAAAAGAATTGAAGAAATTAGAGAAAAGATCTTACCTCAAATGAAGAAATCCACAAATCTTTAACCAAAACCCTTGTTTCTTTCTTCAAAATGCTTCAAACCTCAAGATCACCTCTCTTTCTCTCTTTGTCTATGGAGAATCCGGCCACTTCAAGAAAGAAAGAAGAAAATGCACAAGTCAAACACCTTTTCTTCTTTTAATCTCCACCATGCATCTTATAAGGAAAATTACCAAAACACCCTTAACCATATAACTAACTCTTTGTCTCATATAAGCCCTTTATAGTAATTTCATTAACAACCAAAAATATCTTCTTCCACTTAACCATCACCTTGACTCTTCATTTGACCAATGTATATGTTAATTATATCATCATATAAACAACATATACATTTGTCTCTAAACCCTAAATTTCTTCTCCAAAACACATATACATATACATTCTCTTCCCATTTCTTTTCTCTTACAATTTAACACATATATGCACAAACATTCACTTCCCAATATATATATCAACAACCACAATAACAACAACATACTCAAAACTTCTAGGGCATAAATGAGGATATTACAATTCTCCCCCTCTAAAAAGAAAATTTCGTCCTCGAAATTACCTGATATCAAAGCTGAAACAATTGCGGATACTGCTCTCGCATGGTATGCTCACTTTCCCAAGTCGCTTCTTCTTTTGCATGATTCTTCCAAAGAATCTTCACCAATGGCACTCTCTTGTTCCTTAACTCTTTCACTTCTCGTGCCAAGATAGCAACTGGTTCCTCTTCAAATGTCAAATCTGGGCTCACTTCAATAGACTCAAATGGCAACACATGAGATGGATCCGACCTATATCTCCTCAACATAGAAACATGGAATACATTATGAATACGATCCAACTCAGGTGGCAAAGCAAGTCGATACGCCACTGGCCCAACTCTTTCTAACACTTCATACGGCCCAATGAAACGAGGACTCAATTTTCCTTTCCGACCGAACCTCAAAATTTTCTTCCAAGGAGACACTTTCAGAAATACCTTATCTCCAACATCAAACTCTATATCTCTCCTTTTTAGATCTGCATAAGACTTCTGTCGGTCTGAAGCTGCTTTTAACCTGCCTCGAATCAACTTTACTTTATCTTCAGTTTCTTGAATCAAATCAGGACCAACCAACTTATTATCTCCAAGCTCATTCCAACAAAGAGGTGTCCTACACCGTCTGCCATACAATGCTTCAAACGGTGCCATACCAATGCTGGATTGGTGACTGTTGTTGTAAGCAAACTCCACAAGAGGTAAAAACCTATCCCAACTTCCAGAGAAATCGATAACACAGCTTCTCAACATGTCCTCAATAATCTGTATCACCCTCTCTGACTGTCCATCCGTCTGTGGATGAAAAGCAGTGCTGAAGTGCAGTCGAGAACCTAAAGCACTATGCAAACTCTTCCAAAATCTGGAAGTAAACCTGGGATCTCGATCAGACACTAAAGAAGTTGGAACACCATGCAGTTTCACAATCTCATGGATATACAGCTCAGCCAATCTCTCCAAAGAGTAATCCATTCGAACCGGAAGGAAATGAGCTGTCTTAGTCAATCTATCCACAATCACCCATATAGCATCATGCTTCTTTTGTGTCAATGGCAAACCAGACACAAAATCCATTGTCACTCTTTCCCACTTCCATTCTGGCACTGACAATGGTTGAAGCAACCCGGTTGGAACTTGATGCTCTGCTTTAACCTTCTGACAAGTGAGACATTTCGATACAAACTCAGCAATGTCTCTCTTCAAACCAATCCACCAATAAGGCTGTCTCAAATCATGATACATCTTCGTATTACCCGGATGCATAGCAAACATTGACTGATGAGCTTCTTCTAAAATGACTCTTTTCAAATCAGCATCATCGGGTACACACAATCGGTTCTTAAACCAGAGACTCCCATCATCTTTCACAACAAAATCTCTAGTCTTCCCATTCTTGCAATCTGAAAAAATCTTCTGAATCTTCTTATCGGCCAACTGAGCTTCTTTGATCTGATCTAACAAAATCGGCTTTAATTGCAACTGTGCCAATAATGCACCATCAACACAAGGTACAAAACTGGCATGCAATGCTCTCAACTCAACAAGCAACGAGAGCGAGTAAACAGTTAAACCAGCTAAAGACTTCCGACTCAAGGCATCAGCAACAACATTTGCTTTACCTGGATGATAGTCAATCAAGCAGTCATAGTCTTTAATCAATTCTAACCATCTCCTCTGACGAAGATTGAGTTCTTTCTGGACACCCAAATACTTCAAACTCTTGTGATCAGTGTAGATGAAACATTTCTCCCCAAACAGATAGTGGCGCCAAATCTTTAATGCAAACACAATGGCAGCCAATTCTAAATCATGGGTCGGATAGTTAAGCTCATGCGGTTTCAACTGTCGAGATGCATAAGCTATAACTTTCCCTTCCTGCATCAATACACACCCCAAACCTCTATGTGAAGCATCACTGTAGATCACATATGGTTTGCCTTCAACAGGTAAAGTAAGAACAGGCGCTTGAGTCAACAACTCTCTCAACTGCTCAAAACTAGCCTGACACTGATCTGTCCACACAAATCTCACTCCCTTTCGAAGTAATCTGGTGAGTGGAGTAGCTATCAAAGAAAACCCTTTCACAAACCGTCGGTAATAGCCTGCCAAACCCAGAAAACTTCTAATCTCTGTCACAGACTTGGGTGGACTCCAATTTAAAATGGCTTCAACTTTGCTCGGATCAACTCTGATGCCTTCTGCAGAAACAATATGTCCGAGAAAAGCAACTTGATCCAACCAGAACTCACACTTCGACAATTTGGCAAATAACTGATTCTCTCTCAAAATCTGCAACACAATCCGCAGATGCATATCATGCTCCTCTTCATTCCGCGAATACACCAGTATATCATCAATGAAGACCACTACAAACTGATCCAAATAGGGCCTAAACACCCTATTCATCAAATCCATAAAAGCTGCAGGTGCATTCGTTAGACCAAAAGGCATAACTAAAAACTCATAATGCCCATACCTGGTCCGAAAAGCAGTCTTAGGAACATCTTCACTTCTTACCCTCAGCTGATGGTACCCAGATCTCAAATCAATTTTGGAGAACACTGACGCTCCCTTCAACTGATCAAAGAGATCATCGATTCTAGGCAAAGGATATTTATTTTTAATAGTCACCTTGTTCAATTGCCTATAATCGATACACAACCTCATAGTACCATCTTTCTTCTTCACAAATAGCACAGGAGCTCCCCAAGGAGAAACACTGGGGCGAATGAATCCTTTGTCCAACAACTCCTGTAATTGCACTTTCAACTCCCTCAATTCTGCTGGTGCCATTCTATAAGGAGTAATAGAGATAGGAGTGGTACCAGGCAACAATTCAATACCGAACTCCACCTCTCTCTCAGGAGGCAACCCTGGCAACTCCTCTGGAAACACATCCGGGAACTCAGCAACTGTGGCAATGCTATCAATAGGGGAACCCTTCACTCTAGTATCCACCACATGAGCAAGATAGGCTTCACACCCCTTTCTAATCAACCTCCTGGCTGCAACAGCTGAAACAAATAAGGAGGCTAGCTGTTCCTGCTCATTAGATACTATCACCTCTCTACCATCACCCGTTCTCAAAGAAACAATTTTCTTTTTACAATCCACCACAGCTTCATGTCGAGATAGCCAATCCATACCTAAGATCACGTCATATTCCTTAAATGGCATCTCAATCAAATCCCCAAGGAACTCCTCACCCTGCACCACTACTGCACTATCTCTATGCACCTTACTCACAACCACACTATGCCCTAACGGATTTGTTACCAACACATCAAATCCTAGGGACTCAGCATGCAAATCAGATACAGACAAAACAGATGCACTAATATATGAATGTGTGGAACCCGGATCAATCAAAGCAAGTACTGGAGTATTAAATAAAGAAAAAGTACCAGCTATGACTGCCGATGTATCTGGCTGTCTCTGCATAACATACATCCTCTGGGAAGATCCAACCTCCTCTGGTCTACCCTCCCTGGATGTAGCACCTCTTCTAGAACTGAATCCTGGTCTACCTCCCCGGCTGGCACCTCTGCCTCCTCTGCCTCCCCTCACACTAGCTCGAGAAGCAGCAGAATCAACTGGCATCTGATCCTGCCTCTCAGGACAGTCTCTCACAAAGTGGTCAGGTGATCCACACCTGAAGCATACCCCTGATCTACTATGCCTCCAACAAACGCCCCCATGTCTTCCACCACACTGGTTACACACAGGTAAGGTGGATCTCTGAACTCCAGGAGTAGGAGCACTCGCTACTGAAGCTGCAGGTCTAAATCTCTGCCTCTGGAACTGCACTGACCTACCCACTGGTCTCTGGCTCCTACTACTCCGAGGAACAAAACTTCCTCTACCCCTCTTCGCAGAAGAAGACCCTGCCTCGAACTGGGGCCTTCTAACCCTAACCTCTTCCTCTGAAGCAGCTGCAATAACTTGAGCTCGCTCTACACTTCGAGCTGCTGCCACAAGCTGTGAGAAATCCTGATATCTGGATCCAGCCACTAAGCACATGATCGAGGGCCTCAATCCCTCCTCAAATCGCCGACATCTATCAATCTCATCAGTAATGATACCTCCAGCATACTGACTCAGTCGAATAAACTCAACTTCATACTCAGTTACGGTCCGATGATCTTGCTTCAAATCTAGAAACTCTCTTTTCTTCCCATCTTTATACTCCCTAGGAGTATACTTCAACTCAAATTCTCTCAGAAAATCCGCATAAGACAAGGTTGGTGGATCATCCATAGAATGGGGCACTGTCTTCCACCAGTCGTAGGCATCCTTCTGTAGCAAAGATCTTGCATAGTCAAACTTCTCCTCTGAAGTGGCTTGCAACTGCACAAATACCCTCTGAACTCTATCAAGCCACTGTTCTGCTACAGCCGAATCAACTGTACCAAAGAAATCCTCTGCTCCATATTTCCTTAGCTTATCATAGTGCCTTACTGGTACTGAAGGCTGAGGGGGTGGTGGCGGTGGCTGTGGTTGCACAGGTGCTTGTCTCATAGCTTCCAACATAGGCCTAAACCAGGCTGGCGGAACCTCCTCCCCAGCTAGTCTACCCGACACCGAAGCAGGTGCCTCCTCAACACTATCAACCCTAGCTCCCTCAGCAGGAGCAATACTCTCGGCACTACCCTCAACAGATTGTCGCGAATGAGATGCCATCTCTACCTATATCTGCAAACACAGCAGAATATTCCTCATTAAAGATCAAAGACTGCCATACCAAAACATGTATTTTACTCAAAAACCCACTTTAAAAATCAAAATATTCTTTTTCTTACAATTGATCTAGGTTGAGAATCTCAAACCTAGGCTCTGATACCAAAAATTGTAACACCCCTTCCCGACCTACGTGTGTAAGCTGAGTAGAGGCGCCACCCTATCCTAATGTTGCTACCACTTTTACTTAGTCAAATTTTTGTTCCGATTTTTATAGAAATTTTGCCATAGTTTTGCCTAAAAATTCAATCCCAAGTGTCGACAAAACTGGTTTTTTTCTAATTTTTTGAAAACATTTTTACACAAACCAATGCAAACAAAATCATTCTCAATACACTTCCAATAAATCCCCCTTATAACCTCAACTACAACCTGCAAAAAGGATTTACACTTCTAGTACAAAATAAAGTAAAGGTTTATTATGAAATACAGCAGATAAAATCTTTGTTCACTATGCAACGGAAAGTAACAATATTTACAAATTCATATACATCAAAACTCAAGTTTTACAACACATAAAATTTATACATGTTTGGCAGTCAGTCTTCGATCTTAAAGCCCACTATTCAATCTTCAAAATCTAGACTCGACTCGGCCTAGAGGAACTCTCTGGTTCTTCCTTGTCACCTGCGCGAAGAATCACATTCGCGCTAAGCCAACGGCTTAGTAAGATAAAACATGCTAATGGTATGCTTTAATGTAATGCAATGCCACATATGTTATTGATAAGATCAATATCATAAATATAAAGTTAACCACATAATTATGCATTTCACAAATCATAGTCATATGAGCATACCACATTTCAACATCTTTCCACATTCAACATTAATCAATCATACTCAATAACCAACATCTCATTTCATTAACTCATAACATTATTTAGGACATTCATATAACCCTGACACCTATGGGCCCAACAAGTATTTAATACGATATTCAGAGTTCAGAGTTACTGCTTTGGTTCATAGTCACAATAATCACGCCCGTAGGCAATGTATATACATGTATCTCTATCCATGGATAGTGTAACAGACCCAGTCTCTTGGATCATCAACTCAATACATATGAGGAGATCCTCAACCCGGCAAGACTGTTACAAATCATGTATCTCATAGTGTAACAGACCCAGTCTCTTGGACCATCAACTCAACACCTATGAGGAGGTCCTCAACCCGGCAAGACTGTTACCTTTCATCATTTCTTAGGCATGCCACCCAAATCCAGAACTCTGAAACTGAATAACATATTAAACAAACAATTCATTTCCATTCTCAATTCTCATCACATTTAGGCAAACATGCCTTCTTTCTTTCAATTACATCATCTTAGCCAATAACAATGGCTTCACATTTCATTTCATAATATAACATCTCATTATTCAAGTATATATATATATATATATATCTCATCCATGATCACAGTATATCTCACATAGCATCATTCATAAATATCAACATTTCATTCCACATTACTCATGAAACACATTACCATTCACAATGCACAACATAACATTGTTCAATCTCAACAATGCAATTAGGGCAAAGAACAATTGATTATAACATTCATTGATTCAAGTGTGTTTAAAGTGTTTAGGGTTAGGTTTAAGGACCAACCTACCTTTGGAGAACCAAAGCAATGCAAGAAGAACAAAGAATTAAAACCCTAACCATAAATAGTACATTCTGGTTTTAAACTCCATTTTATCCTTATTTTGAAAAATTGTATAAAATAATCTACTTGACTAAAAATTCTAAAATTTTTACAGAATTTAGTTTTATATCTTAAAATCATCCCTTTAAAATTTCAGATCAAACTGAACACAAAATCTTGGTCAAATAGTTCACCTAACCAGACTGCCCCAATTGCCCTGCATCCTGGCAGCAGTTCTGAACTTTGTGAATTCCATAAATCAAATTCAATCAACGTGGTTCCAAATTATTTTTCTCAAATACTAGACTCACTAATAAACAACATATCCAAAATTCAATTGAATATGATTTTTCTACATTTTATTAAAAATCCCGAAATATAGCTGTCCCAGTTAAGGTACCTGCTGGAACAGGTCTAATGAAAATAATTTTTCTAAACTCATAACCATTCCAAAATCGAATCAACATATTTTTCAGTCATTCTAGACTCATAGAGGCACAACATATCAAAAATTCACTTCAAGAACATTTTTCTAAAATTAATTAAAAATCATACAAGTCACAACCTTTACTAATCCTAAAACAGAAACAATTTCACTAAACACCAATCTTACTCTTCCATCACCAACACCAACCCAACTTCTCATCTATCAAGCAAAATCAATACTTATAATCATACCATAAGCAACTTAATCATACCACTTCAAAAGAATTGAAGAAATTAGAGAAAAGATCTTACCTCAAATGAAGAAATCCACAAATCTTTAACCAAAACCCTTGTTTCTTTCTTCAAAATGCTTCAAACCTCAAGATCACCTCTCTTTCTCTCTTTGTCTATGGAGAATCCGGCCACTTCAAGAAAGAAAGAAGAAAATGCACAAGTCAAACACCTTTTCTTCTTTTAATCTCCACCATGCATCTTATAAGGAAAATTACCAAAACACCCTTAACCATATAACTAACTCTTTGTCTCATATAAGCCCTTTATAGTAATTTCATTAACAACCAAAAATATCTTCTTCCACTTAACCATCACCTTGACTCTTCATTTGACCAATGTATATGTTAATTATATCATCATATAAACAACATATACATTTGTCTCTAAACCCTAAATTTCTTCTCCAAAACACATATACATATACATTCTCTTCCCATTTCTTTTCTCTTACAATTTAACACATATATGCACAAACATTCACTTCCCAATATATATATCAACAACCACAATAACAACAACATACTCAAAACTTCTAGGGCATAAATGAGGATATTACATAGGGAGTGGATAATCATAAAAGGTGAAGTACTCTTATTATAACTATGTACATATGAAATTCTATGATTCTTGGCCATTTCACAAATGTCACAATCAAACTTAGCATTTGTATGTAAAAACAAACTTGGTTTTAATTTTTGAAGATAATTAAATGACAGATGACCAAGGTGACGTTGCCATAACCAAGCCATATCCTCGTTTCCTTGACTCTCTTCAGTGTTATTTGCTTGACCAATTCTTTGATTTTTTGAAGTGGCCATATCAAGATAGTACAAGTTTCTACGCCTAATATCACTGCCAAGAGTCTGTTATGTTATAATGTCCTGAAAAATACATTTATTAGGCCAAAAAGTTATAATACAATTCAAAGTTTCTGTAATTTTACTAATAGATAAAAGGTTGGAAGAAAGAGAAGGAACTAAAAGCATAGTATCAAGATTAATGGAATTCGACACATGTGTTGATCCTTCACTAATAACGGGTGCAACTCCTCCATTAGCAGTGAGTACATGAGGTTGAGGTGAAGGATGAATAGGTGAAAGAAGGATATAATCATTTGTCATATGGTCAGTAGCACCTGTATCAATTATCCATGTATTATTCCTAACAAGATAAGTATTGGACAGACCTGGATTATCAGTCTTTGCAACGTGTGTTGTAACTAAATTTGAAGTAGATGCAATTACTTCTTCATCTGTTGTGGTTGTGACAACAACCTGGCCAATTTTCTTCCTGGGTTTTTTTGTAAAATTCCACCATTCTGGATACCCAATAATCTCATAACAACATTGTTTTGAATGTTCTTCTTCACCACAGTGAGTGCAAACATAGTTATTTCCCTTGGAGCCAAATTTTTTTCCTTTAGCTTGTTGAAAATTTGTAGGTCGTGTGCGGGCTGTCAAATGATATATTCCATCCGGCTGAACTTTCGATTCCTCCATAGTATGTCTCTGCTTTTGATCTTTGTGAACATATGCGTAACATGACTCAAGATCAAGAGGTGGATCTTTCCTCAATATTTCACTTCGAGCTTAATTGAATTCTGGGTCAAGCCCAGCCAAGAAGATATGAACTCAAAGTCGAGTCATATATTTATGCAGTGATACGATTACAACAGCATTATCTTCTTGTGTTTGAATGCGAGCATCAATTTCCTGAAATATGCCAATCAGTTCATTGTAATATAAAGATAAGGGTCTACCATTTTAATGAGTGGTGAACGATTTTCGATTTAGATCAAAAAGTTATTTTTCATCCGAGCCATCATAAAATGTCTTTGCAATAGCTTCTCATTATTCTTTTGTTGTTTGAAGACGGATGAATCGTTGATCAAGAGCGGACTCATAGAATCAATGAGCCAACTCTTAACCCAGTTATTATCAATAAGCTAGGTTTCCAATTGCTTGTCATTTACAGCTGGTTTTAGTGTTGCACCGGTAAAGAATTCGAATTTATTTCGAGCTCCAATACATATCTCCATAAGTTGCAACCATAATGGATAATTCGTATCATCTAAGATGATTCCAGAGGGAAGAGGGGCATTGTCTTAAACAATGATTTGAGATTCATGAGGGATGACAGTAAGAGGATTTTCTTCAGTCATGATTGTAGAGAAGGATTCAATTTCTACCTAAGGTATTGCTCTGATACCATGTAGAAAAGATAATTGGAGAATAATTTTATTTCTTATCTTTACTTTCCAGCAATTATAAATATTTATACTGATTTTGTACAATTAAAATCCTAATTTACAGCCTAAATCAAAGACAATTATTTTCAGTTAAGCAAACAGATTATATGCATAATCTATCAAAGTTTGACAGCAGATTTCTTTCTCCTCAAATTGCTCATGCCAATAATAATATTCACAGCTTTAATTACCGAAAGAAATGGTGCCACAACCACACCTTTCTTTTAGAAAAGTGAGAATGCGAGGTCAAATACATTAAGATACAACTTATGCATAATATGCCTTCAGTTTTACTTGTTCATCATGGTCCAATTCCCCCTTCATAGGCTTTGTCAACTTCTAGCAGAACATGTAGGCCTTTCGGTAGCTCCAACAGTGGCAAGATCCAGAAGGAGAAAACAATGTGTAAAATCCCAATAAGCAAAGATGCAATGCCTCCCATGACCATAGACAGAATTCTTCAACTTTCCTGAGCATCTTTACACTTAGAATAATATAAGAGATTAATTAATGAATAACAACAATATTAAGGAGTCTGGAGATGATATTATTTAAATTAAAACTGGAACCAAGGAACGAGTAAAGGCGGCCACCAATTTTCCTGATATGCTTATTACAAACATGATAAAGCATGGACTTCATGAGCACGAGTGTGACTTAATTAGTTTTATGTTGTGTCTCCAACGCTAATTGAGTCAAAGAAAACTAAAAGGTAAAAAAAAAATCCGTAATGCAAAACTAAGGTATAATCTGATCTATCAACAGAATGCATTGTGCTTAACTTAATTTGAAAATTTAACAAATAGACAGATGGATTGTTAGCCTCTTCACCTAAGGTTAGAACATGAGCATTATGCATAACCTGCACCAAAAAGGCAAGTCCAGATACTTGAGAGCCAGGTACTTTAAACAATAATGCTACACGCATCACATTTTCCAACAAAGGTGTTGGAAAGCAACACAAGTAACAAGATAGGAAACAAATAAAGATTAACCATGACTATATGCAAAGCAAAAAGCAAACCTTTTTTCCCCTTTTTCTCAGCTTAATCTACCTAAATAAAAATTGAAATAACGAATAGACGACTTTCATTAAGCTGTTCATACAACAATGCACTTTACAGTCATTATATCTTCCAAACACATAGACGTCTGCTAAATGAGAGAGACATTCCAAAAATCTAATAATTTGTAGAACCAAGTTTCTTTCCTATGTGTAAACGTTTGAAACTTTAACATTGACAAAGTGGCATATACAGCATCAAAAATTTATCCAAAACATATGACATTACTCTAAAGACACCAAACGAGAACAACCAATGTAGCTCAAATTCAGTTGAAGAAATGAAATCGCAGCAGAGTGTGGTTCTTATAGTGCATTGAAACTGATCTCCTGTTTACAAAAAGAAAGAAAGCTGGGTGTTTTAAGTGAGAAAGAACACTTTTCGAATCATTGATCTAACTAGGTATCATAGTTCACTTGAACAATGACATTTATTAGCAATAAAGATAATAATGCTGCCATATCTTTAGAATAACTCGTCAACTATGATCTGAGAGGCATAGAGTAAATAATAGCAATAGAAAAATTGATAGTGTTAATAGAATTCTTTGTTGTCATTTTAGTTCAGATCATTTGAATAAAGTTGTAGTTCTATTATTTTTTTAATTACTTTTAGCTGCAAAGTACAGCTACTTTGTATTCTATAAATTATGATTTTCTTTGTAATGAATGTGTAAGTATTTTTAACAAATTTTCTCAACTTCTTTGCTTCTAAACTTATAATTGGAATCAGAGTCTGATTGTTCTTTGTGGGGGCTATGAGAATTGAGAGAAAACAAGTAATAAATTTCCATCAAAAAGACCATCCAAAAAAATGTCTTCAAGCAATGTTGGAACATCTTTACCATCAGTTTTTAATAGTGAAACTATTAGCTATGGGCTGTGAAAATGAAAGCTTTATTGAAGGGATTAGATTTGTGGGAGGCAGTAGAAAGATGTGTTGATCTTCCTCCTTTGAGAGCTAATCCAACAATTGCAAAAATTAAGCACCATGTTGAAGAATCATTAAAGAAATTCAAGGCGCTCTCTTATATACACTCTCCTATTTCAGAGTCTATATTCACACGTATTATGCTATGTGAGATAGGAAAAGAAGCCTGGGATAGACTTAAAGAAGAGTTCCAAGGCAGTGAAAAAATAAGACAAATAAAAGTCTTAAAATTAAGAAGAGAGTTTGAAGCTTTGAAGATGAAAGAAACAGATAATGTAAAAGAATTCTCTAATTAAATTCTCAAGGTGATAAATCAAATCAGAGTTCTTGGAAAAGATCTCCCAAACAAGAGAGTTATAGAGAAGGCTATTGTGAGTCTACCTGAGAGGTTTGAAGCAAACATTTCCTCTCTTGAAGACTCAAAGGATCTTTTACAAATTTTATTAGCAGAGTTGGTGAATGCACTACAAGTTATTGATCAAAGAAAAAATTTGAGACTTGAATAAAGTATTGAAGCTGAAGTATTGAAACTGCTTTTGTCATGAAAAATAAAGAAAAGTCTCAATTCAATTCAAAAGGGAAGAAATTTTATGAGAGAAAGAACAAAGGAGACAGTGGCAAGAATGGAGAAAGAAAAGGAAAATTTCCTCCGTGTCCAAATTATAAACAAACCAATCACTTGAAAAAATTTTGTTGGTATAAGCCTGGTGTCTAATGCAGATATTGTAAGAAGTTTGGGCACATTGAAAAAGTTTGCAAATTAAAACCTAGCCAAGAAAATCATCAAGCTCAAGTTACGGAAAATCAAGAGTAACATGAAGCTGAACTTTTTGTTGCAACATGTTTTGCAATAAAAACCAGCAGTGATTCTTGGTTAATAGACAATAGTTACACTCATCACATGACCTCTGAAGTTGTCTTATTTAAAAAACTTGGTAGATCCTATAATTCTACAGTCAAGATTGGAAGTGGAGAATTCTTGAAAGTAAAAGGCAAATGAGAGATAGCAATGGATACTCCAATAAGTACTAGACTCATTTCAAAAGTCTTATATGTGCCTGAGATAGATCAAATATATTAAGTTTTGCTCAAGTGCTTGAGAAGCAATACTCATTGTTATTTAAAAATTTATCATGCATAATCATATACCCAACTAGAGATGAGTTGATGATAGTGAAAATGAGAGATATAAGCTTTTCTTTGAAATGGAATAAGTTAAATGCTCATGCATTTTTTGGTTCCATTGATGAGTCTACTCTTTGGCATAGGAGATTTAGCCATTTTAATCTTCATGCTCTTAAACAAATGCATGATAAGTGTTTAGTTCAAAATATGCATATTATGCATACTATAGAAGGAGTTTGTGATGTAAGTCAGCTAGGAAAGCAAATCAGAAATGCATTTCCTATCAACCAATCATAGAGAGCAGTTGAAAAATTATAGCTGGTTCATAGTGATGTTTGTGGTCCAATGAGCGCACCTTCACTAAATGGGAGCAGATATTTTATTATTTTCATTGATAACTTCTCAAGATTTTATTGGGTGTATTTTATACAATAAAAATCAAAAGTGCTGGGTATGTTTTAGAATTTCAAGTCTATGACTGAAAATCAATGAAAATCCTAAATCAAAACACTCAGAACTGACAATGGGACTGAGTACACTAATAAAAACTTCAAAAATCTATGTGAAGAAGGAGGAATTCAGCATCATATCACAACAAGCTACACTCCACGGCAAAATGGAGTAAGTGAGAGAAGGAATAGAATTATGATGAAGATGTTTAGATGTTTGATGTTTGAAAAGAAACTAGCAAAGAAGTTCTGGGCAGAAGCTATAAATACAACAATTTACCTTCTAAACAAACTTCCAACAAAGGCTTTAAAAGATAAAACTCCTTTTAAAGCTTGGTTTGGAGTAAAACCATTCGTAGAGCATATAAAAATCTTTAGAAGTCTATATTATACTCACATTCCAGCAGTTAGATAAGCTAGATCATAAGTCTCAAGTTAGAATCTTTCTTGGGTATGGCAGCAATGTAAAAGGTTATAGAGTGTTTAACTTACAGACGAAAAAGGTGATGATTTGTAGAGATGTAAAAGTGGATGAAGAAGCTTGCTGTAATTGGAAAAAAGGTAAAGTGGAACCTATAAACATCAATCAAATTCAAGAAACTAATTCTTTGAATCAAGAGCCAATTCATGAGCAAGAAGAAGGAGATTATGGGAGTGATTCAGATTTAGATTTTGCTATCACATGAACCAAATCCTTAAAAGAAATTTATGCAAGAATTAATATAGCCTTGCTTGAATAAGAAACTCTTGAAGAAGCAACTCAATCTTCAAATTGGATAAATGCAATGCAGGAGGAGCTAAAGATTATCAACAAAAATGAAACCTGAAAATTAGTAGACAGGCCAAAAAATAAGAAGGTGATTGGAGTGAAGTGAGTTTATAGAACCAAACTCAATTCAGATGGTTCTTTAAACAAACACAAGGCAAGATTATTTGTGAAAGGCTATTCTTAGCAATATGGAGTTGATTATACCGATACCTTTGTTCCAGTGGCAAGGTATGATACAATAAGGCTTCTTATTGCCTTAGCAGTCCAAAAATATTGGAAAATATACCAACTTAATGTGAAATTAGCTTTTTTGAATGGTTTTTTGCAAGATGAGATCTTTGTGGAGCAGCCACTAGGATTCATTAAGAAGGGAGAATAAGATAAAATTTTCTTGCTGAAGAAAGCTTTATATGGATTAAAACAGGCTTCTAGAGCTTGGTACAACAGAATTATCACACCCCAACTCTCCAAGGCTATAGTGGATTTAAAATGCTATAAATTTCTATTTATAATTTAAATGCTCATATCCCTCATAAGCATATAATTATGAATATATATATTATTTATATCATTGTCTAAAATACATATCACTATTTTAACATCATAAATATTATCTATTATAATAAAATACTAACCCCAAATAAGATCAAATTATAAAACTAGTTTGTTGGTTCGACATCTTCTACATGCCAATGAATTGAAATGAAAATAAATTTCTACTGAGCCATTCTTTAATTATATCTGAAAATATTTATATATTAAGGAGTGAATCCAACTACTTAGTGAGAAGATAATTATATAACAAATGGGGAACAAATAAAGTTTTACTTGTCTACTTACTATTAAAATTTTATACTACCGCATAATAATTTAATTCTTAAAAAAAATATAAATTCACAATATCAAGTCATAAAATATAATCATAAAATTTCATACACTCAATATATACAGTTCATAGATAACATAATACCTTAGGAGCATGTAAACATATATTTACTGACAACCTAAGGGTAAAACATGGCAACTTAGCGCAGTGATGACGCATGGCAGCACCAAGAGCTTTCACAGTCATACATATGTACAGCGCTGTCTCAAAGGACGACCACCTGATATACGCCTCAAAGACTATATGTATATCAAGCGTTATCTCAAAGACAGTATTATATCATAGTCCATCAATTCATTTAACACCCCGTCATCACAGGTGTATCTATTAGAAAACATATAATGAGTGTATTTAGAATATTTATTTAATTGTATTAATAAATAATTACCATACCATAATTCAAACATCAACTTACCATTTTTTGTTCTCATTTTAAATACATTCATAAATAATATTTTATCTTTCTAAATTCTTTTATAAAATTAATTTCATCATAAAATTTTTTTTAATAAATCATATATATATAATAAAAATATATCAATGTTATATAATTACCCACTCACCTTAATCAATAGCTCAAATTATTTAATTGACTGGATCGCTTCTATATTCTATAACTACAGTTGAATCTACACCTAAAGTAATATAGAAATAATAATTTACTAGAGTATTATCTAGGATTAATATTACTGTAAGATAAATGACATGAAAAAAAAATATGAGAGTGATTTCTAAAATTCTAATGAATTTTTGACGAAATTTCGGCATAACTCTGTTGCTCTCAAAATTTTAAATTAATACTCCAATGAATATTACATAATTTATCAAACCACTTGTTCATCAAATTTTTTAATAATATTTTTGACAACTTAATATAATTTAATGTTTAAAATTTACTAGGTATTTATAATATTTTTTTATACAACTAAATTATATTAATTTAACTTCTTTAATTTAATAGTTTAAAAATATTTATTTTATTAATTAATTTAATTACATATTAAATAGCATTAAATTTATATCTTTGGTACTACCTTAATTTAATATTCTAAGTTTTCAAATAATATTAATAATATCAATAATAGTAACAATAATACTAATAATACCAATATACAATTTATTTACTTTTTAATACTTTATTTATATTTTATTTTCTAATAATCCCTTATATATTAACTTATATTTTTTTATAATAAATTTGTAACATTATTTATGTAATTAAAAGTAATTATTTACTCACCCATTATTTCAAATTTAATACATAAATTTTAAATTTAATACTAAATAATTTTAGTAATAATATTAATATTAATTATTAAAATAATTCTATACTAAACTTAAAATTAATATAATATATTTATAGTGATTATTCTATAATAATAAGAATATTATCAACCATACTAAAATTAATAATTTTTAATAATAGTTACAGAAAATTTTGTTGATATATTTGGTTATCAATATAATAAAATATTAGTATTTAATTACTAATTAATATTGATTATTTCTTAAACAAGATAGTTAAGACTTTAATCATTATAATAAAATAGAATATTAAACGTTATAAATTTTCATCTATAATATATTCATCATTTGATAATTAATTAATTATTTTAATTTCTAACTTAATAATTAAAAATTCTTATACAATAATTTATAATTTTTTATATATATAATTACTCGTATTCTTATATGTAAATATAATTAATTTATTATGTAAATTATTAACAAAATTTATTATTCAATAATTTAATTTATTTTAACCTTAAATATTTTTATTTAAAAATTAATATATATATATCCCCATTCTAATTTTAAATAATTACTCAATTACTAATTAACTATATATATATATATATTAACAAAATTCCTTAAATCTTATTTAATAAAAATATTAAATTTACTAACAACTAACTATCAATTTATTAATTCATAAATATATATATGTATAATATAATTAATTTATTCTATAATTTATTAATAAATATTTACAACTTAAGTATTTAATTAATTTAATCATATTCTATTTTAAATTTAAATTTTCATTCTATTTATAATCACTTAACTAATCTAGTCATTAAATAATTAATATCAATAATTAAAATTTTTAATTCGTAGTTGATTTATTTAAATCAATTTATCACATAAATAATTATAAATAAATAAATCACTATCAAATGAGAATTTTAATCAAACTCGGTAGATTAATAAATTTTAAGTTAGTATTTAAAATATATAATATGTAATTTAATTTTAATTATTTTTATCATTAATTATATATTTATTTATTTATATTGATTTTCTCTTAATATCATCAAATAAAAATTTATTTCTTCAACTTAACCTCATAATATTAACTAATTATATATATTTAATTAATTTATAATACTAACTAATAAATATTAATCATTAATTAACCACCTAATTTTATATATTTATATTATTTTAAATTTAAATTTTAAATTATAATAAATGAGCTTTCTAAATATTCATCCATAATTAGCAAATGAGGTATCAAATTAAAGCTTATGAATAAAGGAGTCTAAAAATTTTGAGTCGCCAAAAAATAAGGTCTCAAAACAGCAGAAAAACTCGCCGAAAAAATCTCGATGGATGTCACACTTTAACGGCGCGTGTATCACTTTTCAGCTGCCGATGGTGATGATTTCGGTGCCGGTCGACTCGTATCCGAGCTGCCAACACAGTGGTCTGGCATTTGTCAAACTCCAATCATTGGACCATGGTAGATCTAAGGTGAAACATGGCTGACTTCTTTCTCTTCTTTGTTTTTTGTTTTAATTATTCTCTGATCTCTCTCACTGTCCCTCTTTTCTTTCTTTGTTTCTTTCTCTTCTTTGCTTTATTACAGACTCTCTCTTTCTTTCGAATTTTATAAATCCTCCACTAATAAATTTATCATATTAATAACAGTTTTAGGTGCATTATTAATTTAATAATTTCCATACCAATTGACTTTTTTTTTATTTCATTTCCTTTCTTTTTCCTTTCTTTTCATTTTTTTTGTTGGTTGTTGCCGGCCATCTCCACTTTTAAGTGGAGAGTAGGCCCATTATTTTTTATTTTTTATTATTTTTTATTTTTTAAAATATAAATTTACTATTTTATCTTAACCATTATTAACAACTTCTATTTTTTTTTCTCAATTATCTTTTTTGTTAATATTTAAATTAAAATATAATTTAGCTAATTATTCTTCTCTTATCAATGTAGATTTTTTATCATCATCAACCACTCTAATTATTAATATAACTATTCTTTATTTTTTTAATTATTGTTATTGTTTTATTTAAATAATTATACATTCACTAATAATTCAAGTGCTTTTCTCTAATAATTTACCAACCAATAATTCAATTCAAATTAAATTAAATTTTAATTAAATAATCAGTTAGCCCCATTTTTTATTATTTATTTACTTTTTGTCTCCCACTAATACTAATATTTTTAACTTTAATTTTGTCTACCACTAACTTAATAATTCTAAATTTTAATCATATATTTATTTATTTGTTTACAATAATTATTGATTCAATAATTGTTCTTTATATTATTTACTTATTATTATTAATTTATCAACTTTAATTATTATTTATATATATATACAGGATATTACAAGACTGGATGATCATTTTGCAGAAATTGAGCTTTGCAAAAAGTCTTAGTGAAGCTACTTTATATGTTAAGGCTGAAGATGAAGAATTGTTGATTGTATTCTTGTATGTAGATGATCTTTTGATTATAGGGAGTAGCAGTGATCTTGTGCAGCAATTTAAGAAAGAGATGCAATTAACATTTAAAATAACAGACCTTGGAGAAATGACTTATTTCCTTAGTTTAGAGGTTCATCAAACAAGTCAAGAGACCTTCATTTGTCAAGAAAAATATGCAAGAGAAGTGCTCAAAAAATTTGGAATGAAAAATTGCAGCAACATCAATACTCCCATAGATCAAAATGAAAAATTGAGCAAAATTGATGATTCAAATAAAGTGGATTCTGAAATTCATAGAAGTATAATTAGATGTTTATTGTATTTAGCTGCATCTAGTCCTGACATTATATTTGTAACAAATCTTTTATCTAGATTTATGTATGAACCAAGTCAAAACACTTCAAGACTGCTAAAAGGCTGCTTAGATATGTTAAGAGAACTAATGATTTGGGAATATGGTTTAAGGCTGCCAAAGAAGTGAAGCTTGTTGGCTATGCAGATAGTGATTGGGGAGGCTCAGTTGATGACATAAAAATCACATCTAGTTTCATGTTTTCTATTGGTTTAGGTGCTATCGGTTAGAGTTCAAGAAAATAAAATATTGTAGCTCAATCCACAACAGAAGCAAAGGACATCCTTGTTGCTGTAACTGTGAATCAAGCAATTTGGCTCAGAAAAATCATGGAAGATTTAAAGTAAAAACAAGAAGAAGCAACAATCATTTACTGTGATAATCAATTTGCTGTCACAATAGCCAAAAATTCAATTTTTCATGATAGAACTAAACATATCAAGATCAAGTATCATTTTATAAGAGAGACAGAAAAAAGATAAAATTAAGATAGTTCATTGTAATTCTGAAGTTCAACTTGCTGATATATTGACTAAGGGATTGCCTAAAGTCAGATTTGAAACATTGAGGAGGAGTCTTGGTATTTCCAGCAAAAATACTAAGGGGGTGTTTGGTTTAGCTGATTGAGGCAGCTGATAGTTGTTTCAAGTTAATCAGCTAAAGAATAGGTGTTTGGTTAACTTTTTTATCAGCAGCTGTTAGCTGTTTGAAAAAGCTCCTCCTAGCTTTTTCTAAACAGCTGCTGATAGTTTTTTTATTTGACAATATTAACCCTGAATTATTAGATAATATTAATATCTGTAACCTTTAATTTAAACTTATAACGTGTGATTATTAAAGTATAACGATATATGCTAAATCAATGATTTATACGTCAATATTATATATATATATATATATTAATTAATCGAATCTATGAGGATTGCAATATATTTTACCAAAAAAAAGCTACTAATATTTTTTTCGAAAAAAAAAGCTACCAATAAATTTTACCAAAAAAAAAAGACATCAATCTATTTTTATTGTGGCTAGTAGATTATATTTTTTAAATTTATTATAAATATATTTATTATTCAAATTTTCAAAATTTGAATTTATTTAAAATTATACTCTTATTGGTCATTTTACACAATAACAACAACAACTTACTATATTTTTACCAAACGCTCATTATTCATCAGCTAACAGCTATCCGCAACAGCTACCAGCTACCAGCTATCAGCTGCATGAAACTGCTAAATCAAACAGGATCTAAGGAGGAGTGATGGTGTTAATGAAATTCTTTACTGTTATTTTAGTTCAGATCATATGAATAAAGTTGTAGTTTCAGTTATAGTTCCATTATTTTTTTTAATTACTTTTAGCTGTAAAATACAATTACTTTATATTATTTTAGTCACCCAATATGGTCTAAATATGGTTTAATTAATTTTTGCTGTAAAGTACAACTACTTTTTATTTTATAAATTATGATTTTCTTTGTAATGAATCTGTGAGTAATTTTAGCAAATTTTCTCTTCTTCTTTGCTTCTAAACTTACAAAAACTATAAAAAAAAACTTTAAGATTTAGGATTTATTTGGGAGCATTTTCATTATAGTTTTCCATAGATTAGTATAGTATGGTTTAAAGCCAAATCATATTTGGGAGGATTTTCAACTTCTTTTCATGGTTTAATGATGGTTTGATAATGAAATTTTTTTGCTATTTTAGTAAACCACCGATTTAGTGGGTTAGGATGGTTTCATTTTTTATTATAAAAATTACTCTCAATCAAATTTAAAAAATCTCAACGCTATTCTAATATCTTTCTTTCTCGGCAAGGGTTGGGCACAATTCGGTTCGGTCAACCGACCGTATAGTTAGTTCGATCGGTTCAGTCAAAGATTTAGATGATTTTAGCTTTTGGTTCAGTTAATGATTAATTGATTCGGTTCGATCGATTAACCGTTAACAGAAAATTTTAAAAAATATATTATTTAGTTAGTTATTAACTTTTTATTTAATATTTTAATTATATAAATTTTTATTATAAATATATTTTTTATTACAAAATAAAGTTATGTTTTGTTTAATTCTTTATTAAATTTTATTTAGTTATTTAATTATATTAATATTTTATTATAAATATAATTTTTTATTATAAAATAAAAAAATTCAATCATCGAACAGACTGATTTAATTCGATTAATTAATCAAATCGATCAAAAATAAAAATCATTCAGTTTGATCAATAAATTTAGTATTCGAAAATTTCGATTAAAGTAAAATTTAGTCGGCCGGTACTTCTATTCTCAGCCCATTTTTCTTTCCACGCCCGTTATTAGAGAAGCCATTTGCAGTATTCGGAAAATATTCTGGACTTTTATGTTATGGATTTTTATGTTTTTTTTTTATTTTGAATGATATTCTGGATAATATTTATGTTATTGAAATATTTTGTGATTTTAATTGAATTTTTTTAATATTTTTTATTTTATTATTGATATGATGACTTAAATTTGTTATAAAATTTAATTAATTTAATTTTTTTGAATAAAATTTATATTTGCTAAAAATCTTATTAGTTTTTAGATGGAGTTAATTAGTTTTATAATTACAACTTCCATAAATTTATTTTAATATGAATTATGAGGATATCCTAATCATTTTATTTATTTAAGGCAAATCATACCATTAAATAACTTAACAATATAATATCATTCTCCCAAATATAATACACTATCAATATAATATATTGTCAATATTATATCATATTATTCTAAGCTTACTATATTATATATTATTAAACTATTGAAAACAATCACAAACAGGGTGTTATTTACCAAAAAAAATTGAGGATTAAGCACCAAGATAATAGATACTTTCCCAATAGATTTCTTATAAATTAAAAAAAAAAAAAAAAAAAAAAACCCTTTCGTAGCCACTGTGAATTCTCTTCACCACCTCCTTCACTCCTCTATTCATTTCAAAATCGAATAACACAGAAAATTTCAAGAACCAAACTTGTTAGAAGAACATTGATATCTAAATAAATAACTTGATGAGCAAGCTCGAGAATTTGCGTGCAGAGTTTTTTAGCAGCTGAATGAAGACTTAGCAATGGGAGTCAAAGCAATTGATTTCTTCTTTTCTTTCATGTCGCTTCCCATCCCTGATCTAAAAAAATTGTAGTCTCCACCATTTTTTTTATAAAATTTTTTTATTTTTATCTAAATTTATTTTAATCATTTATCAAAAAAAAACTCATAATAAATTTATAATAAACTATATTAATTTATAAATTCATAATAACTATATAATAAATTCATAATAAAATCATAATAAATCATTTAAATTTAATAGTTTTTAAAAAATATATATAATCACTGATAAATTTAAAAATATTTTAAAAAATATGATAAATTTAAATTTTTTATTTTTTTTTATTTTTTGATATTTTTATAAAGATGCCTTCTAGTTTTTTCCTCGTATGCTTCTCCCCAAATTGCTCGCTTAGGCTGTAGCTGGACCCTGGACTGGCTGGGTAGCTCATAGCTATGCTATTGTCACTGGGGTTTTAGTTAGTGCCATAAGGGTTTTAACCCTCTTTCCCTCTTAAGATATCTAAGCAGTCTATTATCTTGGAAAAAACTTTATGGAGATTTGGACCATCTACTGTCGAGAATCAAAGTTTTAGACATTTGAGCCGTCCAGAATGGTGGGGAAAAAATTATGGACATCTGGACCGTCCATATATAAGGATCAAAATCTAAGATATCTGATCCTTCCATCATGGAGAAAAAAAAAATGGAAATCTGGACCGTCCACTATCATTGCTGCTGGATTAAAATAAAGATACATTTTTTATATTTTCAGATCATTTCTTAAATATTTTTCTGTGGAAAATTTACGTCAAATTACATGTAACAGCAGTTCATGACATAGCAGTAACATTAAGATAATTCTTTATAAGAAATGCCAAGAGATAATTGAGAAATACAAATTTTTATTTAAAAAAAAATAGACGCACTAACATATTTTAGTTTATTTGATTTATTAATTTAAATAGATATTATAATCACAACCCTTTAATTCATTGATTATTTTTAGAATGAGTAATTCATTGATCTTGTTAGAAGTTTTCTTTTGTTTCCGCAAAATCATGTGCTTCTCACATGTTTTTTATTCTAGTTGTTTTCAAATCAAAACAGAATAACAAGTTTTTAGGGATTTTTAATTGAGCAGTTTAGTCGTGCTATCTGCACTACTGCGTTTGTTGCGTTAATTTCTAGTTTTTTTATTCAATTTACTGCTATAAATGTAAAGGTTGCTAATGAATAAAATATATCCTTTGCAATCAAATTTATCTCTTCTTTCATCTTCTTTGTTTAAAATAAATTCTTGCCTTTGTTTCTGTATTTCTTCTTTCCATAAACTTACAATTGATATCAGAGCTGTTTTCTTAAAGGACCTGTGTGAGTAAGATGGAGAGTGAAACCATTCATTCAAACCTTTCTCCTCCAACTTTTGACGGAAAAAATTATCAATTGTGGTCAGTAAGGATGATGGCTTATCTTGAAGCCATGGATCTATGGGAAGCTGGGGAAGAAGATTATTCAATTGTTGATTTGCCTGATAATCCTACTATGGCTCAAATAAGAAGCCATAAGGAGAGAAAGAACAAGATATCAAAGGCCAAAACAACTCTTTTTGCTGCTGTTTCAGAAACAATTTTCGCAAGAATTGTCTCTCTCAAATCTGCAAAAGAGGTTTGGGATTATCTAAAAAAGGAATATGAAGGAGATGCGAGAGGTCGAGGCATGCAGGTGCTCAATTTATTAAGAGAATTTGAGTTGCAGAAGATGAAAGATTCTGAGTTAATAAAGGAATACTCAGATAAGTTATTAGCAATTGCAAACAATATACGATTGCTAGGCACTCAATTTTTAGATTCAAGAATTGTTCAAAAAATTCTTGTAACCGTGCCAGAAAGGTATGAATCCGCTATCACCACTTTGGAAAATTTGAAAAAGCTATCTAATATCATTTTGGCAGAATTATTAAATGCATTACAGGCCCAAGATCAGAGAAGATTGATAAGGCAAGAAGGTGTTGTTGAAGGAGCTCTACTTGCCGAAAACTTGATTGCGGACAAAAAGAAAAATAGTCGTAGCTATGGCGGAAACTCAAAGAAGGGTTATCCACCTTGTAATCATTGCAACAAAATTGGTCATCCACCTTCCAAGTGTTGGAGAAGGCTCGACGCTAAATGTAGCCGGTGTAACCAGCTTGGGCATGAAGCTGTGATTTGTTATAGTGATGTTAAAGTTGAAGCTGCTCAAGTTGTTGAAGATGAAGAACAACTATTTGTAGCAACTTGTTTTTTTTGCAAGCTCTAGAGAAGAGTGGTTAATTGACAGTGGTTGCACAAACCACATGACATTTGATAACACAATTTTTAAAGATTTAAAACCAATTACTCACAAGAAGATCCAAATTGGCAATGGAAGCCATTTAGCTGCAGAAGGTATTAGAACCGTTGAAATTTCAACTAGCTCAGGTACAAAAATGATTCATAATGTTTTGTTTGTACCTGAAATTAAGAAAAATATCTTGAGTGTTGGTCAATTGTTAGAAGAAGGATTTGAAGTTTTCTTTAAAGATTCTCACTGTCACATTTTTGATGGAGCTGGAAAAGAAATCATAAAGATTAAGATGATAAGAAGAGGTTTTGGATATGTACCAAATGAGTTGTAGGAGCAACATAAGGAATTCAATGATGTGCTACGCAAGTTTGAAGCAAGCTTCTTAGACAAAAAATTGGAGTTTGTAACAACAAAAGCAAGGAGGAGTGTTAGAAGTTTTCTTTTGTTTCTGCAAAGTCATGTGCTTCTCACATGTTTTTTATTCTATCTGTTTTCAAATCAAAACAGAATAACAAGTTTTTAGGGATTTTTGATTGAGCAGTTTAGTCGTGCTATCTGCACTACTGCGTTTGTTGCGTTAATTTCTAGTTTTTTTTGTTCAATTTACCGCTATAAATGTAAAGGTTGCTAATGAATAAAATATATCCTTTGCAATCAAATTTATCTCTTCTTTCATCTTCTATGTTTAAAATAAATTCTTGCTTTTGTTTCTGTATTTCTTCTTTCCATAAACTTACAGATCTTTACTCTTTAGGATGTAATTGTTTAAAAAATTTCTTATTATTAGGAATTTTTTTTTCGAGCCTTGTGCACGTCTTTTCTCTGCCTTGTGCACGTCTCCTCTCTCGTTTTTTCGAGTTTTCTATCTTTTCTCATGAACCCTAGTATTGATCCTTGAGTTTCTCTTGTCTGTTTTGTTATGGATCTTGGGATTACTCTTTTGTCCCTTGCGGAGGAAGAGGAAGAGGGGTTGGTTATTCCCCCCCTGGACGGTGCACTAGTAGTGGTTGAAGAATATTGTATGGTGGGGATGTTCTTAACTTATAATGTGGTGAATTTTCAGGCGATGAAATCCACTCTTGCGGACCTTTGGCATCCGTTAGGGGGAATCTCTATTTCGGACCTGGGTGCCAAGAGATATTTGTTTCGTTTTTATAATCAAATTGATTTAGACAGAGTTCTCCAGGGAGAGCCATGGTTGTTTAACCGCCATTTGCTAGTATGGAGTAGATTGAACAAAGGGGATGATCCTATGAGTATTCCGTTGTTGGATACGATCCTGTGGATTCAAGTTCCTATGGTTCCACCAGGTTATATGAGAGAAGATGTGGCTACAATGTTAGGCAATTTTATTGGCAAATTTCTGGAGTATGAGGTTGGGAAGAGGACGTTTGATAGGGAGGAGTACATGCGTATTCGTGTGAAGATGGACATTCGTTCTCCCTTGAAACGGAAGAAGAAGATAGCAGATGGAAAAGGGGGTGCGTTTTATTTGAAGTTTGAATATGAGAAGATTCAAGTCATTTGTTTTTTGTGTGGTCGGCTGGGACATGTTGAATCTTTTTGTGACCTTCGCTTGCACCATAAGAAAGAAGACCTGGTATGCATGTGGGATGATAGTATTAGGGTTCAGCCGCGCTGAAGAGTGAACAGCCAGGGCTGGTGGTTGCGCGAAAATGGTAATAGTTCAAATGAGGGTTTGGTGGCAACATCTCGAGGAGGTAATAGGGGCGGTGGAAGTGGGTTGAAATCAGAAGAATATCGCCTTTCCTTATTTGGTTTAAGAAGTGAAGTTGAACTGGACTCTGGAGCTGAAGGTGATAATAGAATGGATACGGATAGGCTCTCTTTGGGCCAAGGACAGCGAGTGGGGCTAAGTGAAGAAGTGGAGTTGGCTAAGTTTGAGGAGATAAAAAAACGACAACGTTCAAACTCAATTTCTGCTGATGGCGTTTCTGAACATAAGGATTCGACATCTAGCTCAACTACTCAATCTACTGTGCGAGTACCCAAGAAAACGGCTGATCCCTATAAACGGGATAGCCGTCAGCCATGAGGATGATTAGTTGGAACTGCCGAGGAATGGGTAATCCTCGGGCAGTTGAAGCTTTGGGTGATTTGGTGCGTAGCTTTCGTCCGAAGATTATTTTTTTGATGGAAACTTTGGTTAGTTGTTCTCGTATGGAGGAGGTTAGAGTGATGTTGGGTTTTGATTTCTGCTTTTCTGTTGACTGTATTGGGAGAAGCGGGGGTCTTTCTCTGCTTTGGCGGAATTCTGTTAATTTAAATATTTCTGGTTTTTCACAACACTGTGTGGATTGTGATATTATGGCTGCTGATTACTCTTGGCGTTTGACGGGGTTCTATGGTGTTCCTGATAGAAGCAGAAGAAGAGTTTCTTGGAGTCTGCTTCGAGCTTTAGCTGCTAGGAATGATAACCCGTGGCTTTGTATGGGTGACTATAATAACTTGCTTTTACCTACTGAGAAGGTTGGAGGGGATGATTATCCTCGCTTTTTGCTGTCTGGTTTTCAGGAATCGGTTGATGATTGTGGACTTACAGACTTACCTGCTTTGGGCTATAGGTTTACTTGGAGGAAGAAAATTAATAATGTGATTGTTACTAGGGAGAGACTTGATCGGGCTATGGCTACTCAGTCTTGGTCGAATCTTTTTCCTGATGCTCTAGTTAACTCAGTGGTGCCCTCTGTTTCGGATCATGATGCGCTGGTGGTGGATACAGATGCTAGAGTGTCCGGTAATAAGGGTACTCGGTTTCGTTTTGATAACGGGTGGTTGGCGGATGAGGAAGTTTATGAGGTGGTGGAGACTGCATGGAAATATAAAGCTGGTGATGTGATGAGTAAGAAGTTTGAATGTGTTGAAAGTCTTAGAAGATGGGGCAGTGCGCGTAATAAAGCGTTGTGGAGAAAGAAGAGAAGTTTGCAGCGTTTAATTGAAAGTGACAGGGATAGGGTGGGGTCTACAAATGAAAATGAATTGAGGTCTGAACTTTCAAATATTTTATTGCAAGAAAATTTGCGTAGGAAGCAGTGTGCAAAACAGTTCTGGTACGTGCATGGGGATCGTAATAGTAAGTTCTTTCATTAAAAAATAAAGAGCAGAAAGCGACGCAACAAAATTGAGAGGCTACAACGTGTTGATGGCTCTTTTGTTACTAATACTGATGGTTTTAGGGCGGTGGTTTTTGAGTATTTTGAATCTTTATTTAAGGCAAATGAGTCCAGGAGAGCCGCTGTTTTAAATTTGGTTTCAATTCGGGTTGATGGGTCAGATAATGCTCGTCTTGTTGCTGATATTTCTAATGAAGAGGTGAGAGAGGCAGTTTTTGATATGCACCCAGATAAGGCACCGGGCCCTGATGGTCTTAATCCAGCTTTTTTTCAAAAATTCTGGCATGTAATTGGCGATGATGTTTCTGAAGGTTGTCGCTCTTGGCTCAGACAAGGTACTCTTCCTGATTCTCTTGCTGATACTTTAATTGTGTTAATACCAAAAATTGATAGTCCTGTTCAATTGGCACAATTTAGACCCATATCTCTATGTAATGTGCTTTATAAAATTTTATCAAAAGTTCTTGCTAATAAGCTTAAGGTAGTTTTACCTAAAGTTATTTCGGAGAGTCAGTCTGCTTTTGTGCCTGGAAGATTGATTACGAATAATGTTTGTGTGGCTTTTGAGATGTTGCATAATATGAGTAAGGTGAAGTATGGTAATGGTTTTTGTGCTCTTAAAGTTGATATTAGTAAGGCATACGACAGAGTGAATTGGGATTTCTTGTTTGATATGCTTAAATGCCTTGGTTTCTGTGATATGTGGATTGGGTGGATGAAGCTGTGTGTTATGAATGTTCGATATTCGGTTTTAATTAATGATGATGTGTTTGGGCCGATTGTACCGACTAGAGGACTACGGCAAGGTGATCCATTATCACCTTACCTGTTTTTGATTTGTGCTGAGGGATTATCTTTACTCTTTTCTGATGCCGAACGGAGGGGTTTGTTACATAGGGGTATTGCAGGACGTGGATGCCCTAGATTTTCTCATCTTTTATTTGCGGATGATTCCCTATTCTTTTTTGAGGCTAGTGAGGCGGAAGGTTCTACTGTTAAAACTCTTCTTGCTATTTATGAAGAAGCTTCGGGACAAGCTATCAATTTCAATAAATCGGCTGTCATGTTTAGCGCCAATGTGTTTGAGCCTGTTAAAAGTAATTTATTAACCATTCTCGGTGTTACTAAGTCTTTAGCAGAAGGTTATTATCTGGGCCTCCCGTGTATGGTGGGGAGAAATAAAAGGAGTGTGTTTCTCTTCTTGAAAGATAGACTCTGGAAAAAGCTTAAAAGTTGGGCTCATCGATTTCTATCTAGAGCTGGAAGAGAAGTTCTCATTAAATCTGTGGCCCAAGCTATTCCGTCCTATTGTATGAGTGTGTTTCTCTTCCCTTTGGGCATTTGTGATGAGCTCCAAAAAGTTATGAATAGATTTTGGTGGGGTTTGAAGGAGGGTGGTGGGAGCAGTCTTCATTGGCTTTCTTGGGATAGGATGTGTGGGAAGAAAGTGGAAGGGGGTATGGGTTTCAAAGATCTCCATAGTTTTAACTTAGCTATGTTAGGCAAGCAAGGGTGGCGGTTGCTTATAAACCATGATACTCTTTTTTACAAGGTTTTCAAAGCTAAATATTTTTCGCAAGGGAGCGTTTTTGACGCACAATTAGGGAGAAGTCCTAGTTTTATTTGGAAGAGTATTCATGCTTCACTTGGCCTGTTGAAGGATGGGGTTAGATGGAGAGTGGGGAATGGGGAGGATATTAGAGTGCTGAAAGATCCTTGGCTTCCATGGGATAATAATTTTTTTGTTAATAATGAGCTTGGTTTGATTGAGGAGGACCTTCGGGTGTGTGATTTGTTTAAGGAAGGACAAAGGGTTTGGGATATTGAGAAGCTTATGGAGTTACTACTTCCTAGAGAGGTTGAGCTAGTGTTACAAATTCCATTGGCTTTGGTTGATAGGAAGGATCATATTATGTGGCATTATGAGAGGAAAGGTAGTTACTCGGTTAAGAGTGGGTATGGGGTGGCAGTGAGATTGTTGGGTAGAGGGGGTGAGAGGGTGGAGGGAGAATGGTGGAAGTCATTGTGGGAGTTGAAGGTGCCTCCAAAAGTAAAAGATTTCATGTGGCGGGTCCTGAGGGGTATTTTGCCAACGAAAGAGAAAATTTGTAAGAGAGGGGTGAATGTTGATGTGAGTTGTGTGTTTTGTGGGATGGAAGAGAATATAGATCATATTTTGGTTCACTGTGAGTTAGCAAAGGGAGTTTGGAGGAAGGCGGGTTATGTGGGTTTTCCTACTAACTTTTCTTTTAAGAATTTTTTTATGCAGGTACTGGACACAAAAAATGACGCCAAAATTGCTTCTTTTGCCTGTCTTGCATGGTCTATTTGGGGGGCAAGGAATCAATTAATTTGGAAGCAAGTTCATATGCCTCCTAATGTTATCTATACAAATTCTTGCAAATTTCATGATGATTGGAAGGCTGTAAATAGTCAAGAACAAAGGCTACATATGGTGCGGACCCCTCCTCAAATACAAAATGCTACCGTGAACAATTTAAGTGCTTGGCATGCTCATGTTGATGGTGCTCTTTTCCAACACGTGGGCCTAGCAGGATATGGTTTTGTGCTTGAAGATGATGAAGGCCGCTATCTCTAAGCGGTATCTGGTTTTTATGATGGTGGTGGTTCTCCTGAGATTATTGAAGCTCTGGCAATTCGTACTTGTTTAGTCCATATCAAAGATTCCTGGACGGGACAAGGTTTCATCTATTTAGATTCCCAGATAGTGTTTAATGCCTTGAAGTCTCATTTGGTGGACAATTCTTATTTTGGTATTGTTATTCTTGATTGTAAGTCTATTTTGGCTACTAGACCGGATATTAAATTGATTTGGGTACGTAGGCAAGCGAATATGAGCGCTCACACTCTTGCTAGAGCGTCTTATCTTTTTGCTCGTACTCAAATTTAGAACTCTGTTCCTATGTGTCTTCGGGAATTTTTCCCTTGAGTAAATGAATTTCATTTTCTCTTTCAAAAAAAAAATTTCTTATTAATTTTTTTTACATCATTGTATTTTTTATATATTTTAATTAAAATTTATATACAACATCTATTATTTTTTAACTGATTCATATATTTTTTTATATTAATATTTAAAATTGTCAAAAGACACTATTATTATATTGAAAGATACTGATAGTAAAAATGAAAAATAGTTTACAATTTTGCTATAATTTTTTTTAAAAACCAAAAATAAAATGCAATCACTGCTAAAATAGTGAATGCGGCGTTGCACTTTAAATGAAACTTTTGCCTTTTCTCTTCTCTAGCCTTCACAAAAGTATAAAAAGAAAAAATAAAATTACTGATAGTGCAGTAGCTAATTTTTTTATCACATTATTATATCCATGAGTTTATTTCATAACATAATAACACTAAGAACAACTCTTATATCGTTAAAATAATACCAAACTTTCAGACTATCAAACATGAATGGAAAGAAAAACATAATAAATATATATACAACCCTTTAGTCGTAAAGCTAACTTTTGCTAGTTTCAAGCAAAGAGCTGGAAAGTACAAATGCATTTGAGGAAGTGAAGTGAATCCCAAATTCAGCAGCAAGAAAACTAAGCAAACATGTATCGAAAATTAAAAAAACAAATACGCATTATGCAATTCACCGCCATCATAAATTTAGAATAAATCCACTCAACATAACAAGTCTGAGAACATGCTCAGACTCTTTATTTAAACATATTATTGCCCTCCATGCGAGAGATCAGGAGATCAACTTCTTGCAATACAAAGAGGCAAATGAAAATCAATATAAAACACATACTGCTTCGCTCATCAGGCTCAGATATGAACCTGAGAGCAGTTATTTTATTCAAAATAGTCTCGAACACAGACAATATAGAAGTAAAAAATACGGAATTAAGTCTCTTCTCCCTCTTCTTCCTCTTTCCAGCAGCATTTCAGAGTCGACCTAGGAGAGCCATAGTCCCCAGTCCATTTAAACTTCTGGTAGACAATGGAACCACCCATTCCAAGCTCTTCGAAGCTCCTCTCTCCACAACAGTACCCCTTAACATCAACTGAACACGTCCGCACTAGCTGTTTACCTGCTACATCAGCATGCACAGCTATGGAGAATTGGTTTGGCTGGAAACAAGCCAACACCCTGTCAACCAACTGGTTCAGATTTACTTTTTCTAGATCATAGCCTACTGATTCAAAGCTAGCATAGCTGAAACCATCTTCTGGAGTAATATGAATGGTAGAAATAGCAGCTCCTTCAATTGCATTCATTGAATAACCACATGGATCAAAATCAAAATAGCATATCTTTGAGTCTGGAAGAATCTTTCTTATGCCAGAACTAACAGTCATGGCAGCCGCAGAAGATGATTGAGTCTTGAAGAAAACAGAAGCCTTCTCCTGGTCCAAACCAGTCATGCACATCTCTATGGTGTAAACAAGGTCATGGGAGATTGCAGAATCTGCAGATGCAGAGTAAACATGCCATTTCTGTGGATCATCAGACCCACCCATTACGTATGCTGTGCTGCCTGCACCAAGCTTCCCAAAATAACCATCCAGGGCAGCAACTTCTTCAGAGAAACTGCGATGAGGATATGACTGAGCTCCAGGGAAAATGAAGCTCCCACGAGTGTACCTCACAGATTTTACACACAGGGACAGGGCACCAGCCAGTTTCAATATATGTGGGATTGCAAGGAGCAGCTTTGTAGTCCCACAAGTTTTGATTATGAGCTTATAAGGATATATAAAGAGGCTAGATTCAGAAAGGACATAAGAGTCAACATTGTCGTTTTTCAATGAATCAACAATAGTGCACTCAGCTGGTCCAAGAAACTCATCCAACCGAGCCTTCGACAAAGCTCGAAGGCCTTTTCCTTCAGGATCAACAAAAATGCCTAGCTCAAAAAAATTTATTTCTAGCCTCTTCTCATAACCCTCAAATCCAATTGCAGAGACAGCCATGGAAATTGACCAGCAGATCAATTAACGTGCAATTACAGTCAAAGTAGCAAGGTATGTCAGGGATGGAAATGCACTAACCGTTGCAAGGAGAACACGTTTCAAACATCACAGTTGAATATGTGTCAGTTGAAAGGAAATCGCAGTCGCAGAGAGATACAGGAAGAAGAAGAGGAAGAGATCGATTGAACCAGAAAATAAACCTAACTACGCTAATTTTATTTAATAAGGCCTAGCAATCTATTGGATATCAGGATGGTTTGCGGGCGCACTGCAAAAAAAAACAAAAAAAAAAACAAAGGAATGAATGATTTAAGTTAA